>OZ020616.1:27796881-28413175 GCA_963971575.1 Liopterus haemorrhoidalis
GCGTCATACTAGAAACTAGTGGAGCTAAATACACACGACTGCATCCCAAACCCTGGCGATATGCAGCCGCGGAAATTACGCCAGATCCCAGTGCCCGCACAATGCGGAGCGACCCGAGGCAGCACTGCTTTCTGCATCCTGCAGATCAAAGAGTTGGCAGAAGATCTACAGGCGGGAATGGACTCGATTTCCCTTCGATAGGAGGCTTTTATGCCACCCAAAACACCAACTATCAGGACTACAAGCTTAACTTTATACCCGGGATACAGCTTTCTAAGCTCGGACAAGAGGTCCATATACTTGGACCTCTTTTCCTCCCTCCTTGAGAGAGATATTCTTCTCAGCTTCTTCTATTATTATTATTATTATTATTATTTTGGGGTTTGTCAGGTCTTGACAAGCGTCCACTAATTTCAAACTTCAGCAACCTTTTGAGCCGCGTCATACTAGAGACTAGTGGAGCTAAATACACACGACTGCATCCCAAACCCTGGCGATATGCAGCCGCGGAAATTACGCCAGATCCAGTGCCCGCACAATGCGGAGCGACCCGAGCAGCACTGCTTTCTGCATCCTGCAGATCAAAGAGTTGGCAGAAGATCTACAGGCGGGAATGGACTCGATTTCCCTTCGATAGGAGGCTTTCATGCCACCCAAAACACCAACTATCAGGACTACAAGCTTAACTTTATACCCGGGATACAGCTTTCTAAGCTCGGACAAGAGGTCCATATACTTGGACGTCTTTTCCTCCTCCTTGAGAGAGATATTCTTCTCAGCTGGACTTGAGAATTCGATCACAAACATCTGTTTGGGTCTCGATATCCAGGAGGGTTATGTCCGGCTTAGTGGCTGTCAGTAACTTCGAGGTGGGGAAGGAGTAATTCCAATAAATTCGGCACTTGGAATTTTCCACCACCGATTCTATGTCAGAAGGGACGTACGGTATAACCGGTATTTGGTCAATACCATAGGCATGTCTAAGATGATAGTAGAGCACGCGGAGAGCAGCATTATGTCGAGACACGTAGCTCGACGCTGCAAGAGATGGACAAGCAGACAGAATGTGCATTATCGTTTCAGAATGGTGGTGGCACAACCTACAGAGTGTGGACTCCGCTATTTGGAATATGCGGGCCCTGTATGCCAAAGTATTTATAACACCATCCTGACACGCAAACACAAAACCTTCTGTTTCCGATCTCAAACCTGCAGACTTAAGAAACGAGAACGTGAGTTCGGTGGACAACTCTAGACTTTTAATATGTTTGAAGAACACAGAGTGCATACTTTTACTCATGTGTTTCTTTTGTCAACATGTCTGTCTCGCCTCGTTTCACCGAACCGGTAACTCTGTTGTACTCCTCCCGAGAGAGTTGTACTCCAGCGTTTTCCCTGACGGGACTCAAGTCTGCCAGGTTAAATCTCGTTGCTGCTCTTCGCGCTGCCTGGTAAAGAAACGCCCCTTTGCCACTAAATTCGTGCTCACTAACGAATTTTAATAGTGGGTCCTGACTTCTGAGGATACTGTTAGCTGTAACCAGGACGAGTCGATCGTGCAAGCACTCCAGATTTAGTAATCCCCTACCCCCATTTTGACGAGGGAGGTAAATGCGCTGCACAGAAGATTTCGGGTGAAGACTTCGGTTGATGTTCATGATCTTTCTGGTTCTTCTGTCGAGATCCTTAAGATCATCAACATTCCATTTCATTACACCAAAAGTGTATGAAATTAATGGGACAGCAAGCATGTTTGTGGCAGCGATCTTGTTCTTGCCAGACAGACATGATCTCCATATCTGCCTAAGTCGTACCATATACTTGCTGCGAAGGGCCTGCTTAATAAGAGTGACAGCTTGGACACCTCTCTCACTGATGCCTAAAAATGTGTAAGACCCTTCGGCATTAAGATGTTTTATAATGCTCCCATTAACCAATTGAACGTCTTCACCGTTGTCTAAACCTTTTCCTCTGTAGATATGAAAAACAGCGCATTTTTCCAACCCGAATTGCATACCTATCGCGGCAGTGTACTCAGCAACAGTATCTAAGGCGGTCTGCAGATTCTTCTCGTTCGAGGCGTATAGCTTCAAATCATCCATGTAAAAGAGATGGGTAATTTTGTGCTTACGCTTCGACGGGGGACCCGCCATGTAGCCACTGCCGCGCCTAAGCTCGATCGATAGAGGAAGAAGTGAGATGCAAAATAGTAGCGGGCTTAGGGATCTCCCTGGAAAACCCCACGCTTGAAATATATCCACTCTGTCGACACTGCAGTTGATCCGCTTGGGACAACAAATTGTGTCTTCCAGAGGGACATAAGTTGCCCAATGCATCTCTCTATCTCCGGGTGGACTCGTAACATGCGCAATAATGTTAAAATGAGAGCGTGTGACGTAGTGTCATAAGCTTTTGCGTAGTCCACCCAAGCCATTGACAGGTTGCGTTTGAAATACGACGCGTCATGACAGACTGACCGGTCGATAATAAGGTTTTCTTTGCAACCTGCTTGGCCCCTCTTCGATCCCCTCTGTTCGTAGATGTCTGACCAAACAGAGGCAATGGAGCTCAGTACCCGCTCGTTTAATACGCTGGTGAAGATCTTATACAGCGTATTGAGACAAGTAATAGGTCTGTAGTTCTTCGGGTTGGTTAAATCACCTTTTTTGGGGATTAATACTGTACGCCCCTCTGGTAACCAAGATGGTATTGATATTTCTCCACGGATAAAAGAAGTAAAATTTCGTGCAAGATGGCCGTGCACGCTTGTGAATGACTTCCACCAGAAAGCAATAATACCATCAACTCCTGGTGCAGCGAAATTGCGCGCTTTCGAAATAGCACGTGTAACTTCTTCCGTGGTAACAGGGGGGCATGCCTGAGGATCTGTCAGGTGTTGTGAACAGAATTCCTCAAATCTCTCCAAAACTGGAGTGTCCTGCACGATCGCCTCGTGTTCATAAAGTTCCCTCCAGAAAGTCTCTGTCCTGTCGACTGATAATGACGGTTCAGAAAACCTCAGGTTTGGCCATGAAAAGGCGTGACGGGCTCGTGAGGAACATAGTATTTTCCTCCATGGTCCTAACCCGGTTGACCAGTTTCTTTCTTGCCAGGGCTAGTGCTCTCAATTTGTCCACCGCTTTCTGCTTTAGCAGAGAGAGAGTGGACAAATTCAGTGTGTGATGCTTTATGCGCAATTGATATAATATGCGCTTAGTATTCGCACTTAGCGGCTTAATACTTCGTAAAGCATCAATACCACACTGAATATGAGAAGCTTCCTGACGTGAACGCGTCATTTTCTTCTCTAATTGCTGTATACGCAGTTTGCCGTTAAAAGCCTTAGCCCGCTTTGGCGTCAGCACAGCTGCTGCAGCGTATACAGCACAGTCGATATCCCAGAGACTACTCTGAGGGGAAATTTGCTTGTCAATAAGTTCATGAAGTCGCGTGAGGTCATCAGCACGAACTTTGAACTTATTGTGTCCGAGTCGGGTACGTTCAGAATGAGGCGAGAGAAGGGCTAGAAAATCCTCGCGGAGATTTTTTTCCGGTGAAGAGGATGTTATTCCTGCATAAACTGGGGAAGACCCAGTGGCTATCTGCCCACCTCCCGTTGGTGGGCTTGCAGGTGTCGATGGCTGTACCGGTATTTGGGACAACCTTCTCGACTCTCTTCGTCTCGATCGCCTCATCCTGCGTCGCAGGCGTGCTACTTGGTCGCGCAGATTTTGTTGCGTCATGAAGTCCAGCTCAGGATGATTTTCACACCATTGTGAGTGGACTCTGACCATGTAGCCCCTGCGATGGGGTGACGCTGCCTCGTAAACCTGAAGCAGGTCTTCCTGCTCCTCGGGTGTCCACCTGTGGCGGGCCCGGCTAGCGGGATTGTAGCTTCGCCCAACTGTTTGTGGGTCCCCATCCGAGAAGGACCCGTTGTGGGAAGCTCTATGGTTTCTTATATTTTCCTGAACCATTTGTACGTTTCATGGGAAGGTTGGCCCCATGAAACGGTGGCAGGATTCATCGACCAGATGATAGGGTCGACGTTACCCCCAATTGGTTCCTGCCGTGGTAACAGTGTGGTAGCGATCCGGGGGGAAAGGGCGCTAAGCCTTTTCGGTCAAAAGACCGCCGTACCCCGATTATTATTATTATTATTCAGGATACGTGGGATCATCAGGCCCAAAAGCTCGATATGGTCAGATGTTGCGACCATTGCGAACTTTCCTTGCGTGATTCAGGGTTCGCGGGATCATCAGGCCCGAAAGCTTAGCAAATAGCCAGGTGTTATGGCCATTTAGAACTTCCCCTGCGAAACCTTATTATTATTATTATTATGATTATTATTATTATTATTATTATTATTATTATTATTATGTATTTGGCGTTAACTTTTAACCAGCTGTAATTTTAACCTCTAAACGTCAAATAGCCAGAAAAAATGCATTTTTAGAATTAATCATGGCAAGTCTGTTTATTTTAAGCCAATTATTACTAGAACAAATTGAACATCAAGAGGTTAATAAGTAAAAAATTAAAATAGGTGAATAAAAAAATATAAAAATGCTTTTTAGGAGATCAGGTCGAATTAAACAAAGGCAACTGCGTGATATGAGTGACCCTTTTAATTTACCTGAAGAAACATTTTAAAATATTTTTATTTGTCTAAAACTTGTACGGAATATCTCGTTTTACAAATGTTGTTTGAAAATCCGAGAAGATCCAAAAGATTTCTCGATATATTGCAAGTAAATATTTAAAACTTTAAAATTGTGATACATTTATAAATTTTGATTTCTCTGTTTGTTTAAAAATAAAAATAAGATAACATAACCTGAAAATAAAAGTATCTTAATACAGAAGAAAGAAAAGAGATAAAAAATATTGATACATTTGCATGTTATGGTAATATTATATTATTTACTTTCTGCACCCATAATTATTTATGTATAAAAAAAAATCATTTTTAACCTAATCTTTTTAACCGCAAAAGATACAGAATAAACCCGATTGATTGTTTACGGAGAGCGTTACGGGCTGCACAAAATTGACCCACTGACCTATTTCACAGTTATCTTTTATTTTCTTAAAAAAATATGGTCACTGCAAATGTACCGCAGCACAGACAAGGCCTTCTGTTGATTTGCAAATTTAATCTAAATCGTCAGAAAAACATAGGTATTAGACCCAATATTAGGAAGTATAGTTACATAAGTGAAAAATCATAAAACTTCTAAGGGGACTAAGACCTATTTAAGCCAGTCGTTATAAACAATATTTTAACAAGCTTAATAGAAATAAAATTTGAATTTCAGTCAGAATATTTATTTCAGAAATTATACTGACTTAAATAGGTCCTAATCGCCTTAATAGTTTCATAAGTTTCCATTTATATTGAGGTTCAGTTCACAAATTTTTTTTGGTTTAGTAAAATCATAAGAAAATATATATATTTACCGACCGCCAACATATATAAGGGACGTAAGTGATCACACCGATTTTGACATTTCGATGGATCTCCACGAACTGAGGCCACTACATAACGTTTTGACTATTTTTAGCATGATGTCTGTCTGTCTGTCTGTCGGTCCATGTACACAGTGGCGGATTTAGGTCAGTTAAGGCCCCGGGCGCAGTAAGAATATTGAGCCCCTCAATTAGAAAAAAGTGTAAAGTTAAGTTTTTGCGGGGCCCTTTAGAGGACGGAGCCCCGGGCGCCCGCCATTAAATCCGCTTCTGCATGTACACGTGCAGAATAAAATCGAACTCACGATCCCACACTCTCAAGCAAATATGTTGACCACTACGCTACTTCAGCCGCCAAGAATAATGGTAGATAGTCAATCGCTTATGGCAGTGCGTAATGCTTTCGAATATATTACTGTGTCCTCTATGTGAGTTTAGTATATATTAAGAATATATTGGGATAATAGTGATCTTTTATTCCTGTTAGCGTTTTCCATATTTTTCTTTGTTTCATTGTGTTGATCCTCTGTATATTATGTGCTCTTGTGCTACAGCATAATTCGTATTCCTTTAGTGAAAAGTAAAGGAATACGAATCTAGTAACCTAGTTCTTTTGTAACTATGTTTTAATTTTAAAATATACTTGCCATTTATATTCCACTATTCCATAAAAATACGAGTGAATTGTGAATTCTGGAATTAACCCTTATGCGTTTGCATGGAGAAATAAAATAATTTCAAATAATATTATTTTATGTGTAGTTTTCTGTACCTGCATATTCGTATCATGATATGAAAGTTGGATATGTATCTTGCAAAGTAAAACTCGTCGGACCGCATCGTAATCCTGTAGTTGGAAAGGACCGGACCGAATCCTGAACTTGTGAATCGAAGATATTCTGATTTGTCAGCATCGTACGTAAATTCGAATTGGGAGATTTGAAAGTGTTACCAAGTGGCAAGGTTGCTTTTATCTTACGCACGCAGTTTCTGCCATTTCGTTTTATTAAAAAAAGAAAATATATTGACTTCAAGAAAAATATCAAAAAACAAATCGCGCCTTAAACAACATTCAAAACAAGTTAGTAAAACATTTTTATTATGAATTATATACATTTTGAATTATATTGCTATTACTCTAATAAATTGCTCTTAGCAATCTTTACAAAGTTTTACAATCTTTTTAGTTTTTATCATATGTGCACGACTTATATGTAAAAAATTACAGAAAAATTGATTTAGAACTTTATATTTGAAGCTCATCCTGGACATGATAATTTTGATTCAGATATTCTGCCCAAAATCGATTGAGAATTTTAGCTACGTGCACTATAGACAACCGATGAACGAAGAATTTCGAAAAACACATTTCTTGGTATATAAGTATATAAGTTTGGTATATAATTTGCACATCTTCTTCTTTGTCAGTATCTTGTAGCTAGAAAAGTGGTTCCCGTAATTTTCTTAATGAAAATATTTCTTAGTGAAAACCCTATAGATTATTTCTGTTACAAATATTTGATATCAGAAGATGCCAAAATCGGTGTCCTACCAAATAGAGAGATCAGATTATAGAAGAAACCGGTTGCTCTATTATATAAGCCATAAGATAAGTAAAACAACGAAGCCGTTGCAAAGATAGTAATCTTTGTAACGGCTTCGTTCTTCTTATGATTTCTTTATTTCCTTAATAATTAGAACAGTAGTTTTCCCTTCTTTTCATGATGATCTTAGTAACCTGTGCCAGGACTAAATTTCGAAAAAATATGCCCAGAAACTTTCCATATCTTTTTCTGTCATCATCTATGGTGATATATAGAAAGGCAGGAAAAACAAGTCGTTTCTTAGCATCAATTTGGTTTTCTGAGTTCTCTCGTGGACTTTCTACACTTTTATTAAATTGCTTGCGGCATTTCTTGTTATTTCTAGACGCGTTCTTATTTTGGGTGTAAAGGACTAGGTATACGTACCTGCTACAGAGTATCAGGACAAATACCTCCTAGACAAATACCCCCATGACATAACCCCCCCCCCCCCGCATGACAATTACCTCCCGTGCAAAAAAAAACTGCCAACTAATCCCCTTCCAAGAAATATACAATTTTCCGATTGATTAATAGCCCACCTTATGTGTTTATGTTAAATGATATTCAATGTGTTTTGTGTTAGGTTAGGTTAATGTTCAGGGGGGGGGGATTTGTATGTGGGGTTAATTGTCACGGAGGAGTTAATTGTCAGGGGTTTTTTTTGCATGGGGGGTTAATGTCCAGGGGGTTTTCGGCGGGGGATTTATGTCCGGAGGGGTATTTGTCCTAAAGGGTGCCCTAGAACCCTGGTACTATATGTGGTATATATTGATAAATCGGTATTAGAAATTTTCCTAATTACCAAACTATTCCATATAAGTACTATAATATGTAATAAAGAGGCTAGATATCCAGGAATGCCAGAGATAGATTTGAATCAATTTTAAACCTCAACCTCAAAAATTAGTAGGCAACGTACCTATATTATTCTCATACAATAATTATCAATAATCATTAGAGACTAGGAATGACGAGAACTAGAAATTTATGGAACTGGGTACCCGCAACAATTACCCGGATATTACCCACTACCCGTTACCCGTTAATTACCCGTTACCCGTTAATTACCCGCTACCCGTTAATATATAAAAATGAAAAGTAAGTATAGCAAAATTGATGTAACGTGTGAATTTTCACACATTTTAGGATTTTGTGGGTATTTAATAAGTGTAAGAAGCCAACAGAATGCTGGATGTCTAAAAATAATTTTTTGATAAACATTTTTTGAATAGTTTTATTCGTTATTTGAGTACTAAGAAGTTCCATTTTGTTCTTTTAATCTAAATTTAAATAATAAGCTATAATTTAGCCATTAATTAAAAAAAAAAAATTAATTTCTCTCGTACGTATCCGACTCAGATCAATGTACATTACCTATAATCTTTTCAGATTTTTGGCCAAAATTGTTTTGAAAGAAACAAATTTAAAAAAACAATTTTTCGTTCCTTAATTACGTCTTAAGAGCTTCCTTTTGATAGCACACAATAATTTTAAAAAAATAGTATTTTTTTTTAAACGACACAAACCCCAACATCATCAACCCCTCTGGGAAATAGGGTGGGGGACAAAAGTTTTTTGGCATATATTTAGCAAAAATCTCATAAAAAAATGTTTATTTTTTTCATTAAATACACATTTGTTCATATTTATTTCGTGATGTGGTTCTTGAACACAATTACCTGTTAATTATATGCTACTCGTTAATTATCCGCTACCCGCTTAATACCCGATACCCGTTAGTTAACGGGTAATGGGTAGATAACGGGTAGCTGGTATTCAAATTCGGAACCGGGTACAACTTTATCGGGTCGGCTAGCGGGTACCCGAGTACCCGCAGTCATTCCTAGTAGAGACTGAACAAATATGTGCAATGACCAATTAAAAATCAAATTATTCAGTATCCATGAGTGTGGTTTTTAAAATAAAATATATGCTATATGTAATCAAATAGATGGATTATGAAAATCTAGTCTCTTACTTATGGATACTGAATAATAAGAATTTTAATTGGTAGTAATTTGGTTAATCAATAGTACCAAAATAACTAATCATTTGAAATTGTAAAAAAATATCGTCAGTTCTGACAATTTAATAATGAGAAAAGTTTTTATTTATGGGACAGGTAAATATTTCAACTTCAATTAAGATATACTTGACATTTTTACTTTTCTTTCACATATATGTTTTCTGCAATATCTGTTTTCTGTTCTTTCGTACTCCTCGTGGGATTTACTTCTTGCATTGAGAAGACATTGAAAAGCATTGGAGAAAAAGTTACAAATTACCCTTAATTTTCTGTTAGTGTATTTCCCACGGGATAGAATCCCAGAAATTACACTTAAATCTAACCCAAACTAAACAGACAGTAATCTTGGTTTTCAGCATGTGTCCAATTAGAAGTTAGTCTTCGTTAATTGGCATCTTGTGACTGAAACTTAAATGAGGAAGAAAAAAGCAAAGCGCAGCTAAAAAAGAAAATACTATAGTACCAGTGTATTGTACACAGCAATAGAAACCAATAGTATTTTACAGTGGTGGCTCGTGGACACTGCTAATGGAGGTGCTGCAACCAGAATTATAATTCAGATTTTTCTCTCGGGTAAAATAAATCATTATTAAGATGGACATAAAATACAAATAAAATTAAAATTATAGAAATATTACATTTTATGATTTAATTTGTATAAATTAAGTAAAGGAAAATGACTCAATGATAATCGCCGCGTTACCTTGACAATTCGAGCTGCCAGTGCTTATAGCACATAATAACATCATAACATGTAGACGAACTACTTGTTTTACGCATGACGCACGCCACAGTTGTTAATAAAAATAAAGTAAATTTCAGAGTTAGAGAGTTAGAGAGAGTGAAAAATATCTAAATGTTTGTAATGTTTAAATTATTTTAATTTTGGGGGTGGCTATTTTCACACTAGGATGAAATTTATAACACGAGCCGAGGGCGAGAATTGTAATGATCCAAGTGTAATATAGCCGACTGTAATTATATGTGACTCAAATGCAATATTTTATCTACAGCTAGATGTTATCATTAGAAATATAGTAAAATTAATTTAAAAACACAGCAATTCTGATTGTCAATTGTAAAACTGACGACATCAAGATGGCAACCTAACCAGCAACTGATTGAAACTTACAACCAAGTTTAAACTACTATTATTTATTATTTTATTTATTTTAACTTATAAAAAATATTCTAATTATAAATATGGTCTGTGTGGGGCGCAAATAGCCATCGTTGCTGAGCGCTATCATTTTATTTAACTAACTAGCTTACATCATAGAAATCATTGTTCTTATGTATTATAGAACAATGATGTCAAAAACTTCACCTTCAAAAATTTCTTATCTTCTAAATAAAGTCTCAAGAATAACATAACAATAACAATTAATCAACAACAATTATATCAAAGAGATTTCCTTATAAAAAAAAAAAAAAAACTAAATAAAATTTGATGTAAAATATAAAGTAAACTTTATGTTGATATTTTTTATATGAATGTACCTATTTTTACCGACTGCCAACATATATAAGGGCGGTATTGTGATCATACCGATTTTAACATTTCGAGATTTCGATGGATCTCCACGAACTGAGGTCCCTACATAACGTTTTGACTATTTTTAGCATGATGTCTGTTGGTTTGTCTGTCTGTCTGTTTGTCTGTCTGGCTGTCTGTCGGTCTGTCGCTCTGTCTCTCTGTCTGTCCATCTGTCTGTCCGTCTGTCTGTCGGTCTGTCATTCGGTCTGTCTGTCGGTCTGTCTGTCGGTCCGTGTACACGTGCAAAGCAAATTCGGCTAAAAGAATTTTTATGAAACTTTTAAGGTTTTGACATCAATGGCACGAGTTGATCAATAGTTGGTAAAAATCGGTTAAGTAGAAATGGGAGTTTACTCGTGTCGTTTTTAAGATTTTTGCGAATTTTTCACAACAGAGAAATATTTCGAAAAAATTTATTTATCAAAAGTTGCTACAAAAGCCATAACTAGCAACTTTTATTTAAGACATTTTTTAATAAAACCAACAATATAATACTTTATTCACGCAATCAAAATTACAAATTATAAAATAAACATAGGATAATAAACTACATTTTTTAATAAAGCCGCATAAATTAAACAAGTACTTTGTGATGGCGGTCGGTCCTGTGGTGGCCACATTTAATTTTTTTTTAATAAGAAATTTATCTATAAAAACTCAGTAAGTTGTATACAATTCATGTCATAATTATAACTGGTATAGATACATACTTTTATTATTGAAAATATTCGCTCGGTCAAATTGAATAACATTTAGTGTTCGTTTAGAAATGACCCGAAGTTGTAAAACTTTTATTGTTTAATAGTAATCGTTAGTTTTCATTGTAGTGGCTTGCATATTACACTCGGTCTACCTAAACCTAAAGTCTCAATGATTCTATAACTAAATTACTGTACTCTAAATACCAAAATAAATAATAAAGGACAAAAGTGGGTTTTTGAGAAGTAAATAAGTCTAAAGGACAACCCTCTAAAATAAAAAACTGTCCTCTATAATAAAGGACGTATGGTCACTGTAGCTATACGCCAGGCCTCTACCTGCTGTCATTGAATATAGATCTCTATATTTAATGTTGATGTCCTGAAATTGAACGTATTCGGTTAAAACGTATGACATTGAAAGTTTAAATGTACAATTTCTAACAAATATTTCCAAAACATACTAAACAATTACGTGTGTAATTGATATTGACGTATTCGTATCATCCTTTAATTTTTGATTATTTACTGTCGTTATTCATAGTGGAGTGGTCAAGGCTTGACGCATGTTACAAAAGTTTCAATGTACACAAATCGAATGAAAATTACACAGAAATGTCAATCATTTGCTTAATTGTATGTGTGGACACGAGCTGCGACAATTTCAAACCGATACAATTTAACAAATAGTTTACAAAATTACTTCAACAAACTCATTACACAATCAGTTTAATAATTTTATTAAATGTTTGTTGCGGTAAACATATAAAACAATAGCGAAACTCGTCTACCTTGAATAGTAATGATGTTTAATAAATCTACTTCTGTCGCAAAATATGTATCAGCGTTGTTTACTTTCACTAGTCGGTCGTTCGTGTCTTGTTTATTTTGCTTCAACGAAATTATTCATTCGAAGTTTATAATTAATTTTACTGACAATTAGGGAACATTTACTTTCTTTTTAACATGTTAAACGCACAGATGACGCTTACGACCGGTACAACAGGAATCTACCTTACTTAAAAATTACAGTGTTTTGCCTCATATGATATTATTTGCTTATCACCTGTCATAAAATTATTATTTAGAGTGTAGAACTTCCGGTTTCAGTAGCCATCTTGTAAAATTTAATGAATAGTGCAACTTTTTCTTACACTTTGTAATAAAATATCCGCAACTATATTCAGTTGAGTAGTTTTATCGCCTATAGCTTCTTATTATTTCCTGTATTACCTACAAGTAAGGGAGGTATTGTAATGTGCCAACATTTTCAGGTGTGATATTTTGGAGAGTAAACATCTTTTTAGGACTCGCATATAATATACATACATATGTGGGTTAGTAATACATAAAATAATGTATTACTAACGAATATTAAATCATTACAATATTCGATACTAAGACAAACCAAATGAGGTAAAGAGATCTCGAAAAGTATTATTTACTTTTATAGATCAGTGTGTTTCTATGGTGAATCTGTACACATTTGTGACATAAGGTCTTTCCAACATGTATGATATTCATAGACTTTATCTAACTGTATTCTTTACCTTAATTATTAATTATTTCCGTGATAAAAATGAAGCACGTAGCATGAACACAGTTTTTCAAATATAACAGTTCTAATAATAAAATGCTTGTGATAAAAAAAAAATATATATATATATATTAAGTGATATATTATACTATACTTTAAGTTTAGTTTTGCCAATGGAGTGGCCGAGCTCGTTAAATCATACATGACTGGTTATAACAGTCGGAATTGTGAAGTTGCTAGTTCAGTTCCCCGTTGGTGATATTATTCGGGCGGGAATAATATGTTTAATATTAGTCCCATTTTCACAATCATCACCCTTCATCCAGGTGTAGAAGCTCGCCCTCTGGCATCGGCGATTAGCCTCGTTGCAGAAATAGGCCGATGTAAAATAAATAGAATTTAAAAAAAGTTTAATTTTTCTATCTAGTAAGAATTTTAAATAGTATTTTATCTAACAAAAATATAATAGAGGCTATATTACACGAGGATGAAGTTTACTCCCCGAGCCGTAGGCAAGGGTTGTAATCATTCGAGTGCAATTTATCACAACCACAAATCCACGTATTAATCATTTTTTACTTGAGATGGATTTCTTTAGATTTAAATTCGAGGTAGGTCTTCCAAGTATTTTTATTTCAGCCTTATCGGTGGAAGTTTGACTAAAAAATGAATCCGTTATTAAACTTTGCATAGAATATGGTAGCTGGCTTACTAAGTTTGCAATCGGCTTTTATGGAAATAGATATAAATTGCGTCGCCAATGCTTTGTCGTTCAATGAAAGTAGTGTGTTTGTATACTGAATGCAAACCAGCCTGTTAGCATATATTATGGTAGCAATTTAAGAGAACGTCTCGGTTTTTGGTAAATTATATATTACAACGAACATATTGCGTTGATTATTATATATATTATAAAAAATATATATATATTTTTTTGTTGTCGTTTTAGGATTTGTGCCAACCTACAAATCAAAGTAAAAGCCGCCACTGACTTTGTATGAGAAACTTATAATCTGTGGGTGTTAAACCTACCGTTAATCAGTATAGTGGCCGTCCCGCTGTCCTGTATCTGTCTACAAATAGTCACTATAGTGGACGTCTGTCAGGGCTATCTCTGAGTTCAATGCACAGCCGATGTAATGTACGGCTCATTGTCCCCTATCCCTAGGGGAACAAACTCTTCACCAACCAATTTCGGAATATGGACTAAAAATTCTTTTCTCGGTATTTTTCTGTTAGTACATAATTAGTATATATTAACACTTCCTATATATTAGGTCGTCAAGGATGAAATTTGTAGAAAAAAAGGCAAAATTGTATGATAACTTACAAATATAAGGAATTATTTTATTCATCAAAGTATGCACCCATATTGTCTATTCACTTTTGCCATTATACATATATATATATATATATATATATATATATATATATATATATATATATATATATATATATATATATGTATATATGTATACATATATAGGGAGGCCGCAGACTATATTTACGATATTTTGGGGGGGCCCATGCCAGAATAGTTTGAGAAACACTGGTTTAGAGTCTCTTACTTGTGCATACAAAACCCTAGACATTGATGTATGTAATTATATTCGTAGATTCTTAGAGAATAAATCTGCAAAATATTTTTCATATCGGTCAAAGGATATAGGATTGTCTAGAGTTTCTTTTTAATGCCTAAGAAACCCTAGCATTTCTGTATGTAGTTATATTCGTAGATACTTAGAAAAGAAATCTGCAAAATACTGTTCATATCGGTCAAAGGATATAGGATTGCCCTAGGGTTTCTTGTTTATGACTACGAAACCCTAGACATTTCTGTATGTAATTATATTCGTAGATAATTAGAGAATAAATCTGCAAAATACTGTTCACATCGGTCAAAGGATATAGGAGTGTCCTAGAGTCTTGTTTATACCTACGAAACCCCAGACATTTCTATAGACTATTGTATCCCCAGATTCTTAAAGGATAAATCTGCAAAATATTTTTCATACGGAATTAAGGATATAGGAGTGTCTAGAGTTTCTTGTTTATGCCTATGAAATCCTAGACATTTCTATATGTAATTATATTTTTAGATTCTTAAGGAATAAATCTGCAAAACATTGAAATATCGGTCAAAGCATATACGGGTGTCTAAAGTTTCTAGTTATCGTCTAGTTTATGCCGACGAAACCCTAGACATTTCAATATGTTATTATATTCATAGATTCTTAGAGAATAAATCTGCAAAATATTATTTATATCGGTCAAAGTATATAGCAGTGTCTATAGTTTCTTGTTTATGCCTACGAAATCGGACGAATAATCACGAATCCTCACGAACGGACAGGATAAGCTCTTTATAATTGAGGGATTTTAAATTTTGTGGTAAATTGGGACAAATAGTGTTCCGCCTAACGTTTTTCAGGGACACTTCTATAGATAGCCAGAACCCGAGAGTCTCGCGAAATTTGAGTCGGTTGGTCACCCTACCTATCGCGGTGATAGCGCTTCTCTGCCAGTTCCGCCATAGCGAAAGAGTTAATAATTTTAAGGTTTCTTTTTAATAGGGCTTTAAAAAGTATTGTTTCTTAGTTTTGTCCGCCGATCTCTCTGCGGCATATACAAAAACGAGTTGTGCTGTGTTGACTACACAACCGACTAAGTCTGTCTAATTATAAATTTTATCGTTCTGAAAACAGAAGACCTGAATTCAGGATATCCTTAGTAGTATCCACAAATTCTTGCATCAACAACACCACTCTTAAATTAACTTGAATTAATGATATGCAAAATGGTAAAAACTATTCAGTCCTTGTGTTTTCAGTGTAGTGCAGAAAAAGTTTAGTTTATTTTCTCAGTTAATTAATTATCGCTTGGAAAAATACAAAACAATTTATCCTTTAATGAAGAATTACTTATTTAGTAACTGCAGTGCTGCAAAAATATTCCAAATTAAAGTTAATTTAAATGTAAATAATTAATAATTTAAAAATGATGTATTTATTACAGAGCCTAAAAAAAAAAGTAGTAACTTTAAGTATTAGTACTTGAGGCTGAGTCGAACCCAGAGTTGGCTGCACAATATCTGAAGATGAAAATTCCGTGGGAAGATTCGAACCCGCATTCCTGTACTCTGTCTATTGGCCCGTTTATACAACCTTAACAGTAACTTTTCCTTACCTTATCCCTAATCCGTAAAAGATAAACTATACAAAACGCCTATGTACGTTTATACAACCTTAGCCGTAATTTATCCATAAGCAGACCTTAGCAATAAGAATTCCGTAACCTTGAAAGTTCCCAACATTTCAACTTTCGTGGTTAAATTACGGCTAAATCACTGAACAGCGCATGCGCGAAAATATGACTGTTATGAAATAGGCAACGAACTTTATTTTTGTGAAATAATAAAGATGACACGAACACGGCAGATGCTGCCAAGGCAGTATAAAGGAATATTACAATAATTTGCTCATTATTCATTTTAATAAAATAGCTTCCAAAATTCGCAATTGACGTTTAGAATAAAGGTTAGGTTTACGATGTTTACTCGGAACTGCGCAAACTCTAAACAGCGCATTTCATTGGCTGCGGCTGACGATCGAGATTAAGGAAAAGTTAAGGAAAAGGTTGTATGAACCCAATACTTTCGTTCTGGGGATCGTTAAAAACTTATGGATAAGGTACTTCTCAGTTACGGCTAAGCAAAATTATGGCTAAGTTGTATAAACCAGCCATATCTTACCATGGAGCAACCACAGTACTTATAATTATTATGATCTGACTTCTGATTTATTCGTTATAACCTCTTTTCCGTTACATTTCCGCATTTCGGGAGTCTATTCTGTAAAGTTTTCAACATATTTACAGCACATTTTTTAACAGTATGCTTGAAAGTGACCTTGAAAGTAAGCTAGCGACTGTCGACAAGTTACAGAATAGACCCCCAGTATGATTTATCGGCCACTTTTACAACTTTAAGGATATGTTTATGTCACACATAAACTCAAAATTATTGTATTGGTGTATCACTACATGCTTGCTCAAAATGAAACGATTATTTTATGTATAACAATGCACACTGAAAATTAAATCAAACCAATCAAAATTAAATTCTGGTTTATAATAGCTTTATTACATAATGCACAGCATGAGCATAAAGATATGTACAAAGGGTGTCATTGTTCTGAACATATGTTTACAATAAATAGAATAAAGATAGTCCTATGATACTTTTATTATGCTTGTGTTATGGATCTGTTATAAAATTGTTGATACTCTTTATGTATAAAAAACAATTTCTGTTTGTTTGTTTGTTTGCTTTTTTTTTTTGTCCTCTATGCATAATCAAACGGATGGACCGATTTTCACCAAATTTAGTACAGGGGGGCGTTATGGGGGAAAACCATAATTTTTCACTCTCCGTGCAGTTTAAATTGATTATGTAGGCTAAAACTTAAGAGATAATATCTCTATCTATATTATATCGATATACTGCAGACAAAAAATGTAGATCTTAACTAGATCTAAAAAAAAAGTCCGCGAGAGTATATACCTATCATGCACCGATATCGTGTATTGGGCAATTTTCTGTTTTTAAACTTAATATTTTTTGTATTATAAAGTTTGTGGGTGCATAACTTCGGAGTTTTATAGTGATGTATCAATTATTTTAGAATAACAAATTAGAGCATTTCACGTAGAATCATAATGAATTTAACATTATAAATCAAATATTAATAATAACGGAGTTATCATAGTGTAAAAATGTACGCATGCACAGAAATTTTTAAACATGTGCATGCTGCGATTTGTTGCGGAACTACCAATAGATGGCAGTGCAGAAGATTTATGTATTTCCCATTGTCTAATAGTTAATTGCTAATTATATTATCGTTTTATATATTTAACTTTAACGTTGTGAGCGTTATGTTCTACTTTCTCCGTTTTAAGGTAGTGAAATGCTGTAACGAAGCACGGGTACACCCACTAGTATATTATATCAAACAAACCTGAAGGTGCAGACTACACGATAGCTTATTCGTGTTGAAGGAACAAAATAAATAAATGACTAGAGATATCAATACGTTGCATTCAAAACCAAGTACCACAGGAAACAGTTGGTTACAGTGAGGTGGCCACATGAATATAAAATAATTGTAAAAATCCGAAGGAAGATATATTAAACATCCTTAGATTAGTGGGATGACTTTGCAATATATAGAGAAACCATCTGACAGAAGATTTAACAGATACAGGGTATCTGCAAAGCCCTGACAGTTAACAGGTCAAAATGAAAGACATGTGAATGAGACCAAGATGATTCTTGCCTGACAGAAATAATTTTTAGGGTAATATTTAGGGCTCTCAAAAAAATCTTATCAATAAAAAAGCCCAAGATAATATTAGTTATAAATTTTACAATGCTTTTTCTTCTTCTTCCGTCTCTTTTCTTTTTCTTCTTTTTTCTCTTTTTCTTTTTCTTTATGCACCTACTACACCACCGCCCCTCCTGTTGCCGTGCCATACATACTCTGGTGCCATAGAAGAGAACGAGATAGGATATTACTAAAATATCTTAACTCAGGAGTTTGACCTATGAACCTATTTAGAAATTAGAATCACTTTACAGAAAACAGTCAGCAGAATGTGCAGTACACCATTACACAGAACAAATGTACCTACATTATATGCATTACATCTATATACGCAATGCTGGTAATCAATAATATTATGTAACAATACAAAATAAAAAATGACTATAATGAACTGACTTCGGTATTATAAGGGTAACAAAAAATATGATTCAACATCCTGTGTATAAACATGTTAACCAAACTCTAACTGTCATCGAAGTTATAAATGATGATTAATAATAGTTGTGAATAGCTGTGGTTACTAAACATAAATGATTAAAAATGACAAGTTCGTTCGAGTAAACCTTAGCGATCCTCAGAGGAATTTACACAATTACAACAGAACTGGAAATAATTGATGCATGAGATGTAATAAATGATAAATTATATTTGAGTCAAACAACTTGCCTTTCAGCAACATAATGAAGTTTAATGGAGACAATAGTTATTATACCCAATTAACCTAACCTAACAATGAAAATTCATTGTATTCTACTGTGACGTCAGTATCATTATAGTGCAGTCATAACAAAGGAACCAAATTTAATTTGACCAGAAACAACTGCATCCACTACACGAACATTGTTGAAATCACCAAATATATTGTATACATTATCCAGCAAAAGTCTAAGCACATATGTATAACTTGAAATTAGTTAAAATGTTTTATCCAGTTTTGTCCACACTATCCAATCCGTAGGTACATGTTGTATTTTAACATTTCCTATGGTAAACCCCAAAAAATACCACAAAAACTGTTAAGCGCTATCGAGGGTTAAGAATTTGGAATTATATTTAGAAAGAAGTATGTACCCGTTTTTAGGATTTCGTAGGTATGGCCAAGAAATCCTTAAACTGTCACTCGTGTATCTATCTAGCAGTCTATACAGCAGAAATTGTGACCAAACGACAGAACCTAGAAAGTAGAAATCTGACACGCATATAGAAATTTTTAACCCGCATATAGGAAAAATATAAACCAAAATGTATTTAATGAAAGAAATTAATATAACAATAATAATAAAGGGAGGGGGTACTAACTGGAAGAATCTATGAATGCGTGGCTGTGCAGAATTTTATATTTGAAAAATATTTTTCTCACACGATTAAAGGAAAACGATAATAGATAATAAATATTTGACGAAGGTATTTCCGATCTTTCACTTGCAAAACTGGTGTGTATACACTAGAGATGGGTCGTTCATGAACAAACCGTCTAACTGAGCCGGCTCAGTACACTGACCGAAGTGACACGGTTCACCAAATTGAAATGAGCCGGCTCACGGCTCACTGCATAGTTTCAAGTTTCAAGGATACGATTGATCGGGCGATTGTGAGCAGTGACCGGAGTGATCCGGATCTGGATCAATGTCATGTTGTCATGTTCGCGAGAACTCGGCTTGTAATGTATTATCATAAAGTGTATTTTGTCATCAATTTGTAGGGCAGTCTATTAGAAACTAATAGGCTTAAGCTGCATTCACACCTCTGTAAATCAACACGTTGTACACTATGGATAATTTTTAAACGAGGTCATTTGGTATGATCGGACATGCTCGTGCTTTGTCGTTGCTATACTACTGTTGAGCGATATAGTACGAGCTTGTCCGATCATACCAATTGCACTCGTTTAAAAACTATCCATAACGCACAGAGTGTTAATTTACTGAGCTCTGAATGCAGCTTTAGTCTGTACTTTCTTACAACCATACTATATAAAAATATTAAAAATATTGCCCAAATCCCAGATGTCCGATTTATAAGGGCAATAAACATCGCCATAAACTTAACACATCTGGTTTAAAATACAGTAGTACAAAAATGTTAGATAATTCACTTCTATAGATTTTTATTTATTTACCTTGTTCATATAATGCAAGTGCCGGCTGAGCGACGTTCTACCTACATATTGCAAACCAAAAACCGTATTGAACGAACGAGCGACCGACAACTGACCGACCTGTGTCTCGGGAACATGTTTACTTAGCCGGATCACTGAGCCGGATCAATGAGCCGCAAACTGAATGACCTCCACTGATCCGGTTCCGCAAACTGAGCCGAAATTCTCATCTCTAGTATACACCAGTCTACCTCTTCTCTTCATGAACGCCTGTTATTTATTAGTTCTTCCATGAACGAATCTTCCTCGCCTACATTGTTTGTAAGTGTCCAATTTATTGTTACCTAGGTCATCTGTCACTTTTCAGTCATGCATACTACTTTAATGCCCCCTACTAATCTATTTATTATTGTAAAACAATTAGATTGTTATAAGAATATATATTTTTTTTTTACGTTTTATAGCAAAATTTTATGTTAATTTTTCCTGTCGATACTTGAAAATAACGATTTTTTTTTCGATACGATACCTGTATCGATAATTTTTATTCGTTATTATCTATACCCAAATATCAATACTTTCTCAGTATCGCATATCTCTATCCGTAATTTGCTCATCACTTAGATCCGACTTTTGGATCAGTTTATTCAGATTTCCTCTTTTCTTTTGTCTGAACTGGGCCCCGCAAAATTTGTGCCTTCCCTAATCATCGTCATTAATATGAAATTTGAAGTAAAAAATATATATGGTTTGTCCCGAAAATTTCGATTTTCACCTGTGGTTAGGAAACTTACCCTGTCGTACAATATGGCAGGGGCTGTACAGTATGCTGTTTTGATATAATTTTATTGAATATTTTGGCCATAATTTACAATTTTTCAAACATGTTTTCACGTGTGCGAACTTGCCCCATAATTCAAACTAGTAATATGTAGTTGGTTAGTGGTTATGCTATTAGACACCACCATTTTAGAAGGTGATGACGATTAAGGTTTTCTACAGGAAAAAATCGGGTAAAATTGTAGGTTACTTAATGGTTAATAAATATGCTAAATATTCAAGACAGCTCGTTGCGCATCAGAAGATTCAAAATAAAAATACAAGGTCGAGTTAATAAACGAACTGAAACTTTAGTTATTAACAAATGACTAGAATATATGTATACAAATTTAAAAGGCTATTTTTAAGGATTACTCATCGTATAATACGATTATTTTACATACAAAATTTTCAGTATTGAGTTTTTATAAGATTATAATAAAGCAAAATTTATCTATTGTGTATTGCTTTTGTTGGGCTATATTTTTATTGGTTTGGGGGAATCGGTTCGTTAATTTGTCGTTTTATTAACTTTTTTGGGCAGAATTTTCCAACCTCAGAGGGAATTCTAGGGTTTCAGGTGGAGAGTTAAGGTTTAATAAAGCTTTTGTAATATTAAAGGTATATTACTTCGAATAATGTCGAAAATTCGATGGGTAGATAGAGTGACGATCGAAGAAGTATTGCGGCAAATGGAAGAGAAGAGATGTTTGGATTGGACATATTATAAGGTACGACTGGTGAAAATGATACTGGAAGGAACAGTTAAGGGAAAGAACAGTGGGGTAGACCAAGGCTAGAGTACAAGAAACAGATATGAATTGCAATACGTACGTGGAACTAAAGAGACTAAAGGATGATCTACAATTGACATAGACGTAGAATTCTACGTCTACGTGAAAATATAAGTAATAGGAAAATGCATGCTACGGTTTCCAGTCAGACGAAGATGGACGTTGCGTAGAAACGTTCACGTAGAATATTCATATTTATATATTTTACGTCTACGTTTTTACGTCCGACCAATAGGAAAGAATAATAGAAAATGACAAAACATACTCAATATGTCGTATGTACGTAGATAGAACCAGTCAACATTTGTTAGGTTTACGGTATTGATGATTATAAGGGAAATAAATAATTACCATGGTTAGGTTATTGTTTAATAATTAATATATATTGTTTAATATACAAGGTGTCTCAAAAGAAATTTTATATTTAGTGGATCGATTAAAAAAAAAGTAAGCCGTATATAGAAAAAATGTTTATTAATTATTAAAATACACTTTTTGTGGATTTATTTCTTAAAAATAATATCGTCTAAATGTAGACCCTCGCGTTCTCGGCACTCATTTAATCGAACAGTAAAATTATGGCAGGGATAGCTGCCATTTCGTGACGGATATTTTCTTTCAAATGCGCCAGTGAAGTCGGTTTATTGGCGTAAACTTTAGATTTAAGATAACCCCATAAGAAAAAGTCCATAGGGGTTAAATCTGGACTGCGTGGAGGCCAATTTATGTCACCTCTCCGGGAGATCAATTTGCCTGAGAAAATTTCACGAACACGTGGCAGAGACATATTGGACGTGTGTGAAGTTGCTCTGTCCTGTTGGAACCACGTTCTTTGGTTATAGCCAGGAAAGTTTTGCAAGTTCAGGTACCAAGAAGTTGTCTAACATCTCCACATAACGCTCTGAATTCACTGTAACTGCACGCTCCCTTTCGTCTTCAAAAAAGTAAGGGCCGATAATTCCTCGCGCCGACTTCGCAGCCCATACGGTCACTTTAGGCGAATGTAGAGGTTTCTGATGTTTGCGTTTCGGATTCGTTGCACTCCAGTAGCGGCAGTTCTGCTTATTTACGTGGCCATTAAGATGAAAATGAGCTTCATCCGAAAACAAAATGTTGGTAAACGTTGAAAATCGCTCAATCACCTTATTTACGAAATTAAGCCTGTGATTGGCATCTTGGGGCTTTAATTCTTGCACCAATTGAATTTTGTAGGGGTGCAGCTTTAGGTCTTTGTGCATAATGCGATGTAATGATGATCTATGCACATTTAAAGCACTTGCGCGTTTCCGAATTGAAAGGTTCGGGTGGTCACGAA
This sequence comes from Liopterus haemorrhoidalis, assembly GCA_963971575.1. Classification (NCBI taxonomy): domain Eukaryota; kingdom Metazoa; phylum Arthropoda; class Insecta; order Coleoptera; family Dytiscidae; genus Liopterus; species Liopterus haemorrhoidalis. The sequence continues at coordinate 27,820,145 of OZ020616.1, forward strand.
CAGACTGATTAACATTCTCCACGTTTTCTACCGTTCTTGATGACCTAGGTCGCCCGGATTTTGATTTATCCAGCGTTGTACCAGTCTCTTCAAATTTTTTAACCCAATGTCGAATGAGAGGAATGCTTGGCGCATCATTTAAGTGGCGAAAACCTCGACTACTGCAGAATTTTCTACGCGCTACTGTCGCCGAATCACCGTTTTTGTAAAACTCTCGCACGCATAACGCGCGGTCTGCTCCCGAGAAACGCTCCATAGCGACTGAATTCCCAAGAGCCAGGCTACCGATTGACATAACCCCCGCGCCCCTCGGATACGGTGCGTTCACGCAGTAAGCTAAATAAATATAAAATTTCTTTTGAGACACCTTGTATAATAGATAAACAAATTGTAGAAAGTTTTCGGCATACAGGGCCGCAGAGTGTGCACTGCCGCAGTAGAGGGCAATCTTTTGAAAACTTGCGCACGGGCAACATTCGGTTCGATTCTAGAAAAGCCGGTCTTGTGTATGTTTGCACACGGGCTGTACCAACGTGGCGGCCATGGTTGCAAAATTGGTCTAAACTACCATCGTGCTTTAGATATTCTGTGTTTATGACGTTGTTTGTGACGAATTAGCATAACAGTAACAATAAAAATTGCTAGCATTGCTAAATCGTCGTCCATATTATTTGACGAATACATGTTATTCGACACTTTTTAAGAAACTTCTTTTACAAAGAGGTTAACTTAAAGAGTTTTGACACGATTTTCTAAGTTTATTGGAAACCAAAGCAACAAAGTCTACGTTCTACGTTCTACGTTTTATTTCTACGTTCTACGTCTACGTCAATTGGAAACCATCCTTAATTGAGAACAGGTAAGCATGGAGAAATGCTGAAAAAAAACCTATGGGTTGAAAACTTAAGGAGGAGGAGGATTGTTTGAATACACCTTTCAGTCAGATAATCCTTGAAAGAGGAAAATTACATTCTTACATAAATATGGTGAAAAGCGTGAATGGGGAAAAAGGATTGAGAATCACTGCTCTAACTAAACTAAATAATTTGCTCAAATTTGAGTTCTGGATTTGGCAGACTTCCGTAGACCAACTTTAATCTATAAAATCTCTCTATTCGAAAAAAATGAGACAGGATTTGCAGTCTTCTGATATTCAAAATATGATACCGAACTTGATGATTAATTTTATTTAGTGTTTATAAAATTTCCCGTCAACATTTACCCAGCTTGTTACATATTAGTACACCTCAGAAAATAGTTGCATTGCCAGACATGCACAGCAGTTCTACGTAAGAACTCAATATAGGCAGACGTTTTCAGTTAGCTAAGCAACCATTATTATTTGCCTGTGTTCTTTTCTTTGTATAAAATGTATACAGTTTGTGTAATGATTAATATATTTTTGATAAAAATTACTTTATATAATTGTTTTGGTGGATGTAAACAGATTTCCCAAATATATCTTATAGCTTTATTTAAGTAACGGCTAGTAGGATTTTGGTTAAATCTATTATTCAGGAGTAATTTACTACTATAACAAAGTCTAAGAAAATATGATCTGTAGAATATACGAGATAAAAAATACGCGAACTTCGTGCGTTTTATATGTCTTAAAAAGTGATAAGGAAGAATAGCGACTTTACATTATGCAGTTGTTTTTTGTGAATTTGCTGCAGTTGAGTTTGGTTCGCTAAGTTATTTCATCCGATTTTTACAGCGATTTTTATAATTAGATTTTCTTCACTCCGGTGATTTTTTAAAGATGGACCTAATCGAAGAGTCTGTGTAAAATTTTGATTCAAACTTCGAAAATAAGCGAAATAAATTCTTGAACTTTTGAAAACATCTTTTAGAGAAGATACTGTTAGTCGAACTACGTGTTTTAAGTGGTTTTGGCGATTTAAAGATAATAGAAGTTCAATTTTGCCAAGAAATTTTGACTAATGTCGACAATCAGGACAATGCACTTCTTGGTGACAAACAAAGTCCCGAGCGTAGCCCATCCAAGGGTTTGTTAAAAAGACCTCATTTTCAAACGATAGAATTGATTGAAAAAAATAAAAATCTGAAACTGATTTTAAATCGATTCCAAAAATGTGTTTCTAGAAGTGGAAAAGATGCTGACAGCGATATGTAGCAGCAGAAGATGATACTTTATATTTAATAAAATTTCCAATGCGCAAAACTTTTTTTATATGCTATTATAGATCGTTTATTTTAACTTAATTTTTTTACAAGCAAATTTAAAATTAACAGAAATTTGCTTCATGCGCATTTATGTCTTAAGTAGAAAACTATGTAGATCAGATCATAAATAATCTTAGGATAATTTTTTAATAAAGAAAGACTAGAATTGCCGAGGAGTGGTCAATTTAAACTAACTAGTCTACGAACTCTATTAATAGTCATTAAAACTTCCAAAGTTTTCAACAAGTACATAACATCCTTGAACTCAACTCAGCTAAATACAGAATATTTATAACATAGTACTACCACAATTATTATTTTTAGTAAGTCTGTCTGTTCGGGAGAAATTGTGGCCAAACGGTTGGAATTAGAAAGTTGAAATTTGGCATGCTTGAACAACTCTTTGACCAACATATAAGAAAATATAGGAAATAATATAAAAATATCAAAAAGTAGTTTTTTTTTTAATTTCTTTTTTCCAAAACACATACTCACACATGTCTCACATACTATAACTTAGAGCAGAATTTTCCAAATATTTAGACTAAATATTTGAAAAATTCTGAATAATGCACATTAATGTAAACAGAAATAGTATAACAGGAATTTTAGATTTGATTATTTTTTTGAAAGATATGGAATTTTTTTAAACGTCGTGCACCAGACGTTTGTTTTGACGCGCGTGCATCTCGCAATTAAGTACGCAAGTCTCTAGGTGGGTTATTTGCACGTGGATTATTTTTTCGATAGTTATCGTATTTTATGATTTTTAATATATACCCACCACTTGTTGTCACTTGCTAGATACCTGCAAAACCCTGAAATATGTGACAATTCACACTTCACATATTTTTTGTATGTAAATAAATAGCAGTTATACAGATTTAATTTTATCTAGTTAATAATTGTTTTGTCAAAAGGCATTAATTAAATCTAGTTTTACCTAGTAAATGATAGTTCTAATTGATTTCTGGATTTAACAGTAACATATTTATAAATAAGGATAATAAAGCCGGTTGAAACGTCACGCCAACCACTTGCCTTTCATATCATGGCGGAGAAAAAGAAACAGAGATCTTACTCTCTCTGATCTATGCTCGATTTACGCAAAAGATTATTATTATTATTATTATTATGAGTCTTAAAATTAAATTCTGTCAGAAATCGATCTTGACGAAACTGGAACCGGTTTCAGGTTTAGCTAGTTTCAGATACCCGACCCTAGAACCGGGTATCCGAAACCAGGTATTCGAAACGGGGTATTTAAACCGGGTATCGAAATCCGGGTATTCTTCAAAAATAATGAGCAAAAACAACAAATCTGAATTCAAGTGAGCAAAATAAAAAGAGGTTTATATCCAGAACCAGGTATTCAATACTGAGTATCCAGAACCGAATAATCGGAACCGGATATCCGAAATCAGGTATTCGAAACGGGGTATTTTAACCGGGTATCGAGATCCGGGTATTCTTGAAAAGTAATGAGCAAAAAAAAACAAGTTTGAATTCAAGTGAGCAAAATAAAAACAGGTTTAAATCCAGAACCGGATATACAATACTGACTATACAGAACCGAATAATCGGATCCGGATATCCGAAACCGGGTATCCGAAACCGAATATCCGAAACAGCGTATCCGGAACCGCGTATCCGGAACCAGGTATACGAAACCGGGTTACACGGTTTTACCCAAAAACCAGAACGGTGTTCCCGAAAAACCGTTTGGTTCCCAACTCTAGTATCAGGTCATCAAGGATGAAATTTGTAGTTAATAATATCTATTGCCAACTTTAACAGCTTATTATTTGACATTGGCTTAATGTTATACCGTTCTTTTTTTTGTTGGAAAGTTACACATCTCGCCTGTTTAAAGAAATCATTGTATGCTCTAAAATATATCAAAAACTTTTTTTTTAAATTAATTTTGTTGAAAATGGAAAGGTTCGAAATTCGCACTTCTATTAAGTACGAGTTTTTACGTGGAACTATGGCATCGCAGATCGCGTGAAACATTAATAGTGAATTTGGCTCTAGTGTTACTACACAGCAGACAATATCAAATTGGTTCGCCAAATTTCGTACAGATAACTTAAAAGCCAAACAAAAAAAAAAAAAAACTGGCTCATCGATCACAGCAGAAATATACTCCAACCAACTGGACGAAATAATGCAAAAACTTAAAGAAAAACAGCCTAGATTGGTCAACAGATCGAGTCCTATCTTATTGCATAATAATGCTAGACCACACACTGCACAAATGACTGTGGCAAAACTACAGGAATTGGAGTTGGAACTTCTTCATCATCCCCCATACTCACCAGACCTGGCTCCCACTGACTACCACTTCTTCCGCAATTTGGACAACTTTTTAATAGGAAATCAGTTTAATTCCGGCAATGTTGTAAAACTGGCCTTCCAGGAATTCATTGACTCTCGTCCGCCAGGGTTTTATACCACCGGCCTGAACAACCTGCCGCTTAAATGGCAAAAGTGTATAAACAATATGGGTGTATACTTTGATGAATAAAATAATTCTTTATATTTGTAAGTTATCAATCAACTTTTCCTTTTTTTCTACAAATTTCATCCTTGACGACCTAATAGAAATCAAATAGATTTTTTATATGCAAAAATATGAACGTTGTTGTGTATTATCTATTTATAAAATTTTGTTAATATTATGTTAGAGTGTTCTTAACTTCTCAAGTGGTATTGAAGTGTAGTTGTTATAAATTGTAACATATTTACAAATAACATGTAACGGTAGCAGTAAAAAAAACTTAATAGGTAGTCATTAGGATACATTATTGTACACATACTCATAAATAACTGTTTTTTCCAATATGACATTATTTCGATTTGTTTTGTTAAACACAAATAAAAGTAATACGTACCTAAAAATAGTAGTTGTATAAAAGTACTCCAGTTAAATGCTATTTTTGAACTGATTTCCGAAAGTGTCATGAATAATAAGTGGAATAAATTCAATGAATAAATTGGTGTTTTCACAGTTTATGGGGAATATTATTTAAAGTTTACATTATTAACTTTGACCAATAGTATATACACAGGTGGTCTTAATCACACTACAGCGTTAAACTTTTTACAAATCAAACATAAAGCATGGAATATATGAATTAACAACAAAAACAATTTTAATGCCGCATTTTAACTCTGCAAGATGCTGTAATTGCTACAAATTTTATTTAAATGTGTATTATATATAAAAGCTCTGTGTTTGTCCTTGTGTAACGCTCGTGGTATGGAGCGAGGATGCAGACGTGCGAGGTCATAAATGCTGACTGGAATGGGGACGAAATGCTCGACGCCTGCTCTCTGAGAAGTGAAAATCCAGTCCAGTCCAGTATGTTGAGACGTACCTTGCATGTATCTATATTGGCTTAACGGCTCGTGACTATTAAATAGAGGCCTTCTTTGTCTTTTAGAAGCTTCTTTCCTTCTAGGATAAAACTTTTTATTACGAAATAAATAGTTTAATTGTGCTTTTACATTCGTACCATAAATTATACAAATGTGAATATTTTATTCAAAATAAATAATTAAATGAATATTTGCGCCAAATTAATACACAATTTGCGTGTTGAATTCTAAATTTTGTTTGAGAAGGCCCTCGCCATCTCTTGAAAACCGCCACTGTTTATCATTAATTTAATTTTACGTGCTAGAAATGAACATGTGGGATAATTTCTATCTGAGTCAGATCAAAGAGACGGAAAACAATAGAATTAAAATTGCTGAAAGTGCAGCGCAAGGAAGGTTACTGAAAAGTGATGATTTACTCACGGTGCGCACTCCGAATGTTTTCTTAGAAGTGGCTAAGAAGCAAATAATTTTTCTTGGGGATCTCAGAAGCATTATTTTTTGCATGGGCCAAGTCTATGCTTAATTACAAGACAAATGTCTTGTAATGTCTTTAATAACGTGTTTTTTTGAGTGACTGGGGGCTGGGATCAAGCCCGTGAACCTCTCTGAGTGAACGCCTATTTCAAAGATAAGTTTTTTAAAGAAATATTTGAAAAAGATTAAGTTTATTAAGTTTATAAGGGCTTGAGATTGACTAGTATAGGTACATATGGTCCTAGATATTAACTGTGCTAATTTAATTTATCAATAAATTAATAAAATACTTTCGTAGATATTCTGCTACGGGTTTGCTAGTTTGAATATATTATGTACAAGTAAAAAGAATATACACATTTTGAAACTGCGGCATGTTTAATTACTAGTGATTAATTACTAGTTTAACCCATTATCGGATACCCGGTTCCAGATACCCGATTTTGGATACCCAGTTCGAAAGGTATTCAGAACCAAATAATCCCGATACCGGTGGTTTTTTGGATCTTGCAATAACTGGCATGGTTGATTTCTGACAGTACATAACCCACAGGTTATGATGGAAAAAGCTACAGCAGTGTTTCCCAATCTTTCTGGAATCGAGTCCTACTTTTCTAGTATCTAACCATATCCAATCCATTGTATAACAAGGCATTTTTTATGAGATAAGGAAAACATATTAAAAAGAGATTTTTCAGTATATAGACAAAACAAAAAAGGTAACATTTTGCCACACCCTATGTATTATGTGGGAAAATGTATGCACTATTGTAGGCTACTTCTATAAATCAAATCCGTGGCCATGCGCGTTTTGACGTTTTTAGAAAACGGTTAAATATATCCTAGGGTAATTTTAAATTAATTATGTTTCACATAACTAACAGTTCTACTGAAGTTCCATGACCTTGGATATAGCCTTACTCTTAATCAATTTCTGCATGAATAATTATTATAATAACAAATATTGTCTCTAAATTTGTGCACAATGAAAATAGTCGTATAATGATAGTTTCGTAAATTATATACCTGATGTTTCATTGTTGGAACTATGAACGAAAACTGTGGTTTATATAGAAACTAAATGAAAATTGGTCTAGTTGGCGATAATAATTATCTCCAATAGCAAATATAATTATTAGCATTCACATAACAATATTGTTAATATTAATAATGTTGTATTGTTTAAATTTTCGGGAACATTTGTTTTATAATAAATAATTAGTCCCTAGCTTAAATAAATGGCGCATATATACGTTGCTCAAAACTGTACTGTTGTACATGTGCATAGTTTACTCCCTCCATAATTTCAGTCAGTAGCGCTGCTAAAAATTTAGCAAGTGGGTGCAACAAAGCAATTAAAAGAAAAAAGAGGGGGCAAATAATTTTTATACTCCGCCACACAAATATACATACATTTTTATAACTTGGGCCAAAATTTCACGCCTACTCTGCAGCTCGTAGCTTGCGGGATCTTAGCTATGTTGCGACACTGATCCCTGTACATACCGAAAACCCCGGACAAGAAAGCGGAAGTACTGGTATGACCGAAAATGAAGTATTGAGAAGTGACATTACCGGTGGCGGCGCTGTATTTCAAGGCAATATGGCTGTTGTGTCTAGTACTCAGCTGTCAATGTGCTAAAAGCGAACAGGTTGATTTAAGCACAGTACATTTTTATTTTATGAAAATGCGAGTATATATTTGCGAAATTTTATAATTTTTAATTGCTACACATGTATCGAGGTGTATACCAGAAGGTGGGCATCAAATTACAGTATTTAAAGTTTAATTTCAGTAGATTTATTGAAGTGTTATTTTAGTTGAGCAGGTGTTAAATGCCGGGCACGTAATTTTATGTGGTACATCTGAGTGTCGGTCATCTGAATTTACAATATATGGATTATGTTTACAAACAAGTGCATTATGTTCATTGCCTCATGAAATAAAATTAGTTTTAGTTGGATAGAAGTAGCTAAAAGTTAAATATGCAACTTGCAGGTGCAAGCATATTAGTGCAGTTTTGTTTTTCTGCGACAAATGTAATGAGCAAACTCGCATAGTATCAGTTACTTTTTAACTCAAAATATATTCCCGTGCCTTTTTCCTGTCCATAACCAAATCTTTTTCCAGTCTGGACTTAATATTAACTTTCCCTCAATTTTTTCTTAAGAAAAGAAAAAAACTAAGGTGCCTATCTTTTCCTGTCTTGAATGACAGCCAAAAACACTACTTTTTTAGTTTTCTACTTTTATAGTTTTTCACAACTTCTATCGACATTCTAACAAAAATTCAACACTAGAACGAACATATATAATAAGTTCAAACAGTACTAGAGCGCCTAGTACAATATTTGACCACCAGACTGCATATTCGAGCGTGTCAGTTCTCAATATTCTATGGCGGTGTTGCCCAAACTATCTGATGTGACGAACCAGTACGATTTATTACCAATGTACTACGTACCGGTACCATATTTTTGCCGTTTATTATACTGTTCGCGTACCGGTACTGATATGCCTACCATATTTCAAGTAGCACTTTCTGCACTATAAATTCTATAATATGGGAGACAACTATACACAAATTTGTGCCAGACATTTGCATCATTATACTCAACCCTGAAAAACTGTAGGCATTAATAACTCGCTAGCGACAAAATTAGGAGGAACAATACTTAAATAAATAAATAACATCGAATGTATAATAGGTTAAGGTAAAAAACAAAAACGACAATAACTGTTCGCATAGAATATATGATTTTGCATAGTAATAAATTTATAAGAAATATTAAATAAAAATCGCCTTCTGATAACTTTCTCACAAATAAAATTTTTCCACTCGCAAAATGCTAGCGTGCGAGTGGGTTTTTTAAGGATTGATTGTGCATCAAGTTACGTATGTTTCAGTTTACCCATGAAGTTGCGATCTCACCTCCATATGTAGGTAAGTCGGGGTTCTTCTGTATTCAATTTCTTGATCTCGGGCACTATTCGACAGTCACGTATTATTATTTTTTAAATAGTATTAGTACTCAAGGCTGAATCAACCCCTGACTTGAATTATAGAGTATATTTGTACACGGCAAAACATTTATTTAAATTTATTTATGGAAAGGTTAGGTTTCAAATGCTAAAATACCGCATTTGGGTTTTTATCATCACTATTGTTTAATAATGGTTGTGGAAAAGTAAATCACTATCATTGATGGGTGTTTGTTGAGGTGTGTTCAGTACTGACATTAGGGCGTAGGGGGTTACGTGAGTTAATGGGAACAGGGTAAATATCTGACAATAGAGGGGGTGATGTGTATTCATATGTATATGTATAATGTTATAATGACACTTGAAAGAGTATGTGAGGGGTTCTGATCCTTTACCACAATGTGTGCACCACTGACCTAGTGGTGATTCATTAATACCACATAGTATACAAAAATTAAGGCATTTCTTTAAAAACAATACAATAGTTAGCCCAAATTTTCAAATATAGCAGACGTTTCTCTACTTTGTACGGTTTTTGCTATATACATTGCTGTAACTCAAATAATAAGTGTGATATTTCATGTAGCGCCTACTATACCCCCTCCCCTCGAAATAATCTCTTCAAAACCTACACTGATGAAAAAATAATCGATTCATTTTGCATATAGATTTTTTGTTGTTAAGAAAATAATAACATATATTTTAAGATTCTAGTTTCACGGTCCAATGAAAAAATGCATCTAACAAAATGATTATTATATGTGAATTATTTTAAGAATTTTAATTGCCGTCTACCTTGAATGTAAATTTAGAGATGCCATATAACCTATGTTCGATTTCCTGTTTTGCTCTGTCAGCATAACAAATTACGTGAAAATATGTCTAACTGTGTTTGAGTAAATATCGGGCAGACAGGCAGGCCGACAGAAATTGATTTTTTGGTGGATATAGTCTTAAAATCGCTTGAATCGTGTAGAAACGAAATAAGAGAAGAGAAGAAGAAAAAAACATATACAGCCCCCAATTTTATTTATATAGATAAATATAAATATAGAGACTTTGACTACGTAACACGACAGGTATTCATGATGATTCAACTGTAAGAAAAATAAAATTTAATGCAAAATTTGACAAGCCTCTTATCCCACAATTTCAAAACAAGTTGGTTGAATATTTGAAGTCAACGCACATCTCGGGCTCCGCCTTCAAATTGACATCTACAAGTCGACATCTGTAAATTTACTATGAATCCCATGGAAGAGAACGTGTTATCTTTTATTGTTGGAACGAAAATATGACAAATTCAGATTCTCCGTACTTTTTGACAATTTACCACATGCGGTGATTGAAAGCAAGATCCTTGGATTGGTATAGATGTTTGTATAACTGTATAATGTTATACATACAGTGTGTTTTTTGGGAACTATTTAAGTATTGCGAACTTCTTTGTTATAAAAAAATATGAAGAAAGTTACAGAAAAGAGGATGTATTTTACCCTACATATAAAAGTATTAAATTGAAAAAACAATTAAACATCAAATAAAGGAGTCATATAAAAAAAATACATTTTTACAACCTGTAATTTTTTAGTCTATCACATAGAATAATAATAATAATAATATTCTGTAATAAATCGTGAGGGCACTGTGGATTTCAACCCAATATTAAAAATCAGCTGTTGCCACCAGAAGACCGCCATCACAAAGTACTTGTATAAAATACATTCTAGCAGCAGAGTAGAAATAACTTGGCCCAATATTTTCGAACAGAGATATTATTTATCATTACCATGGAAACGTTACATATAAGTATGAAAAAATAGATACTAATTTCGTTAATTTTTCCAAAATGTTTTCGTTTTATCAAAAAATTTCGAAAAAAAATATTTAACAAAAGTTGCTATAAAAGCAATAACTAACAACTTTTATTTGAGACATTCTATGATAAAACGAAAAAATTTTGAAAAATGTTTCGAATTTTTTTGAAAGTATCTATCTATTTTTTCATACTTATATGTAACGTTTCCATGATCATGATAAATAATATCTCTGTTAGAAAATATCGGGCCAAGTTATTTCTACTCTGCTGCTAGAATGTATTTTATACAAGTACTTTGTGAAGGCCGTAGGTCCTGTGGTGGCCACAGCTGATTTTTTTTTATGCATTTACAAGTGAAAAAATACTCTTTATGATTTTCTACAAGTGTCGGTACCTTAACATGCCGCATATGAGAGGCCGTACTGTGCATATAGTTCGCCTTAAACACCTGTTGGGCACAACTGTATTCCTTATTAGATTTTTTAAATTTTAGTATAATGTATGTCAAAAATTAGCGAAACCTTTTATGAACACGGCTTTATATTAAAATCATGAGCCTACATAATTTTAAATTTAAATATTATTAACAATGGTTTTTATATTATTATTAAAATTTTATTTTCTATATTGATTTTGATTTTTAATCTAGTTTTTAATAATTTAGACCAGTGTCTTCAAAGTAGGCGATACCGCCCCCTGGTGTGTGTTTCAATTATCACAGGAGGCGTTTTTCATTAATACAATTATATAAATATATATTCACATACAGAGCGTTCAAAGTTAATTCAGCACCACTGCTATTTTTCTTATTGTCAGAGTTACGACTACGATGACATTATTACTATATAGACAAAGTAATAGAATGTTTAACTCAGATGACGATGATGAAATCATCCAAATAATAGAGCATCGGATTTATTTAGTTATTCACAAAAACAATATATTCTTAAATGGAATACCCTGTATATTTTTAGATATTCTGAAATAGTAACTTTGAACAAAAAAGCCTCTGTTCACTACTATCCCAAAATTGAAGTTGAAGTCATTATTTTTTAATCGTGAATAAAAAAAAAGCAAATGTTTATCTATCACATAAATTTAGTTCTGTATACTGTTTTATGTTATACTTTTAAACAAATATCTACTTTAATTTTGTTGCGATTAACTCGATAAAGAAACATTACTGTAGCAAAACTTTACAAAAAGACGGGAAATTTCGAACGAGCTAGGCAAGTATGAGAATTTCTTCTGATGGATTGCAAGCTTCTCAAATATTTGCACTAAACAAACTTGTTACGAGTTCGTATGTTTAAGTTACCGCTGAAGTTGACAAATAAGATAGACGATTTACAGACTTATAGTATTATAATTTGTATCATAATTAATACTTTGCATAATTCTCATGAAATAACTAAATAAGTCTCAGAACCGCAAGTCCTGCTAAAATATTAAAATTTAGAACAAGAAGAAGGAATTTTCAGTAAAGTCGGGTTAAATTAATTAGTCTGGCTTTTAACAAACTGACTGATAATTAATAACAGCATAGGATAACACCTTTGTTAAAGAAGAAACGTATTTCTGGAAGAATAATTCCATCTATTATAATTTATGATTCTAAACATTATGTACATTATCATCAGTAATGCAAAACCCAAGCATCTCATTGTTAGTAGACGGTGTCGTGAGAACATGACCAACTTAAAAATTAATGGTAATACTTTTAAGACAGTTTATACTTTCAAATATCTAGACACCTTGATAAATCAGGTGAAGCTGATACAGCACAAAATTTCGAACGGAATTAAGGGTACGCACAACCGTTTAGTTTCTTATACAAGACTAAAAAAATCAGAAATAAAATTAGCAACAATCTATAAGTCAAAATTTTCAGCGAATTTTTATCTATCTAACAGGATTTTTTTAACTGGTAATATATTACCTACTTATACTTGAATATAATAGCCTTACATTAATGCGTATAACTTTTCAATACAATGTTCTTGATTCCAAAACTACATGAAGCCTTGCTATTTATATTATAAAGCAGAAGTAACTAACGCAACTGTAACTGAGTTCTAAACCGGGGGAGCCAGTGCGTATCCCAGCTTTTCCTGGAACTTAGATAGCGCGAAAGGTTTTGTTACTCAGAAATACTACAAGACCACGGTGTGATAAGAGCGCTGGACTTGACGCGCATTTGGAGTTGAAGGTGGCAGCATGCATATATGTATGTAGTTTTAAATGTATTGCGTATTGTGTAGACAGCTACGGACCAACTGAATCATTAATATAATGATTCTCGTTATGTTTACAAGAAAATAATTATATTAACATTATTGTAAAGAAATATGACAGAATAAATTATTACAGAATTCTTCAAAAATATAAATGTCTACACCTATATAAAAATATATTAAAAACTTTTCTTTAACATATCACACTTGGAAGTTATAAGTAAAAGTGTATAACATTTTTACTTACTTTTAATGGTATCTACTTTATAAGTTTTTACAGAATAAAATATCACGTAAAGACGCCTTTAAAAGTCCAAATAAATTTATTAAATCAACTTCATTAATACACATCTAAAAATCGTAAACACATCTAAAATTGTATGTGACAAAATTACAACAATTCCATCCCTGTAGAGTTCATCAAGCTGGCATTCAGTGCCCCATCGCGCAGAGGAATTGCAGAGACGGCTCCGACTCCAAACTTCCATGGAACATCGCAGTGTGTAGCGGCCGGAGGGCTTGTGTGTGTTTGAGCTGGCCCGGGGATCTCGCAATAATTTATTTGTTCCAATCCGTCTCCCACAGAGCAGTGTGAAGTGCTAGGCACAGGCACACGACGCTCACCGTGTTAGGTCGATACCGGGTGGCCTTCTCCTTCTACTGCTGAATACCACATGCGAAGATGTTATCTTCCTCTTCCTCTAAGTTACATCCACAACAGCTGATACCTGCATATTTCATTATATTTCTCTGACCTACATACTGAAAAATACCTAAATATATTGTCATACTGTCATCGCTTGTCGCCTTCATGACCAATGACAATAAACTGACATGAAACGTCAGTTTAGAATAAACAAAATACCCACACATTTTAGTAGCACATTTAAATAACGATTTTTACGAATAAAAAAGAAACCTGTATTTTTCCATTTATACGTTTAATTTTATTTTTAGTACCCATTAATTTCAGGCAAGGTTGAGGTCAAAAGGTTAAACAAATGTGTGAATTAACACTATGGTATTAATTCAAGTGAGATCGTATGTCTCCAACAGAGCATATAATCGTCGAATAAAGTCATAAAATGGCATCAAACAAAATCAAAAAGGAAAAGTATCCATTAGATTTATCTTCTCAATAAAACTGTCGTTGATAACCATTTTTATGATAAATAAAATAAACGAAATTATTATTTGGTGTGTTTGTAAATAATATTATAAATACTTTAATTAAAATTTTTATTTCATTTCGTTTGTCATCGAATTATATTTTAGCAAGTAAGATAAAATTTAAAGTATAATATAAACTGTTTACTTTTGTAAGGACAAACTAGATCTGGTTATTTTGGTTACTTTTATAGTGTATTACTGACTTTAAATGTCAATTTAAAATATTTCCTACGCTGTAAAACTGACTTTAATTTTGTAGGTTATGATCATTATAATTAAGATATCATTTTTCATTATGACATATGTCAAATAGATTCACATTTTAAAAAAGTGACATTTTTTAATACCAACCTGTCATACAATTTCAAAGGTGCAAACTATTGAAATCAAAATTTTCTCTTAGTTTGTTCTTACAAAAGTGAACAGCTTATATCTACAAATTAAAATATAGAAACTACTTATTAAATAACAACAAAAAAAGAAATAATACATAAACCTATTAATAACAGATTACTTTGTGCGGGTTCACATATTTGTTCAACCTTTTAACATAATAAAAACAATCTAATACTCGTATAATTAGCGAAACAGTTATGCACAGGAACTAATACAAGCACATATTCAGTTACGTAGACTGAATTTCGAGAGGAAAATGAAAATAATGTCCCAACACACGTTCAAATAGTAATTAGTAATTATGTAGTTTTGTTCTTGTACTATGTTCGTTAAACGTCATTTTTGTCAAATTTCGGCGGTGCAATCTTGAAGCTGATTACGCAAGCGAATTGCCTCCAAATGTTAGAGCTACAAACAGCACAAAAGTCCAATTAGAAAGAAAGACCACCGTAAAAATGCCCATATTATACCTACTCTTGGTCAGTGATTCTTAACACAAAATATACCGCGGACCGGCAAAATATCCAAATTCTTTATGCAGACCAGTGAAAATATTATTTAAAAATTACTTTTTACGATACTTGCGACCCTGTATTCCGTATGCAATCAGTCCTAGAGTCGACTCAGCTTCAAGTATTTAATAGTTAAAATCAGTACCTGTTTATACAAGGATATTAGGACCAGTCAAAATGATACACAGACCACGTGGCTTCATATCTATGGCCGGAGGTTTAAATGGAAAACTTATATTCTCCGCCTTTATGCACCACCAATTGAAATTAAATTTGAGGAAGGTGCACTAGGCCAGAGGTCGGCAGATCGAGGCTGGCGAGCCGCATGCGGCTCTTTGAGGATATTCGTGTGGCTCTTCAAATTAAGTTAAGCTACTACACATCTAATATACTAAAACCTTCTAAGGAAATGCAAGCTCATTGTTATCAATAATTTAAATCCCTACTTATTACATGTTGTGATTTATTTATGTATATTTATGCACTACTCGTTAAATTATGCTAAAAAAAAGTCATGTATTTAAACAAAATTATGGCTCTTTTTCATGTTTCCAGATGCCTTACAGGGTGAATTGGCTCTTTAGCCTCTAAAGTTTGCTGACCCCTGGACTAGGCTGACAAAAATTGACGGAACTATCAACCAAAAATACATATTGATGAAAAGGTGTTTGTCGTATGTTACGTCAGAAGAATCTACACCAAAAGATAGATCAGAATACCAGACTACCCATGGGAAGGTGAAGAGGAAAGCCAAGACGATCATGGCACGCTGTATGAATCAAGGTAATATAAAGGCGAGGCCTAGAAAAGTCGAATTATTGCTAAATGGATCAGAATGATGAATCCTGCTACGAGAAGGCATACCCTTCACTAATGATAATTTAGGATTTAGACTACTTGTCATAACTCAAAGCATTACTTTCTTCACTTTGCAAAGCATGTTCCGCAGTAAAATATGTGGTTATCCAGTTAAATAGTGAAATAGTTATAAGTGAAGTAAATAACGCATTTATAACTAAAATAAACAGGAAATTCCTTATTTTGTGAAAAGGAACAACATACATACTAAACAAAAAAAATCAGTGGCAGTGACATAGCTTCAAATTTCGCTCCCTTCCCCACAAATTGGTACTCTGCTATACAAATATACATTTTATAACTTGGGCCCCGAAACTTCTAAACTCCCCAAGAAACGCGAGGCCTGCCGGGCCGTTAGCTATGGCGCTGTTCATTGGATGTTGTTTGCAAAATAGTATTCACCGATTACTAGAACTATCGAAAGCGACAGATTTGAGTTTGTGCGGTGACATCGCGTTATAAAGTGTCGCAACTGCGAAACAAACGTCTTTAGTTCGGAGTACGGAGATAATTGAAGACGCGGTTTACTTTACCTATACAATTTGAAGGTAAAACAACGAATAAAACTAATTGTAACATTCCAAGAAAATGTGAAAAATCTTTTTTGTGCGGTGCAATATCAACAAATTTTACTATTTGTCGTATTCTTCATTTGGAACTAATATATTAAAAATGTTTTATGTAGCACGCGTCCGTGAAGCCCAACCATAATATCTTAAATTTATGATTATTTTTAAATTAATAAAATTATTAATGGTGTTTATGGTAGTACGGTATCAATAATACTATATTGTTTACAAAACATTAGCGAGTTTTTATGCGGTTAGCTCATAACGATTAAGCAGGGTTAACTCTCGGTCAAGTGAGATAAACCTAGGCGTGAAACTGACGCGTGCGTGTTTGTGCATTCCATGTTCCATCTGGCTTGACCGTTATCTCAACCTGGCTAAGCCCAGTGAGTTAGCTACATGCGCGAAATAATGCTTCTGAATGTGACGATGGATACCTAATACGAATAACAGTTAACACAAGTCAATAAAATAAGTATTCTGTACACAAAAATTAAAAGTGTGGAAAATCTAATATTTGTAAAGAAATTTAAAACGAAATTTAACACACAATTGTTTAAAGAGTAATTACTTAAAGCCAACCAAATGGGTAGGTATTTGTAACCTCGGATTGCTGTGGCCTCTTGGCTAGTCCACTTGTTAACTAATGACATTGTTCAAATATTTACCGGTCCGTGAAATTGTCCGAGACCTGTCTTTCCGACCGCGTGCGTTCGCCCAACACCTCATACTATTGTTTTAACTTCTCAGCTAGCAGGTTAAAAAGTGACAGTTTTTATTTTTATGTTTTGTGTGCTCTTGATTATGCTGCTTTATGTTCTAGGAAGTCGTTTTAAAAATAAGACATTCCAAAATTTTTGTCTAATTATATAAAATTAACGGTGTTTTTCTTTATAAAAATATATTTTCGTGACAATGTAATCTTTTTTACTTTATACATTAAGTAATATATATGTGTACATATATTCACTTCAAGTTTGTATCACACAGAAGAATGTTTGGACGAAAAAGACAAAATTTAAAATGAGAATATGACTTTGTTATTTCATAACTCATTCTATTACTTATTATATCGGGGATAAAAAATTATATGAGTTTATACTGAATTATTGAAAGCGTACGTTAGACAGATCAACTTCTAGAAGAATTTTTCGTCCTGCATATTAAATCTATGAGAGAATTGATGATTTCGATGTCAATAATTATTATACGTCGAATTCAAAATGTACAGGTTCCCTTGGCTATTGTCAAAATAAGAAGTATTACAAAATAACCACGATATAAAAATATTTTTAATCAGTGGTAGATTATTAAAGTTTCAGTTAGTTAAATATGTTGCTGAATGGCCTATCAGCGTCTACCACAATCCATATACGTACTTGTATTAATAAAATTGAAGGCTATATCTGTTTTTTATTTTTTCGGACTCATTTTTGGTTTCTACAAATTGCAATTTTTGTTCCTGCAATCCGCAAAAAAGAAACGATTTTTGTCTGTCTATTTGTGTTTCACACAAAAACTATTTGGTACGATGATAAAATAAAACCAGAAATCGAACATAGGCTATACGGCATCTCATAATTTTCATTCGGGGTGTTATGGTGTTAAAACTGTTTACTGGAAAATTTTAAATATCTTCTTTAATATTGACTTGGCAGCAAAAATGTATATAACAAAAATTGTTTATAATAATAAAACAAATCTTTTTTGTTCTGTGCATCTTTTCAACTGGATGAGTATTAGGAGAGTTACACCCTAAAACTGACATATTGAATATTTCACTTATTTACCTCATATCAAAAATGTATATAAGAAAATTTATTTAGAATGAAATATGATTTTTCTGTCCAATACAGTTTTTATTTAAAATTATATAGGAGGCTAAAGGGTTACCTACGAACTTGAAATATCTCACTTATTATTTACAATATAGCCGAAATACATGTAAGAAAAATTATTAAGGTTGAAGGAGGACTCTTCTCTGTTCGATGCAGTTTTTATTAAGAAGATTATTTAGGGGGCTAAGCGAGCTTATATATAAAAGCTTATTTTGGAAGCTATAGAGAGCGCTTCCTATAGATATACTTGAAATATCTTAATTATTATTTACTTAACAGCAAAATATATATTAAAAAAATCATTTAGAATGAAAAAAAAAAAATGATTATTTTCTTTTCAATGTAGTTTTTAACAAAAATAATTTTGGGGGGCGGGGTTATAGGGATCGCTACATAGACCTTTTAAATATCTCTCTTATAATCATTTATCAACAAAAATGTATGTAACAAAAATCGTGCGAAGCACGGGTACATTAACTATTACAGGATAAAATATTAAAAATAAAATGAAGGGATAGACACAAATAAATTACACAAATCTTTTCCTAAATCGACAAGATATGGATTGACAAGATATGGAGACATTGGTAGACGGCTATAAAAAAACTAACTATCGTCTAGTTACACATTTCTGTGGAAACACGTTAAAATAACAAAATGCAAGAGTTTAATCAAAACAACAAATTTGATTAACTTATTTATTGTTTATAAATCGCTTAATTATAGTGATTGTAGCAACATTTCTTTTGATTTTTTTTATACCTTCTTTGAAAAATTGTGAAATATCAACGCTAACTATCAGCTTGGGGGCTCACGGGCTTGACCCCCCCCTCCAAGAACTCAAAAACACGTCGTTTTACGTGTATTTGTCAAAATACAAGTGATGACATTTTTTCAGGTCATCACTTGTATTATTTTGGAAGTGAGGACATTTTTTTTTAGATTAACATCTGCATTTTGAAAAATAAAGTGCTTTTGGCCAGCACTCGTTGCCGAATAATTTCCCGATTCCTACCGTTCTAAAACAATTTTATCTTCTGAGACCACCCTTCAAGAAAAACTACTGGGTGCGCGCCTGGAGAGGAGCACTTTATTTGAGAATAGAATGACGGAAACTATTGTTCGGGTTATATTCAAGAGGTAGTTGCGGCTCTTACATATCTATAACAAATACTTATTTACTACGATCACAAAAAAAGTGTTCCTTGTGACGTACTTTCGCAATAACTCAATATTACATATATTCGTGCCCGGTTTTCTTTTTCTTTTTTTGGAAAAGAAAAAAATATTCACAATACAAGTTAATTTAACTCTTTTTGTTGATTTGGGTTGATAACATTGCGACAATAATTATAATTTATTTTTCCTTTGGAAATAATAAATATATGTACATTGCCTGACAGAAACTGTTTCAATCGTGTCAATATTACTTCTGAAATAAATGTTAATCTGGATAGAATCTAATATTAATGGGCGCCATTATAAGTTTTTATGGAACGAATGTTGTTCGTGTCATATGTTTAATTTGAAATTAAACTGAACAAAGAATTGTGACAGACGATGACATATTACCACGGAGGATGTTTGGCACCGGAAACCTTCTTTTTTCAATTCTAATCGCAAGGCATCAGGGAAATGGTGAACAGAATATAAAATGAAATTCACACGTGTACACATATGTACCCATAAATAACGTCTCACTGATAAGGCACTTCGTTGCTGGAATAAATGATGAAATATAATTTAAAAGTTTGTTGGTAAAAGCTTGCATGTATTTTGGATAAAAACGCGAGTAGGCCACGGACACAACAGTTGGTTCTATTTTTATACTTCATACTTGTAATAACACTACAAAGAGTAAAACTTTGGTATAAATTATTAAAACTTATCATCAAGAGCAGAATAAGATATATCTTCCCTAAGGGCTTTGAGAGTTTTGCATCTAAAATTCATAACAGTTGGGAGTTTAGCGGAGCATACAGGTCAGGCTGCAGGAGGGATGATATTGGAAGATCTTCATGCCGCTACTTTGCAAATTAATAACTTAAAAGACGAATCCGAAGTAAAGTTCAACTTCAAGGCGAAGAACAAGTTTTGTAATACAGTATAGACACAATCGTTTAATCTCTTGTTGATTTCAACAATGTTGGCAAATTTATTGTAATTTAAAAGTTACACGTACTTTTTGCTTAATCTTCTGTTTGCATAATGTTTTCTGTTGTTAAATGCAATAAGTGCATTTTGCAGCTGTATAAACTACTAGAGCTATTTAAAACACATAGATTATGCACTCTTGTCTAAAACTGTAGTTTAAAATCAAAATATTGCGACTATTTAGCTTAATTTTGTCTAATAAAACATGCTTTCACGGCACAGTATCCACAAATACATTTATCAAAACACATTAATTAAATACAATTAAAATCACTGTTTTCTAACTGCCGTTCGGAAGCAAAAGCTTACCAGTTCGCGAAAACTTATAAAATTTACAGTTTGAACATAAAATGAATTTCCCCAAAAACCAACAAAAGTGGTTCGGAATCTACGTTAAATTATAGGTCCTATTCATTCTCCTATTCATCATCTGTCGGACCCCTATCCAGGAGGGGGTCCACCAACATACATTCATATATAATGTACACACTGAACGCTGAATATCTTTGGGTCACTTTTCCGCATCCATCATACCTATATTCCCGGCCTTGCACCAAATTATTATCAATTATTCTGCTATCCCAAAAACTCTGGGTGGTAGACGACTGGAAAATGACGACGAAGTTAAAACAACAGTGGCAAACTGGCTGATTTTTACGACAAACCTATCCAAAAACTCGTCATAAGGTATGATAAATGTATCATTCTAAATTGTGACTATGTAGAAAAATAAATACCTCTCCAACCATGTATTCATTACCATATTGAGGGGATCCAAGGTTTCTCATCTCCGAAAATTTTTTTTGTAAAAATGCATTATAATAATATCATTTTTACCTTATTTTTATCTTGGCGGTCGGCTTTTTCATTGACCACCTACGTTCGTGCACGCGTTTAGTGCAAGGAAATGTTATTTTTGATATGTCGCTATTCTTATTTTGATAAGGCGAAGATTTATTAAATAAACAGTGATACAATAAATATATGATTTTTTGGTTTACTGTGCCCCTTATACATAGTAATTTATTTTTATTGGTTTTGATCAATATTGCATTTATGGTTCACGGACCCCTTTGACATCAGTCGTGGACCGCCAGTTGAGAAACTCTGATCTAGCCGACCCTACAGAGGGATACTTTATACATTATCATTTAAAATGTTCGGTAAGTCACAAAGTACAGTCCATTACGTAATTTGGGTCGAGCTTTCAAAGGTTGAGAAACACTAACCTAAATTATTTAACAGGCACTGATGGGACGGTATTTTAGTTTCGATATCAAATTGAACAAAATCGGTTGAATAACTTATATGTTCCGACAGGCAATACACTTTTTTATGCTGAGTTTTTCTTGAGAAAACTCAATATCCAAAAAGTTGACAATTACATATTTTGTCATACAACTGCAGTATATGTCAAAATAAACACCTACTTGTGTAACTAAAATATAAAATTCCTCAGACGTATATGAAGGTATTAGATTCGTTAAGTAAATTAACCATTGGTCTAAAATATATTAGTATTACATATAATCCATTCACGATGCTTATTCATCTGAGTAGGCCATAATATTTTTATTAGGTTAAATAATTTGATATATGACCTCCTTCCAATTTTATTTGAGTATTTTTATATGTACAGTTAATATTATTGATAATATAAATAATAAATAAATAAAAATTATAGGATCCCAACACCTAGACAGGCGTATAATATGTTAATTAAAATATATTAAATAGAAAATTTCATATATTTCTATAATGTTTAATCTTTTCATGTCTAATTATTTTTCGTGGCTACCAACAAAACTGCCATTCTAACATAGCTTACATAGATGCAGTGGCGGATCTAGCTTTTTCGGGGCCTGAGGCTAAAATTTTTTTTGGGGCCCCCTAAAAAAATAAATTGCAAAAATGGCTGTTACTCAAATATAGGTATTATTGGTACTTAATAAAAAATTAAAAAATTGCTGTGAACTCAGATATTTATTTTAATTGAAAATGTACATAAACACAAAATAAGAATATTAAATGTATGTAAATAAATCTAGAAACATAAAATTGGAAAAAATACGTATATATGTAATATCATATATTAGGAGTATAATTTGCTCTCCTGTTCTACACAATATGCTTCTTTCGGCATTTTGTCGTGGCATATTCTTTTATCGTCTCATCATAATCTAATGATTGTGTGATGTCATTTTTTTCATGTTTTGGATAAATACGTTACTTTTGTTCGTTTTGACACGTAACTAAGTGCTTTTGTAAAAATGGATCGAATTTCGCGATCAATTCGATTATTCCCATAAAATTTCCATTGTTTGGTGAGTCCCATTTTTCATCATAACCTCTAAGTGGCAAGCCTCTTTCACATAAAAATTTAATAACTGCAACTACTCTCTTCAATATTTCTTAACAATATTTTATGTTATTTGTCATTTCTTCTTCCAATTGTTTGTCTAATGTATTTTTATTTTCTTTTCGTGTAATCCATGTTAACATAGCTTTGATACGTTATATATTTGACAAATATTTCACAAATATATTTGACAAAATATTCTTCCCGTCAGAAAACCCCTCCGATGTGAGAAATGAAATATCTTTCGAAAACATTTTGCACACAAAGCAATAAATGCAACCTTTACTCTTCGTGTAAGATACCCAGGATCTAGTTACAGATTGGCCATTTTTTAATTTTTTTTCGAAATATTTATTTGAGATACTTCTAGTTTGGTCTTTGTATGGCCTACTGGATTCTATATAATTATTATTCTCATTACGATTTTGAAAAAACGAATTTTCTTTTTTCAAACACTGCTGTATAAAACTTTTATTTAGTATAGCGGGCCAAACTGCCACATCTCTGTACTTATCAACGAATCCATTAAATTTTTACCGAGAAATCATATGGTCACTTGTATTTTTTATACCTCGACACGTTGAAAAGTTTTACAGAAGCAATAAAAATTTGTACCAAAAAAAAAAAACAATTGTTCACATCTGTTAACACTTATACCGTTTAAAATTGTTTACAAAATAATTTTTGACAAGAAATGTACAGTACAGATATTTAAAAATAAAATTTAAAAAAATGGCAGTTTCAAAGTTTTTGAATAATCTTTAGGCCCAGCTCGGGGCCCCCTTAGTGTTGGGGGCCCTGAGGCTTGAGCCTCATTAGCTTCATGGTAAATCCGCCACTGCATAGATGAGAAAACAACGTGAATGGATTACATGTACCACGGTTATGATTGTCAAAGTGGGATTTACTGTAGAGATGTTAAATCATCAAAGTGTCTATAATAGCTATGTACCAATCAAGAAATTTACATCAGTGTAATTTTACGCATCACCGAAAATAATTAAGGGACCCAATCAGGCACCCGATATAAATTCACCAGCCACTGTTATGTATATAGTGTGAAAATTTATAATACATCGAATGAGTATGTCAAATATGTTGCCAACAAACAAGGAAACTGGAATAATAATTACATACATTTATTAAATCAAAAATAAGTTTACATAGACTTATTTAAAAAATAATAAAAAATATTTGTGAAGGTACACAAATGTCGTGTCGACTCAAATATTTAATAATTAAAATTACCTGTTTATACAGGGATGTTAGGGCCGGTCAAAACGACATATGACTATGGCTTTCATATCTATGGCCCTAGGTCTAGAAAAGGAGAACACCAGTCGTTGGACACCTATTATTTTATTAATATTTGTATCTAAACAAATATTAGCAAAATTGGTTGAAGAGTTAAAGAGCACCTGTGTTTTCCACGATGAAATCACAGCCTGAAAAATTGAACTCTAAAAACTAGTCTTTAGCATATTCCGCGTGTAATTCATACCCACCCGATGTAAGTTTATTATTGAACATTTTAATTAGTACATGACATTTCCATATATAGGGTGCCCGTTTTTCGAGCCTAACCATTGGAATCTGGTGAACTATAAGAGATACGAAGTCAGCTAAATTAGGGCAAAGTTGTCGCATTAGTTGGCCACTTTAATGATGTATTTGGTTTTCCGGAAAATTGCACAGGTCACTAGATACGAGCAAAAAACTAATTTTGGTTTAATTAATTTAACTAATTAACTTTTTGGCTTATAACTTTTTTGTTTCAATTCATACAAGTTTTTAATTTGTACGTTCTACAAAAATAATAATTCACAGCCGTCCTCAAAATTTTTATAGGTCATATCATTTTCGAGAAATTTGTACTAACTTTCAATTTTCATATGGGGCTCAAACTTTTCTTTAAATGCATTAAATCTAGATTTTTTCTCTTTCCAATATATCATTGGATCAAAAATTTAAAATTAAAATAACAATTATCTGAGAAATTAAAAAATTATTGGTTTTAAAACAAAATGTATGTATAGCATTACAATAAATGCTCGAATGTTTCACCTTCAACCTCCAAACAGAGCTCTATTCATATTAAATTGCATTTATATTAAATATCCATATGAAAATTGAAAGTTAGTATGAATTTTTCGAAAACGATACGAGCTATAAAAATTTTGAGGACGGTTGTGTATTCTACGTAAAAAAGTGACTACAGAACGTGCAAATTAGAAACTTACATGATTTAAAACAAAAAAGTTATAAGCCAAAAAGCAAATCGACCAAAATAAGTTTTATGCTCGTATCTAGTGACCTGTGCGCTTTTCCGAAAAAACATACATTATTAAAGTGGCCAACTAATGAGGAAACTTTGCCCCAATTTAACCGACTTCGTATATCTTACGGTTCACGAGATCCCAATGGTTAGGCTCGAAAAACGGGCAGCCTGTATAATACAGCGCCTCAAAAACATGTATATTTGTTTTACGGAGTATGAATTTTCGGAGGGTGGAGGGCCGAAATTGAAACTACGCCACTTTATTCATTTGCTATAAATGTAAAAGTAATTGCTATTTAGATTTACATGGACTCTAATTTAACTGGTTTCATTATATTTAAAAGCTAAAACACAGTTTTCTCTGAAAAAATTATAAAAATTTACTTTTTTATATTTGTTAACCTCTAACTGGTTTTCTGTAGTTATGTAACTTGTTTCAAATATTTTGTTTTTAAATACAACCTGCGTTATATTGTTCAAAAAAGGTTTACAATTTTCCTGTAACTAAAATAAACGAAAATACATATGTGTCTATTAAATCAAAAAGTGTAGATAAAATGTGACACGTTAGTCACATATTTGACGGCAATTATCTTACGACTAATGATTTAAAATTCCTCACTGGAAAGATTTGTTTCATGTACGTATTTTAAAGTTGACAGATGTCTCATCTAAAAATAAAACAAAAACAACGTTCTCAATTTGTCGAACTATTATAACAAGCGTCAGTATCTAATAAAATATGACGGTAGCAACTTTCTAACCAGAACACGTTAGTTACATGTTGTATTCTTAGTACATGCAGTGGCCAGGTCAGAGTAGCGGCTACGGCTACCGTGTACCGTGGGATGCTACGCCCTATGGTGACCACATGAATATATAAGTGTTGAACTAGCTGGGCTACGTAGACCACCACGGGATATTTATGAACGGACCGACGTGTCACTCACTCTAGACTGAATATGAAATTCAAAAGACGTGTAGATCATGAACGTTTGATATGAGACAAAAGAACCACTGACATATGACTAGAGAAATGTTCAAAAATAAAATATTATACATGCTCTTCTCATAAACGGGCATTATGATTAAAATTAGGAAGAACACAAACAGCGGAAACTGAAATATGAACATATTTTAATATCCAGAACAGACATTTCAGCTGTCTTCTCCTTAAGACGTTACAACAGTTTTTAACTAACACTAACACGACCACTATTGTCGAAATATTATTTCCTTTTTCTATTTCTCTTTTTTTTCATTTTCTTTAATGTATGCGTGTAAATGTTAAAATTACAAATTAATAATTATTTTTAATAAAAATACGACTTGGCGTCATAAGGTAATATATTTAGGGGGCAATGTAGTGACAGTAAATCACGTGTACACAGTGAATCGATTCAGTCAAATTTATATTTGTTAGAATAAATAAATAATAAATAATATGTTCCCAACACCTAGAAAGGTATATTAGGGCAGAAAACTTAAGTTCCCGTTTCTAGATCGCCGACCATACATTAGAAAACCACGTGGTCACTGCCGCTTTTCGAAGGATTTTATTGTCCCTGTATAAACGAATACTAATTTTAAGTATTAAATAGGTACTTGAGTCTGAGTCGACTGCTCAGTATAGGAAAATAAAAATCTGAGGAGGTGGTTGGATTCGAACCCACGTCCCTGTGCTCCGTAGGCAATCGTCTTACCACGGAGCCAGGGTAACTCTATAATAGAGGATAGGCATGATTTTAATTTTTTTTTTATTATATTCCTCTTGTTGCATATAAACATAAAAAACAGTTTTGCATTTTTTTTTTAATTTGAAGGCTTAAAAAAATCATAAATGTATGTAGCGCGCGAAAAGGACGTGTGACGTCATACCCCAACTAAGTGTACTGCCCAGCCTACCCAGTGGACTGCGTACAGCCTACCCAGTGTACAGCGCACAGCCTACACAGTCTGTCATGAACTTATTTGCTTGTATAACTTTTATAGGTTATGTAAAGTTAGAGTGATTTTAAATAAAATAAAGTTTTTTTTTTTTATAAAAACAATTTATACATGTTTACCGAATTAAATTTTATATTAAAATATATAACCTATATTGCAGTATTTCAATTATGCCTCTAACGTTTTGTAACTTCATGTAAAAAATGTAGTAAATTACATATAATTACATAAATATTTACATTTTACAGAGTTGCAGCGTTTGTTTACATAAAGTTATAGAATATATAAATGGATTACTTACAAGTCTGTCTTGACACCACGTATTTCTTCAGCACTGTAGCATTCATTATTTTTCATATATTCCATGAGCGTAAATGCATCAATGTTGGGTAAATTATCACTCTGAGCCCTAACAAAATCTTTATCTGCTATTTTAATAATAAATGCGTGAAAAATTGTTTAAAAACAAATACAAAACTCTCGAACAATACAATATATACATGTAAAGATTATGTTGTAGTCTGTATCTATGACGTCAAACCCCAGCAGTTTGACGTCATACTCAGTCGTATTTACTCTGCAACCTTCGCGCCGTGGTCGACTTATTTCAAATTTACAATATTTTATTCGTATCCCCTATTGTTAAAACAACACTATTGTTGTCTTTTTCAGATTCAGTTCAACTATGTATGCGTTGTGTTTTGTCTCAGTAGATTCATGTATGTGATTCTTTATGGTCATCTTATATCAGATTTTTTTGGACTACTGAATAAATTTTTCATGCAAGTTATTATATTTTCTATTACTTAAAATAGCAACGGTTGTCACAAATATACATTTTAGACATAATACTGGATTATTAAGGATTATTTTAAAGATTTCTCATATATAACTATAATCATGGTGCCTATATACTTTTTTCATTTTAAAAATTTAATGGCTGGGGTGATAAACAGTCGATCATTTCAGAAGGGTATATAGTTAATCAAAGTAAAATATACGTACAAGAGTATAAGTGAAATAAGCAAAATAAATGTTTATGTTAAAATAATTTATTATCAATTTTATGATACTAAAAATGATTATTTAATTTAGTAACTGACTGTTCTCTGAAATACTTGAGATTTATAATTGTGTAGTAAACTTTATTTACTAATATTCAGTTTATTATTCTTTCATTAAAACTACCCTGGTTATCTACGTACTTGATGGATCCACTGTAAACAATGAACCAATTTCTTACTTTTTAAAAAATATAAATAAATCAAAATCTTGTACAGACAGACGCGTAAAATGTTGTTAACAGTTTTTTCGTAACAAACGACGAAGTTATATGTATAACAATTTTTTAGGATATATGAGATTGACAAAAATACGATTCACTGTTCCACATTGACCCTATTACATTACACAATTACACACTTAAGTATGCTTTTCTTTCTTTCTATATATTAGAAATTAATTAAAAAATGCACCCTTTTTAAAAAAACTATAAAATCCTTATAATCCACATGTATCTGTCTGCAAGGTAGAAATTGTATTTTCGCCAATTATTTATATTTTATTTAAAAAACTTAAATGGAAGCTCTTAATACTCAAATAACGAATAAAATTGATTTTCAAAAACTGTTGATTTTGATGTGATTATAGAACAAATATTCTTAGACATCCAGTATTATGTTGACTTCTTACACTTATTAAATACATACAAAACACTGAAAAGTATTGTATAAATAGATTCTTTGACCGTATTAAATGGTTTGGATAAGTATTAATTTTTTGGGGTATCGGTCTAATAAAACTACGTTCTTTTCTTGTCAAATAGTTAAAACATATTTTATTTGCTTACTAGTTTCGATTCTTCTCTGAATCATTTTCAAAGCCTAAAAGAAATTGAATTACAAAATTATTACATCGATTTTTTTTTATATACAGAAACAATGTTTAAAAAAAAATATATATATATATATATAAAATAAACTTACTTGCAAATGTAAAAAGTATATAAAAATTGTTAATAAAATGTTAAAAAAATAAATAGATAAATAGTTAAAAAAATAAAATCAATAGTTAAAATACAACATTGAATATGTTGTTGTATATATTCAATGTTGTATTTTATTAGACCGAACCCCAAAAAATTAATACTTATCCAAACTGAAAAGTATGACAATTCACACACATGAACCTTAACAAAGCAAGAGGAGTGTACACTCCCCTTTTTTGGTCCCATTAATAATTCACATTAATAGAACAGATCACCTGACAGAAGGTCAGTTAGAAGTTTAGCAAGTATTATTGTACAATATACTTCGAAAGATCTGACAGTTAACCGATAATGGATAACTTATGTGAATTTAGTCAAACGTCAAGCCGAGTGACTGTGTTCAAGAAGAGAGAAATGGGGAGAAAAACAAAAAAGAACAACATTATACATATCCTTCTAATTACCTAAACTACTCTAATGTATGCACTGAAGCGCATAATCATGGTTTTACATGTAAGACATAATATTTTACAGTGAATGATCAACCGTAACGTAATTTATTTATTTTTTATTATATATATTGACTTTAAATTACCCCATAATGGTAAATTATATTGAAGTGAACTAATTGGAACAAATTCTACAGCCAGGTGTTTTGTTATGAAAAGCTCATACATGCATGAAGAATATTCCTAAAATGAAATTAATATCCAGTTACGAAACTAGATAGGGCTTTGGCTAACTCCCTTTTATTAAAAATTCATCCTTAGATCGGCAATTTATACGTCAATACTTATCGCATCTGCGAATTTCATGCTAAATATAGGTAATGTAGTATGCAAAATTTTTAATTTACTGTACACTTGTACTGTTTGAATATGCTTTATTTAATATACTTTTTTTGGTATGAAACGGCATACAACTAATATAGATTGTTTCAAACAATGAAATATGTCGTATAACTTTTATCGATAATATAATTACAGGTAACCTCCGTATAACACAGCAATGCTACAACACGGTATCACTTTAACACGGCTGGAGAATTGGGGAAACCTCTATAAAACACGGCATTCCTACAATATTGTTTCACTCTAACGCGGTTGGAGAATTGGAATCCTGAAGATATTCAAGAATTACTGGTAGAAGAATAAACTGATGTAGATGATTTGATGGAAATGTCATTTGAGCTGCATGAAATCAATTCAAAGAATAATGAAAACTATGAAGTACAAAATTATAATCTAAAAGGATCCTGTATGCCTTTTAGATTAAAAATCATTAACTAAGTCGATTAACTGGAATTTAGAAAATACAAATATAGTTAGTTAAAATTTTTGGCGCAACAACAATGGCTGTTTGGGCCTAACACAGCCCATCTTAATGACTATTTTCTGAATATACATATGTACATAGATCCTTCTGCTGAAAGAAGAGCAAAATTTAAAAGAGAACTTCCAAAATACTTAATTCACAAAAACAAGTCCACCATCAAAAAACCCACTCGCACGCTCGTATTTTGAAAGTGGACCAAATATCATTTACGAGTAATTTGTTAGAACGTAATTTATTGTTTTAAAATTATTTTAGGTGTATCAGGTAGGTGCATTAGCTCCAAAGTACTCAGGTTACATCGTTACTTATAGGGATACATATTACGTTGGTGATTTTTTAGTTTGTGATTTTCTTTTCTAACTACTTAAAAAAAAATCAGCTGTGGCCACCACGGGACCGACCGCCATCACAAAGTACATGTATAAAATACATTCTAGCAGCAGAGTAGTTATTATTGTAATTTCATAATGTTATCGAAATTTCGATAACCATAGAAACGTACCTGAATACATAAAAAAAATAAATAAATAAAAAAAAATAATTATTAAAAAAAAATTTCTCAAATAAAAGTTGTTAGTTATTGCTTTTATAGCAACTGTTAAATAATTTTTTTCAAAATATTTCTGTTATATTTTTCTGAAATATTCGCAAAAATCTTAATATCGACACGAGTAAACTCCCATTTCTAGTTAACCGATTTTTACCAAAAGTTGATCAACTCGTGCCATTGATGTCAAAAGCATAAATATGAAGTTTCATAAATATCCTTTTAGCCGAATTTGCTCTGCACGTGTACACAGACCGACAGACAGACAGACATACAGACAGACAGACCGACAGACATCATTCTAAAAATAGTCAAAACGTTATGTAGGGACCTCAATTCGTGGAGATCCATCGAAATCTCGAAATGTCAAAATCGGTATGATTTTACAATACCTCCCTTATATGTATATGTTGGCGGTCGGTAAAAAAAATAATTACTGACAATCGATTTCACTAGCATTTTCAGTTTATATACGAATACCATTACCTGGATAGCGCAAAACATCCCCCTTTATTTTTTCGTTAGCGAGTTTTAATAAATTGTGAGCTACTAATGCTTACAATTTCTGAGGGTTCTGTATAGTAGGTACGTTCGATCAATTGAAGAATGAAAATGGGAAAGGCTGAAAGTGCCAGCATCAAATTATTCATTACTAAAATATTCACATCTTCCCAAATCTAATCGGCTGATTATACGCATTTTTTTGGCAAATATTTCAAACTATTTCAAGCCTGAAAAAGCACCTAAAAATTTTACCAAGTTGTGGAATATTCAATAAATTTTGAAAAAAAAAAAGAACGTAAATTAATTTTTTTGGCACTTTGACCCTTTCCCATTTCCTCTCTTTAATTATTGGTACATTCAACATTCATAAACATATATCTGATTGTTATGAAAGGGAAATGGGTGTGCTTTTGTTAATTTTTAAATCCTAAACTTGATTTTGGTACAAGTTTTTAGTTTCGTATAACACATATTTGCATAACACGGCAATTTATATGGAACCTTGTTACACAGGGTTCAGCGTTAGCTCATCATCTTATTTTTATTCTGAATACGTGAAAACCGTTTACATTTGATTCCGCTTACAGTATTTGCGTAACAATATCGCTATTCAACACATATATTTATACATAAATACAGGTATTTTCCGCTTTAAGAAATCTTGTTTCAAGAATTCCTGGTTTTACGAATTTTTTTCCGAAAATAATATTCGTCGTAGTAGCCAGTGGGGGCACAAATGCAGTCGCGGCCAAGTAGGCCTCAATTGGCCCATTATAATTCAGTTTTGTCACTATACAAGTTCCCGAGTCATGTACTAATAAACTTGTAAAGGCATAAAATATCTGTATATAAACGGATACGAAATGATATTAAAGATTTCAGATTTCATAACCTCGTATTATACAACGAGCATGGAATGATGATCATTTCACACTAGTATGAAAGTTGCGCAACGAGCCGCAGGCGAGTAGCGCAATTCATATAAGTGCGAAATGATCATCATTCCATGCAAGATTCATACTATGCTTTTTCCACGACTATAACTTTATTACTTATTTAATTTTTATTCAGTTCCCTTCAAAACTAACAATAATTTGACAGTTGCTTTCAACCGATTTATTACGTTGCCTAGCAACGGTTATGTACCTACGTGTCATACGGAATGTAAATTCAGTTAAAATAACAATATTTGCGTCAGATGATTAGCTGAATGACCAACTCTATCAAAAAATATATTTGCAAAATTCGACAACTTTAACTATATTAGTTAATTTTAATCCGGTTTCCTTTACAAATTAAAAATAATTTGACATATGAGCCCCTTGCTCTCTTTTAAGGTTCATTAACTGCAACGTATTTTGTACATTATTTGCACTCATTTTCAATATTTTATCGGCATTTCACTCAATAAAACTAGCGGCAAAGGTTTATGACCCATTAATGTGTCTATATAGGTATATTTCTCACAGCTCGATTCGGAGAATTTAACGAACCGGAACGCCACTTCAAAATCATTTTGCGATCAACAATACAACAACATTTCAATAATTTGATGAACCGAAACGATATTTTCAATAATTTCACGAACCGGAATACAGTTCCGGGTTGCACTGGTACATTACAGCCCTGTTGTTAAATAAAGTTATTATTATAAAGACGAAAAATAGTCCTTCATAATGTAATATATGCAAAAGTTTTCCCTGTGAATATAGATATATACAAAATTTTAATGTAAATCACAAAATAAAATTAGTTTAAGTTTCATATTATTATTTTTTGTTATAAGGTCTCTTTGTTACTAAATATAAAAAAGCAATGAAACCTTTTAAACTTTGATTTTTATAGTTTTGAACCGTGGTTATCGCCTTGTTTTATTATATAAAATTTCAGTTAAAATTTATCACAATAAGAAATCCTACATTTATAAAACCATTTTGTAATAAAAAAGAGTCGTGATTCATAGCAAATTATTAAAAATAACAACGGATATATTATGTAAGTAAACACATTTCCGTAGGTCGTAAAATGTTTATTGTTCTTGAACGCCGTATAAAGTAAGCTAAAAATAATTACAGATTTATGTAGCATAATTTGTGCAATTAATGTCTAAAAGTTCTGCCTTAACTTTTACGATATTAAGAATAATCAATACTTTTATACATTAAACCTTATGTGTGCTTTTATTAGCACTTCAACGTTTAATATTATTTATATCTTATTTTAAAATTGAATCTTTACCTATATGGGGGAATGATAGTAAATCTGCGAAGATTTGTTTGTTCGCAGCAAGTATATATTGTTAGGCATATTAATGCTGCGTTCAGAACCTCGAAATTAGGAATTAGAATTAGTACTTAGAATTAACGTAAATGTTTGTTATACGTAACTGTACGTTATCGTTCACAACCTTCAAAATTAATACTTATATGTACTTATAAATTAAAATTAGATGTCTGTAGACTTCAAACCCTTACTTTAATTTATAATTGGCGCATGCGCAGTAGGCACTTGTCAACCTAAAAATTTCTATGACCATATTTTTTTGCTTCTATCCACATCTTTATGTTTTCATGAGCATAAATATAATTTTTTCCTCTGTTTTAATTCTTTTCAGAACAATGAAACACTCAAAAACTCATTAGCCAATAAAAACAGCTGTCAAGTATCGATCGATAAAGTAGAAATCGATAAAAATATCTGTCAGTGGCTTAATTTCTTAATTTATATTGTGAACGAAACTTAATTTCTATGAACTAATTTTATGTTAAGTACTAATTTTACGTTAATTCTAATTTATAATTTGGAGGTTCTGAACGAATCATAAATCATCTACTCCTAATTGTTTACTGTATTGTCCATACGTGCGAGTATGAAAAGTACATATTAAAATTCAGAAACTTTTGAAAGAATAATCAACGTGAGGACTGCCGGAGGATTCCATCTAGAAACTTGGAACCATACTTGAGATGCGCTCGCATCAGGACCCAGCTATATATGAGGAGGTACAAAACAAAACCAGCTTTGTCACAGTCATCAAAACTTTGGGTATTCAAAAAAAAAAAACCTTTTTCGAGTTTTATCACTACAATGATTTGTTTTTGATAAATCTAATGTTTATGGTAATACGATTAAGATTAAATAATAATAAAAATTAATAGTTTTTGAGATAATTCACTTTTTTGTTCGGAAAAAGTTGGTTTTGATGAGACTTGTCTAGATAAAGTAGGTTTTGCTGAGATTTGACTGGATAAAGTTGGTTTTGCACCAAATCGCTTCCAATCTCATTTCTTAAGAACAATATAATAAAAGTAAAATAAATTATTTGATGCAAAGGTCATGAATAAAATTTTACTAGAGATTGAAAACAAAAAAATGTTTCAAAAAATTTTCAATTAATTGTTAGGGCAGTTATGTACGTGATATAACTTGTTATTGTCAACTTGTATTTATCTACATGTGTTTGTAACCTGCGCAAATAGAGAAAATAATAGAATGATGTGATTGGCTGAAATGGAAAAAAGTTGATTTTGCACCAGACTTGTTTGTGGATAAAGTTGATTCTGTTTTGTCTTCGTTTTGGATATCGTTGATTTTGTTCATATTTTTTCTGTTTTCTGAATAACTTTCAAGGTAAGAAATAATAATCACATGATATCTCGATTTTGAAAAAAATGTGATAAAGTAGGTTTTACATTGTGCCTCCTCATATAGCTATCACTGTATAGTTGGAGAATTGTCTCCAGTCAGTCAGATAAATATTGCAAGCACGGCGTTGCAAAAATTTCGATAGCTTTCGAAATAATTCATCATCATCATTGGCGCGACAGCCCGAGGTGAGCCTAGGTCTCCTGTTTCCAGGTTTCATGACCATATATAACTATATACAAATATATAACTATATATAATATATATATATATATATATATATATATATATATATACATAAATATATCTATTCATAGTTCATATTAATATGCATTGCTCAGAATAATTTCTGATTTTAAGAGTTTTTTTAGTAAGTTTTTGCTAAAATCGTGTTAAAATAAAGAAATTTTAAAAACTACTTTTTGTTCATTAATCTTTTAAACGACACAAAAATATCAATATTTTATATATTAACCTGATCAAAAATTCCTATTAAACTATTCTGGTTCCCATTAATGTACGTTATTGAGAATTTGGAGAAAATTACATAAAAATATTTGACTTTTTATAATAAAATTTTGTTTGATTATCTATACAGTAAGAGGCTTTGATACCTCACTCAAAATTTAAAAAAATATTTTTTTTCCATAAATACATATTTGTTTTTATTTTGTCCACTATTTGATTTTTTAGATCTCTACAGTTTTGCTACATTTGGGTCCAAGAATTGTACAAGCATGCCAATTTTAAGCTTTCTATGTTAAGCATTTTGTCCACAATTTCTACCGAACCGACAGACACATGAGTGACTTTATAAGGGTTTATTGGTCATATCTGTAGATATACTTGTAAGTAAACCCAAAAAAATTCACAAAAGTGTAAGTCTTCAAGAGAAGACGAATATTACAACAGAGAATATCTTACTGAATTTTTGTGTTTTCTTTTTAGTGCTTTGTAGGCATAACCCAAAAGCCCTTAAACTGGCACTCATGTGTCTCTCTGTCCGTCAGTTATTTCGTCTGTCTGTGTGAGAGTTGACATTTAAAATGCCTATACAACTCTTTGGCCGGCATACTGAGTATAATAAGACTACAAAAGTATACGTTTCTGCCAGTTATATCTATATAAACAGCCACTCCTTGTTATGTATTATTACTCGAGGCTGAGTCAACCTCTAAACTGATTTATTTGTGATGCAGTATCGATAGGTGAAAATGCCGGTGAAATAAGCGGGAGATTGAACCTGCGACTCTATGCTCCGTTAGTAACCGTTTTACCACCGAGTCACGACAGCTCATATAAAGAAACATAATGATGATTGATTTTAAATTGAACTTATAATTACTCATTTAATTGTAAATTATATATTTAAATGTGCAGGTGTAATGAAACATTGAAAGGTAATATTTCCTTAACGAAACTATTCATAGACAAATATTATTTTCTTTTTTTAAGCTGTAGTTCAAGATATTACATAAATAAAATAAACAAAAACAAAATAATAGTACTTTGATATTAACATCTTCAGATCTAATCTTGTAGCCCTCTAGCAGTTCTTAGATTATTTAAATTATTTTAGCTTATCTTATTGGAAACAACAGATGTACGCAAGGATTTTATGCTCCAAGCAATTCTAGCTGTAGTGAAATATAATGCAAACAATATTTATAAATCTTCTAATATTTCATTATTTCTTTTAAAAAATACACAGATTTTACATTTTTAAATCAGACAACATAATCCTTCTTCTCACTCTATCGTCACGCTATTTTATAGAAATTTCTTTATAAAGTTTATCTATATCGGGGGTTCCCAATTTAGTCGATATGGATCTTCCAAGGATCGATTCGGACTTGGGAGTCGATGGAAGAAAGGTGAATATTTCTACTATTATAGTTCCGACGGCGTTGGGCTGTTGTTGGGGCCATGGTCGGCACATTTGCTATTCTTTTCGTTTTCAGTTATCCCTTTCTTTTAACAGACCGCCAACATATATAAGGGAGGTATTGTGATCATACCGATTTTGACATTTTGAGATTTCGATGGATCTCCACGAATTGTGGTCCCTACATAACGTTTTGACTATTTTTAGCATTTAGCATGATGTCTGTCCGTCGATCTGTATGTCTGTCTGTGTACACGTGCAGAGCAAATACGGCTGAAAGGATTTCTATGAAACTTCATATTTAAGCTTTTGACATCAATGGCACGAGATAATCAACTTTTGGTAAAAATGTGTTAACTAGAAATGAAAGTTTACTCGTGTCGGTTTTAAGATTTTTGCGAATATTCCAAAACAGAGAAATATTTCGAAAAAATTTATTTGACAAAAGTTGCTAGAAAAGCAATATCTAACAACTTTTCTTTGAGACATTTTTTGATGAAACGAAAACGTTTCCATGGTCATGATAAATAATATCTCTGTTAGAAAATATTGGGCCAAGTTATTTCTACTCTGCTGCTAGAATGTCTTTTATACAAGTACTTTGTGATGGCGGTCGGTCCTGTGGTGGCCACAGCTGATTTATTAACTCGGCTTAGGGCTTATGCATTTTATTTTTAAAGGGGGTCGATATAAAGTCGAGAATTTATTGAAGGGGTAATCGGTAAAAAAAAATTGAGGACCCCTTATATATACAAATGAAAATGAAACGGAAAATTTGTTCAAATATCACGCAAAAACTACTGAACAGATCTTTGTTAATTTTGAACATGAATTGTAGACTTAACCGGTCTCATGCACATTTTGATAAATTTTTTTTTGATAATTTTGAAAATGTTTATTAATTAATGAGCGATTAATTAAAAACGATTTCTCATTACCTGCAACAGGTGCGAGAGAGACAGAATATCCACACCGCATAAGCTAAATTTTAAGATTTTGTTCAGAACCTTTTATTGGTACATCGGAGAGAAAATTTACTTCACCTACGTGTTCAGGGCATCGTTTCTGATAATATGGACCTATTTTTATGTTTCCAACAGCTCCTTAATTTTTATAAAATAATAAAAACAAATACTTTGCATTTATCACGGGGTTGAATTACTTAGAAATATAAATGATATGAACTCCGGTTTTGATAATCCTAAAATATTATATTTTATACGAATTTATTCAGCAAATGTTTCTGTACACTACAGACCCTTTATACGTCTTTAAAATTTCCCAAATTTTTATAAACAAATTAATAACATTAGAAAATTCTGCATTAAGTATGTTTGCAACAGTAAACGAATATGTTGCAGTAGTGGGGATAGGTTAAATGACATGTTTGTTGAGTTCAGTTTTTTTATCTATTACTTGACGTATTATTAAACAAAAGAGATAATCTTAATAAAATAAATATCAATATAAGATCTTCTATTTCTCCTACATTTGCCATAATCCTGAACGAAGTACGGGAACCTTAGCTAGTATAGTTCATGAGACTTTACATGCCGATTGATCGAGATAGAACTGATAAACAAATATACATATTTTGAGTTTAATTTTGACGACCATCTAGATTGAAGCATACCCTTTTTCTAACGGTTGTTGGCCAAGTAAATCTTCCTCGTAAGTGCCTAAAGTATAGTAGACCTATAATATTTCTCTCTAATAACGATTTTTTATAATTTTAATCAACAATTATAATAGTTTAATGTAGTAACAAAAACAATGAAGATGCAAATACACAACTAATCAATCATAGATCATGGCAAGGTAAAATTTATATATTCAACAGTGTAGGAAAATACATGGAAATAAGATACAACCAATGGCATAAGAAATTAGGGTTTAATGGGTTGAACTCCATTCCCATTGGGTCTATTTCATGGAACTTTAATACAAATCAGCATTAAAATGTGACGCTGTCCTAAGCCTAGGGTACCTAGGTAACAAATTGTGACCAACTCGACCGCACTATGTTAATTGTATCCCAATAGTCGTATGGTACACGTACACAGTGAAGTGCATAAGTTTTATGACAAAATTATAAAAAAATTGACGCACAAATTAAAATTACTTTACACTACAACTATAACTTGCACATTGCTGAAAATGAACTAACCTCTCATTGTGATTAAATAGACATTAGGTGGTGGTACCTATAGTTGAATTTGTTTAAGAAGTACATGACGTCATCGAGCAATAAATCATTTTGTGTGACGTTACTACTGTCAAACGGGTATTTAAAAATGGATGTTGTAGGACAATTCAGTACATTGATGTTTATGAGATTATTAACATAAACTTCGCCAAGTTTTAGTGCCGTTGCGGGTTTCGGACATTGTGGGGATAAATATGCAGTCTTTTTATCGATTCCCGAAAAAATTGCCCAAAATCACTATCTACATTACTATCTATATCGATTGGACTTTTAATTAATTATTATTATGGACATTATCCAAAATATTATGCAATAAAAAAGTATGTCATAATTGCTCAAGACTTGGTTAGTTAGTCAGTAACTTATTTAGAAAAATAGTATTTGTTTAACAAATAAAATAGACTATATTCACGAGGACGAAGTTTACCACCAAAGCCGTAGGCGAGTTTTGTAATTATCTGAGTGTAATATAGCCATTATATGCGAGTCAAATATAATATTTCATCTACAACTATACACTTTTATCATTAGAATAGTAAATTTAATTTAAAAACACAGAAATTCTGAGCGTCAATTGTAAAACTTTAGAACTGACGTCTTCAAGTTGGCTTACCATCAGCTGTTATATATTGTATATTCTAACATAAATAATATTCTAATTGTAAAGATGGACTAATTTTAACTAATCAATTTACTAAATAAAAACTTGCAGTATATAAATCGTTCATTATACAAGGATGATCACGCAGGCGCGTCACAATATACACGGCGTATAATATGAGCAGCTTTATGTATTTACAGTCGGACACATAATGGATTTATTATTTGATGATCGTAGATAAAATTATTTTCTTGATTTGAAAGAGTTGATTCTTAATTCATTTCAAAATGCTTATGGGTTCCTAATAGAGATGGGTCGTTCATGAACTTACCGGCTCAATACACTGACCGAAGTGACACGGTTCATGAAATTGAAATGAGCCGGCTCACGGCTCACTACATAGTTTCAAGAATACGATTGATCGGGCGATTGTGAGCAGTGACCGAAGTGATCCGGATCTGGATCGATGTTATGTTGAACTTCGCGAGAATTCGGCTTGTAATGTTTTATCATTAAGTGTATTTTGTCATCAATTTGTAGGGCCGTCTATTTGAAACTAATCGGCTTAGTCTGTATAGTCCGTACCAAATTAGTTTTGAAGATCGCAATAAAATAATAAAAGTTAGGGAACTCATAAAATTACAATAAAAGTGATATAACTAAGCGTGTCAACCCATAGCCGTAGGGATTAGTTTTTCACATTACGAATCTTACTTAAAGGATTAACAAAACCAAGTATACTTAATTATAGTTAGTACTTAAACGTATGTATGCGCCACTGACCGTTGACTGTTTACAACGTGGTTGTAAACATGAACCCTAGTTTTTTTGTAGTTTAACAATGTGATTATAGTTATACGGGATAATTTTTTTATGCCGATCTTCAAAAATAATATGGTATGTTGTATACTTTCTTACAACCATACTATATAAAAATATTAAAAATATTACCCAAATCCCAGATGTCCGATTTATAAGGGCAAGAAACATCGCCATAAACTTAACACATCTGGTTTAAAATACAGGTTTTAACTACATAAATTGAATTGTTTGTTTACTATTAACTCGGCAAAAATGTTAGATAATTCACTTCTATAGATTTTTATTTATTTAACTTCATTATTTCTTTATAACAAAATAATGAGGAAGACAGAGATAGAAAGAGAGAGAGAGAAGAATTTGTCAATAAGTCATCATTTACGTCTTAATTCATACTAATAATATTAACAAGAATAAATGTAATAAAGCGGCAAATACTCGACGTTTTTATCGCATTTATTCAAGTCGACCAAACAATTCCGCTTTCCGTTGTCTGTTCATATAATGTAAGAGCCGGTTGAGCGACGTTCTACCTACATATTGTAAACCAACAACCGTGTTGAACGGTGGGAGAACTGATAACTGACCGACCCGATTAACGGGGACACGTTTACTTAGTCGGATCACTGAGCCGGGTCCCTGAGCCGGATCAATTACCCGGCTCAGCAAACTGAACGACCTTCACTGATCCGGTTCCGCAAACTGAGCCGAAATTCCCATCCCTAGTCCCTAATACCACAAGCAAAACAGAAATTTATAAAATTAATGTAATTTTACAGGTTAACATATTTTTAAATTATATTAGAGCTTGAGGTTGAGATTTTATATATATTTTCCATACATAAAATCTCAAGCTCACTCTATATATCTTTAATTATTTATTCCTCCTTTCGCAAAGTATTCCATCGTTAATATAATACCGTTGGTCGTAATATTCAGCCTACGCCAGTAACTATCAGGTAGGGATGGGAAAAAAACATCGATGTATCGATAACATCGATGTCTCTCCTGAAAACATCGATGTTTTTACCATCGATGTTCAGGTGGCGATAGTATCGATAAAACATCGATGTCTGCTACCGATGTCGATGTTTTGAACTTTGAAATTCAGAAACTACCGCTAGAGGCGCTGGAATCTTAAAATTTTTATTTTTATTAAAATTAGTGCACAAAATATAAGCGCCATCTATTGTAATATAACAATACTAATAGTATTAGTTCTTATTCTTCTTAGCAGTTAGCAGAATAAGAAAAAAATAAGAAGAAACTTCTAATTTTTGCAAATAATGACAACGACGAACGAAACCAACACTTGTTGCTCTTTGAGTTTTGTTGTCGAGCAATTTTTTGTATAAGTGAACGAGGTAAATAAAGTGAAATTTAATAGAAATAATCTATTGTTACTTGCTAAAAATGCGCCAAAAAGTATATATTGGCAGTATTTCAGTAAGAACGCCGACGGACCGGCAACGTGCCGTCATTTAAATGTCATTTAAAAAAATATCGTTTGTCATATTTCATTTTGAATAGTGACATCTTAAATATTTTATAAATATAATACTAACCTAAAATAATACAAACTGTAAAGCCCTTTTTACAATATAACCAAGTTTATAAAAGTCAGTAATACACTATAAAAATCACCAAAATAACCAGATTTAGTTTGTCCTTACAAAAGTGAACGGCTTATTAAGCTGTTCCAAACGGTTATAAGCAGCGGCGGGACATTTTAATGTGTCTGTTACACAATCTATTTAAAAATTTAATAAATGCTTTTTGTGTATTATATGTTACTTTTTTTCGTATTATATGTTACTTGTTTTCGTATTTTATCTTTATATTATTAAATAAAACCTATATAATATAAAAAAATAGTTTTTTTTTTTAATATTTAATAAAACATCGATGTTTCCGATACATCGATGTTATCCATTCGATGTTTTTTCAACATCGATGTTTCAGCGCCGATGTTAACATCGATGTTCAACATCGATGTTTTGCCTTCGATTTACAACCCTACTATCAGGATTGCATAAATATGTTAAACTACTACCAATTGGTTCTCATTAAATACAGTTTATTGGTAATATTGGAGACAAAAACTCTAAATTGTACACATCGCAATTAAGAGACCTTGCAGATAAATCTGAAATTACTTCTCGTGCACATAATTATACTTAACCCTACAAAATTCTAAAAACTCGGAAATTACATGTTAAATTTGAGAGTTCTACAAAATATTAAATTGTAAAAGGACGTAGGCAGGTGATTATTATATTAATAGATGATAGACGGTTGATAATTGGGTAAAATATTTGTGGTGAAAAATTTGCATTTTTAGTATATTATAAAATGTCTATTTGTATATAATTACCTGTTGATCTTTAATAGGCATACCTGGAAGGCAAATTTGAAAATAGTAGAGAATTTAAATTGGACATGCTAACAGGAAATACTTTAAAATCATTTCAACAGTTCATTTTTTAACACACGCCTTTTAAAAAACTAAAAATATGTATATCAATTATTTTGTATCAAAACATTTAATTATTCATTAGTAAACAATCAGCCCACATAAAAGATTAATGAGAGCTCAACATTTGCCTACGTATTACCAAATTTTCTCACAATTAATGATGTAAATATTGATTTAAAAGTGTCGATCTCGAGAGTGAATCTGCTTTTTGTGCTTAAATTTCCAGGATCAAATCCTGGCCAGAGTATGTGTGTTTCCATTCGTCTCAGGGTCGGTTATATGGGGGTTGCAGGAGATATAACGTACCCGGCCTCCGGGCATTATAGGGGCCACTACAAAAAATGTCTGCGCCCCGCTCTCCACAGATGACAAGATGCTAGGCTTTTTTATTGTTGAGAATTTGTTTGGAGCCCTAAAAAATTGCCTGTACCCGATTCCCTTTATGGAGAATGCCCTGAGCCGTCTCATCTCGCCCAATATTTATTAAAATAAACAAAGTATAAACAAACCAATGTTTCTGTGTGCGCTAAAAAAGGACGTAATACTGACCATATTACTCCTGAATATACACATATTGAAAATATGGTCAGGAAACCTGGAAACATCTCACCTTGGGTTGTCATGTAAAGCAAATCAATCAAGGAAAAAGTTTCATATTTATTTATATTTTATCCCTTTACTGCATGAATTTTAATTTTGGGTTGAAATAATTCATGAGCATTAGGAATTGGTACTTATTGATAGAAAAATTAATTAAAAAAATATATTTAAAATATTAATTATTATTTTTATGAAAAAATAATAATTAAAATAATAATTTAGGGTTTGTGCCATACATGGAACATTATGATTCTACATTATGTTACAAAAGAAAATGATTCCGTATTATTTGCTCGTCAATTGCTAGGTGTTCTTCATAAGGGATTAAAAGCAGTCGCCCTCGAATTTTTGAAAGAAAATGTTGTATCTTCTAGTTGTCCTTTCTCAATAAATTCAGAGTTATCGTTGAAGTGGAAATTCCGCTTGATATCCTCAAATCTATTGCAGCCCATTACTTGAGATACTGCAGGATCCATTGCTGTGTATGTGACATATATGAACATTCAAGATGTAACGTTCTGATTCAGGTTTAAAAGTAAAAAATAAAATAAAAATCGGAATGTACCATATATGGCACACTATGCGGTAAAGGGTTATCGGCACTTCCAGGACGATTGGTTTACCGTGAGCATTATAGACCTGGACCTTTACTTTTACGATTAAGCCAAGTCGAATATAGCTCAGTACGATAAAAATAGAGAGCTCAGCACTACGATTATAACTAATTTTACAT
This sequence comes from Liopterus haemorrhoidalis, assembly GCA_963971575.1. Lineage (NCBI taxonomy): Eukaryota > Metazoa > Arthropoda > Insecta > Coleoptera > Dytiscidae > Liopterus > Liopterus haemorrhoidalis. Next base: position 27,864,644 of record OZ020616.1, read on the forward strand.
ATATGTCTATAATAGGAGCAATCTGAAACACAGTCGCCATCTAGGCGAAGTATGATTTTTTAGAATTTGGACAGCTGGTTACTGGTTACCACTACTACGTTACCCATGCACTAGTGCAGGGGCCAGCAACCGCCGAGCATGGGACGATTGCGGCCCGCAGAATGCTTTTTGTAGCCCAGCAATATGACAGTATAATGTTTATTTTTCTTATCTAGCGTAGCCAATATATTACTGCCGCGCTGCTTTAGGATTTGAGGCGTATTTATGCCGACGTATATACGTGTAAACAAAGCCGTAGCAACGCCGTGGCATCGGGACAAGTGCCAGGTGCGCGAGGCCTGAGATGCGTTAACGTTTATTCCGCCATGATATAAACAACTTCTCAAATACTATTAGCAGTGCTGTAGTCGTAATATCAGTAGTAGGTATACAGCAAGATTATTAAAGTAAAGGTTGTCTCGTAACTTCTGACCAATCAGAGCGTGTGAGGGAATACGTCACCAGTTCAAACTAGCATACAGAATTAATATAGATGTTGCACGTTTTTAAATATGTTTATTGATTATTTTCATAATAGATATTTATTTCACGACATTTCTACTGAATAAATTATAAATAAAAATCTAAAGAAATTTTATACTGATTTATATAAAAATTAAGGTATATATCAGTATAAGAATTATAATAAATTATATAAGAATTTATTAACTATAATACACATACCCATCTTTGTATTATAGTTAATAAATAACAATAAAATCGAATACAAATATAATTTTAGTCATATTTAAATAAAAATAGAAAAACAAATTGATAAAATATATAGTATTTAATAAAATTGGAGGTTATATCTGTTTTTAAAAACGGCTGGAAGTATTTTAACGAAATTTGGTACAACAGAGTAGATCCATGATTCAAATATAGGCATGTTATCTCAAAATTTTCTTTCTTAGGGGATGTTTCTGGGTTAAAACTGGTACTAAAAAACTAAAAATTCCTTTATAAACAGAACTAACTTAACAGAAAAAACTATGCAATAAAAATTGTTTATAAGAAAACAAATCTTATTTGTTCTCTGAATTTCTTCAATTTGATGAATATCAGGGTAATTACGAGGAGACACCCTAAAACTAAAATATTGAAATATTTCTCTTATTATTCTCTTCACATCAAAAATGAATATAAGAAAATTTATTTAGAACGAATAAACATTCTTTTCGAAGAAAAAATAATTAAAACTAGTCGAAAATAAAAAAATTAAACGATATTTTTATATTTATAGCCAAAAATCAAACTTCACGTGCATATAACATATACGATAAACAAAGACTGACGTTCCGTTAGCATACGGATGACGCGTAGCCTCTCTATTTACCCCCACCACTACAAGTTACGAGACAACCTTATACTTTAATAATCTTGGGTATAAAGTACATATATCGTCACAATCATATGGTATTAAAATTACAAACAATAAAATGGAAAAAGATAAAAAGTTATTTGAGGTTAAATTAATTTAAGTCTACTTTAAATATTTCTCAAGGGCGCTATTTTAAGTATTTTCCAAGGGCACCAAAAATATTGCTACGGCTCTGCGTGTAAATATGCGTAAACAAGAAACTAAGACAAAAAAAATAAAAACTACAAAAGGAAGTATGTATATAAAATAAAATACTGAATGCGGCCCGCGACGTATAAAGGTTGCCAACCCCTGCACTATGCATAAAAGTGGCATTTTATATACTGAAATGCGTGCGAAAAGTGCTTACTTTACGTACGGTAGTTTTATGGTATTTTTACGGTATTTTTATTTAATAAATTATTAAGGCCCTGACCTTTAAATTTTTTGGATAGGTGAATATCTAAGAATCCTGGACACGTAAAAAAGTGCACTTACATTGGGGAAATTATTGTAAAACTGTTCTGCAGGACTATTTTGTAACCAGCATGATATATTTTGACTGCACCACATATTTTACTGTATTAGATACACAAATTTACATCATAAATGCGACATTTACATATCAATGCTACATAAAAATGTATATGTGTTAAATAACATATTTGAAAGTACATCGTAGATGACATATTTTTTTACTAAAACTGTTGAAGAGCGTTCTCCTTAAAACTTAATGGTTATTGAACATTTACTAAACATATAAAATCGGTTATATTATAGTAATACGAATTCTTTCACGAGTGAAGAAAACGATAAGATGAAACCATGGCCGAAAGCTGCGTTCAAAGCTCTTTAAATTAGTAGTAAAATTGACTGTGCATTGTGCGCTGTGGATAAATTTAGTTTTAAAAATAGTTTTAACATTCAAGGCAGCGTTTACAGCTCTTATTTAGTAAAATAAGTGACTTACGAATATGGCGACATCTGTGTGTCTTTAAACCAACTACGGTGGCTTCGTAAAATGTTTATTATCTATTAACGTTTTCCTAGTTCTGCTGTCCTAAATGTTTACTAAGCCTAACCTAATTATCTAAATTGATCATGATTACTGCTCGTCTTTGTAATTTTGGGTGAGATTTGTTGTAATTGGCGCGATGACATTTTGTTAGGTTATATAAAAGCGTACAATATGAAAGTTCTCTCCGGTGCAGACTGAGATAGCCAATGTGTTCATGTGTTTGTCTGTCTCATTAAAACAACTCACAAAGTTTAGAAAACTATCCACAATCGACAACACATAATCTATTAAATTTGGAGCACTGAACGGTTTCTTGCCTTACCATATGACAAACTTGTAGTGACATTCAACATTGCACAAGATATAGTCTATAGTCGACTAATTTAAGAGTTCTGAACGCAGCTTTACTCGGAAGTATGACGTACATTTACGAAATTCAGTTATATCATTATTCGCAGTAAATTCGAAAAGGAATGAATAGAAGTGCATAAGAGAGTTATTTTGAACAAAACTTGTTAACATACTGTAATCTCTTCAAAGCCAAAATATGTCCTATGTATTAATTAACATGTAACTTGTGGCGAATCTGGAACATGACAATCTGTTAAAGTTAAAACGTGGGTTCAGAATAGGAATGACTTCGGGTACACGGGTACCCGCTACCCGACCCGTTAAGGTTCTACCCGGTTCCGAGTTTGAATATCCGCTGCCCGTTATCTACCCATTACCCTTTAGCTAACGGGTAACGGGTAATTAACGCATAGCGGGTAATTAACGGGTAGCGGGTAATTAACGGGTACCGGGTAATTAACGGGTAGCGGGTAATTAACGTGTAGCGGGTAATTAGGGGTAGCGGGTAATTAACGGGTACCAGTTGAGGTGAATACCTTTTTTTTGCTCATCACTTGGATTTTGAAAGTGAGGACCTTTTTTTTTCTCATCACTTGGATTTTGGAAGTGAGGACCTTTTTTCGGGCGATTGTCAGCAGTGACCGGAGTGATCCGGATCTGGATCGATGTCATGTTACACTTCGTGAGAACTCGGTTTGTAATGTATTATCATAAAGTGTATTTTGTCATCAATTTGTAGGGCAGTCTATTTGAAACTAATAGACTTAGTCTGTACTTTCTTGCAACCATACTATATAAAAATATTGAAAATATTTCCCAAATCCCAGATGTCCGATTTATAAGGGCAATAAACATCGCCATAAACTTAACACATCTGGTTTAAAATACAGTGGCTACATAAGGTGAATTGTTTGTTTACTATTAATCCGGCAAAAATGTTAGATAATTCACTTCTATAGATTTTTAATTATTTAACTTGTTCATATAATGCAAGAGCCGGCTGAGCGACGTTCTACCTACATGTTGCAAACCAACAATCGTATTGAACGAACAACCGATAACTGACCGACCTGTGTCTCGGGAACATGTTTACTTAGTCGGATCGTTGAGCCGGATCAATGAGCCGGCTCAACAAACTGAACGACCTCCACTGATCCAGTTCCGCAAACTGAGCCGAAATTCCCATCTCTAGTCTATAACACCGGGTTTCGCTTCACAATTACTTTTATGGTCATAATTACGACCAGGTTGCAACCCGACAGACAGTACCTAAACTAAAAAAGAAACACAAGATAATGGAGGGTTTTATAGTTATTCGGTAATGAGTTCGAGAGGTATATAACTTTCGCGAATTGTTGATTAAGGCAGTGTTCCTCAACAGGTGGTCCGCGGACCACTGGTGGTACATTTTTTGTACAAATAATTTATATTTTGTTTATTTTCTATAAACTTTAGGTGATTTTCTACAAATAAAATAAATTTATATAGTAACACATTAAATATCCCAGCAAACATTTTTATCCGGACCAGTACTGGTAAAGCACATACTCGCCGGCATTGAAAGTAATGGGCCAGTGCTGGCATTTCGTACTGGGCCAGTACCCCGGTGTCCCGTGGCCCTTAGCTGGTCCATTGATGTATCAGTTGCTGGCCCAGCAACGGTAAAGTGCATTGAAAGTAATGGGCCAGTGCTGGCATTTCGCACTGGGCCAGTGCTGGCATTTCGCATTGGTCCAGTGCTGGCATTTTGCACTGGGCCAGTGCCCCGGTGTCCCCGTGGCCGTTAGCTGGCCCATTGATGTATCAGTTGCTGGCCCAGCAACGGTAAAGTGCAAAATAATCGCATTAGTTGCAAGATTTATTTCTGACAGACTAGTGCTTATATTATACCCACTCTCTAGTGTTTCAAATGTAATATATGTGTACTTACCCAGTATTAAAATAAATTAATGGTTAGGTGCAAAATAAATACTCATTTGGCCATTTTCACCATCGTTGAATAAATTTATTTAACAAGTAAAGTTGACAATATCGCATCGGTTTTAAACTATTAATGAAGAAATTAACATTGCTGTCAATAGAATGATGCGATATTGTTAACTTAAGTTGTTAAATAAATTTATTCAACGATGGTAAAACTGGCCGATTGTAAATTGAATTAACAGTTATAATTTATTGATTTATTTATAAATATTAAATAAATATAATTTCAGGAATAACAGGAATTAGTTTATTTAATTTATTAATTTAATGAAGAATTTTAAGAAAATGGTTTTCTGCCATTTCGGTCAAACCAATTTCATCCTAAAGATAAGGGGTGACTAATAATTTTCGCCAATATTCGTCTTGTATTATCTACCACATCTTTTCCCCCTGACTTGAAGAGTGCCAACCTAAAGAAATCATACTTGTTAAAATAAATTCAATAAACAAATTTTATAAGCATTAATGCTATAAGCTGTTCACTTTTGTAAGAACAAACTAGATCTGGTTATTTTGGTGATTTTTATAGTGTATTACTGACTTTTAGAAACTTGGTTATATTGTAAAAAAAGTTTTACAGTTTTGGATTAAGTTTGTATTATTTTAGGTTAGTATTATATTTACAAAATATTTAAGATGTCACTATTCAAAATGAAATATGACAAATTATATTTTTTAAATGACATATTTATAATCTTGTATCAGATTTATTAATAATTGAAAATTTTATTACATGAAAAAAACTATGATTGAACTAAACTAAATATTAAACAATTTAATATGAAGAAGTTTGTGTAAACTACGTCCTTAAATCTAACAAAACACACACAAATCACAATAAAAAACTGTATAATGCTCACGATCAATAACTATTCAAATACACATCCTGATAAACTGTTCACCAACACGTCCAAACTTGTACTCACAGAATATCACTTGTACCGACCCTCGAAGGCCACGCCGTTAGGGTGTTTTATGACTAAGAACGATCAGACTTTTCAAATTATTACATTCAAAAAAAGTTATGAACATAAGCACTGGCCCGCTAGAAATAATCTTGGATTAATACAAATAAGGAATGCTTATAAAATGCTGGTAAAGTACTTCGTATAGGCGGAGTGCGAAATACAAATGTGAAGTACATTATTAATACTGGCGTTGCACTTACTTTTGGTGCCAGCAATGTACCAGCGTAAAAGCAGTTTACCGGCATTCGGCCGTTAGTTCAATGTTTGCTGGGATATTTGTTTTCTTGCAAAAAATGAACTAACATTTATTATTAGTGGTTAGAAAATTATATATTGTACCGGTCCGCGGTGCGTTTTTGATTGAGAAACACTTGATTAAGGTATAGCATTCTAGTTTAATATCAAATATTATAAATATGTAATTATTAACTTTGTAATAAATTGTTAATAGCGCATAGAGTATAGTGCAATACGACAGGGTTGATTGCACTATCGTTAATTTCCTAGATTCTAAATGCTAAGTGACCAAAGCTGATGACTTTTCTCCTCAGGTTAGCGACTGAATTTTTGAGAGACGGCTTTTGAGGTAGTTCAGAACTAACGGATTTAGTAACTTCTCGCCAAGTTCTTGGCGATAAATAAAGAGTAATTGATAAGTGTCGTGGTGTCAGTCACTTAGTTCTGGTTGGTTGTTTCACGTATATGAGTTGATATGTATTTGTTGTATTTTTATTCGCTTATTTATTTGGGTTACTGGATTTTTACATACAGTGGAACCTCTATATTCGTCATTAATCTGAACAAAAATTTAAAAAAATGTTGTTTAAACTTTAACTTTATTGTACTAAATAGATAAACATAGTGGTTGAAATGGAAAAGGAGGAAGGTTAATGTTGAAAACAAGAGTTGCTATCAATTAAAACAAAACAGCCAATAGTAATTCCAATTCTGATCATGGGGTATGTTTTGTCGATGATTTAGTAGAACTCGTTTTAACAAGGAATTTGCTCATTGTTGTTTGTTTTTGTCTGCTCTGTAAAACCTTTCTGAAGTAGTCATTCACATTATCGTTAAATGTTTTGGGTGACTGTAGCAAAATTTGGGTGCCATTTTTCGACCATATTCTGCACTTTGGCCCAATTAGATAGCATTTCATTGATTTCAGCGTTAGATATGGATGCTTTACTCGACTCTTCCTCTCCAGACGAATTCATCTCCATCATTTCCGTTTCTTGGTCTTCGGTCCGCAGTGCCGGCGCTCGGCGAAGGGAGTGACGACGAATACGGAAAATACTAATAAAAATTGTCAACAGAATCTGACGAATATCGAATATTACGAATACAGAGATTGACGAATATAAAGGTTCCACTGTATTACATTTTCATAAGGGGTATACCATACAAAGTAGGTGAAAATAAAAACAGATACAAAATAATTTTAGTTTTCATTACTAAACATTAAACCGGATAATGGAGTGCTTTATTAGTTAGTCGGTAATGAGTTCTAGAGGTACATAACTTTCGCGAATTGTTGATTAAGGTGTTACATAGCATTCTAGTTTAATATCAAATATTATTAATATGTAATTATTAACATTGTAATAAATTATTAATAGCGCATAGAGTATAGTGCAATACGGCAGGGTTGATTGCACTATCGTTAATTTCCTAGATACGATTCTGTATATTATTAATGTATTGCAGAGGTCACGCTAATTTAACTTCTACTTTATACATAAATAATAATGCATTTACGTTAAACTTACTTTTTATACGGTTTCCATATACATAATTAAGTTTTTAAAGAAGAGTTATTTTGACTATTATTAACTTACGAGGTTTTTTATCAAAGCAATTAAAATATCTTTATGTAACTGTAATTATGGTGAAAATAAGGTAAATTGTTTACTGCATAAATGTAATTTTCTGAACAATATGTGGCCTTAGTGCAGATGAGTCATTACGAATAATTCTGATTAAATGTTTTGTTGTTTTGTTGAATATTTTACTACTTGTAATTGTATCTTTTGTGCCATTGTGAAATGAATTCTAAAGTGGAATAAACCTAGTAGCTTCAAATACAGAAGTAACTGATATAGCGTGGAAATGCATGCAACACGGAAAAAACTTGTACAGGAAACTGTCGTCCCATTTTACATACAAATTTACATTCAAATATTGCGAAATGAAAATGTGTACTGTTACAAGAACAATATTCTGAAATAAAGTCTGCTCTCAATTTGTAAATTAGTATAATACCCGAAAAAATACAATTTATTATTTCTGTATATTACTTAGTGGCTACTTTTGTTTTGATTTGCAAGTGTGCGCAACCCCCAAAAAAGACAACGAAAAATATTTAGTTTTTCAAAATAATAATCAACGCAATATATTTGTTATAATATATAATTTACTATCATTCGTAATTATTTGAATTTTTGTTAATCTTTGATATTATTATATTTATCTCTAATCTCGTTGTTTGAAATGTAAAATTTAATTAACAGTCACTACCTTTGGTTATTATAGTATAATATTTAAAATTTAATTCCTGTTTTTCCTATTTTCTGTATTCTTCAAGTACAGAATATTTTGTCAATGCTATTCTGCAATTTGGAGATGACTGATGTACAGTTTGTTAGAGTTACATTTAACTAACATAGGTAAATTAATTTATAACTATATAAGATTGTTACTTTATTGTTATAGCACCTGAAGAAGCCAACAATGTTGTTGGTGAAACGTTGTGTTGTTTAAAATAAACGCTTCTTGTCCAAAAAGCTGAATGAAATTATTTCCTAATTCTACCATATAATTTACCAAAATCACTTTCTCTTAAATTCCTATCGTACCAAATATATACTAGCAGACTGGTTTGCATTTAGAATGCAAACACACTACTTACACTGAATGCATTCACACTGGCAATCCAACAACACAGAATAAGTCTATTCCCATAAGAGACCAGCAGATTGCACGAAAATTGCAACTCAGTACCGTGTTAACGTATGTATGTATGTTAACAACGGGTTTCATATTTTGTAAAAATTAATTATATAAATTAATTAAACTTTAACTAATAATTTTAACTAATAACTTAAATCGATCTTTTGTAACTGTAACTGTATTCAAGGCAGAGTATCACACAAGAACTCAGAGGCAGACGATTACAGTGGATAGGATACGTTATGAGGATGAGGGAGGACAGAATGGTTAGGAAGATATGGGAAGGAAGATTGAATACCCGTCGACCAGTGGGAAGACGTCGCAAAAGATGGAGAGATCAGCTAACCGAAGATCTAACAAGTATTGGTATACAGGGTACTTGGCAAGACCTGACAATTAATAGATCAAGATGGAGGACTTATGTGAGTAATGCCAAAAGTCCTGACTGATAGTGCCCAAAAAAGAAGAAGAAGAAGGCTGCACGACACATATACATATGTATATTTTTATTTTCTTGTACATTTTAGGTATGTTTTTTCTAGAACTGTATTTGACTCTTTTTGTAGATGAATTTGATAAAGCATGTGTAAAACTTTCAATGCAGTTTAAGTAAATAAAAGTTAATAAAACTAAAATTAATTAAATTCGATTATTAAAAGTATTTTACAATATACGTGGTCACGAGCGCATGGTGGAAATAGCAATAATGTTCTGATATATGTAATATTAAACTATTTATTAATATTTACTCGGAGATAAAATAATAGTTTGCAGAAAATTTTATTGCATATATTGAGTGAGGAAACACTGCTGACCAAAGATTCATTATGTTGTTGAATGTAACGTATACCTGAAATCAGAACAATATTAAGAGCTGATTACCGACGTTGCAGTGCCAAAGTGCCTTAATTCTTGAAGCTTGTAATTCATACCAGAGAGGATAAAACTCGTTAATAAGCCTAATTAAAATATTATCCAACCATTATTTTCTCAAATTTAACATAAAATATTGTTACGTCATCTATTCGGTAGTATTTTGACTTTATTTGATTTATTGTTAGAAACAAATTTTTGGATGGAATATATTATTACATACATATGTATAAATTAGCGATATAGATATTTTGACAATCTTCTAGGATTTGTGATTTCTTAATACATTAAGGGTAAGTCAAACACCTACGGTCTCACAAGTTCGTTATACAATCCTAACAATCTGGAATAAAATTAGAAATAATTTATGCCTCAAATTTTGCAGCGAATTATTATGTTATGTTATTGTAAATAAACAAATTGCATTATCGATACTATCTTGCACACCAATCAACGCATATTTTCTTAAGATGTGGTAAATTGTAGATAAAAGTTCATTGTACAAATATTCTTGTAGCTATTTTATTCTATTGTAAAAATTATTTATACTGCGTTCAGAATTTCGAAATTAGGAATTAGAATTAGTACTTAGAATTAACGTAAATATTTGTTATACATAACTGTACGTTCACAACTTTCAAAATTAATACTTATACTTATAACTTAAAATTAGAAGTTTGTAGACTCCAAACCCTTACGTTAATTTATAGTTAGTTAAAATTTTTGGCGCACAGCAACAAAGGCTATTTGCGTCTAACGCAGCCCATCTAAATGACTACACTACATATTAAAACAATAAATTAGACAATAAATAAATAAATAAAGTCATTAAAAATACGATTACTTAATAAAAGAAATCTTGCACGGACAAAACATTATTTAATTTATAATTGACGCATGCACAGGAAGCACTTGTCAACAAACAGCTGTCAAATATCGTCTTAATTTCTTAATTTATATTGTGAACACTACTTATTTTCTACGTACAAATTTTATGTTAAGCACTAATTTCAAGTTAATTCTAATTTATAATTTGGAGGTTCTGAACGAAGCATTATAGTTTATACATAGGTATACTTTGTATTTGGGTGTTTATTTTTGTCGCCCTATTGTATCTGTCGCGGTTCGCAAAAATATATTGCGAGTAAAAATGAACTATTTTTCGCAAAGAACATGTATGCTAAGCGTCATTCCATTATCGTTAAGCATAGTAATTTTTAAGGAAAGTTCTGAACTATAAATAATAATATCGCGAAAAAAAAAATAGTGTATTATTTGAAAATTTTTATAGAAAACTAACTAAATACAAAAGTTATTTGAATATTTCATTACATATTTTAACTAAGTAAATAATGATACATTTCAAGATTTCAAAATTTATTCTGATGTGTTTTAGAACTGTTATTAACTGAGAGGTAGACGGTAACACTGGATAGGATACATGATGAGGATGCGGGAGGTTTCTGCCCCCTCTAAGGAGGATATGGTAGGGAAGAACACTCGTCGACCCGAGAGACCAGTTTACCGAAGATCTAATAAGTATTGATATACAGGATACATGGAAAGACCTTACAATTAACAGATCAAAATGGAGGACTTATGTGAGTGAGGTCAAAAGTCAACCCCATTGACCAAAGAAGATCAATGGTAGAAATTGTTTTAAAGATGCCTATATGTACATTTAAAAACTACGCCTTTGAAGTCATATTAAATCTAGTACAAAGCATAAGCACGTCCTCGAGTAATCATAATAAAAATATTTACAATTCTGTATTCTTTATTTCATAGTTCACTATCTACATAGCTACAGTTAGAGTCACCGAAAACATTTTTTCAATCTATATTTTTATATGACATTAAACATTTATAACCCTAAATGTGGCTCACCCTTCCCGTCCTTACACATAAACCGTTTACTGAGCTTTAAAATACAAAATTATATGCATATATTACTTCCCATAAAAGAGATTACTTTAACTAGAGTGTAATATATTTTACTTCAACAAAACAATATACTTTATTGCACATTTTACTAGCGGTAAAAAATGTCCATCTACAAGATTACATGCCGCACTTGGTATTTTCATAGGAATGAAAAAACTGACCGTTTCTATATTCAAAATAGGCCACAAATAAGCCAAAGACCCAATAATATCTTAATCCGTCTTAAGTTAGGATACCGCCGTAAATATAGGGGCAGTATATTTTCTAATCTTTAAGTATACCTGACACATTTACAGCTTAGGTCAACCATAAATTCCAACTTGGAAGATCTCTAATTTTTATTACAATCGACCCGGCGCTGTATCCACTTTCATCTAGCTATGGACATGAACAGTACGGTCGGTCAAAATGCAGTAGAATATTGGGGTCTCGGTAATTTAGTTTTAGGGCGGTTTGTGCCCTAATAAAACGATAAAATATGTATTGCGGTAGTTTTGCTGCCCTCAGCGTGTATACAGTAGGTAATACAACATTTATAAAATGGGACTCTATGTTATCTCTTCAAACATTGATATACAGTAAAAATACAGTTATTTCTGCTACCAGATTTGCAATAAAAACACGTAGAGCGGAATTAAATAAATAAAAAACATTCGCGCACGAGACGTAGAATATATTTTCATTTATTCACTAAAATGTGTCTACGTTTCTCTGGTCTTTATTATTTCTAAAATTACTTTAATTTGAAATGTATAGTAAATCAGTCTTCTTTTTCACTTTTTACTTTTTAATGTTTGTATAATGATTTTGAAAGTTCTTCAAATTTTGAGGTCTCCTGAATATTTAAATCAAATTTTATTAACGTGTAATTGATCTTTCTATGTGTCATATATACAGGTGCCCGTTTTTCGAGCGTAACCATTGGGACCTCGTAAACCGTAAGAGATACGAAGTCGGTTAAATTGAGACAAAGTTGCCGCATTAGTTGGCCACTTTAATGATGTATTGGTTTTCTGGAAAAATGTACAGGCCACAAGATACGAGCAAAAACTGATTTTGGTCGATTATCTTTATGGCTTATAATTTTTTTGTTTCATTTCATACAAGTTTCTAATTTGCACTTCCTACAGTCACTTTTTTACGAAAAATTCACAGCTTTCCTCAAAATTTTTATAGCTCGTATCATTTTCGAGAAATTCATACTAACTTTCAATTTTCATATAAGGCTCAAAGTTGTCTTTAAATGCATTAAATTGAGATTTTTTCTCTTTCGAATAATATAAAACACACCTAAATTAAAATGGAAATTAACTGAGAAATTAAAAAATTATTGGTTTTATTCATTACGATCAAATGTACTTTGGACATAAAATGATATTAGTTTGAGATTAGTGGACGCATGTCAAGACCTGACAAACCCCATAATAATAATAATAATAATAATAATAAATTTATTAATAATGAAAAATTATATTTACAAAACAATTCCTGTCGACATTAATGAGCTGCACAGAAACATAGTCAACACTTCACCTAATCTAACACATAAAATAAGGACAAGACAAAGGATGTCAGACGAGCATATCTAATTTAAGAAAAATAATAGAGCTCTGTTTGGAGGTTGAAGGTGAAACTTCGAGCATTTATTATAATGCTACACATACTTTTTTTTAAACCAATAATTTTCTAATTTCTCAATTAATTTTCAGGTGTGTTTTATATAATTGGAAATAGAAAAAAATCTCGATTTAATGCATTTAAAGACAACTTTGAGCTCCATTTGAAAATTGAAAGTTAGTATGAATTTCTCGAAAACTTTGAGGACTGCTCTGAATTCTTGGTAAAAAAGTGATTGTAGAGCGTGTAAACTAAAGACTTGTATGAATTGAAACAAAACGTTATAAGTAAAAAAGGAAAATCTACTAAAATCAATTTTTTGCTCGTATCCTGTGCACTTTTCCGGAAAATCAAATACATCATTAAAATGGCCAACTAATGCGGCAACTTTGCCCCAACTAACCGGCTTCGTATCTCTTACTGTTCACGAGATCCCAATGGTTAGGCTCAAAAAACGGGCACGAGGTGCACGTATGTATATGTTAGTCAATATGTACTTATTGTAATTTCTATTCTGGTTGCATCTTAATTATAGTTGTTTCTTTTTGAAGGGATCTATACAGGATGTGTACTAATTAAACTCTAATTATCAAATTTCTATTTGCTTTTTCGTGTAAATCAATATTATCTAGTCTACACAGCGGTTAAGGAACGATGATTATGTGCATCCTAAAGTGTTGTTTATTAATTTCTAATTCTCATATAGTAAGCAAAGTGTATAAAATAAAGTGTTTATCAAGAAGGTTAAATATAGTTTAAGGTGCCTTGTTCAATCAATATATATTTTTAATGGGTTATGGTTTACTTTTACAACCAATTTTATTTTTGATCGCTGAAATGAAGGTAATTAACAAAATCTATAGTGTCTAGCCAGAGACGGATTTAATAAGTGTTCTCACTTGAAATTTTTGAATTTCTACCACCCCGTCCTCACTTTAATTTCATGTGGAGCCTCATAAACTATTATCGTCAGAGACCTCTAGTAGGCTAAATCTGTCTCTGTGTCAAGCTGTTAAATTAATTCTTATTCAGCTGTATTACTTAAGCCTCATTTATAATAGTTCCATAACTAGACATACCATATGCGTACAAATGGGACAAAGGGATGTCATTGTTCTGAATATTTATTTCTAATAAGCAGAACAAAGAGAGTCCGGTTGAACAAAGAAAACCGAACAAAGTGTGTTTTTTTGTTATACCTGTTCAAAATCAAGCAGTAGTAATAAAATCACGTGAAAGATTGAGGTCGCTACCCTATTGGCTGTCGCATAAATGTAAGTGCTCAACAGCCAACGAACGACGAGAGTTCGACAAAATCATTGCTTGATTACTACTTCTTGATTTGGAACAGAATATATGTATCTATTATAAAGGAGGCTTTACACCCATTACAACTTAAAAAGCTCCTTTAAGAGTGAAAAAAGTATATAATTTTAGTTTTGTTATTTTAGTTCTCCTATAAACAACTTCAATTAGGCCGTCTAACAAGTGGCATTAAAAATGATATATCGAAGCGGTCTAACTTAAAATATCGCTTATAGTGTGATTATTTTTCACTACGGTTATTGAGCACTCAAAGACAAATAGACACTCAAAATTGACACTGAAAATTATTTTTTGAGTGTCATTATTCATCCTGATAGTTTGTTAGTCCTAGTACAGTGATGGCGAACCTTTTGAGCTCGGTGTGTCAAAATTCGGAAAAAACCTAGTTTAACTCGAGTGCCGTGTCACGTCTAGAAATATACATAATTTTGTGATATATTCAGCCTTAGTAAAAAAATAATTGTATATTTAATACATTTATTTGTTAAAAAGCAAAAACATATAATTCTTTACATTAGTGATTTTTTTTTTTGCTGAATTGCATTTGCTAAATCTTCAATTGAAGGTTGGTATTTCGTGCACTTCAAGCCCAAGCAAGCGCTACTAACTTCATCTGTCAGTCGGTTTCTTTTATTGGTTTTAATATTATTTAACGCCGAGAATAAGGTCTCACAAAAGTACGTAGAGGAAAAAAATGTTAATAAATCCATCGCAAAAGCCAAATTTCCTGTTCGTAATGGCATTCTTTGTCAAGTTTGGACGTCAAGTCAGCAAACACTCGAGCCCATATGCGTTCAGTGTTCTTGGCCGAAGACCATCCGTAAACGATGCGTGTTATCCAAAATGTCTTGGCGTGTCACCCGTGACACGCGTGTCATAGGTTCGCCATCACTGTTTTAGTACTTTCCTATATGCAGGTCAAAGACTGTATATACATGCCAAATTTTAACTCTTTAATTTCGGACATTTGGCCACACTTTCTACCGTATAGAGACACACATGACTAACCGTATAAAAGTTTTTTGGTTTCACCAACGAAATCGTAAAAATACTGCAGTACTCTGACGGTTATTAGCATTACATAGAATATTAAAATTTATGCTGTACGTTCAATTTTGTCCTTAACACTAGGCAGAAATCTGTTAAATGCATTTGTTCATTTTATTCTGTAAAATTCTTTATAATTTAGAAAAGTTAATTGAAGCCTAAAAAAGCTTTGAAATAAATCTCCACAACATTTTTGTCTTACGAGATAAGTACTTCAAACAATGGTTCACTAGGCAATTCATTTTCAGATATTCATGCAGAAGGAAACCTGCTAAATGACTACATTCAACATCTAAAATCTAAAGTGTAACTGGAAGTTCTAGATAATAAAATTAATCCGTGTAACATAAAATAAAGTCATTATCACACTTCAGAAACATAACTTGTAGAAACGGTTCTTAAATAGCCATATTTTGAGAACTGCTGTTAAAAGTTAAAGGTATTCTGCGGTCAGTGGTTGGCCAAACTGTAAAACTACCAAACTCACTTTATTGCGTCCTGTATATACCGAAACTCAAAGCAGAGGAAACGTTTGAACCCAGTTAAAATGCTTTAGATGAAATTAAACTCAGGACTGCAATCATAAAATCTAATAAAAGACTGTAAAATGAAAATTGAAAATATTTTCTGGTTTGAGAGTCAAAGCCCAAACCAAAACTTAAATTGCTCTGTTAATTTTATGATTCATATTTCTCTTTGACGTTCTCTTGTTTGTCAGGTAAACAAATGTAGAAAATATTCTGTATAGATAAGGGACTTCGAGTACGAGTATGATACCGTTACTACCATTTTAATAAAATAATTTTCAAAGTTACTTGTTTACTTGAAACCCTTGAATACGTTATTACGCATATTCATTTCATATTTTCAACACACATTTATTTTGTTCAAAGAACTCATTTTTGATATGAAATTAAATGACAATGTTGCTAACCGTTGGATCTACAACATTTAACTATAGCTTTTTTTGTTACAATATAGAGATCAATATGTGAGAGTCTTTGAAAACATTGTAGAGCGCTTTGACCACGAGATCAGGCCAGTCACAAGCGCTAAAACAAGATTTGTATAGTCGCACCGTTTCTAAGCAACGGATGTAGAACTGCCTGCAAACTGTGTTCCTATTGGATTGACATCATTATTTGGCGCATACACGTTGACGTCGGTGGGCTGATCTCATGGGAAAAGCACTCTACTAGTTAGTTCTTTGGTTTAAAACAATAGTAAATGTACATGTCACAAGAATTAAGTTTTCGTACAACTATACCGAGCATTATACAGACAAAATTGGCCGACGATTAGTGGATAGGATACGTGATGAAAATGAAACGTATGGTAAAGAGAAATTGGGCAGCACTGACATCGGAACATGGGAAGAAATCGCAAAAGATCAGTTAACCAAAGATTTAGCGAGTATTGTAGTGACACTGAAGAGAGTCAGAAAAAGTAAAAGAGTACAGCTTAAAAAAACAAGTTGATATCGTTGGAATAGTATTTATACGATAAATAAAATTTGACTGGACGTAGTTTTAAAAGTTGATATAGATGTCGGATTGCATTGTAAGTATGAAGGAAGGTTTGTGTTTTATATTATACATTTTATGTTAACACTACAAAAAAAAAAAAAATGCTTTGTACATACAAGCAGGAAGGAGCAATTGTGTAAGTAAATCAATCCGACTAACAGGGTCCAAAAGAGAGAGTGATCTATCACTGTCTCTCCTTCTAAGGAGGGACAGTAATAGAGGGACAGAGGGGGGTGGCATAGCGAGAAGTAAAACAATATTTTAAGATCATAGTTTAATTATTTTTCTGTTTGTATTATGCTATGACTCCATATAGGACGATTGCCTGCAGAATACCGAGACGCAAGTTCAATTTGCTGATGTTATTATAGAATTTTCGTCACGATACTGTGCAGTCAGCTAACAGGTCAACTGGGCCCCAAGTATTTTCTACTTAAAATGATTAATTGTTTAAATACGCATTATAAGATCAGTCGAAACGTCGCTTTGATATTGTGGCAGAGGTCTAGTAACGGAAAACTTACCTTTTCAGCCCACCTAGACGTTGAGAACCTATTATTTGGAGTTTGTCAGGTCTTGACAAGCGTCCACTAATCGAAAATTTAGCAACCTTTTGAGTCGCGTCATACTAGAGACTAGTGTAGTCAAATACACACGGCTGCATCCCAAATCCTGTCAATATGCAGACGCGGAAATTACGCCAGATCCAGTAGCGCACAATACAGAGTGACCCGAGCAACATTGCTTTCTGCATCCTGCAGATCAAAGAGGTGGCAGAAGATCTGCAGGAGGGAAACGACTCGATTTCCCTTCGATAGGGGGCTTTCATACCACCCAATATTATATTACCAAAGTTTATACTAAGACCTGTAAATTTCGTTTTTAATTTAAATGCTGACAGTCATTACATAATGTGTAACAATAAACAATTAACAAAAGTGAAAATATGATATTAAAGATTCATATTTTGTAAATCTCTATAATAAACTTATTTTAAGGAAGCCAAATATTCAGTCTCATGAATTTTTTAGAACGTTTTTCCAAATGTTGAGCATGATGTTACAAAACCTTAATAATATTAAACTACAATTTAGCTTTTCGGTATATTTTGCTTACAAATAACAAAATAACTAACATTCTTTGTCATTATATGTAGCATTATTAGTAGTTGGGAAAAAATCGTTTAAAATATCTACACGACCTTTTTTGGACAGCAGTGAATACGACCATTAAGATATTATCATTTTAACATCCATCCCACACACAAAATTAAATTGGACAAACGGTGAAGTAGCCATCCTGATACATATACTAAATATGTTTGCATCAGAATGTACGGCGACATTAAATATAAAGACCTTGATTTTCTAGATAAGGTACGTTATTATAAAATTCCTTGTTTATAACCATCATATTGTTTGTAGTTACGTTTGAATGTATTTACTTGACATTTTCAGCAAACAACAAACTTCAAAGTTATTCCGAATGTTCTCTAAACTTTGGTTTCATTATTACTTTTCACTTAGAAAATAATGATGATCCATTGGTATCTAATTGTACATGTGAAAAATATAGCATATTAAATCAGAAAACGGAAAAATTATTTGAAAAACTTTATTAATTATTAACATAAATGCACATATTAAATAATTAACCTATGTTCATTAATTAATTATTAGAAACTTTGAGTTAACACCAGCAAATTTTACACCACATTAATCACTTTCTCATTAGAGTCAAATCGCTTGCCCCTCGAGAACTCGAGCGGACCTTGGCCTAAGCAGACTAAGCAGATGCCTAGGGTCTATATTTTTTTGGGACCCGTGAAACTGTTTTATTATATAGATTTTTTCAGTATTTTATGATTTGTTTGATTGGTAAGGCCCGGAATGAGACCCTTGCTTAGGGCCTCGATTTTCCTTAGTACGTCATTGCTCATGTTACTAATATTTAAAATCCCAGCCATTTTCTTCAGGTGAATGATTATGAAAATGAGAGTAATGTAAACATATTATTTTCGCCCGAATAACATCACCAAAAATCCCGGGACCCCGGGGTCGTAGGAACGGCCTGGCATCGGGGCAAGTGCTAGGGGTGCGTGGCCGTCACTCACTTGTATTTTGGAAGTGAGGACCTTTTTTTTAGGTCGTCGTTAAATTTTCACATGTATTATAATAAAAAAAAAAAATCCCGCTTTATTTGTATATGGTCCAGAGTCCGAGCTGAAAGAATTAGTTTTCACACTCTTGACGGCCCCGGGTATAGAATTGATCATTACCCGGGGCCCGCAAGAAAGTTTCTCACCGGGGTCCACAAAGAAAGTTTCTCCCCGGGGCCCCGGAAGTCCTCTCGGCGACCCTGACCACGATAATAACAAAACCTCGCAGTAGCTCCTAGCAGTAGCTCTTCAATTATGTTCAGAAAAAAGTAAATAAAATAGAGGTTAATTCTGAACTTACCTAGTATATGCTTAGCAGTATACCCGTTGCTCCGTCACCAGAAAAAAGTCATAGCCGGCCTAGATCGAGTCCATGTCGGAATAGGTTGAAATCTGTCTTGGTGCGATTCGTTTTCGGAAAGTACATCTTTGTAAACCACATTGGTAGTACAGTCACTTGGTGATAACACTAAATGATCCACTGTACTTGGAAAAATGTCACAACACTTGCCCTTCTGACAAGCACTCATCTTCCAAGTCGACTCCAACCACGTAGACCATTTGACCTTGTAATTTATTTATTATGTTCTTCCTTTGATTACTCTTGATCTCTATTTTACCTTGTCAACGTAATTTCAAGTTATCTTTCTTCATTCATCTTTAAGGGTTACGTCGATATTCAACGATAGTCGAAAATTAAAACAAAAACAATTTTTAATTGCGATTTTAGTGATCTTGTTTATTGTTTATTGAGATATACACCATCATGGACTTTTTTGTAGCAATAAATTAAATTCTAAAAATCTGTCATATATATTTTAGCATTGATATATGTATATATAAGTTTAGCGGCCGAAACAAATTTAATGTGCCGCTAGATATTTTTATTTCAAAATATTTCTTAATTTTTCAAATTTTTGGTGTCATTCTGTCCTGAAATCTACTTTAAATTCTGTACTTTAAATTTGCTGGCGAAAACCGCAACATATCGGTTCTCGGGTATTGAGGTAACATACCGTGCGATCATTATTTCTTGTCAGTTACATAATAGTAAACAATGAGTTTAAAAATATCAAAACTGTATTCTAATTCGCAGCTGCAAATCCCAATTTAACAAAGAACCAATCAGATTACTTCGTTTGTTCGAACTCACCCGAGGAACAACGAAAATATTTGTTCCTAACTTAATACCTGTTATCAACTCATTGGCGTGTAGAGAAAAATAGTGTTCATTTAATAATCGATTTGTATAAAGTAATAAAAATAGAATGTACGCCTCTTTATACATGTCCTTGGAAATAAGTTTGATAGCTAAATGTTTCTGTCAAGTACTGCATAATGGACAAGATTTGTTGATCGCTCTGTACTTACAGCCAGGCGTTCCCTTTTATATTTTTAGAGATACTAGTTATCCGTTGCTTGTATTTTTCGTATTTTTCTATTATGGCTTGTTAAAATTAAAAAAATAAAATAAATAAATAAATAAAATAAAATAAATAACAAGTTAATTACCTGTGAGCTTAATCAGTGTAATGTTATTACACTTCAAACTTATTCTTAAGCTGTGTCATAAAGTATCCCAATAAAATTCACCAAATCCCAGTCTTTATTAATCACTTTGTCATATAACGGATAAAGGTGTAAAAAAGCAATAATAAACTTTGTAAACTAAATCCTTTTTGGTTCATGTACATTTGCCCAATAAAACTAAAAAACATTTAATTTTCGTAGTATAATTCATCAAAATCAACAGCATAATAACGTTGTCACTGCCATCGATCGTATTACGCATTGTTTATACATCATTAATATATCGAATATATGGAAAGAGCATGATGTATGATAGCAAAAATTTATAATACACCTGCAAATTTATATATCTCACCTGCCACAAAAGAATTTTTTAAGTCAGTTTTTCGTCGGTCTGCTACGTAATTGGTGGTGATTACCTGCCTCCACTTACCTGACGCCAACCTAACAACTAGCAGGTAACGTAAGAGCGTCTTTCCATCAACCTCATAAGTAAATACTAGTATAAAATTTACTGCACCGTATAAATTTTTTACGATGATGTCTGAAGAAACGAGTTAATGCGAACATCCCTTACACTAACTCTAACTTGATGAATTACTGCAAAACATTCAATCAGTTAACTGAAGAATTGTACAATGATTAATGCTCTACTGTGTAGCTACTAAAATCCAGAATGAAAACAAAGTGTTTATGATAATTATAAAACAAATTACCTAAATTTGTAATTTCGACATGCTTTTAGATTACACGGAAAATTTGTCTTTAAAGAATATCAAGCAAAAAAAAAACACGTCAAGCAAAACAAAACACATCAGGCAAAAAGTATATTCTTGCAGAATAATATATTTGTTAGTGCAGTCAGAAATCGATCATGCCGGAACCAGTTCCAAAAAAAGAACCATCAAAGAGTTTACCCGGTTTTGAATACCTGACCCTCAAAGCGAGTACTCGGAACCTGGTATGCGAAACCGGATTACTCGAAAATTACGAACCCTGTTTTACTCGAAAACCGGAACCGTTTACCCGATAAACCAGTATCGGTTCCCAGAATTTATATTTGTATAACTCAACCAGCAAGCCGTGGCGTTCAAAATTTGGATGCGCGTGAGAATAACAGAAAAGTAGTAGTAGGGGCGCATTTAGTTTCGCATTTCGTGTCTTTCTCTTTCGCTTTCTCTCTCTGCAAATACCATTTTTCATCCGCCACGGGTTGCTGGTTTAGGTTTATATACATTCACATAATAGCCAAAATTTTAGATACTAAGGTTTTATCAGATGAGAAAGTAAGTGATCAAGTGAGAAAATGAGTGATATCATTTGGCTCGCCAATAAGTGCCCTGCTTTTTGGCGGACCCCTTATTAATTGAATACTATTTAAAAATGTAACATATAATGTTTACTTTTATATCTGTATATACAAAATTTAAATATCTGTCATGCAAAAAAAATAATTATCTAATTTTTATTTGCATAAAAAAAGATCCTTAAAATCAGTGCACCTTATTATATTTTTTATTTCCAGAATTTTAAACTCTTTCTTTCACACATTTTTGGCGAAAATGCCAATTTTGCTGGTTTAACCAAGCGTTAAATGTTTCATTTTCCGTTGAATACATATTCCATTAAATTTTTCCCACCATGTGTTTTTTGAACTCTCAATAGGTAATCTATATGTGGACCACAATTCCTACCGTGCAGACAGACATACAGACACATGAATGACGTTATAAGTTTTTTTTTTGATTAAACCTACAAAAACCTAAAAAAAATAAAAAACGTGGACTGCGCACTCTGCACAATACGTAGTAAGTGGAGAGGGAAGAAAGAGAGACTTGATATGATGCAGCTGTCATTTAAGTTATTTCAATCGAATTTTAAAACGATTTTTGTACGTTGATTTTTTTTACCCCGGCCATTTTTAAGATGCACCTGACTGAAGAGTAGCGTTGCTGTGTGAAATTTTATTTAAAACACAGAAAAAACGGCAGCCGAAACTCTTGTTCCGAGTGTAACTACATTTTAAGTGGTTCCGGACGAAAAGGTTATTCAGATTGGAGAATTAATTCTTATCAATCGACGATTGACTGTTAGAGAAGTTGCAAAAGAAATAGAAATATCATACGGTCTTGTCATTTTGACCAGAAACGACAACGCACCAGCTTCCACTTCCTCTGCGGTTCGGCGGTTTTTGCGAAGAACAGTAACTGTCGTTTCCCATCCACCATATTCACCTGACTTGGGTCTGTGTGACTTTAAAAAGGTGTAGTTTTAATAACGATTGAAGACCTGAATACAAACTAATCTAAGGACGATTGCAAAATGTGCTTAGATAATATGTTTTCAAGAATAGAGAAGACGCTGGCAACAATGTGATTAGTTAAATGTAAACTAATTTTTTGTTAATAAAGTTTCATTATCTTAGCTGCGAATTTTTGGATCAAACTTTATATTTGTGTAGATAGGTAATATTGAACGTAACAGCAGATACGTGGCTATTTCATGCGGAAATATATGTACACTGTTGGTGGACCTTTTATTGTTTTGGGAATTCTATTGTAAATACAGAATATATTCAAGTACAATCGCACATCAAAGCATGTGTTTGCAAACTAGTATTTTTGTATTTGATTTTGTTGTTTTATTTGCGTGTTCGTGCACACTGCTTCAAATTTTGTTTTTTATGGTATCGCTACGTGCTATAGGACAAATTTTAGAGATAAATCGAACAGTATATGCAATATTATTTTGTCGACCCGTTTGCATGTAAATTTGAACTTTAATTATATTTATTAATCGTTTTCTGTAATTTGATTCTTGTTAAAAAAACGTATAAAAATGAAATAAATGTAATTCGTTCTGACCCGGAACTTTATCTCTACCATTGCTTGTAAGGTGTCTCAAAAGAAATTTTATATTTAGTGGATCGATTAAAAAAAAGTAAGCCGTATATAGAAAAAATGTTTATTAAT
Organism: Liopterus haemorrhoidalis; assembly: GCA_963971575.1. Classification (NCBI taxonomy): domain Eukaryota; kingdom Metazoa; phylum Arthropoda; class Insecta; order Coleoptera; family Dytiscidae; genus Liopterus; species Liopterus haemorrhoidalis. The sequence continues at coordinate 27,888,302 of OZ020616.1, forward strand.
TATTAAAATACACTTTTTGGGGATTTATTTCTTAAAAATAATATCGTCTAAATGTAGACCCTCGCGTTCTCGGCACTCATTTAATCGAACAGTAAAATTACTTATGACGTCTCGGCAGGTGGACTCAGGGATGGCTGCCATTTCGTGACGGATATTTTCTTTCAAATGCGCCAGTGAAGTCGGTTTATTGGCGTAAACTTTAGATTTAAGATAACCCCATAGGAAAAAGTCCATAGGGGTTAAATCTGGACTGCGTGGAGGCCAATTTATATCACCTCTCCGGGAGATCAATTTGCCTGAGAAAATTTCACGAACACGTGGCAGAGACATATTGGATGTGTGTGAAGTTGCTCCGTCCTGTTGGAACCATGTTCTTTGGTTATAGCCAGGAAAGTTTTGCAGTTCAGGTACCAAGAAGTTGTCTAACATCTCCACATAACGCTCTGAATTCACTGTAACTGCACGCCCCCATTCGTCTTCAAAAAAGTAAGGGCCGATAATTCCTCCCGCCGACATCGCAGCCCATACGGTCACTTTAGGCGAATGTAGGGGTTTCTGATGTTTGCGTTTCGGATTCGTTGCACTCCAGTAGCGGCAGTTCTGCTTATTTACGTGGCCATTAAGATGAAAATGAGCTTCATCCGAAAACAAAATGTTGGTAAACGTTGAAAATCGCCTGATCACCTGATTTACGAAATTAAGCCTCTGACTGGCATCTTGGGGCTTTAATTCTTGCACCAATTGAATTTTGTAGGGGTGCAGCTTTAGGTCTTTGTGCATAATGCGATGTAATGATGATCTATGCACATTTAAAGCACTTGCGCGTTTCCGAATTGAAAGGTTCGGGTCGTCACGAACAGACTGATTAACATTCTCCACGTTTTCTACCGTTCTTGATGACCTAGGTCGCCCGGATTTTGATTTATCCAGCGTTGTACCAGTCTCTTCAAACTTTTTAACCCAATGTCGAATGAGAGGAATGCTTGGCGCATCATTTAAGTGGCGAAAACCTCGAATACTGCAGAATTTTCTACGCGCTACAGTCGCCGAATCACCGTTTTTGTAAAACTCTCGCACGCATAACGCGCGGTCTGCTCCCGAGAAACGCTCCATAGCGACTAAATTCGCAAGAGCCAGGCTACCGAAGGACATAACCCCCGCGCCCCTCGGATACGTTGCGTTCACGCAGTAAGCTAAATAAATATAAAATTTCTTTTGAGACACCTTGTATTAAATATAATACTCTCTTTATAGTTTTTAATTTTCGAGAAATTCTTTGTGACTTTTTCAGTCTGCTTTTATTAAAATCGCGTATAGTTCGTTTAGAATTGATTAGAAGTTGTAAAACCGTATTTTGTAAAATAGTAATCGTTTGTTTTCATAGGAGCAGCTTGCAAATAACATTTAAATATGAGTATATTTTTAGCCTGAATAATTGATGTCTTGGTCGTTTTGTAATAGTTTCGGTAAATAAATCGGCAACTTCTCTTAAACTAAGGTACTACAGTAAATGGATTCACGGTAAGTTCATCGAAAATCAATTCATCGAAAATCAATTCATCGAAAATCAATTCATCGAATATCAATTCATCGAAAATCAATTCATCGAAAATCAATTCATCGAAAATTAATTCATCGAAAATCAATTCATCGAATGATCAATTCATCGAATGACCAATTCATCGAAAAAAAAATATTTTGTAAATATTTGAGAGGAATGCCGAGGGAATCGGAAAGCCAAAAAAGGAGTGGTCAATAAAAGTTGACAGACTACACTTATTAAATAACTATCATACTTGGTCTATTAATAATTTTTAAATTTTCCATTCAGAAAATACGCCAGGTAAAAGATACCTGTTGGATTATTTTGAAATCGAAGGCTCCTTAGATCAGAAAAACCCGGTTAATGGGATCATAAATGTACTTAATACACCCATTCTTAAAGGATTATAAAAATGGTATTTCCCCATCTGTTAAGTCTTAAGGGTTTTGTGTTATGTACATAGTTTTACTATTCATATTTACTATACCACACATGATTTGTTCAATGTACGGTGATTCTAAACAGGTGGCATTGTTATGTTAGTGTGAGTTTGTTTTGTCATTAAACTAGATGATGGGTAGCTCGCTTCGCTCGGCTTCTTCTAACCAAACCCTTACTAATCTAACGTAACCTAAGATAGTGTTTTGACATTAAACTAGAAGATGGGTAGCTCGCTTCGCTCGGCTTCTTCTAACAAAACCCTTACTACCCTATCCTAACCTAAAATATTGCTTTGTCCTTAAACTAGAAGATGGGTAACTCGCTCCGCTCGGTTTTAGACTTTTACTAACTAAACCTAACCTAATTACCTTGTTTTTAGGCGCATAGTACTTTATTTTCCCTCATATTAGCCCAATTAAAATGCGTATCATTGTGTATGAATTTATAAATATTATTTGCGTGCAATTGCTCATAACCTGTCTTATTAGACCTTAAAAACAAAACATTTATTTCTTTTATTATATAAGTTTTCTTATTATATTTCTTTATTTATATTCAAACACTATGTCACTTTATTTACCTTTTTTTAAACCATATAAAAAAAATTACACAATTATTTCTTTGTCTGTCTACTTTTATTGACCACTGCTCTTTTGACTTTCCGATCCCCTCGGCATTCCTCTCAAATATTTACAAAATATTTTTTTTCGATGAGTTGATCATTCGATGAATTGATCATTCGATGAATTGATTTTCGATGAATTGATTTTCGATGAATTGATTTTCGATGAATTGATATTCGATGAATTGATTTTCGATGAACTCGTCGGTTACCCAGTAAATGTACCTTAAAGCATTTCTCTTGTACCACTTCACTAATTATACGTGTTCCCGAGTGCTATACATTTCAAAACTTTTTACTTTTAAGCAAATGTAATTTAAAACTGATACGAAGTATAGTTAACTAGTTGACTAAACAAGTTGACATTTTTCTTTTTTTTTTATTTCACGTTTACTACGCTATGCCGGTCGGCAAAGTTGACAATTTCTGTTCTATTTTAAAATAAACGCATTTTACATTGCTGTCAATCAACGGTTGTTCTAGAAATGAAACCTCTGTTCTATGATAAAATAAACTCACGGTATATCTACATCAGTATTGCCCATATTTTTTTGGTGGGCTACTTTCGCTAACAAAATTTTTTGCCGGGCCACATTTAGTAATAACATTTTTTTTAGCGGGACACATTGCTGTCATTAATACTGCACTTAGGTCCTCCACTATACGATAATAATGCACGAGAATCAAAATATCCGGATCGGCGTCTATACTCCTCACTTCATCAATATTAACTTTACACAATCAATAATATTGACAGTATTTGATAAAATATACAGTATTATTGACCGTGTAGTGTAACGGAGTGTTGATTTTTCGTAAAGTTCATTACTGGAATTATTATTGTCAAATTCTATCGGTGCTTCCTTTTTATTAGATATGTTTTTTTTTTTTTAATGTTAAGAAATAATTTTCTATCATGTAAGCAAATTATTTTTCATGTCGTCTAAGTTAAATTCAGGTATGTTTAAAAATTATACGTACGAAGGACAATTCTAAACACTCCGTTATATTTAACAACACCTACTTCTGACTTGTTTTATATTTTATTTCTAAAACCTCCAGTTAAACTGAAAAATAATATCACAGTCTAACACAAAAATTATTGCCCTGTGTGGTGAAGATAAGAAGTTATGGCCAAAGAAACGTTGCTTTTTTAAGTATAACCTCTGCCCTTGCCATATTTCCACTATTATCTTATCATATTAATAATGATGTATGATACAAAAAGTTTTAAACATTTAAAGTCAGACCGGTAAAAAAGCTTCTGCGGGTAATCTGGCATAAAAAATAATAAATCCTGTCAGTGATTAGGAAGCAGATAAAAATAATACTTTTAATTTTGATATTCCAGCACTGATAACACTTCACAGTTTTTGAAAATATAATAGTACGACGAATCTATGACTCATTTCTATTCCAATTAGGGATGGGAAAAAAACATCAATGTATCGAAAACATCGATGTTTGTTTTAAAAACATCGATGTTTTTACCATCGATGGTCAGCTGGCGATAGTATCGATAAAACATCGATGTCTACTACCGATGTCGATGTTTAAACTTTGAAATTCAGAAACTACCGCTGGAATCTTAAAAATTTAATTTTTATTAAAATTAGTACACAAAATATAAGCGCCATCTATTGTGATATAACAATACTAATAGTGTTAGTTTTTATTCTTCTTAGCAGTTAGCAGAATACGAAAAAATAAGAAGAAACTTCTAATTTTTGTAAACAATGCGAACGACCAACGACGCCAACACACTTTTTCTTTTTGAGTCTTGTTAACACTTTCCCAGTTGTTATTCCTCCAATCCCTGGATTTTTGTAAGTTGTCATTAGCTATTTTTTTATATAATGAAGTTGGCTTTTCCTGAACAAAATGATCAAAAGCTTCAATTAATCGGTAAAAGTAACTAGAATTGAAAATCTAGTTCCGCCTAAACCAAAGGAACAGACATTATATCAATTTAAAAAAGTATAAAAATAATTGTGTATGACAGTGTTATTTTTATGTTAAATAATATAAAATTAACATTAAGATAACTATATTAGTATTGTAATAAAATCCAATATTTCATTTTAGAAATGTAAAAATAGTAAGGTCTGTTCCTTTGGTTTAGGCGGAACTAGATTTTCAATTCTAGTTACTTTTACCGATTGATTGAAGCTTTTGATCATTTTGTTCAGGAAAAGTCAACTTCAATATATAAAAAAACATCTAATGACAAATTACAAAAATGAAAATTGCGGTTAGTTCCGCCTAATCGTTTGGAATAGATTGTAGGTAAAAATTAGGATTATTATATTGGGTATAATAATATTAATTTGAAATTAATTACTATTAAAAAGGAATATTTCTATTTAAAAATCTAATAAACGCTTTTATGTATGATGTGTTACTTTTTTCGTATTTTATCTTTACATTATTAAATAAAATGTATATAATATAAATAAATAGTTTTTTTTAATATTAATAAAACATCGATGTTTCCGATACATCGATGTTTTTCCTTCGATGCTTTTTCAACATCGATAGTAAGGCGCCGATGTTAACATCGATGTTAAACATCGATGTTTTGCCTTCGATGTACAACCCTAATTCCAATAGTCTTATTGATGGTAAACGGAGCAGTCCGTAGATATCCGGGAACTGTTGTCAAATTTATATATCACCCAAGAAGTTAAAGATAGACGATTACATTGTATATGACCAGGGTGACCAGATTTCAGTTGAGGTAAACCATAAGATTGAAAATAAGAAAATAAAATTGGAAATACAGTACATTTTATAAAATTTTGCTCACCTCCAAAAAAAAAAAAATAATAATAAAATAATACAAGTGATGAGCAAAAAAAAGGTCCTCAACACCTCCAAAATCCAAGTAATGAGCAAAAAAATGTCTTCACGTTCAAAATACAAATGATGAGCAAAAAAGGTCCTCACCTCATACAAACCCGGATATTTTATAATAAAACCGGGAGCCCTGAGACTCTGGCCTGAAACTCTGAGACCCGGGTAAAAACTTGAGACCTGGTCACCCTCTATATGACCCATTGACCCATGATGAGGATGAAAGATGACAAAAGGGTAAAGAAGACCTGGGAAGAAAATTTAAACATTTGCTGACCAGCGGGAAGATTACGTAAGAGATAGATTATTATTATTTTGTCTTTTTAGCGCACAGAAACATTGGTTATTTGCGCCCAATAAACTAAATTAATTTCCGAAATATACAGGATGAGTTGGGAAGAAGTGCCAAATTCCGGGAATGTATACTACACGTAATTGTATTACTAAAACACTCAAATGTTGTACTCCGATTTTTATTTGTTTTCGAAATGCAGCGTCTTAAAAGTTTACCAAGTGGACTAGCATATTTTTATAGTTAAACAATGTCGAAATTTACAGCGTATTTAATGTTTAATCTACAAGAAAATATTTCATAGACCTCCAGAAATTTTCTGGCTGGTTTGCAAAAACAGCATGTTGGTCTACCGAGTTTACCTGGACGTTTTCTGGACGAAACAGTGTATCTCGATTGTCCAGTTTTGTTTTATACATCTGAATTTTTAACCACCCACAAATATAATTTTAATGGAGTGTGGTCTAAAGACTGCTAACTAATAGTACCACCAGGACTAATCCATCGTCTTGGAAAAGTTTCATTTAAATACTGCGTGACCTGATGAGCAAAATGTGGAGAAGCTCCATCTTGCTTATAGTAAGTAGCATTTCTTATGTTTAAAGAAACATCTTCTAATAGTTCTTGTAAATCATTTTGCAAGTACGGTTCTCCTTTAAGGTTAGATTAAATGAAAAACGATGCTAAAAATTTGTTTCGATTGTTTCATGTGGATTTTCGTCATACCATTGGTGAGAGTTATGAGTACTGTTGATACCTTTCGATGCCCGAGGTGTTCCAGTGTTACGAGGCCCCTTAATGCAAACTTGAAACGAGTAAATGCACATGAACTAAAATATGTTTAACATTTGAAAGCAAATATAAAATAGACATAATAAAAAAAGTTATAACATCAATAGATAAATATAAAAATAAATAAATTTAGTAACAAATAAGCATACGGGTTTGGAATAGAATACTTAAAAGTGGGGACTCCAAGGGGGGCAAGTGCCCTCTTGTCCCTTACTGGGAGCGCCCATATGTATTTTATATAATTTTTCCCATTTGTCACTTGCAGTAAACTAAATACAAATAAAGAAGGAATCGATTTGTGTTATTAAATTCTTTTATCTAGCCTTTTATTTATTCCTCTCCTTTTGGGCGAGGAAGTCGAGTTGAACACTGTAAGTCGAGTTGACTTTTGACATCTCTCACATAAATCCTCCACCATGCTTCAGTAAATGTAAGGTTTTCTAGTTATTTTGTCTACCATTCTTAATAGGATCTTCTATCAGCTGATTTTTACACCTTTTGCCAAGTATTCTCCCTGGTTTCTCTAGCCAGTTCTTCTTTACTATTCAATCCCCTTTTATCGTTACATGCCCTATCTACTTTAATTCAAGAGAGATTTTATTTAAGTAACATATCAAGGAGTGATTGATACATGTGTACAATAATAACTGTTGTGAATCGCGCATCTTTTTATATACAGCTATAATTTGTATATGAATTATGCCTACTAAACCTCAAAACAAAGTAAAATATTATTCTTTTTAATAGGGATGAACTGGCTCGGCGGGATACCAATAAATTCCCAGTGGCTCGTGACCTCATAAGGTAAATAAGTAAAAATGTAAAATAAGTTATAAAAATTGAAATTAGTAAAACAATATTCTATTGACTTTTCTTTGCAATATTTACCATATTAGTTAGTGTAATAAATAAATAAAATTATGAAAACTTATTTATTTCCTTTTAATCACATGGGTCGGACCCCATATAGATTTCCCGGTACTAAATATGTTCTCAGTTCAGCCCAGATCTGAAATTTTTGTAGTTTGTCATGGACTTAATTAGTGAAATAATTAGGTGAAAACATCATTCTGGAAATTGTGACATAATATTTTGTTTAATTTTTATTTCATTTATTATATTTTATATTTTACTTTTATCAATGATAGCTGAATCAGTTGTGTTAAAATATCTATTTATTCTGCCTACACCACCTCTAATGATATTTCTATTAGACACGGTTTTCCACACTTTGTACGTCAATTCGAAACAACTCAATTAACGGCAGAAACCTCTGAAACATTTGCGGTTAAATTAATATCACCTTCGTTGTGCTCGCCAATTTTCGCCTGCCATAATTCTTAAAACATATTAAATGAAACTGGTATTATCTTCCCTGTCTCTGCTTCTATTTTTATTTTAGATAAATGATTTTTATATGATTTATTTGGTGTATCGGTGTGAAAAAATGATATAAAAAGTTCGTATACTGAAAACAGTTCATTTAGCAAAATAAATAATTGCAAATTAAATGTCAGATAAGTGCAAAAAAGAATGCGTTTATAAGATAAATGCATTCTTTCCAAAAAATATACATCTAAAGTAATTAATGTCTCTGGGGAAAATGGAATAATAGCTGCCACTGTATTTGTAGATAAAAACAATGTATTTTCATAAAAATTTTAAAACTTGTTAATGCCGAGTGACCAAACAAATTCATGATCATGTCTAAGGACAATCTTAAAAGTAAAACGGGTGAATAACGGCGACAATATATCCATCCTCACTAGGGCCAAATCTACAAGTATAGAATGTTTGCTCCACCAAAACCAAGTCAGATGGGTTGCACGAGGGCTACCTTTTAAGTTTTTACAAAAACTAAGTAACAATTTTTTTTTTAACAAACCGTTTTATTGCTTTTCAAAATATTTGCCTTTAAGATTTATAAACTTTTGCATGCGTGCACCAATTCTTGAAACATTTTTTCCACTTTGAAGTTGATATCTCAAAAACATGGTTTTCTAAGGTTTCAACAGCTTCTTGAGGTGATGAAAATTGCTGTCCACGCATTTTTTGTTTGACATTGGGGAACAAAAAAAAAGTCGTTAGGGGATAAATGAGGTAAATACGGGCAATGAGACATTAATTCGATGTTTTTCTTCTTCAAATAATCCATTGTTTGACGTGCTGTGTGGGAGCTTGCATTGTCATGATGAAGAATGATGCGACGTTTTTGGTTATTTTTTTTCTCGACGGACATGGATGAGAACTACATGGGAGTCAATATCCATCTATGAAAATAATAGACAGCAAACCATACAACATTTATCGCAAGGAAATAATGAATATGTGACTGCAATAGCACTGGCACGATAACATGCCCTATGTGTTATGTACTTAGGGAGGATTGACTTGACCGACGCCCGCCAGAAAAAGGATATGGTTCAAATTAGAATGCCTTAAAAATTTAGCGATGTGTTAGTGCGAATGGTGAGAAAGAAATATTGCCTTGTTTCACTTGCTCTACTCACAGCTGCAATAGAAGTGCTTCATATATAAAAACGCATACGTTTATCTGAATATATTCAAATATAACAAACGATGATAAAAACTACGGACGTACTTTGATTATAAGTAGCTCAAATTTGTCATTAAATTTTACAAAAAACTGTTTGAAGTATATACATATTATTGTTCATCGGTTCTCTGTCGATCAATCGGCATGTAAATTATCGTGAATTATAGACGGTATAAACCAAAATAGATCTATATAGTTATTTTAGAGACCACAAAAGACGAAGACACGCCTTTATAAGAAAATGAATAAAATTGTTACTCCTATAGTCGAAGTCAAAACCTGGAAACAGGAGGCTCACCTCGGGCTGTCGCGTCTGCGATGATGTTAGTCGACGGAAAATTTTTAATACTGTTTTGGGCCAGAGCCATTTGTTTTTCAAATAGATCCTTTTACAAATACATATTATGATTAAAAGCAATAATAATAGCCGTGGGCCACAAAATGACTTCAGCTGAATGTACAGTAAATTGCAATAAAGTTGATAGGTATCACCACAACTAGTAGTTAAATTTAACACACTTGTAAAATAAGCTCATCTTTTATTAAAATTGCAAAATAATTGGGAGTAATTGCATACGAATGTCATGTATAAACTTTAATAGCATTTCATATAATATGTTTATGTAGGTGTGCTTACCGAGATACATGTATTACAATGAGTGATGTTTGCAATTGTAATTAGGTTAGTTTAACTTCATATATAAATACTTATTTACATGTAAACACACGTGTGGGTTAAGCACTAACCACGTTCCAAATAATTAATTTAATGCACAGTGCGATTATATATTTTTGTTTGCAAAAATCCTTTGTAAGCCTATTTTAAATAGGGTTAAAGCCTAGTAATGAAGAGCGAAAATGTAAAAGGCCAGGAATTAGGCAGCATTTCGAGGATACAGATATCCTCACATAAAAATATTTTTGCAGCGTAATTTTTTGCTGTTAAATTCTATCTGTTTTAAATGTTTATTTTAAAAACAAATGTTATTTTTGTAGTATTTGTAAATACTAAAAGTATGATACATAAAATCCTTGTCGTAAATCCCATTTCCTGTGTTCTGTTTATATTTAAACCTGAAAACAAACCGCACAAAGAAAACTTGGATATAGCTCAATAATTTCAAAAAGTATTCTGTTTGAAATAAAATTTGCGGAACATCCGAATAATGAACCATTTTGTTAGCAGTATGTGATTCATAATTTAATATTCCTCTATAACAGGGCCGGCCTTTTCTATAAGAGGCCTGAGTACCCCAACTTTTTATTTTTGTTTAGAGTTTCGTTTTCCTTTTCTTTTCTTTTTAGAGGAAATCACATGTCAGTACTTTACGTAATAAAGATTCTGTCGACTACCACTTGACCATGTGATTAATAAATGTGCAATAATTCGAAATTTGACCTTCCGGCACTATATGAAAGTAACACCGTAGTCAGCATGACGATTCGACCGGTTCTATTATTCCTGTACATATGTACCTCATTTTCAGTATTATATATTTGAGGCTAAGTAGACCCGAGCTAGTGTTTCTTCTCGAGAACTCTTTCTGTAGAATAAAATTAGAAAAATGTATAATTCTGAAATGCATTTTTTTTCAAGAATTGTAAATTTTTCTCTACGCCACGTTGAACGCATTGTGCTTTTAAAAACCTATTTTAAAAAAATATAATGTTTAGTGAGTCTGATTATAATTTAATTTGGATAAAAATTTTCTTCTGTCTCCCGCAACACAACTGTGACAACAGATAAGTAGCGATTTATAATATTTAGCTAATTAGCATTTATTGTTACAATATTTTATTTTAATTTAGTGTATTATTTATTATAATCAATTACATTTCATTTTTTGTTCAGTTTAAAACTGTTATGTAAAAGATTACCTACAAGTTAAATAAAATAATTACTACTATTATTATTAATTTCTTAATTTTTTGAAAATTTCTCTATACATATGTATGTATTTTCAATTAATATGCAATTACGTGCCGTTTTCGTAAGCATTTTTAAAGCCGCGTTATCCATTTGTTCTAATGTTATTTAAATGAATACTTTAGTACTTTAAAGTTGACTATAATATTAACACGTTTTTATCTTCTACAATATTTTCAACATTAAAATAAGATATATATTCTAATAATTATTTTTCTCGAGATTTCTCGAGAAAATTAGTCTAATTTTTCATTTCTCGAGGAATGAAAAATGTCGATAAATCAGAAACACTACCCTGAGCTGACTCCATAGTATTGAACCCGTGTCAGAATGGAGAGGACAGTGTAGTATATGTAGATCTGAGAAGGAAAACTGAACATGCCTCAGCTATTGGGAAGCCCCTGTAAAAAATGTAGAGAGCAACTGACTGAAGATCTAGCGGGTATTACTGTACAAGGACCCGACACAACAAAGTCAGGTGGCAAATAAATGTGAGCGGGGGCAGTTCGAGGGAGCAAAGGGACGTGGGCTCTATCCCCTATAATTCCAACGAATTTTGTGTGTATTAGCACTGGGTACGACTCAGTATGTATTTACAATACGAAATGGCCACCCTAACTTATTGATACAATTTTTAATATTCTTAGCTGATATCAAGAGTCCATTCTGAACCCATTCTTGTTCGCTTCCAGCGTGTAGTATAATAACACGTTTCCCTCTGGAACATGGTGTTTTTAAAACATTTTAGGAATTGTCTGCTAAACCCTTCTTGCGAATATTATGCGTGTCATACCATGTTTCATCTAAATACACGATGAGTCTACCTTCTTCTCTGTATTAATCTATACTAATCTATCTAACTAATTTAACTTTGTATGGAAATTCTATTCTGTCTTCTTCCAACATTTTTATTAAAAGATGCACAGTCGGCACTATATTTTTCGAATAAAAGTCGTATATTTTATTTATTATTGTTTTAGACATAAAACTATCTATTTTCTTGAAAACTTGTAAATCGGGTCGTTTCCGCTGTTGATTTTTACCAGGAACAATGATACGTTGAATTGTTCTGTATGGAACACTAGTTAATTCCACAGTTTTAAGTAAAGGTTTGTCATTACCTTCAGAAACTAACTTTTTATAAACGTTCAGTATCAGAACTTTGCAATCTTCTGACAGATGACATTTTTCTTAGTAGCCACGTCCACATTTTCACACTCCAAATCACCTTGCACAGATTAACTATTTTCACTACAGAAATTAGGAATTTCTTCAAAATCAAATGGTCACCAAAGAGTAATGTTGTTAATGTATGCACGCTATGAACGTTGAAAATTATCTAACAAACAAGTATGACAACCTCTAAAATATAGAAAGTCCGTGAGAACAAAGGGACCCGGGCTCTATCCCCTTTAATTTCAAAGAATTTTGTGCATATTAACACTGGGTGCGACTCAGTAGGTACTTGAGTACTCAATAAACCCCTGTTTTTAGAAGGAGAATAAGACTGAACGAAACATCACGTTGACCACGTGACTTTCTTATAGTGCTGAATGTGACAAAATAGAGAACTTAACTTCTTTGTTCTATGTGCCATCTAAGCGTTGAGAATATTCTATTATATATTTTCTGTCTAAACAGATACATATATTTAATTTGTTTTATATTATGCATATGTATGTATGTTAAATCCCGAAGCGTAGTCGCGACCTGTCGACAAACCTAAAATTTCTGTAATAATTTGTAATTTTGCTTTGCTTTCCGGCGAAATATGATGTATTTGCTACGGGTTACGTCAGGTTAGACACACCTTGTTTTGTCTACATTATTTTGTATAGTTGTATTTAGAAACTCAAAATCTCAGGCTCTGAAACAGTTTATAATAAATAAATAATAACGGTACGATAAAGTTTCAACTGTTACACTGGATTATAATATTACAGAGTGCTAATAATACCACAAAGTAAGGAAAAGCAATATACCGTTCGTGCTAAATATGTGACATAATAAAAACAAGTTGTAGTGAAAAAAAATTATTTGGAAACTTGTCATTTTTCTTCCCAATGTGATAAAAGAAGATTAAGTATTTTAATTGGAGAGTTAGTACTGAACAAATTTATTATACATTCCAAGTAAGACGTAATTAAACAACCTAGAGTTTCCGTGGCTTTATGATAAGCATTTTCGTACGATATTTAGGTCGATCTTAAAAGATTTCTTTTTTACGGTTTTGTAGGGGCCTATCCAGAAATTTGTCAAGGGGGGATAACTTCTAAAAAATCGTGAATGTTAACACAACAAAAAAATATATATAAATAAAATAAATAACGGGAAGAGACTTGCGGCCGACGCTGACAGACCTTACTACAACACAATTAAATTCCTGCAAAGCGCACTTACATTACTTTATATACTCTGGACAACCATTTTTGTGAATGAAAACTACATATTTAAAAACTGCTAAAGGGGGCTGCCCCAAGGCCCCCTCTCGATACGCCCCTGTGTAGATACGCCCAAAAAACCATTTTACAGTTTCTCATGTGTCTGTCTATACCAAGGCTGCCCAACCAGTCGATCGCGGCGTGATTTTAAGTAGATCTTTAGTTTTTTCTCACTTCCACATACTTAAAAATACATTTTATAAACATACACTAAAAATTAAAAATTCGCGCTAAAAGTAACTGTCCACGCAATAGCTCACGTTTGCTAGAGTGACACAATTGACTGACTAGATGATGACCTGGCGCAATGTAATATATAATTTTTCTAAATTTTCAGTAACGGAGACCGATAATCGCATATCCAAAAGCTACTAATTTATAAAAATATACCGAAAAAAAAAAACATTATCTTAACATAGTCAACAAAACTTAAAAACAAAGAACCATTATCTAAAGTGTTAACCGTCGGACTAAAAGTGCAGCCTTGGAGGGCCTATGAAGAATCTTCATAAACATTTTTTAATTTCGTTTTGCGTATTAGGTTACGTTTACATGTAAAACGGCTTTAAAATTGCAATATGTAATGCATTTTTTCAAATTTTCTTGGAGAACCCGCTCACTCGGGAGGACAATACATGAAGTAGGTGTAAAAATAATTTACACAAATGAACTTCTCAACCTTTTAAACAAATTTATATTTAATTATGAAATAAATATTAAAAAAAAAAAATGTGAGTAGAATATCGAATAAAACCTCTTAATGTGTAGATAAACGGTCAAAATTTTATTTCTGAAAGAACAAATAGTTTTACATGATTTTCACCTAAAATGTCAAAAAACTTTCGTATCACCCCCTATTTCCTAGAGAGGTTAGTCTAAAACTCTAAAAAAAAAATATATTTAAATTTTTTTCGTATTGTAGGTTTTTTTTTGTGTGGTATCATTAGAAAACTCTTGAGGAGTAGATCAAGAAATAAAAAGTAGTTTTTAAAATTTATTTATTTTAATAAGATTTGTGCTGAAAGCATGCAAAAAAACTTTTGTCTCACACACTGTAACTGAGGTTAATCTAAAATTCTGAAAAAAGTACTAATAGTAGTTCACATTGATGTGAACCGGAATAGTTCAATAAAAAATTGTAATCTGATTATTTATTTTTTTAATGTTATCGAGTTTTTCAGTAACGTGCTATCATTATTTAACTGACCATCTACACGTCTTGTTTGACTGTCTAACTATACTGTATGCGCACGCCTCTCGTAATTTGGTACACTTATAAGTTGATAGATGGAATCATTATGGAATTTTATGAATTTTTATATGTACCCATAATTGCTCGTCATTTGTTAGATACCTACAAAACCCTGAAATGAATGAAAATTCACATTTCCCATAAATTTTTAAATAGCCATATTACTTTGCCGATCCAATGTTTTTACTAGGTATATCCAATTAGTAAATACTCGCACACTGGCGTAGCGTAGTGGGGGCGGGGGGTGCGGCCCGCCCCGGGCGCCTCTTTTTTGGGGCGGCAAAATTCACAATAAATAATATCTTGTAATCTGAACTAAATATTTGAACCATTTCTTTTCATATTTTTGTCGCACCTACAATTCGGATCGATTCAAATGAGCACAGAATTTTTTATCATTTAATCTGTGACGGAACCGGGGAATACCCTTTCTTTAAGTGAGTGTAGTCATCTCGCTCGCTCTAGCGACTGGAAACACCGTCTGTACTAACCAGTTACCTTGCGGTAATTCCCCGTGTTTTATTTTGTGCTCGGATTGTTCACGACGAATATTCAGCGAGAATTAATTCTTTCATATAAAGAATAGAGTTCAATATTGCCTAGGGTGACCAGACGTACTCTTTTTTAGAGTATTATACTCTTTTTTGAGTAATATCCTCTATACTCTTACTTTTATAAAAAAAAACTGAATATACTCTTTTTTGCTGGTCACTTGTTTTTATCACTTCTATTTTGGAAGTGAGGATATTTTTTTTTTGCTCATATCTTCTATTTTGGGAGTGAGGTGAGAACTTTTTTGTTTGCTCATCACTTCTATTTTGGGAGTGAAGACCTTTTTTTTTTGCTCGTCACTAGTATTTTTGAGTGAGGACCTCTGTTTTTTGCTCATCACTTGTATTTTTGAAAAATCTGGTCAGCCTAATATTGTCTAATAACACCTGCAACACCAGTCGTCCAATTCAAATTGACTCAATTAACTTGCTACAATTCATGATTTTCTTTAAGTGCGTGTTCTGATTTGTGATTGTTAAATTATTGAATTTGGTCGAAAAATTGTATGTAATCTCAGTGGCGTAGTGTAGCGAGGGCGGCCAAAAGGAGGGCAATTTCTGTAAATTTTGGAGCCTTTTGGATTTATATACCTAAATAAGGGGGCAGCGAAATTGGTCTCCGCCCCGGGCGGCTGAAACCCACGCTACGCCACTGTACTCGCACCTTAACCTAAAAATAAAATATTAATTTATATATACCTATATAAGTCTGCATAAACTGATCAAATATTGTTATAACCCTTACTATATTTTTTTTATTTGTAAAGTTAATGCTAGTCCATTAAGAAATTATTTATTGGCACACACACCCTGCCATTCCTCATGTACAAAAATATAAACATCAAAGCATAAAACATGCATTGCTTGTTTAATTAATTCGCAAAATAGTTTAGGTATTTATGTGCCACTTTTACCCTGAACAGGACTTAAAAAATCAAATTAATAAAATGTAAAAATTATTTTCAACTATGTATAAAAATGATGTACCTATACACACCGAGTGATCAAATTAATTAATAATTATAGTATGCTGTGATTCGTATTACGAATTTCTTTGATTGAACTTTTAGTAGTGTTATTTCATTATGTCAGATTGGAAGTAAAATTAAGTAGTTCAATCAAAGACATTCGTAAGACGAATCACAGCCTACTCTAATTATAAATTCCTCACATTTCTACGGCAGTATAACATGGAATATGCATCTGTTAATAATGTTAAACATTGAAACTGTTAATATAAACTTTGGCAATAAAAATGTTTGGTATTTAGTTAGCCCAGGATCCCTAAATTTACGCTACAAAAGTCCAGAGTACAAATCTTTGTTTATGCCTGGATTTAATATTCATTTGTAAGTGTCTAAAATTTTGAAAATAATAATATATGCTACGTGATAACCGCCATAGCCTATATAAAAAACTTGTTTGCTCTAACAAACATATAATGTTACAACATTTTCCATATTTGATATCAAAACAACAAACTAGAGTAAACTTGAAATACTTGTATTATGTATTTCAAATATAATGTTGCTTTGTATTCTTTTTAGAAGTTTTGAATACTTATAAAATTTCAAACAAAATCAAAGTTAAAAGTCAGAACCAGATAGGAAAGTTTTTTTATCTAAGTCTGAAGTAGTCGGCCAGTACACCTGCGATCCAACAAAAAATGCTCTACGCATACTTGTATATTTACATATTAAACATCTATTGTTTAATTAACAAAATATTTACATTAATAATCTCTTAACATTATAATTACACAAAAAGAAGATCAGTTTGTCAGATAGCCCGTTCAATACAACATACTTGTTTTCCATCCAATGGTCAATCTTAGACAATCCTATTTGTATTCATATTTTTAAATATATTTATCGACAAGATTACCCCCATCTAATGTGGATATTATTTCATGCTTTATTCCAATATAAACAAATAAAATATGTATTTACCACCATATCTTATAAATATATCAACTCCATTAACATAGAAATATGTGGGCAAGTGACGTTTTTATATAACAAAGTGTAGTGTAAACAGAAAAATTCAATAGAAACTAAAATAATAATGTGCAACAATTTTTCAAACGACACATATCAATCTGATCCACTCAGTCTTATGAAAATGTATTTATAGTAAACGATATGTGTTCTAGGCACGCTACCACTTCCGATTCAGTGATTTATTTAAGTAGAAATACAAGCGTGATTATTGTAACACTGAATTCACTTATAAGATTATGATATTGTTTTAATATGAAGGATTCAATTATATTTTATTACATTAACCTCTACAATTAGGGAATTGGGTTAGTTTGGAAATTAGGAATCCTAACTGTTGCGCAGAAACGATTCAATTGTTTTACAAATTCACAGTTTGTGAATGAACCATTTGAACAAGACCGCTATCATATGGTTCTTAACACGGGTGAAAACATGTGTAACCATGTAAAACAGATCGAGACTACTGCTTATTTCTGCCATTGTTTAGAGCAGTGGTTCTCAAACAGTTCCAACAAAGTTCATGGAGAATTTAGCTTTATACTTCACAGGTTCAACAGTTTTAAAAATTACACCTTACTTTCATCTGGATATTTATTCCCACAAGATGGAATTATCCTGAAATCAAGAACTCCTACTTCCAGATTTAAACATTTTCTGACGAGTGGAATTGTTTTACTCTTGCAATTATTATTATTATTTTTAAATATTAATTATTGATGCATGATTAAGCATCTATGATATTACTTGAAAGGTACATAAGTATTATGGGAGTCTTTAGATAGAAATACGCCTTCTCAAATTAGTTTAATTTCAGTTTAGGTACTTCGTTATGGTATTTCATTTAGCAAGACATGAGCACACAAATTATTATTATTTCTATAGAAATAGAAGTTCTGTTCTGGACTTCCGGCACTATATGAAAACTACGTAGTCTGCTACCCGATTATCGTTCAAACGGTCCTATTATCCCTCAGTTGACTATATAGTATCAGAAGATAAAAAATAAACTCCGAGATTTGAATCCAAATATTTAAACAGGGTGTATCAAAATAGAGGAAATATAATTTTTCACGAAAACGTGATGTGCGAGTCAACTGAAAACAAAATTGTTAGCCAAAGTTTACCCGAAGAATCCAATGGTAGTATTGAAATTTTCCAGAATAAACTGTGAGTGCCGGATATCAAGGACAACTTTGATTTCTTAAATGTGAACTTATTTCGTGTTGGTATCTTAGATTAGAGCTTTTGAAAATAAACAACTTTTACTTAAACATTTTTTAATAACTTTTACGGTTTACGAAAAATAGAATTCTCTATAATGATTTTGTAAGTATGATTTTGTAAAGTAAGTTATTTTTATTTACAAGTGTTCAAAGTGTCTTCCATTTTAGTTTAAACACTTTCACATACTTACTCTTGGGCTATCTGTAGCTCGAAGAATAATAAAAAGAAAAATGATGATTTGATGAATGAAATATTTTACTTTCAAGTAGATACTACACTATGGTGTTTCCTCTATCTTGATACACCTGCATATTAGAATTATTACTTCTAAACACTAGTATTTTAAGACAAGACAATTTGCGTCCACAAATTATATTGATACACTACTAAGGTTGCCTTAATTCATTTGGGATTAAGACGGGATTACGCGGTATCTATCATAGATAATTACCCATGGCCTCCCAAATATTAATTTAATGAAAAATGTATTAGACAGAAAAGGTTATTCTTATTTTAAACAACATTTATAAATGTTTTATTATCACATTATTAAAAACTACAACGAAGAGATAATAATTTTTCTCCACGACCACTATAGAATTTACCAATTCTAAAACCAATTTTGACTACAGAAAGTTAACAGTTGGAATGTTGTTCTAAAGCACCTATATTCCTTATGCATTTTGCGTGTATTTCATTCCATCACTTGTTATGGAATAACTATTCCATGCTTGTTGTCATTTGTTTTTGTAGGGTTATATTAAAATATATGCAATATTTACATTAAATAAATGCAACATAACTTCCTAAAAAGTACTATAATAGTGACCGATGTGCGGTAAATTAAATTAAAATTGAACAAATATTAAATAAAAAAATAATTTTAATGAATTGATTAATTTGTTATGTAATATAAATTATTTGTTAAGATAAAATGTTTGTTAAAATAATTATTTGATATTTTTTTTTCTTTCTGGTGGTCGTGGAGAAAGTACGGTATGTGACTCGGTTGGAAGAGAAAATTTGATGCTCGTGGTTCCTCACGCTCGTCTGCGGCTCGCGCTCCTATTGTTCCACTCGCATCGAATTTTCACATTCCAACCTTGTTACAGAATATACTATTATTATATATAGATTTGCTGTTAAGTAAATAATGAGGTATTTTAAGATTTTAGTTGGCGTTTTCTCTATAACTCCTCAAAATGTTCATGCAACTGAAAACATCATAGAAAAAATAACATTTGAGAAGAAAAGTAGTTTTCGTAACATTCTTAAATATAGCTGGGCCTAAGAAAAGACCCCGAACCAGGTGGATTGACAACAACTATAACTACTTGCAGAAATTGAAACTCGAAAAACTGGTGTAAAATTGCACTAAAACGTGAAAGATGGAAGCATATCATAGAGGAAAAAAAATCCTATAAGAGTGGAACCAATGGCGGCGTAAAAAAAAAAATAAAAATAGGTTTCAATTTCTAAAACATCGCTAATAACATTTTTCTATAATCTGCCATAATTTGCTGGCAATTTCGTACAAGTTAATTTTTTACATCAAATTTAATATACGAAATATTACGCCAAGGAATTTTATCTGTACATATTCATGTCGATTTCTTAAAACAGGCTAACTCTGGTTCTAAGGTTATATAGATTTTGCTGTCTACTCTCCCATATCAGTTCAGTTTTTGCTAAAAAATTTTATACGTCATCTGTTAAGGTTATTACTTTATTTCTGTACTGCGTGTCTGTACAGACTGTTCATTTTAATTTGTCCACTGATGCTATCTCGAGAACTATAAAAGCTACGAGGTTGGTTAAATTAAACAAACATTACTGTTTTATTAGTATTTTTTTATTGTAGACCAGTGGTTCTCAAAATAAGTTGCACAACTTTCTTATTTTAAATGGGAACACAGTTTCTTGAATCTATAGATGAATCTATGTAGAGATAAACCTTTAATGAGATGGATTAATTTATTTCATATCAATATATTAATCATTATCGGTGGTGATTGAGTATAATTTGTTTTTACGGAATCAATGATAGAAATAAATTTAAAAGATTTTACATTTAAAAACGACGCATATGAAGTATAGAATATAGTTCAGAGCATAAGTATGTTTACACTAATAATAACATTTTAACATTCTTTATTTTGTTTCATGTTAGTATCTCAACAAGAAAATAAATAAATTTACCCATGATGAAAAATTTATATGTTTGAAGTGTACATTTTGTGTTATAAGAATTCTCATGCTGCAGTAAATATGTACAGAGAACGGTACCCTGCCAGAGAAGTTTCCGGTCCGTGATATTTTCGAAAACTGGAAAACTCCGCGCTAATACTGCGGCAAAATCCGATTACCCACATGAGTAGATGTTTTGACATATTTTGCAGCTATTCCAAACACTTCCATAAGAATGTTTGCTGCAACGAATGCGGAGACGGTGTCGGAGCGGTGCATCTCTTAAAAAAATAATAGTAATAACATAAGTGCCATGCATTCAAATATTAAAAAGTTAAAAAGTACATCTTCATCATGGTGATGGAATTTTGTAAGTTTTGTGGTTGATTTTCAATAAAACCCGTACGAATTTTGGAAGATAGAAGCATGAAAAATAGGTTTCTAGGAGGATGCCTTCAATATAGGAACTTTTTGATTAACTGGATGTTTAGCAAGAAAAAAATTTCAGGCTAAAGGATTGGTACGAATGGGCCTATTGCGTGGCCCTCAAAGTCTCGACTGTAGTCCTTTTTTCTTATGGGGGTGAAGTCAAACACAAAGTGAACAATACTGTGCATCCAAACAAGCAACATTTAAAAATACAGTATTCAAGATAGTATAACTAATGTCGACGGGAAAATATTAAAAAAACTTAGGAATAATTTATTTTAAAGGGTGCTTTATACATAAATCAGAATGGGGCAATTTTGCAATTTTGAACAATATTTGTAAGCTTTTTTCTATTATTTTGTGAGGCAAGTTTATGACTTCGAAATAAAATATTTATCGGATTAAAAAAATATATATATATATATAAGCCCATTTAAAATAAGAAAGTTGCACAACGTATTTTGAGGACCAGTGGTCGAAATAAAAAATTGCTTCACTCATTAATATGCATTTAAAATAATAATATAAAATAATAATTGTTGTTTAATTTAAGCAACCTCATAGATCTTATTGCTCTTGAGATAGCAACAGTTTATGCTTATTAATTACTATTATTATGTAACTTTCAACAGGTAATATTTATGTAAAGTCCGTACCATATTAGTTTTGAAGATCGCAATAAAATAATAAAAGTTAGGGAACTCATAAAATTACAATAGAAGTGATATAACTAGGCGTGTCAACCCATAGCCGTAGGGTTTAGTTTTTCACATTACGCATCTTACTTAAAGGATTAACAAAAACAAACATCCCTGCGCCACTGACCGTTGACTGTTTACAACGTGGTTGTAAACATGAACCCTAGTTCTTTTGTAGTATAACAATGTGATTATAGTTATACGGGATAATTGTTTTATGCCGATCTTCAAAAATAATATGGTATGTTCTTTACCAATTTCGTCGTTGTAGGTTAGACCCGTTGTTAGGTTAGACCCGTTTACAATGCTTACAAACAATAAATAATCAGTGGACAAATGAAAGTGAACAGCCTGTATAGTGATTATAAAAGACAGCATCTCCTTTTCTTGTTGTACCTCTTTTAAAGGGAGATACATTTTTCATGTTTTATAACTGTTGAAGTAAAGATTAGAAAAAAATATAAATTTGATAAGTTAGGTGAGTTTTAAGTTCATCCAAAATTAAAAAGTTAAAAAATAAGTTACCTCTAAACAAATTAGATTACTAAAAGAACGAAGTTTTTTAAATTTTAGCTAATACCTGGCAAAATTTGTTGGTTTTAAGATAGAGTTTATATTTATTGTTATTTTCCAATTCGAATCTGTCAGGGATTGTATTCTCAGCTATCATCTTATCTTCATTAAAAATACACAAAGTAAAAAACAACAGATCAAGTAAAATGTCTCATATCCATATATCACCGACATAGTCAGGGAGCCAGTGCCAAATACAGCAGCAGTAGATACGATAAAGATAATCACTACGACTCGGTGAGAATACTGAGGGATATTTATAGGCTAATAATGATAACATTTATTATGAAAATAGACTATTAGTATTTTATTTAACAAGCATATAATGGAAGCTATGTTTCACGAGGATGAGGTTTACCACCCGAGCCGTAGGCAGGGGTTGTACCAATCCCAATGAAATATAGCCATTATATTCGAGTCAAATACAATATTTTATCTACAACTATATAGTTTTATCATTAAAAAATTAATTAATGTAATTTACAACAAAGTCAATTGTCAACCTTAGAACTGACGTCACAAGATGCCTCCCGAACCATCAGCTGATTGTAATTTACAACAATGTTTAAAATACTATTATTTATTGTTTTATTTATTCTCACCTATAAATAATATTCTAGTAGTAAAGATGGGCTGTGTGAGGCGCAAATAATCATCATTGCTGAGCACCAAACATATACTAACTAACTTACTAAATAAATACTTCCAGTGTAAAAAAACCTTAATTTTTCGGGGTGAGCAGGCATGCGCGTCTATTTTTTACACTTGTTGCAATATGAGTAGCATTATGTATTTATAGTTGAACAAATAATGTATTTATTATTTGATGGTCGTAGATAATAGTATATTATGCAACGAGAATGGAATGATGGTCATTTCACACGAGTATGAAAGTTGCGCCACGAGCCGCAGGCGAGTAGCGCAATTCATACGAGTGAGAAATTGTCTATTCCATGCAAGTTTCATACTATGATTTTTCCATGACTATCTTTATTATTTATTTAATTTTTGTTCAGTTCCCTTTAAATACTAATAATAATTTGACAGTTGCATTCAACCTATTTATTACGTTGCCTAGCAACGACCATGTACGCTGGTCATACGAAATGTAAATTCAGTTAAAATAACAATACTTGTGTCAACCGATTAACTGACTGACCAAGACAGTTATCAAACAATATATTTGCAATATTCGACAACTAACTACACTATTTATTTTTAATCCGGTTCCTTTACAAACTAACAATAATTTGACATATGCCTTCAACCTATTTATTACGTTGCCTAACAACGGTCGGTCATTGCTGCTTGAACCTGTTATGTAATGAGCTTAGCCTGTTACGTAATGAATTCATTACGTAACAGGTCAGCGGTGTGTAATTAACAGGAGTGGGGAATGTGCTACATTTACTAATCACTGACACGCCTGTAATGAATGTATATCTATATAATCGTGAAAAAATTTTTGTACAAAAATGTACATAATGTACATAAGATCACAATTTAGAAAAGGGGTGATACTTTTGTGCCCAACTACGAAAGGAGTCCGGTCCAATATATTAATAATAATTTTCTTATAAATAAAAAAAAAAAAAAAGTTTTAGCTGAGTCCGGTCCGTTTTGGGGCAGAGAGTATAAACCCGTTCAGTCCGGCGCCGCGTTATATAGACACTATTGTTATATTCGGGGATGTTGCAACAAAAATTAAAAAAATATCTTTTTATTAATTGTTTGTAGATATCGTGCTGCAACTTTTTTGAAAGGAATGGATTGTTGTTAGTTTTTAATAAATGTTTTATATGTCTTTTTTAGGCAGTATAAGCGATTCGTTTTATTTTAAGGAGGAGGCCCGGGCTACATGTCTATCACGAGCCAGAAAATTTCTCCCGGCGGCCAGGATTACAAGTATTCATAAAAAATAATTTGTTTAAATAAAAAATATTTAATAATGTGACTTGGGATTAAATGGACTTAGTTTTCCATTACAGTTTTTAAACTTAGTAAATCCCAATGGTTCACCCCATGTTTTTCATTTTACCAAGAATTAACATTTTTAAACTAAAATAGAGTACCTAATAATAAACCCTGCGGGATTAAGCTAGAAGGGAAGGCACTAAGCATGTTGTTATGATAACTTAACCCAGTTCCTCGAAATTTACAAAATAGCGAGAGGTATCTCTATTATTAGAACGCCCGTCTGTCAGAGGGTTACAACACTATTTTGAAGCTTACCGAAGCACTTGCATAGTCGATATGTCAAGCTTATTTGTAAACTAAACGAGAGAACACGACATGCATAAAAAAGTGAACATCTGAATAATTTTTTAACTTTCAAACCCTTAATATGGGTAAACACATTACTTACACCCAAATTGTTGTAAATGAATTCCAGTAATTACGTTCTCAAGGTTATTCTTCATTGTTGTTTTATTTGGGAGTAAACGAAGCTCTACTATTGGCATAAATCAATTCCCTTGTTCAATGACAGCGCTCGCAGTACAAGTGCCGCGTTGTAATGAACTTGATATTGTGTGACAGAAACGTAGTTGTGGATAGTGTAAGGCATCATATACAGTACATGATGCATTGTATTGTATATGATGATCATATATAGAAAGAAAAGTTAGCAAAGAATAGAGCTATAGTTGAGGAGAATCCTGCTGCCGATCGACCAACCGAGAACCGATAAACAAATATATATCTATTAGAGGGGTTCTTAAACTTATGTAGTCCGAGGAACCCTTGAACAACATTTTTTTTGCGGACCCCATCCCAACCTTAGGCCTTTTACGTCGTTCTTGAGACTTAATTTCTGGCTCAATAATCTCAAAGGCAGTACGTTATAATAAATATTGGTAAAAATGTATCGCTGGTTAATTTAATAAATGGTCTTACGCATTTATAGAGACGAACATTTTTATTAGCTAAAAAACATAAAATGAATAAAAATAGTAGTAAAAAGAATTAAAAAAAGTTACAAATCAAAATACGTTAAACTCATACAAACATTTCTCGGTCAAATATTGGTCAAAAGAAAATAACATATTTTCTGTAAATAATTTGCAGTTGAATAAAAATAATTACATTTTTACTAATTATTGTCTAGTTATGTCAATAACTAGTTAGGTAACAACAAACACAAAAAGTCTTGACCGTGTAGGAATGAGTTATTTGAATAAAAGCGAAAAGATGGGGGATGTAAAGTTAATGTCAAAATGTTTCGCGAACCCCCGGTAATGATTACGCGCACCCCCAAGGATACGCGGAACCTAGTTTAAGAACCGCTTACCAATATCGTATTTGAACTTGTACCAACGTACGTCCGTAGTTTTTTTTTTTTTTTTTTCTACGTTTGTTATGTTTGAATATATTCAAATTGCTCCTATTGCAACTATGGTAAGAGCGAAAGAAAAAGAGCCATATTTATTTCTCAATATCTAAACGAATAGCATCACTTAGTTTTGATAACCTCGTTGATTGAACAGTATACTTTTTTTAACAGGCACCGGCCAATTGACTTCTAATTGCTGGTAAGTAATATATCCAATACTAGCTGACGTACCTGTACTTCGCATATTTTTTTATTGTATACATTTTTGCTGTAATGTAAATAATAAGTAAAATATTTCAAGTAGTGCCTACCATAGTCCCAAAATATTCATCTTATCAAAAACTGCAATGAATAAAAATATAAAAACATTTTTTTTTTTTTTGCAAAAATGACTTTTTTTCTTTTTTTTTTTGCTTATTGCTTCTATCCGTCTTGATTTCAATCTCTCATCAATGATGGGGGCAAAAAATAACGTACTGAGTACATAATTTAATGAAGTATAATAGGTTATAACCTAAATACTTAAGCCGAAGCTTATAGCCTAAAATAGTGTTTTATTTAGCAAGCAGTAATATATAATGGACGCATATAAGTATTTTATATTTCATGAGGATGAAGTTTACCACCCTAGCCGTAAGCGAGGGTTGAAATCATCAGAGTGTAATTTACCCATTATATACGAGTCGAATAAAACATTTTATCTACAGCTATTTAATTTTACCATTAGAAAAAATAGTAAATTTTATTTAAAACTAGAGAAATTCAGACCGTCACTTGTAAAACTTCAGAACAGACGTCATAAAGATGTTTTACCGTCAGCTGATTGTAATTTACAACAATGTTTAAAATACTATTGTTTATTGTTTTTTCATTTTTCTAATATAAATAATATTCTAATTATAAAGATGGGCTGTGTGAGGTTCAAATAGCCATCGTTGCTAGTCGCCAAACATTTTAACAAACTAACTTACTAAAAAGTAACTTGCAGTGCATAAAACGATCATTATTCACGAATGAGCACGCATATGCTTCACATTACGCAGCGTATAATATGAGCAGCTTTATGTACTTTCAGACTGATAGTGGAAGATAAATATATTTGTATTGGATTAGGTGATTAAAATACAAATAAAATGGAAAAAATGTGTTTTATTCTTAAAATATTTTGAGCGATTTTTTAACAAAGTAAAGGATGCAGTTTCTTAAAACACTTTTTTATAATAATATGAATTTTAATTCAAGAATCCACACTATATTTAGGTTAATCATGTTATACTTGTAAATTTACTGTTGGGGTTCCGTAATTGTTTCAAAGATTATAAAAGGTCCTGTGGTTAAACGAAATTGGGAAACGCTGCCTTACAAGATGTATTGGGATACAATCAAATTTTGATTTAGTCATTTATCACTTAAATAAATCTCTGCAGAGTAGAAATAAATCACTGGTTTATTTAAATTGAAAGACAAGGGTGATTATTGTAGCAGTGGGTCAACTTGAAGGTTTCTCAAGTAGCACAGTTCTCAGATGGGGGTCCAGCTGTCAATACTTCTAGTTCCCTACGGACAAAGTTACCAGCGCAATATAAACATAAACTTTATTATGTGTCCCAGTTTCTTAAGTCGTTTCTCGTTTTTCACAGAAATATCTTGACAGATGCCCATTATGTGGTGCGACACTGAGCTACTGGATAAATAGAGCAATATATTTTCTAGAATTGACAAATTTGTAGGATTCGAAACAGGTTATTTTTGTAAATTATTGTGTGACATTTTTTCTTTCAGGAAATATAATCTTGTAAAGTGTAGATTGATGATGTTTTACAACCTTTTTGTTATTTGTGAAAGTCTCATTTACAACATATTCCTATTTTTCAATGTTCCGTTATTAGTGTTCTACTGTTATGAAAAAAGTGTTATCTCCATTTACTAAAGGTGTTCCTGTTGTGAATATTTCACGCTTTCACTCTGACAATGATTTTCTTTAATTATTGCTTCATTTAGAAATGTTTTATTGTCCATTGACAGGATAATTTCAGACAATTTGCAACAAAAGTTTGAGTAGTGTTTTGTGTATAGAACATGCAGCAGAATGAATATAATATATATAGGAAATTATATTATTAGAACGTAGATCAACATTTTATTATAAAATCGTTTCTATTTATTTTGATGGTAAATATGCAAAATAGCTTATCTAAATATTAAACTTATTTAATATCTCGAAATAGCATGTCATGAAAACAAATATGTATTAAATTTTGACAGACTTGTCAAGTTCTAGTACAATATTTGTTTGCATGACATACTATTTTAAAACGAATAGATTTTATTCATATTTGACAAATAATTTCAATCATTCAAATAAATAATATTTAATCAAAATTCATCAAACAAATTTCATGGGGGACAATATTTTAGAACATATTAAAAATGCCATAAAAATATAAAACTTTTAACATAAATTACAAAATATATTATCAGAGGGAGTGAATTCCACAAAAAAATAATAAATGTGACAATTTATCATTTTTATGTAGTAAATATTTAAATATTTTGAAAAATTGGTGATCTACAGAGAAATGAAACGTGTACAATTATTCACTTAAATTTTATTGACAATAAAATATCACATTTAGTAATATTTGTTTAGTTAATTACTGTCCCTTAGTTTTGTTCCAAACATTTCCATGAAAAAATATAATTTATTTTATCAAATAATAATAATAATAAAGCCCCATCTTTTACGAAAACGAAATAGAGTTCGACTCCAGACAATATAGCCTCGTTTATAATAAATACATAAAACAACCATAGTATAAAAATCGCCATACTCTCTTTGTTCTGTTTATTACAAACAGATGTTCAGTACGGTGAAACCCTTTGTGAAATCTTTAAGTACTAAGTTATGGAACTATTATAAACGAGGCTTAAGGATTTTCCTTCAATGGGAGGGGAAGTAATGATTTTATGTAAAAATTATAATGTATACTCATCTTTTTCACATAGTTGCTATAAATATAAAACAAACTGTGCATAAAGCATGAAGAATATTAAAACGGTTCAGTCGTTCATTCAACGCAGTTGGTCATTTTGCGTCATAACTTCAATGACAAACTTAGTGTCGTAAAAATAACTAAATCGATTTTTTCTGCATGTGAATTATAGACTAATATTGCTCTTCACTCTTTTATTTTACTAAAACATACCTTTTGAAGTCATATTTAGTTTGTGTTCGATAGTGATTTTGAAGATTTACAAATTTTAAAAGTGTTTATTTAATATAGGAGCATTTGTATTTTTACAAATTACATTGAGTACAAATAACTTGGCCTAATATTTTGTAACAGAGATATTATTTATCATAACCATGGAAACGTTACATATAGGTAAGTATGAAAAAATTGAGACCTAATATTTCTTGGAAAAAAATATATTTTTGAAGTGAGGACCTTTTTATGACCTTTTTTTTAGGTCATTACTTGTATTTTCATATGTAAACGATAAAAAAATATTTCCTGCCCCCCCCCTAATTGTACTCCAAATTTTTTTGGCCCCCCTCATTTTAAGAGCTAGCGCCGCCACTGCATCAGCCCTTTTTAGGACTACTTAGCCTATTAGAATAGTTTATTTGTTTCTATTCTGTTCTTATTCTTACATTTTGATTTCATTACGATACAAGTGACAGCGTACGAATATTATATTCGTTAAATGGATGCTATGTAGACGTACTAAACATGACGTCACAAAAACACGTTTTCAGTGACGCAACAGCACTGATTCGCCGACTGCCCTATATTCGCACTTACGTCGTTTGCACAGGAACGTACGTTCTCCAAAGGGTAGTTTAGTATCTTATATGCATCGCTTCTGCTACAACGCATATGGGAGACTCTTGTATGTTTTTCAAAACAAATATTTTGAATTCCGTCAGAAACGGAATTTTTTTAATTACATTATAATAGTTTAATAGAATCATTCAATTTATCCTTTTATACTATAAAAATATATAGCCGAATATTGTAAACGTATTCAAATTTTCCTGCGTTCCTTATACTTCAGAGATGGAGTCAGCCTCGGGTATATAAAACTTTAAAATGTCTAAACATCATGCTTACCACGTGGTTTTCATAAAGTGCATGATGTGCAGGAACAGTTATCTTACCTTCTCTGCTCTGGGTGTTGGGAATTTGTTATTAAGTAGCATTTCCCTCCTAAGAACTTAACAACATTTGCACTAATTTAACTCAAGTGGAACCTCTAAAATACGTTGTGTTATATTTCAGTAATGTGATCCTGTAGATCCCGGCAATTAGTTAAAATGTTGGTACCTATCATCTGTTACTATTGGCACCACGTGCATATTTAGAGATTGATTAAGATTTTTAAAGCATGGAAACTATGGTTACTAATGTAATAAGTTTAGAACAGTCACCCTCTATATATCTTCTGAGACAGCAAATAGAAGTGGAAATTAATACTCCCGGTGAAAGCAGAAATGTGTTTTCATATAGGTTTAATATCTATAAATAGAGTAAATTATTCAAATTATGTTACATTTCCGAAATGTGATACTCATTCAAACAGAACAAATATAACAATACGAGAGGTAACGCATGAAAAGAAAATGTGAAATCAATAAAAGAATCGATAGTAAATTCAGGAAAAGTATATGTATAACTGTAAACTAAACAAAACATGCGAGGGTGAAAATGCGTGAATATGACTGTTGCAAAGGATTTGTTCCAGAATAATGGGATTGCATATCGTGTTATTGGAACTGTTTCCCCACGTGATTTTTATTCAAATATTTGACAGCACTCAGGAAAGAGTAATCCCGTTCTTCTGATCAACCGTTAGTGGATATACACTTCTATACTATAGGATAAAAAATGTGAAATATTGCGCTCATGACGTAGTTACAAACAATGAATCAAAAACTTTGTAAAAACATAACCGTGTCAAAAAGATTAAGCATGCTTGAGATACATCCAATTTCCGCTATAACAATATTATTATAAGAACAGATTTTCTCCCAGCATATTTATCCTTAATCTTAAACAAAAGCAACCCAGGCTAAATCGCTTTTTCGAAAGCTCCGCTGCGCTCGTATTTGACCTTATTAAAATCTCTATTAAGCATATCTATGTAATTAGTAAGAGGTTATCAGATTATCTTTACTTCAAGATTTTAACTCAATAAAATTAAAGTAAAGATGCTATAAGTTTATTTATTGTTCGTGTTGTGAAAAACAGACGAGCCAAGTGCTGCGCTCAATATAAATTAACCTTAAGTAATGAAGCGTCTTTACTTTCTATTAGATAGTTTATACAATATAATTTATAATATCTTCCAAGAAACTGAAAGTATAATTACAAAATAGCGTCTCAATTTCGTGTATAGTTGCCAAATATAATTAACACTGAGAGGAAGATATTGCAGTCCTAACAAAATTTTCTAGATTTTAGTTGATTCAGTTTCAAAGTTTATAGAATACATCTGATGATGATGACTTGAGGTTTATTGGTAAAACGATTGGAACACAGAGACCCGGTTCCAATCCCCGCTGGACCTAACTGAAATTTTCACCTTTCTTCTTCCACTTAAGTTTAAAATTTTGGTTCATCCCTCCTAACACAGATCTCCCAGCTTTTCTTCCATACTTGCTCGTTTTAGGATGTTGGTGCCAATTTGTACTTGTAACATTTTTATATCGTCCAACCACCTTTTTTATTTTTTGAGGTCTGTCAACACTAGGATTGTAAATTTTTGACGCAATAACTATTTTGTATGTTCATCTGTTAAACCTCGTTTATAATAGGTCTATAACATATACGCATCGCATATGCATAAAGCGAATCAATGGTGCATCACTATTCTGCTTATAGTACGAATATCAGTTGATAATAAACAGACAATACTCCACTCATACACCTTTATGCTATGCACTTGTGGGTTGAATCATTGGTCCAGAATAACAGTTGGGTACATTTTTGAAATAAAGAGTCAATCCAGTTAAAACCCTATAAAAAATATATAATATAAAACACAAAGGCAGCATAACAATATGGCTCATCCTAGTGGAAAATTCGAAAATAGATTTAAATCCTTAATTATTTATTTAATAAATTAGTTAATACTTATAAATCCAATTTTATTTTCACTATTGACAAGGACACCAATTCAATAAATAAGATTTTTTGCATGATTATTGTGTTGTTTGTGGGTGCAATAAAATAAAATCATTTTGCAAAACAAAACAAAAAATCATTTAAATCTACAGTCAAGTATTGTCAAGCATCACAACTCGCTTTTGGCCGCCACACGCAAAAATATTTTCCGCCCTGATGACAAAATTAAACATCGGATTTGTTTTACTTGAATTTAACATTTTGCCGCCTTTTTTTTAAATTTTTGGCTACAGGAGAACTTCCTCTTCGTCTATACGTAACGCCGTCTCTGCTTATATAGATGCATATTGATGTATCTGGAGACATTAATATGTCTTTTTATTAAATATATTATTAGTAATATTACAGGACCCTGATTTAGAAGCTAGATATGCTTTCATAGAAATTTAATTTCGCGTATTGTTTTTATTTAATTGTATGTAAATATAGGAGGGTAGTTTACATAACGTTTAGAATTTGAAGAACTTGGTCTACGTAAATTATTTGTCCAAAAATTTTGTAGCTTTTTGGAAAAACTTTTATTTGTAATTATTTAATATTAGAAATGTTTTATTGAGTTAAACATATAATTCACTGATTTTGTGTGGAAAAAGCTAAGGCATGCTAATACATAAGTGATTAGATACAACACTTGCTTGTCCATTGTTTAAAATGTGGGAAAATAACTATATGTAAGAAGAAATTATGTGTTAAGCATATTACACATTTAGTGTTCTATCTTAATACTGTGTACTGTCTCTTATTTTTTTTTTTTGCTTCCACCGAAGAATAATTTATGTAGCAAAAAAAAAATTACATTTTAATTCATTCACTGAAGCAAACAATTCGCAAATTATTATTATTTTTTATGAGCCTAGTTATGACAAATTATAAAATTTTCATAATCTAGTGTTATAAATTCATAGGTATTATAAGACTACTAGGTTTTTATTTATTACGTATCATAACCTTCCCAGTAAAGGATACTGGCATTTATAAAAAATGTAATATTTCATCATAATATAAAAAGTTTTCCAAAATTTTCAGCGTTCCCAAATTGGTTGCGCGATCACCACTTAAAGAAGCTCTGATATGGGTTACCAATATAGTATAAATATAACAGTGTTAAGTTTTACTATAATTTTAAAATTTCATTTAAAAAATAATTTGAAATTTGCCGGACCCAAAAAAAATGGTGTGCTGTAACTAGTCCACGTGCAGTAGTTTGCACAAAATTAGTTTTTTTAAATAGAATGCATTATACTATCCATGTATTGAATTACATTGTAAAAAAATAAACAATTTTAAAACACCACCCAGTATAGAATCAATTTCAAAAAGTGATAATCGTACGTATATATGATATAATTTACATATGAATTATATATTGTCAAATGAAAACATTTTTTGTTATTTTATTTGTAACATTTATGAAGTCGATAAAACAACAGAAAAAATATAAAAATCAATAAATCAAATTGTTGAATACAAACTATTAAATATTTTATTTATACACACTTCAAATGTTAAAACAACATGTCTGAGCGAAAAAAAAAAATTATGTGCGAAGAAGCTGAACAAATTACTAACAAAAAATATTTACTTTCAACAAAATATTCCCTTTTAAAATTGTTAAATTGTACAGTCATAAATAAATATTTATATAGGCGACAAATAACCCCCTTGGTTTTACAAGTCTCTGGAATCTGAGGGCTGGAAAGTAGGTAACCCTGAATTCGTCATGTCCTAACAAGAGTTTAACTGTCATACTGTCACAACCATAGAACTGTTTACACAGAAATTTGTCTAATTGTGTTCCCTTTCCTTATAGCCGTCATAAAATGAGATGTAATGGAAAGCAGAAGCAAAAAGAACATAGGTTTTTGCCAAAGTTTGGTCAGCTGAATGTTTAAAGTAGCAGCATTTACTGCCCGAGATATGACAATGTGTTTTTATTTCCCTTCGGCACTCTCAACCTAAAAATACATTGGATGTTTTTATAATCTTATTGAAATGGACTTGTCAAAAATTTCTCTTTGATGACATGTCATAAATGATTCTTTTTATTGGTGTAGATTTCACTATTTTTAAGATTCAGGTAATATTTTTCAGAAGATAGAATTTAGTAAAGAGATTTATAAAGGAGTCATAAATGTTAGGAGAAAATTTACATGACAAGCTATTTTCTAGAGTTTAACTAATGTGTTCTGTGCAGGATGCATTTTTTGTGATTAAAAAGAAATATGAGTTTGCACACAGTACCCTAGTACTCATACATTTAACACTTGGAGAACAGTTATAAAAGTTTAGTGAAATAAAATTGTGTACTTCTCGACTTTTATTTACTTTCAATTTATTATTAGTAGAAAGACTTCCAAATGATGATTTGATTTTGTTTAAAAATCTTGTATGGTCGTATTTAGTGATTCTTCTCGAGAATTTTTCGAGAAAAAGTTTTAATTCTCATTTTTCATTTCTCGACAAATGTAAAATTTGCTCGACGCCTTTACTTTAGTACTTTAAAGGTGATTATAATTTTAACATATTTTGATCCTCTACAATATTTTCAACATTAAAAAAATATATATATTCTAATAATTATATAATTATTTTTCTCGAGATTTCTCGAGAATTCTCGAGAAAATAAGTCTCTAATGTGAAAACGAGAAATCAGAAACACTAGTCGTATTAATTTATTTTGAGATTAGTTTAATTTAAATAAAACTTATTTTTTTGACAAGAGATTTAATTCTGCTAGTTATTCTGTTCCACCAGAGCAGTAGTAATTTTTTTGGCGCCCTTGGCAAATAAGGTAAATTGATCAAATTTACCTCCCCAAATCCAAGTGATGAGCAAAAAAAGAAAAAGGTCCTCACTCCTCAACTCCAATAGTTTTCACCTGCCAATGCTTTTAATGACCTAGACCAAATATACACAATGACGCCCCTCATCAGACCATCCGTACTCGTCGAACCTCGCGCCCCGGAAAGTGACCCGATGCCAACCCGTTGCTACGGCTCTGTGTTCCACCGAATATTTCAAGTGGTTTTTCAGTTTCATTTTTTACTAGGAACCACGCCCTCTTTTTTGTTGTTGGATATTTATCAAAATTTATTCTCATAAATAAATATGGATTTTTTTTTATAAGGACAATGTCACTAGTAAAGACCTATTACGTTTCCATAATATGTCTTCTTCTTCTTGGGGCACTGTTAGTCAAGTCTTTGGCCTCACTCACATAAGTCCTCCATCTTGATCTGTTCATTGTCAGGTCTTTCCATGTTCCCTAAATACCAATATTTAAAATAAAATATATATAAATACATAATATAAATACGTCTAATATAAATAAGGTCAAAAAGGGGTATTACCGGTTTATCCTTCCCGAATGTATACTAAGACATTTAGAAACATATTTTTTTCTGTCATAGATTACTTAGAACCACCCATTTTAAAATATTTCTACA
The DNA here is from genome assembly GCA_963971575.1 of Liopterus haemorrhoidalis. Lineage (NCBI taxonomy): Eukaryota > Metazoa > Arthropoda > Insecta > Coleoptera > Dytiscidae > Liopterus > Liopterus haemorrhoidalis. The sequence continues at coordinate 27,923,649 of OZ020616.1, forward strand.
GAGCGTTTTAAAATTTGTAAGGTTATGTATAAAAACTTGCTTTTATAAACATTATTCAGAAAAATTTCAAAATATGATTGGTAGCACGACGAATAACATCCGTTCATTTAAATGAATACTATATATATGCGTATGTCTTTAATTGTTCGGTGACGTCATTCTCTTTATAAAAAAAATCCGATTGTATTGCTGCGTAGATTGAAAAACGGTAATTTCAGTTATCTGGCGTTTTCGTTAACGAAAACAAAAAATATTGTTTTACTTTTTTACGTTCTCGCCTACTATAAGCCAGTTGGTCAGTCAACTCACTTCGTCATTTTGCGTCATAACTTCAATGACAAACTTAGTGCCGAAAAAATAAGTAAATCATTTTTTTTTTGCATTTGAATTATAGAGTAATATTGCACTTCACTCTTTTATTTTACTAAAACATACGTATTGAAGTCATATTTAGTTTGTGTTCGATAATCATTTTGAGGATTTACAAATTTTAAAATTTTTCATTTAATATAGGCATATACAGACATTTTTATGGCTATCGATAATTTTTATTTTGTTTACATTTGTCGACATTTGTTTTGACAATTGTGTTCACATATCTATCTTATAGTAATTTCTAAAACCCTTTTTTATTTTGCTTGTTGTTTATTTAATAGTTTTGTGTTTAGCTATATATTTTCTTACAGATATCTTATAGATTTCTATTTGATATTACATGTAGCGCATAATTTTTTAGGTCAAATTCAACCTATTTCTATTCTCTTTTCTTTGATCATATTTTTGGATCACATAAGGCCTTTTTAGGACTATTTTGCCTATTAGAATAGTTTATTTGTTTCTATTCTGTTCTTATTCTTATATTTTCACTTCATTTCGATACAAGGGACAGCGTACGAATTTTACATTTGTTAAATGGAGGCCACAAAAAATGTGACGTTTCAAGTGACGCAACTGCACTGATTGGCCGACTACTCTATGTACTCCTTTCAAATCGGCTTTAACCGAAATGAAACACCTGCTAAACTGGTTGGACTACATAATATTATTAACAATTAAAAATAAAAAAATAAAAAATAGGATCCAACACCTAGATAGGCGTATAAGAGAGCAGAGAAATTATATTCTCCGTTTCTAGACCTCCGGCCATAAATATGAAAGCCACGTGGTCAGTGTGACGTTTCGGCCGGTTCTATTATCCCTGTATAAATAGGTACTCATTTTAAGTATTAAATACTTGAGGCTGAGTCAACCCCAGAGCTGACTGCACAATTTCGGGAGATAAAAATCCGAAGGAGGTGGGAGGTATCGAACCAGGGTCCTTGTGCTCCGTAGACAACCGTCTTACCACGGAGCCGCGACAACTCTTATTATTTATTTATTTTATTTTATTTATTGACTATATAACAATTAGAAAATAAAATTGTATTTATAACACATATTATTCATATTAACCAATTAATCAGACTGTAACTGAAGAACATTAAGTTAAACCGGTTAATATCGGTATTAAATATTATGAATTTCGTTTTCATTCGTGAACGAAGAAAACAAATATTTTCCCGTTTTCGTTTCCGTTTTTTTCAGTTAATATAGTTATCTTGTTTTCGTTCCCTTTTCAGTCCCTGAAGTAAATATGTTTGCTTTCCATTTACTAAAGAAGTTAATATGTTGCTGTAATACCTTGATACATAGATTTTGACACTTTTATTTTATTCTATCTATTTATTCTATAAATTAATCTATTTATTTATTTAGCTGTAGGTCTGTAATTGAATACACTGACGCATTAAACGGATAATGGTCTAAAGAAATCATAAGATTTTAACATAAATCGTGACCGGCTGTGATAGCAACCCTGATTCACGCAACAAATTCTAATTCCGATCAGGGTATGGGTATTTGTAGTAGTACTTAACACCTCAGCCTCATTAAAATTAAGAAAACCATAAAGAAAACATCGAAGCTGGCTGAAGAGAAAACTCCAAAGCCAAAAAATAAAAAAACAAAAATGTGCAAAAAATAATGTTTATTTAGAAAAGAAAAACAATTTTAAGCAGATGTAACATAACAACATGAAGGATTTGTGTACGTGAAGCACTAGCCAAGTGGAAGGACCCAAGAGTAGAGAGAAAAACAAATAATTCTGCCAATGAAATGAACTAAAATATGCGGGTAAGAATATTTAACGTTCAAATTAATTATAATTTATTGTCAATAATAATTTAATACAATTAAAACAATAAAATTGCTGAGTATTTATCACATTGCGCTGTCAATCATTACATTATTTTTTTATAATTTCCATTAATTACAATAATATAGTTCAGTTATTCGATTCATTTTTCATATAATATTACAAAACTCATTTGTAGAAAGGCACATAAAACACATAAAATATTTAATATAAATTTGGAATTTGAAAAAATGTAATTATTAATAGCGATTAGTAAATGAAACATCTTACACTATTTTTTCTAGGGAGAAATTCTGATACTCAGTTTGATGTAAAGTTTTGGAATGTAATGGTTCTACTGAGCAACCGAATAAGTTGCTATTATTATTGCCCAATCCTCTCCTCTGCACGTTCATGGAAAGCCGCTTTAGCGTAATATTAGTTAAAGTTTAATTAATTTGCAAACTGAATTAATGATTAAAGTATTACTGTAGTGCAAACGAAAATCTAAAATATAATCAAACTTTAAGTAAAATATTATATTTAATAAGAGGATAATTAAAGTACAATTATAGTTTTGTACGAGTCGAAAAATCTGTTATTAAGAAATTTATTTCCCGAGAAAAAAGCAAAGAAAGACAAAGAGAACGGATGTATTCGTGATTTCGAAGTGAAAACAAAAAGAAACTCAATCTTTGTCAGTTTTGTAATTACAACTTTTTTCTTAGTATTTCCTATTTGTTCGTGCTGACGTTTTGTGACCTGAATTCGTATTTGTCGTTGATACATTTGAATCAATAATGAACAAACTCTTCACTTAGTTTCTTTTAAATATATTATGCATTAAAATACAACATTTTATGCAAATTTATTTTGTTTTTATTATAAAAACATTAGATAATTATTTCTAAATGTTCTCTACATAGGAGGTAAATGTGTTCGTTAATGAAATTATTATTTTCAAAGAACGCCGGAAACGGAAATACTGACTTTCCGTGTTGGAAGTAATACCTACCTAGTTTTAATGAGGTTACCTACTACTTGCACTAAGAGCAAAGAATAGTTATAAATGTAACGAAAATTATGCTTCATAATAATAAATGTACAAAATATTTCGATAATGTAAAGCGTACACTTTAATATTTTTTCTAAATTAGTCTTGTTAGTTGAGTGCTCTACTATCTATACTGGAGTAAGTAGGTACTAGTATGACTGAGCAAGTTACATGTGAGTAGTAGTTCAAATATCGAAACGGCTATTGACATTACAGAACAGTTATTTGGTTTTATAAAATATTTGGCGCAAAGCATCAAAGGCAATTAGAGCCTATAGCAGAATACAAAGATAATTTAAAATCAAATACAATGGAGTACATGACTGCTTTTTAATTTTTTTCATTTCAATATTTTAAAAGATATAAAAAGCTTTCGTTTTGTCATTTTGAAAACTGGAGTTTGTAGTTTGAAATTTTATTGGTATGAATCCTAAATATGACTAATAATTTAAAACAAATTAATGAATGTTTTTGTTTTTTTAAATCTCTATGTAACAAGTTGAATAATACCTACGTGGACTACGATTAATTTTGCTCCCCAAATTTAAAGTAAAGGAAATATTCAATATGTTTAAGTTATATTAGTAGATTAGAATTTTAACTGATTTTTGCAGAATTCTTCTTTAAAATGTTTAGCTGACTGATATAACTTTTAACATTCATATTTTTGAATAAGCGTGTTGCGATGATTATGTTTAAAGTATAGTAATAAAAATTACTGCTTATTATTATTGTGAATGTGACGAACTGATTTTGGCGAATATTATGTATAACAGTTTGCACCTACGTCTAGTGTGATTCTGTCTCCGGTCTGACAGGGAAATATTTTTTCTTATTCAAAAAATGCTTCCTTATAACAGTATGTATTAAAAGTTTATGTATTTTAACCAGTGATTTGTAATTCTATTTTAATTCCAAATAACCATAGAAATTTCTAAAAAAATAATGTCATGTCAATGATTAATGTGATAATTTAAATTTGATAATTGTACAACTGTTTATAATAATTTATATATGAATTTATTATTAATATTGAATAATAGTATTATTAAATACGAGATTGGGTAGATTTTACTTATTTATTTATTTTTTGTTGGTGTTTTTATTTTTTTGGTGGCATCATTGGGGAGAGGGGTTCTCCTCAGGCATATACAAATTCTGGTCAGCTTTTCGGTATGCCTTTTTATGTGATTTTTTTACTGAGAATTACAATTAGAAAGTGATGTACAGTTCATATTAGGCTTACGTTTCATCTTCGCTAGAATCTTCATGTAATTATCATACACTCAATAAAAACGCTTGTGGTGTAATTTTTTGAATGAAATTAAATGGAAGAACACATTAGTCGAATAACAAAAAACAAAACATCTAATTTCACAACATTAAAATAAACAAAGCCCGTCTTAAATCTGATGTTGGAGAAAGAGAGATTATCAATTTGGACCCAAAATATAACGCAACAAAAAACAAACAATACGTTTTTAACCTATATTAAAATATATGTGTTTCTTAATTACCTTAGTATATAATGGCCAGGTGCTAATGAATGCCCCATGTAGGTATAATTAAAGTATATTATAAAGACGTGCGATGACCGCATCTCCAGTGTTAGAGTAGCATCAAGACGCTAATTTAGCCTGAAGGCGGCAATTTTGCCGGAGGCGCTGCGCTCTGCACTAGCAACTTCAAGCGGCACTGTTTATGGAACACTTTAAATATGCTAAGCTGTATATTAATAAGGTGTCACCGCTTAACGCGAGTGGAAGTGTATCCTACTAAATTCACGTTAAGGGAAAACCCACGTATGCCGAGCTGTATTTAACAACACAACAAATATTCGGAATCTCTATTGTGACTTTGTCACTGCTGAATGGTATACAATTTGATTTATTGCAAAAAAAAAAAAAAAATCTGATACGGTCAACACATAATCCTCCAACCAATTTTTATTTTGTCATATGATACAATTATGAAACAAGTGAGTGTGGGTTTGTAGTTTCTTTTGTTGATGCCTCGTCTCAGTATGTATTCACACATGCCTGGAATTTATTGACAAGAAAATGGGCTAATTGTATAACCAGTATTCGAAATGTTTGTTCTTAACGCTTGTCAAAACAATCATTTTCATAAATCATTCATTACAGCTCCAATTGAGAGTTTTGGAGAAAAAAAAATAGCTAACAGAAATATGTATATATATATAAAAAAAAAATAATAAAATTAAATTTTAGGGTGTTGTAAGTATGACCAAAAAACTCTAGTAACGTTACTCCTGTGTCTGTCTGTTCGGTAGAAATTGTAGTTAAATGACTGAACATAGAAAGTTGAAATTTGGAATGCTTGTACAACTCTTTGACCCACACGATAACTATAGGGAGTTCAAAATACGCATCGCGGGAAAAATGTATTTAATGAAAAATACATATTAAAAAAAAAAAAAAATTAAGTAGGATATCAAATGAAATATTTTAATTCGTGGATAAACAAGCAAATTGTTATTCTTTAAAAATGTTTTTTATTTATTTTCGGATTTTCACCAATATTATGTCAAAAATTGAGTTTCCCGAGCGGTTGGTCTAAAAATCAGAAAAAAATCTCTATAATGTATATTGATGAGAACCGGAATAGTTCAACAGAATAATCGGAACAGTTCAAAAAAATATCGAATTTACGTGTCGAATAAAATTACTACTATTATTTTTTAAATTTAATGTGTGGTATCAAAAGAATGCTCTTAAGACGTAGATTAAGGAACGGAAAGTAGTTTAATGTATTTTCTTTATTATAACATATTTTTTGTTTCACAAAGTAATATACATTAATCTGAACCAGAAAGGTGCGAAAGGAATTAAAAGTTTATTGCATTTTTTGTGTTTTTGACAAAAATAATTATTTTTTTAAATCATAGCTAGTAATTTTACGGCTTTTTTGTTGTATTATGGATAAGGTAGTGTATGCCTTGTTTGAAATTATGTAATAAAAAAATAAATAAAATAATAATAAGAGCTTCGAGATGATGTGTGTAAGCTCCATTTACAATTATACGTCATGATTCAACCTATTGTTGAATTATTATAGTTTTTTGTTTTTTAAGTATCAAAGAGGAATAAATCACTTATAGTAGTAAAATACTTATAAATCAAATAACACAATGTAAATAGTAACAAATACGTTTCTGAAATTTGAAAACAATTAAGCCATTTATCAATACATGTGTTAATAAAATTAATATTAATTTAATAAAAACTTAGATACGATGCAAATGCAGAATAAATCGCTGGGATTTTTTAATTTAAATTTTCTTGTCACGAAATTTTAGAAAATTATTTAAATTTGATTTAAAAAAATTAAATGAAAACTCTTAGTATTCAAATAACGATTTAAATGATTATGAAAAAACTACTGATTTTGATGTGATTTTTCTAGACATCCAGCATTCCGTTGGCTTCTTAAACTTATTAAATATACCTACATGAATTCCTGCAATACAACTAAATACCCTGAATCACACATCGTCTTTTTTTTTCCGTTGTATACTAAAATACTCAATTTCGGTGATCGATTGATTATATTTACTTGAAGTTATCCTTAAAACAATTTAAATTTTTATTATATTATACGCTATCTTGAATTATTGTATAATTGATATTAAACGCTAGAAGCCTAAGTTATTGCATAAAATCTGACCTAGCTGGCAAAAGATCAATAAATGTTCTCATATTTTATTTTCACCCTTTTCTTGAGTACAGGCATAACAAATTCAAGTTAATTATAGCAATCAATATCGTGAATTAAGTATAAATACTATGTTCATCAATAGGTCAATATTTATAGCATTAAACTGTTTTCTCCTTCCGGGAAATATTCACATGGGTAACATTAACCCATGTTCGAGTCACTCTCAACGAAGCAACATTCAATTTACTTTTTATTATTTACCGCTTAACGTTCATAATAGTTTTACAGTTACGAATATGTCGATCAAAGCTATTATAACTAAATGTGAAAACTGCGTGAGAATACATGTCAATTACATACCTGCGTTATTATCACTTTTATTTAGTGTATGAACGCTAGAAATATGATGTTTGTTGATGCCAGTGTTCGCTCTAATGAGAAATTTATTCATAGGATTTGAGTAATTGTAACGTGCAGTGAGCTATATTTTAAAATAAAATATCTAAAATAACTGTTATGATATAAACTAGAACAAAATGGTAAACAATGTTTTTAAAAGTTTATTTTATTTTCCCAAAAGAGAGTACTGAAGAAAAAGAAACGGTTTATTATTGTTTACGGTACAGCGACATAAAAAACATAATTTTACATAAGTTTTATTTAGGATTACTATTATTATTATATTTATCGACTACATTGTATTAACAAATACATAATGGTCAGTCAAAAAATGACAGTGATGTACTATTAGCTAGATAAAGTCATATTGTCAAAATTACGCTGCATTCTGAGCTCTTTAAATAAGTTGTCTGTGCAATGTGCTTTATGGATATGTTTAATACATTGTTTTAACGTTCGCGGTAGTGTTTACAGCTTAAGGAAATTATTGAGTTACGAATAGTGCGACACATGTGTGTTTTTAAACCAACTACGGTGGCTTCGTAAAATGTTACGAATTATAAGACAAATAATTCTGCTGTCTTAGATTTTTACTAACTAAACCTAACCTAATTGCCTAAATTGATCATATTTACTGTTAGTCTTTGTAATTATGGGCGAGATTTGTTGTAATCAACGCGATGGCATTTTCTTACGTTATGTAAAGGCATATAATGTGACCGTTCTCTCCGATATAGACTAAAAGAACCAATGTGTTTATATGTCTATCTCATTACAACAACTCGCTAACTACAAAGTTTAGTAAACTATACACAGTCGACAATATACAACGTATTAAAGGTCTGAGGTCTGAACGGTTGCTCGCATTACCATATGATAAACTTGTAGTGACAATCAACAGTGCACAAGCTATAGTCTACAGGCTAATAATTTAAGAGCTCTGAACGTAGCTTTAATATTGAGAAATTCTTCAAATGAATAAAAACTGACTTATCATAAAAAAAAAAAATAAATAAATAAAATACGTTTGAAGTTTTCTGAAGGCAAAGCTTTGAAGAAATCTGGTAACTTATGCGTAGTAATTATTACATTGTCTTGATTTTTGGAGTCTAATACATGGGCAGTAAATATTCTTTTTGTGCCTAGTGTCGTAATGGTGGACATTTTCATGACTCGTCAGATTATTACAATTATTGTGTACTCATAGCAAGCACTGATAAATATAAATTAAAGGCAGTCATTATATTAAATTCAGTAAAGAAGAGTCTACAGTCAGTTCGATAGCTAACCCCCTTAATGATTCTAAGCAGAGCCGTAGCAATGTTTTAGGCGCCTTGGCAAATGAAGTAAATTGATAAAATTTACTTCCCCAAAAGCAAATAAAGAACAAAAAAAAACGGTCCGCACCTCTCCCAATTTTAAGTGAAGAGAAAAAAAAGGTCCTCACCTCCCAAATTCAATGAAGAGCAAAAAAAAAGTCCTTACCTCCCAAATTCAAGTAAAGAGCACAAAAAATCGTCCGTTTTCATCCGCAATGGCGCCCCTCATGACACCCCGCGCTCTTATTAAACCTCGCGCCTCTGGCAAATGCCCCGACGCCACACCGTTGCTACGGTGCTGATTCTAAGAGCACGCCGCTGCAAAGAGATTCTATTAGGCGAGGCAGGCTAAAACTATTTCGAATCCTGAAAAATGTCGAATATTTAATGTCATATACCGAATTAAAGGAACGGCGAACAGTGTACCCGCACAGAGTCATCGTTCTCAAGTTATTTTTTTACCGACTGTCACATATAGAGAGGAAGGAATTGTAATCACACCAATTTTTACTTTTCGAGATTTTTACAGAGAGGCACGGTTAGGTTTTTTGTAACACGAATCAATTGTTTTTAGCGTGATGTCGGGCTGTCGATATGTGAACACTTGTAAAGCAAATTCGGTTGAACAGATTTTCAAGTAATTTAATATTTTAGCTACGGACGTGAATATGTCAATTCGATGTTCTTATGTGTTTTACGAATTTTTCGCAATAGAGATACCTATACTACGGAAAAAATATTTAATAAATATTGCTATACAAGCAATAATCGACAATTTTTATTAACTTAATACATTTTTGCGATATTTAGAATCTATTTTGAGATGGGTACACTGCGATATTGGATGGAATTTTGCGATATTGAATCTATTTAATGCAGAGCTGGCGCTAGCTCTTTTGACGCCCGGGGCAAAGCCAGCAAAACTGGGCCTTTTTATTAAAATGTGCAGTGGCAAGAATTTAGGTATTTTCAGTAAATTATCTGTATGCTTTATTATAAATTTAGCAATATAAAATAGAAACATAAATCAATTTTAGTTTAAATCATTGATTCATATTTTAGAAACTTTGGCTAATCTAATTTCAGAACATAATAATACGTACAAAAACGTTGAAACCTTATTTCCTACATATTCTTTTAATTTAGATGATAGCAATTTAAATATTTTAACTTCCAAATACTAGTTATGGCAAAGTGAATTTGTTAATATACATAAATATGTCACCAAAATCATCCAAAAATATCCGAGTATACTCCTACAAAAGCTGTTAATAATATTAGTAATGTTACCAATAACAAAATTTTCTGCAGATCGATCATTTTCTACGTTAAATTATTTAAAAAACTATCTTCGAAACACTCTTTTTAAACATGTCAGAAGATCAAGAAATGGACTTTCTTATGTAGAAAAATATGCATATAGATGAAAATAATTTACAGAAGTCCAAAAGAAGACTAAATTTGATTATAGAATCAATAAATGTGTACGCCTTTAAAATCAATTATGCACATATGTGCAGTGGTGTAAAAATAAAAAAGTGAATTCATATTTTTGCACCCCTTTTTATAAATTTCTGGGTACGCCACTAATATTAGGTATATTTGAGCGCTCTTTTTGGCGCCCCCCAAGACCAAGCGCCCTGGGTGTGTGCCCCTCTCGCCCCTGCCTTTCACCGGTGCTGATTTTATGTATATAGGTATATTTCCACGATTACGATAAATAATAAACATATAATGAAATTGTTAGCGTAATATAATACTTACGTTGTTATCTTTTTCAATAATATTTTCTGTTAGAAAGTATTTTCTTTACGTACTTTGTGATGATGGTCAGTTTTGTGGTGACCATAGCTGAATTTTTACTATTATCTTCCTTTTTATGTTTATAATATATATCAAAATTAGTAATTAATCTTATGTCAAATTATGAATGCTAGTAGGAGCAATATATCTTGCCATGCATGAAAATCAACAACTTTTTGTAGTATTTGTCATATGCCGATTTAAGTATTTTTTATTATCAATATTTTTCATTTAATATTCATATGAGGGTATTCTACATATAAAAAATCTGTAAACGGGTAAAAGAACTGCATATTTATGTCAAATTTCAACTTTCTAGTTTCAACCGTTTGCATATAATATCGGCCGTACACTTTTGTTTCTAGATATACCTACGAAGCCCTAATAAAAAAGTCATAATCACAAAAAGTGGAATACTATTGAGTTCTATAGTTATGAACCGACTCATCCCGGATACACATTATGGTGGCTAAGTAGCTAGTAGTGTAAGTCGTGTAAGTAGTGTAAGTAGTGTAGATCTAAGGCCGTGAACATACAGAAAGCTGGTAAATCAGCGCTGACAATCGGTACCGAAAACAAGCGTACTGGGTTACTGGTTGAGCACACGCTAATCGCTGATATTGCATGTGACACTGACAGATGATATAACCTATATATTGAAGTTTTTATTTATTTTTTCCTATTTGTCGTACATTTTTTAATTATATTGGCCTAGCATAGATTGAACGCTAGTTTTGAAAGTGTATAGCTACTCTTTCGTATATTGGCTCAATATGTTGAAATAAGTGAAAACGGCGAGTTCTGATTCATCTTTGGATGAGTTGTTTCTAACAGAATCACCATATTTAAAAATCGAACCAAAAAGATAAGGTATACATGCAATAAACCAAAAGAGACGTAAATATGGGGAATACCACCACCTTTTCCCTCAATTAAAAGATGATGCAAGATTTTTTAAATATTTTTTTGTTTCGGCGCTGACAACAAGCTGCTTAAACTGCTTAAAATTTTCGGTAAGCGAGTAGCCGACACCAACCGGCGCCGACCAGTAGACAGCCTGTGCGGTTATATTTAAAAATATGGACAGATACTGCGGCAGATCAGCGCTTGTTGCCAGTAAGGCCGGTTCCGGCATTCTGTATGTTCGCGGCCTTAACAAATATAAAAATCATTTATAAGGCCCCGCAATTGATATTATGCATCGGACATCACGTTTTTACTGTCCGGAACTGACTCCATAGACTATTATGTTAAAAATGCACTTATTCATTTCCCGATTAAATTAGTACGTTTTTGTCGAGGTTTAAAATATCGGGATTTATCTAAATACATTTAGGCGAAAATATATAAAAAATGATATCAATGATATGCGTATTTGTTGCTGAAGTTTAAATGTTAATGTTTGTATTCTTAATTTTATGGAGAGATATTTACAACATAATATAATTAAAATGATATATTGACTAACAATCTGTGATAACGTTGCTCAACAATTTTAATTTTTCTACAAAATACTGTCATTTACAAAACAATGTTTCTTGTCGTAATGGCTTCATAAATCCAAGTTTACTGAAATAATGTGTAGGCAAACAATTTTGATTCATCTCTTTGAAGAAAGAAAAATGTTACACCTTTTCCTTCTTTGTTTGTACTTCCGTTAACTTTAAAATAATGTAACTTCCGACGCAAAGTCAACTTTTCAGAGAATTTTGTAATAAAACAACAAGGAAAAAATCAATAATTTATATATATAAAAAAGTAAAATCTCCTTATATAAAACTTGAATTAAACTCGAACATTAACTTCGTAAAAGAATTTATACATTAATATCTCTTGCAATATTAAACTCTGTAAACCAGAAAGTTTATTGAGTAATTCTCGTGAAACGAGGCTTAATAAGAATCAGATCTTCTTAATTAAACCGCAAATAATATGCGCCTGGTTAAAATATAGATTATATTACGCAATAAACAGCTTCATTAGTATCAAATTTTGGATCAGTATTACGCCCACATAAATTACAGCACGCTTGAACGCCTACCAAAGAGCGTTTTTTTCTATTGATCTCGAAACTTTTCTTCTTTCAATCGATATCTTTATAAAAATGTCACAGAAGAGATTGACTTTGAAACATGTCGCTTATATGAAGTCACATTATAATAATGCAGTAGACCAAATACAGGATGAATGAACTTATGGATTAATCCACGTTGATGATTGAGTTGGTCGCATTCTTTTTAGGAGGTTGGTCGGGTATGACAGGCACGTCTCTGCCGGTAAGTCAGACGCCTGCTCGGTCGGTAACAAACTGCTCCTGAAATACTGCCTGGTAATAACTCCTTTGCCCTATGTAATGTAAGCCCATGGTTGCAACGTTGGCTTTAAACATGTTTTTACTTTTTTCTGCGGTATGTTTTGCGGCTTAAAGGGTGGAAAGTAAAATTTTACTGTTTTTATGAGGAAGCTCTGTTTACCTACTCCTTTAACAAGATTTAGTTATTAAAATTCAACTTTAGTATATAATGTCATCCAAGAATTTTTTTATTCACTAGCTTCAGACGCCAACTAAGAATTTCAGATGACGATAAGCGTTCAAAGACCTTAAAACTTTACAAATTTAACATCATAAATCAAAACTTCCAAAGTACCATCATGCATGTTTAGCTTAAAATATTAACTGTGAACATAAGCAACTAATTTGTTTATTTCGAATAATGGCGCTACTGACCATGAATGCTATGTGCTGCATGTTAAATAATTGTAATTAATTAAAACTGGGCCAAACATTACTTTTAGCAACTGTTATGAACATATCAATGATCATTTCTAGAATACCAAATTTCAGTTAAATTGGTTTAACAATTTGATTCCAATAAATAAATTTGGTAATACTATAATACGTTTATGCCTGTTTGGATGAATTGTTTACGTATGTGTGTATAATATGCAAAATATATCAAATTCACGAACAATTGAATTATACATGAACAACACAAATATATCTTGCTATCTTGGAATTAATTACGATTCTTATGATATTTTATGGTACGACTATATTTTGATTTGTACTGGCACGGTCTAAGCAAAATTCTCTGCCTAACCTATGCGCTATTAACTATGATGTGCGTTAATAATCTAAACATTCAAGAAAAATACTCATTTTGTGAATAGGTCATTTAATTATTATTTAAGGTAACAAAACGATAAAGATGAAAATCTTGGAAGAAGTATTGATAATCCATCCTTGTTTTGGTTACTCATGTTATCAAATAACAAACACTGTAATACAGTAGTATTACAGTTTTACTAGATTACTAGAGTTGATCTGTTTCTAAGAATATTTGTTTTTTGTTAAAATTAATTCAGTTCATCAGCTGTAATTTGTTATTCCTCGAAGAATGTTTGTAAATTTAAACCATAATTTATCAACAAAAAAGATCATGTAATTGAGTACCTTCTATAGTTAGCAGAAAAATTTTCACAAAATTTTACTAATTATATTTAAAATAATATTATCTACTAGCAGTGTACGCACTGCTTCGCTACCGGAGAAAAGCAGTAGTATCCGGTTTAGACCGGGCCTGTGTCTGAATGGATTCAAATCAGGTTTGGTGCGAATCGTTTTTTGTTTTAGTCTTCCATTTTATAAATGTGTCCTTACGCAATTAATTTAAGTGAGGGCCTCTTTATAAATGACATTGGGAGAACAGTCGGAACAACTCGGGAAAATGACACTTAACCATGTTATCGCTCAAGTTGCTTAAAACTAAATACCAGATCAGAAAGATTCATTGAGATTTTTGGTGTGCACACTTTCTCCCAGCTACCACAACCTGTCAGCTACATTGCTCCTAGGGTTTGCGGGGTTGAAAACATTACCATTTTTAATTTGGTAAAAAGTACATGGGCCACAATACCTGCGAGGCCGTGTACGGACGCAGGCATCCACTGGGTAGTTCTTAAAGATAGTTTTTGAAGTTTAGTGCCATTTTACCGTTTAGGGGGACTAAGATTGCGGAGTCAAATAATTGGTGCACCAATTTTAAAACCTAGCTCGTAAGGTGGTAACCCTGAAATATTTAAATAGTTAATAGCAGGGCTTCGAACCGTTATTTTTTTCGTTTTGGTTTCGGTTTTCGTTCCGGCAAAAATAACGGATATTTTCGGTTCAGTTCCGAGTGATAAAGTTTTAAGTTCTCTTATTTGTATTAGAAATTTATTTTCTACTATAATTTAGAAGAACATTTTATTCCTTATTTTGTAATAATCTTACCAAGGCCACTGCCGGGGGGGGGGGGGGGGTTCTGGGCGTTCCCCTACCCCCGAAATAATAGAAGCGGATTTTTTTCTGCTCATCAGTTTAAAAAATATTTTTAAATAAAATGTATTTTATATTTTGGTTCACTCCCATGAACATTATCTGAACCGAAATATACCGATATTTTTTCGTTTCAGCTCCGGTTTTCGTTCCGACAAAAAAAAACGGTTGTTTTCGGTTTTCGGTTCAGGTCCGGTTCAAGCCCTGGATAATAGGTAACATGGTATACGTTTATATATATATATATATATATATATATATAAGATTTATATTCTATAACCGCATCAAAATCAACAGTTTTTTGATAATAATTTTTATTCGTTATTTGCGCTTTCATTTAATTTTTAAAACTAAATTTAAATAATTTGCGAAAATTTCATCACAATAAAATTTTAATTAAAAAATCCCTGAGATTTTTTTTTTGCATTTGCTTCGTATCTAAGCCTTAATTAAATTAATAAGAAATATATTAAGACGAATCATTATTTATTTTTTTAATTTAAGAAAGCTATTTCTCACTATAAACACTGTGATATTCGATTTATAAGTATTTCACTACTATAAATAGCATTTCTCTTTGATACCTTAAAAATAAACAACTAAAATAATTCAAACAATAGGTTGATCACAACGTAATAGTAGGCGGATCTTCCATACATGAACTCGATTCTTAGTTGTTAAAAATATTTTAAATTTCAAAAGCTGACACTCTAACTTAGCCATAAATACAATAATTCATAACATTATTATCCATAATTTAGCCATGAATTAAAAAAATAATTAATTTTGTCAAATACACAAACACTGCAATATTTTCCAAAAACGCAATCTGATCAAAAAATCCTTTCGTACGTTTCCGGTTCAGTTCAATGTATATTACTTAGATTTTTTTCAAATGTTATTTTAACCCCTTTGAGAGAACCCTACAGAAATTATAAAACCAAAATCTTAACCCTAAACTTAAAATTTTAACAGGGTTCCGGAACCGGTACTGGATGTCATGTTATACTGACCGGACCGGATGTCAAGTTATACTGACAATCACTCTGACTATGTTGATACTATTATTTGTAAACTTTGATGATTGATGATGATCAATTTATTACTTGCTCCAAGTTCTCAACAATCTAACAATCACGTCGCTGTTGGGGAATACCTGTAACTCATTTGCAGTCAGACGCAGGGCGTAGACCGAGTATTTTCCTGGGACGAGCTGAGATTTTTTTTTCAAACTCACTTTTTAACTTTTTTATAAATTATATATATATGTATATAACGGCCACGTCGCATCGACGACAGCACTTCGCTACTAAAAGAACAATATTTTACAAAAGTTGACGAGAGTGGGCTCGTTCATGAATGAAGAGGCCAATTCTGGATACGAACAATTTGCCACAAATAGCGTAGAGATAATTATAGGCAGAATCAGGCAACAGCGTTTGAAGTCTGGATTTGCGTTTATTGCGTACTACTGTGGCACGGTTTATACGTGTCGGTTCGTACTGCTGTATACCGTTTGTCACTAGATTGCGCCATATACTTCGACAGAGGGGTTTTGACAATTATAACAGGTATGATAATTTATTATTGAAATTAGATTTGAAAAATAATAATAATAAAAATAAATTAAAAAGTAATGTCAATAAAAAAGCAAGTAGCAAAATAAAAATGAAAGAAGTATTTAATTGTTGAAAATTATTTAGTGAGTAAAACATTTTTATTTTAAATTTTTTGTTTTATAAACATGTTAGGAATTTATCAACTTTTTAAAATTTTATTAAATATTGCAAAATATTTGACTACTGATATATAAATAAAGAGTTGCAGTGGCTTCGTGGTAAGACGGTTGTCAACGGAGCACAGGGACCCGGGTTAGAGAACCCCACCTCCTTCGACTCAGCCTCAAGTATTTCATACTTAAAATGAGTACCTGTTTATACAAGGATAATAGGACCGGCCGAAACGACCACGTGGCTTTCATATCTATGCCCTTCTCTGCCCCATATACGCCTATCTAGGCGTTGGGATCCTATTAGTTATTTATTATTTTATTTATATAAATAAAAGTCGTATTCCACATTTTTTTAAATTATTGTAAACAACAGTTTTGAATATTGTAAATTATTTGTTATTTAATTCGATTAGTTAGTTTTTGCAGTGCAGAGAATACAATTATTGTTTATTTACTTTTAATTGATATTTATTACCATAATTAAAATGCATAACTGTTATTAAAATCTTATAAAAAAAATAAATAAATAAAAACGGAACCGAATTCTAAAATCGGGTTTACATTTTTTTTTTTTTTGAAGCAGTATCTTGGTTCTAACTCTATTAAAATTTATACTGGAACCGAATCCAGAACCGAACCCTTAAATAAAATTCGGGATTTTCTGACTCTGCTTACTAGATAAGTACAAAAATCTGAAAGGTGAGGAAAATTCACACCACATAAATTTTTTTCAGTATGGTTGTTACAATTGTCATACATTCTCCAGGATTATGAGTAATTAAATTCAGAGCCGTAGATACATTTCTCACGACACACGGAGAGACCCATTTTATCACCAAATATCTTCTAAATGGGTACAGGTTTATCATCGCATTATTACAACTGAAATAACATCCATATACCTACACAATGTTTCACAACGTTATGTTTCCAACGATTGGAGCGTGGAGTTTCAGGAGGCGAGTCCGTTACATTTGTCTTTCACAATTAAAACTTGCTGATAACATTTTATGAGCCATTGTTCTCAGAAACGAATCTCGAATGCACATCGCATTGATAACATTACATGCATTGCAATTCTTATACATCTTTTAAAACGGTATGTTCTGAAAGGTTCATTAAAAAATTTCAAATTACTCATTTAATTTACTTTTAAGGTCTTGAAATTATTGTTATTCACTTTAAAATTTTTATTACTACTTACGTTTACTAAGTTGATGTTAGTAAAAGTAAAGGTATCTTAAATATTATTTCAGAAGCTAAATGTAATTGGGTGGATAAAGCACGGCTCTCTTTAATACATATCTCAAATATTGAAAGGTCTTTGCCCATTTGGCAAAATGATTTAATTTTTTTTAAGACTATCTCCAGGCAGGGCCATAACTATGGTATTAAGCATCGGTGGCAAGTGTTCAAATTGAGCCCGCTCGAAAGTTTTGGCAGCAGAACTAGGTCATGAGCAAGAAAAAGTAATCCGAAGTCACTAACTGATAAGTTAGTGACGGTAAAAAACAGGAATTCTAACTACCTAATGAATAAAAAAATTTATGTAAAGTATGAATTTTCACACATTTTAAGGTTTGTATGTATTTTAGTAAGTGACAATAAATTGTAGGTACATATTAAAAATCATAAATTTTTATAACCAGTCAAATAAATTTTGTAAGCATGATTAAAAAATCGAAAATAATCAAGAATTTTCGAATTAATTATCATATCAAAAATTCCTGTTGTAGTGTTCCGGTTCATATTCATTTCTATTACTCAGTTTTTTTCAGACTTTTTGATTAACTCTTCTGGGTTATAGAGTCTGGGACGAGTTTTTTTTTACCACCTTTCGGCAAAAATAGTGTTAAAATAAAGAAATTTTAAAGAACTACTTTCCGTTCCTTAATCTACGTCTTAAGAGCTTTCTTTTAATAACACACAAAAAAAAAAAAAAAAACTAATACCTAATAATTTTTTTCATACACAAAATTCAATATTTTTTGAAAAACTATTCAGATTTTTAGTTCAACTCCTCTGGATAAGAATGGGGAACAAAACAGTTTTTTTAAACATATTTGGCGAAAATCCCATAAAAATGTAAAAGATATAAAATGATTTTTTTTAAATTAAAATTTGTTGGTTTATCTATGCATTAGGTTTCAGTTGACACCCCATTCAAAATTTAAAAAAAATATGATGTTTCCGTTGAATACATAGATATTTGTTTAAATTTTTTCCACAAAGTGTTTTTTTGAACTCTCAAAGTTTTCCGCTATGCGATGCAAATGCAATGTGATGCTATATGTATCTACAAAATCCAAAGTGGTTGTTGCGCAAAAAAAAAAAGAAATTAAAAAATACTCTCTACACACAGCTGCGTCGTGGCGCGCGTCTCTTTTATCACATGCTACAACTCGTTACTGCGGCCATAATTGTTCTGTACATCACTGGTTCTCAACTAGAGGTGTACCCCTAGGGCAGGGGTTGGCAGACCGAAGCTCACGAGCCGCATGTGGCTCTTTGAGGATGTTCTACTAAAACCTTCTAAGGAAATGTAAGCTCATTGTTTTCAATAATTTAAATCCATACTTATTACATGTTGTGATTTATTTATGTATATTTATGCACTACTCGTTAAATGATGCTAAAAAAAAGTCATGTATTAAAACAAAATTATGGCTCTTTAACATGTTTCCAGATTCCTTAAAAAGTGAATTTGGCTCTTTAGCCTCTCAAGTTTGCCGACCCCTGCCCTAGGGGCACATTGGAAAGTACTAGTGGTATACCTGGCTCTTTATCAAAAATGTCAGATTTACATTTCTCTTTTTTAGGTAATTGCAAAATAGTTTATTATAAAATGTGTTATTTATTTACAATATACAATATTTATTTTTATACTACCTCCGTATTCATAATTATTGTATTAATTTTTTAATTATTATTATTTATACCAACCATTACTCATAGAGAGGGAGGTACTGTAATCATACCAATTTTAAATTTTTTACAGATAAGCACGAATTATGCATTTTGTAACACAAATCAACTGTTTTGTGCGCGATATCTGTCTATCTGTCAGTTTGGAATCAATGTGTAGAGCAAATTCAATAGGGAATACGCATAAAATTTATATTTTCTTAAAACTACATTTTTTTGATTTGTTAATGTTAGTTATGTCACCTAACAAAACAATAATCGCATTTTAATTAATATTTCAGCGAAATTTTTTAATTAAAATATAAATTTTAAATAAGCAGACCACAGCGCGAAGGTTGCCGAGTAAATACGACTGAGTATGACGTCAAACACTAGACGGCCCAGACTACAACATAATCTTTACGTGTGTATATTGTATTATTCGAGAGTTTTGTATTTGTCTTTAAACAATTTTTCACGCATTTATTATTAAAATGACAGATAAAGATTTTGTTAGGGCTCAGAGTGACAATTTACCCAACATTGATTCTTTTCTTCCTTTTCTTTTGTTTTTCACCATTAGGTAATGAAATAAATTGTTTTTGTGGAGTTCTAAACAAAGTATTTGTTCACATCGGTCATCATTAATTCGGTAAACTTGTACAATAACTTTATTTTAATTAAAAACACTCTAACTTTACACAATCTATAAAAGTTATACAAACAAATTAGTTCACGACAGACTGTGTTGTCTGTACGCTGTAGACTGGGTAGGCTGTACGCTACACACTAGCTAGGTTCTGACGTCACACGTGGTTTTTGCGCGCTACATACATTTATGACTTTTTAAGACTTCAAATTAAAAAAAAAAAAAAATGTAAAACTGTTTTTTTGTTTACATGTAACAAGAGGAATATAATAACCAATAAAAAAAAAAATCATGCCTATCCCCTATTCTGCGGATTTTTAAGAAATTTTATTTTAAGCTCTGGATGTGAATATCTCAAAATAATCAACTTTTGGTACAGATTCGTCCACCGGAATGGGTAGTTTACTGACGTCACTTTTCTGTGTTTCACGAATATTTCGCAAACATTTTGAAAAATTGTATTTGCTTAATTTGCTATACAAATCAAACGAGCACCAGGTGGGGGTCACAGCCCGCCAACCCTTAAAAAACATGCTTTTAATGGACACGGAAAAATCATGGGAGCGCGCCTTATACAAGTAATGACTATATTAACAGTTATTTGTACATTTTTTCCATAATACATTTTTACTTATTGACAACAAATTACAACTTGATTATTAAATAAATAAATTTATAATTATTAAATAAATTTTGAAGATTAATTTTGTACGTACACATTTATTTAAAAACAGGTTTATGAACCTAGAATTGATTAAATAAAGTTCAAATATATCATTATAGGTACAAAATAATTGACCAAATAAGAAATGAAAATATAAACGTTAACAGGTAAAATTAAGCACTTTAAGACATGTGCTATATATGGCACGGGTCAGATTTATTGCATTTTTTAAACAAGTATTTTTTCTGTATATTAATTTATTTTTTTCTATTGTAAAACTATTTTTTTATTTAAAAAAAATCATGCGGTAAGGGCTTAAGGGATACTTAAGAAAAAGATTCAGAACCATAACTTGACATTACCACAGTGCACCTCTGCCCGCTTATGCGCTATGTGGCGCCCTAGCGGCTTTGAAGGTGATTAACATGCTTACCATTTTTCTTAAAATTTGGTACACAGTGTTTATTTTAGCTACAAGTGCAAATAAATTTAATAAATGCAAACTAAGTAAATAATTGTAAAATTCAAAAAAAATCTTATTATTTACACGATTTAAAAAATTAGGTCTACAGTGTTTATTTTAGTTTTAAGTGCGTCACTTTTGTCAGTCCGTATATGAAAATTGTAGTACAGTACATGCACCGATAAATGACAAAAAACATGTTTCTAATAGTGGACCTTTTCAGTTAATGGCCCTTCCTGGAACATAAGAAGTTGTTATTACGAGGTACGCCTGTATGTTTACTGTTGATAAAAATATAATAAATGCAAACTAAGTAAACAATTGCAAACTTCAAAATTTCCATGGCTACCTGCCAGATTTATTTTTTTCAAATTGTTTACATAATATATAAAATTAGGTCTACAGTATTTATTTTAGTTACAAGTGCGTTACTTTTGTCAGTTATGCTGCGTTCACAGCCTCGAAATTAGAATTAACGTTAAATTAGTACTTAACATTAAATTTGTACGTAGATATTAAGTAGTGTTCACAATGTAAATTAAGACACTGACAGAAATTTCTATCGATTTCTACTTTATCGTTGGATATTTGACAGCTGTTTATATTTGCTAATGAGGTTTTGAGTGTTTCATAGTTCTGAAAAGAATTAAAATAAAGGGAAAATTTATATCTATGCTCATAGAAAACAGAAAGATATAGATAGAAACTATAGAAACAAAACAAATTGGTCATAGAAATTTTTAGGTTAAGACAAATGCTTACTGCGCATGCGTCAATTATAAATTAACGTAAGGGTTTGTAGCTTACAAATTCTTAATTTTAATTTATAAGTATACCTAAGTAGTGATTCTTCTCGAGAAAAAGTTTTAATTCTCATTTTTCATTTCTCGAGAAATGTAAAATTTCCTCGACGCCTTTACTTTAGTACTTTAAAGGTGATTATAATTTTAACATGTTTTTATCCTCTACAATATTTTCAACATTAAAAAAAGATTTATATTAGAATAATTATATAATTATTTTTCTCGAGATTTCTCAAGAAAATAAGTCTAATGTCGAGAAATCAGAAACACTATACCTAAGTATTAAATTAGAAGGTTGTGGATGCTAACGTACAGTTACGTATAACAAACATTTACCTTAATTCTAAATACAAGTTCTAATTTCGAAGTTGTGAACGCAGCATTTTGTCGAATGCAGATGGCATCATATACGGACAAAATGTAGTACATGCATCGATAAATGTGAAAAAAATTTTGAAAGAGTGGACCATTTCGGTTAACGCCCTTCCTGGAACCTAAGGGGCCGTTATTACGAATTACGCCTGATTGTTCACTCCTACTAAAAATATAATAAAATAATGTATGCAGACTACGTAAACAATTCCAAACTTTAAAAGTTCCATGACCAACTGCCAGATTTTTTTAAATGGTACTTATTTTAAGTATTAAATACGTGCAGCTGAGTCAACCCCTGAGATGATAGCCCAGTATCGGAATATGAGTACAGTAACTATATACATTTATTTGAAGCAAATAATCTCAATTAGGTTTGTAACTTTATAAAATTTATGTGAAGTATGAATTCTCAAACATTTCAGTAATTCGTAGGTATCTGTTAGGTGCAGGATGTCCAAACAGACTGGATGTCTGGGGCATTTTTTAATATCTTTTCATATCTACAATCACGTCAAAATCAATAAATTTATAAAAATCTTTTTCGAATATATATTAATATAAATTAAAAAATATGTTTTAAAAAACTTTGTAAAAATTTGTAAAAATTTTGATTGTACTTACTATTCTGGTTCATATCAATGTGTATTACTCCAGTTTTTTCAGATCTTTAGATCAACCCTTCTAGGTAAAAAGTGTATCGTGCAAACAATTTTAGAAAAAATTATATCAAAAGTCGCGTTAAATTAAAATGTTTTTTTTTTTAAATTAATTTTCGTCATCAAATCTACGTTTCAAGAGATTTCATTTGATGCACTACATACCTTCTTTTATTTTAAAAAATACATAGATATGTATGCATATATACTATGAGTTCCAAAAGAAATTACATAAGGGTTGGCTATGGAAAAATAAAATGTCTACTCCAAGCTTTAGAATTAATTAACTGTCATCAATGTCGTTGATGTCATACGATATTTATTATTATATAAAGCTTGCAATAGACATTATTTTTTTCCATAGCCAACCCTTATGTAATTTCTTTTTGAACTCATGGTATATAAATAAGTGTATATCTTTTCGGTCACAGTATTTTTCCTATATGTGGACCAAGAAACTGTTACATACATGTAGCAGCAATTTTTATTAATCTGTTTCTTAATTAAAAGTAACTTTGCAAAGATCAAAGGCGGACTTTGACCTAGACAAACTAGGCAACTACCTAGGGCCCATATTTTTTTGGGGCCCGCAAGAAGGTTTTATTATATATTGTTTCTATTATTTTATGATTTTTTTAACTTGTAAGACCCGTAATGAGAACCTTGCCTAGGGCCCCGATTTTCATTAGTTCGTCACTGGCAAAGATATTAGTAATTTTGCGAGAAAAAAGGTTATTAATATACCTTCCACATATATACACATTTCAAAACAGTAAATTTCAAATTTCTAGATCCAATTGTTTGGCCACAATTTCTACCGCACAGACATACAAGAACTAAGAGGCAGACAGTTACAGTGGACAGTACATGTGATGCGAATGAAAGAAGAGAATATAGTAAAAAAGATACAGGAGGTAAAACTGAATATCCGTCAACCAGTGGAATGACCTCGCAGAAGATGGAGCGATCAGCTAACCGAAAATCTAACAAATTTTGGTTTATAAGATACATGGAAAGGCCTGGGACTTAACAGATCAAAAAGAAAGTATTATGTGATTGAGATCAAAAGTCAACCCGACTGATAGGTCCCAAAAAAGATGCAAAGACAGAAATTTTGAATACATGTTTAACTAACTTAACGCCAAGTAGTGTTAAACATGTGCCAAAAAAATAGCCCACCCTATAACGTAGAGGGGTTGGTCTAAAAATCTGAAAAAATACTGAATAATAGTTGATCCTGTTCAACTATTATTCAGTATTTAAGTTTATTTTTATAAAAAAAAAACATTTTTTTGGGACATGTGATATTTAAAAATGAGCTAGAGTAAAGAATAGTTACTACAAAGTTACAAATTTCTTAACAGAGGGCAGCACATAACAACTTCACTAAATAATTCAGGCATTATCAGTGGCTTTCAAATAATGGTTTTTGGTCTAGAAACGCATGAACAATGGTATACATTTTTAATTGGGCTAATATGGGGGAAAATAAAATACTATGCACCTAAAAACAAGGTAATTAGGTTAGGTTTAGTTAGTAAAAGTCTAGAACCGAGCGAAGAGAGCTAACCTATCTTCCAGTTTGATGACAAAACGCTATCTTAGGCTAGGTTGGGTTAGTAAGAATTTGGTTAGAAGAAGCCGAGCGAAGCGAGCTACCTATCTTCTAGTTTAATGACAAAACCTAGTTTGATGACACCCACACTAATAATAACTACCTGTTTAGAACCACTGTACATTGAATAAATCACATGTGTTTCACGCACGCACAGTTGTGTAGTCACCTATTCTTTACTCCAGCCTAAAAATGTAATGTGAGAGTTTTTAATTAATTATGCCCATATAGTATTCTCAAATATATGAATTCTGAAATATTAAGTTACAAAACTGGGGATATTTGAAATAAAGTATTTGAAAAATTATTTCAATTTCTTTCTGGTATTTGAAATACTGTATATTTGAAATACTTCAAAAAAATGCTCTTGGTATTTGTATTTGCAAATACTTTCTCCGTGGTATTTGTATTTGATATTTGTTGTCTGAAAATAGTCAGTATTTCAAATACTTCAAAAGTATTTCAAATATGTCCTAGTATTACAAATATTTCCCCAGTATTTTAAATATTTGTCGAGAATTTCAAATATTTACTAAAATTTCAAATAATTCTTGTATTTCAAATATATTTAAATTATTTGCAATACATTATATCAAATATTTGCATATTATTTCAAATATTTCCTAGTATTTCAAATAGTTCTTGTATTTCAATTACATTTAAATTATTTAAAATTGATTTTTTCAAATATTTCTTATAATGGGTGTTTTTTTTAGAGGTATAGAACTTTAAATTGCAATAAAACAACGATGGATTATTCGATTGACATGAATTTTTTTTATTCGAAAGATAATCTTGTGGCATTACATTTTAAATATGATTTCTGGCATATGACCGCCACGGCTGGCTCGGATGTAGTCCAATCTGGACGTCCAATTTTCGATGACTTTTTCCAACATTTGTGGCCGTATATCGGCAATAACACGGCGAATGTTGTCTTCCAAATGGTCAAGCGTTTGTGGCTTATCCGCATAGACCAATGACTTTACATAGCCCCACAGAAAGTAGTCCAGCGGTGTTAAATCACAAGATCTTGGAGGCCAATTCACAGGTCCAAAACGTGAAATTAGGCGGTCATCAAACGTGTCTTTCAATAAATCGATTGTGGCACGAGCTGTGTGACATGTTGCGCCGTCTTGTTGGTATGATTTAATGTAATGCCACAAGATTATCTTTCGAATAAAAAAAAATTCATGTCAATCGAATAATCCATCGTTGTTTTATTGCAATTTAAAGTTCTATACCTCTAAAAAAAACACCCGTTATTTCAAATACATTTAAATTATTTGAAAAATATTATTTCAAATATTTCCCAGTATTTCAAATAGTATTTGTTATTTCAAATAGGTATTTGAAATACTTTTACTGAATATTTGGCACAGCTCTGACTGGAAACGTATAAGTCTTATTTTATTTATTTATTTTAAATTATATTTTATGTTTTGATTTTAATTTATAAATTTTGAAATATTTCGTAATTCTATACTGTAATTGATAAATGAATCTTTTTTTTTTGTATTTGATGATCCTCTATATTTACTGTTTCTATATTGCGATAAATATGTTATTATTATTATATTGATGCGATTATAATCCAAAATTGTCTAAAAATGTTGTCACTTACTAAGTTCACATTTCATATCAATGTTTTACTAAACTTAGACCAAAAATGCTTTACTCATTTTATTTTTATATCATTATATCTTTGCAAAGAATTAGAGTCGAACAAAAACAAACAATAATAAAATTCCCACTATACACCTCCTAAAATATTTGCAAGAAAATATAAAGGAAAATAGAAAAATACACCTACTACTAAATTTAATACGTGATTTGCGTAGTAATGAAATATTGTAATAGACATATAAAAATATATTTATATGTAATCACCAATTTGTGTTACAGGGCGCTAGTAAAGCGAAAATTGTTAGTTTCTTTCCTTTGTAGCCTTTTTATGTTTTATTCTATCGATTTGCAATATCGTTCTAAAATAGAAACATGTTTTGCATTTTTTATTCGTCTTCATCTTTGAAAATAAAATTGAACAGATAGCTAAAAAATTGATGTGAAGTGTGAATTTTCACACATTTCAGAATTTTGTAGGTATCTACAATTTGATAACAAATTGTGGATGCATATAAAAAATCATAAAATTCGATAACTTTTAAAAAATTAACCATGTGCTTCCATCTCGACTTACAAGCGTACTTAATTACGAGATGGACGCGTATCAAGTCAGCTGTAAGGTTCTCCAGTTAGTTAAAATTATAGCTACTATAGTCGGATTGCTGATAGGTGACTGTTACATGTATGTATCAAGTACTGCATTCATATAATAATCTAGTTACCATTTTTCAGCGATTTTAAAAATGTTTTTGTTATTTGTCTTAGCTGTCAGTGTCTGGTAATAAATATTAATTAAAATATGGCTTGCAGCCAATTATTAAATTCACAAACTTTAATTTCACAAAGTTTTCAAAAAAGGACTTAAAATTTGATCTTTTAAAAATTGTTAAGAAAGAAAAATCTGAACCAGTTTATTTTATTGATACATTGGCACAAACGTATGGTCATGAAGTACTAAGATTACCTCCTTATCATTGCCAGTTTGAACCCCATTGAACTAATTTGGGGTATAACAAAAATTATTATGATAGACATATTGGTCAAAACGGATATAGTGATAACGAAGTTTTGAAAATTGGGCAAGTAGCCTGTTAAAAAAATTGAAAATTTAGTAAATGAATGGTGGGAAAGGGAAAGGATTGTTGACGATATTAATCCAATAATAATAAATACAAGAAATGACAGCGATAGTTCAGATGACGACGATATCATGCATTACAGTGACTAATTTTTTTTAAATAAAAATAATCATTTAAATACAACTTGTAGCAATATACAGTCTGTTCCAAACGGTTAAGCGGAACTAGATTTTGCAGTTTAGTTACTTTCATCGTTTAAATCGTGCTTTTCGGCCGTTTTGTTTAAGCTTTGTAAATCATACTTACAATCAACATTTTTTGGTTAAGGTTAATATCATTTTAAAATGTCATTTTCTTTATATTTTGATTTTTTGTGTCATTCTTAATACAAATTTCCCATTTATTTATTTTTTTGTCATTAAAATATATAAAAAAATAATTTAATTTTGACATAGGCCATTCGTTTCCATGGTTTCATTGTTGTAATTTTAAATTTTGACATTCCAACGTAAAAAATGAAATAACCCAAGCAAGGACCCTTGTCGTGACAACCTAAAAGAACGAAATTCCCATTTAGTTCCGCCTAAGCGTTTGAAACAGACTGTATTATATGAATAAATATATTTTTACTTAATATTTTATTACTTTGTACTTAGGGGAAACATACAAATTTAATTTAATTAAACAACAAATTATAATCCAAAATTTACGTACGAGTAAATTTATCCTTATTTATAATTATTACCTTAAAATTAATAATTTTGTTTGTTTGAGTGCTGCTGTGAATTTATTTTCGTGCTCTAATTAGTAAAGATATCCACGAATCATGCCGTTTCTTTCTAATGCTTTGTTTTTTATTAAAATAATTTGGAAGGTTAGTTGTCAACATGCGTCACTATACGTTACTATGGGAATGCAAATAATTATAATGATATAGACAGAGAAAACATATAGTATTGTATATCGATACTTGTTGCAACGAACAGTCACCTATCAGCAATCCGACTATAGCACGGTGATGTAAAAAAATGATATAATAACTAGTTCCAAAATTCCTGTTGTATTACTTCAGTTCACATCAACGTGTATTAATTACTAGGAATTTTTTGAGAATTTTAGATTAATCCGCCTAGGGGTGAAAAATTTATTACCATGTTTTTGGTGTAAAATAAATAAATTTTAATAAACTACTTTTCATTCGATAATTTACGCCTTAAGAGCGTTCTTTTGAAATACACAATATATTATAAAAAATATATATATAATTCATTTCAACGACAAAAAAAAATCTACATTCTTACAATTAATCTGCTTAAAAATTCCTGTTGAACTATTTGGGTTACCATGAATATATATTACTAAGATATTTTTCAGATTTTTATACCATCCCTTCTGTGAAATAATTGTGACAAAACTTTTTTGACACATTTTTGGCGAAAATCGTGTAAAAATATAAATTTTCTCAAAAATAAAATGTATCGTTTATCTAAGCTTAGAGAGGTTTTATTTACTTAATACTCGAAACTTTAAAAATATATAATTAATTTTTCGTTAAATACAAATTTGTTTACATGCGGGGCAAAGAACTGTATATGCAAGCCAAATCTCAACCCTGTAGATCTAGGAATTTCGCCACAATTTCTACCGTACAGACAGTCAGGCACACTAATGATGGTATAATTTTTTTTTTTTGTCATACCTACAATAGCTAAAAATGAATTTAGAATTTGTTACGCAATTCTAAGTTCGTATACCTATAATAAACATAAATGATATTCTATCATTATGTTTTGTGACACATTTTTAATTTTATTTAAAGCCACAAAGTTTACAGGTATAATACTTAGGGACATTTGTTATTGATGTGATACTATATACTTATTTTGTGTAGAACTGTCAATAAATTTTTAGTTATAACTTTATTTGTTTTTGTTTATGTTCCTGTTAGCAATTAAGCAACTTTTACAAAAATAAGCATTTTCATTCTAAAGAGTTATGAATCGCTCCATTTTATCTGACAATAAATAAATTCAGTGAACTAACTAAATTAAGCTTCATTATGTACATATTCTATATTTCAATCTACTCTTTCAATGCATTTTACGAATTGCGAATAACGAATGAATAAAAAGTTAATTAGAGTTTAATTTGTGCCTATAATCAAGCGAAACACGTAATTAATTTGCAGGAGGAAATAGTTAACTGCGGACTTTGTTTTATTTGTGCGACAACCAATCATAAATATTACAGAACAGATATTTCTGCAGTCTAACACGCTGCCAGTGCACTAATTATCTATGACGATGGTGCCTAGCGTACAGAGCAGAATGATGCTTTATTTTTCCTGGTTTTTCAGTCGCTGTGTACGGTATAATGATCAGATATATTTTCCGCGGTTGCAGCAACAGTGACCTGCCATAATGGCAGTTATTAGCTGCAATGTCTGCGGGCGTCAGAGCGAGAGAGATCCGGCTATGCCAAGCCCGTCTAGAACTAGTTCACCTACCCGAGTCAGCTAGCTCTGCCGTCCGGCCTTAGCCTCTACTAAGAAAGAGACGGCGACTAGCACTGAGCGAGACACACAGATGACTTATGTGCTTGGTAAAAGTGTGGGGCATGCAACTCAAACTAGCCTTGCTCCGCTCTTGCAGTTGCCTGTCTTGTCTGTGTGAGTTGGACGCGGATTGCTGGATTCAAGAGCAACAGAGTTTAATGATCTACCTACAGTCCGTGCCGCGTTCTAGGGCACACTTTTGGTACACTTACAGAGATTCCAACAAAGGATTGCATACGTGAATATTAATTAGTGCCCACTGATATAAATAAATTATTTTCAAACAGATATGTTTAATACAACTACAATTATATTTAATGATTACTCTTTTACTTATAATAAATATGTAAAATTATTATTTTTTATTCTTGAAATTATTCGTTATAATTATAATGCGCGAAGATATTTATTATGTAAAATCTCCCGTCGCTATAATTGATCTTGACAATGTAATTGCGCAGGAGACAGAGACAAAACCCGAACGATAAGACAATCCAGGGAGGGAGTTACTCGTACATGAGAGGTGTCGCATTCGTGACGAGCAAGTGTTGTCATTGAAAGGAAATTACTCGGTTCTAAGTGGCTAGCGGACAATAGAAGGCTTACTGTGTCATCGTGGGTAATGAGTCCGCTGGTAAACACGGTCACATGGTATTTCTAACTAACTTACCACACGCAGCAGTATACAGCCCTAGAATAGAGTGGTGCACGTCGCAGCGGGACAGCGGGGCCAACGGGCATACAATGTACGCGTACGTGTTGTTCGCAACACAACATTGTACTACTACGGACGTCATACACTAATACACATAGCTATACATGTACGACACGGCACACAGCAAGGACACTCACCTCTTAGCTTCCTTTCAGCGTCGCAGCAACCAGCTTGGATCCTCCAGGCTCAGTTGTCTAGCAGTTTCACTACACCTTCGACAGTTACCCATCATCATCATCATTAACAAACACATTTGCTTTAATTCACATTGTAACTTTATTTCGTCTGCTTATATTTATAACTGGTATAAAATATACACAAAATAATACAAAAAATAAACAAATAAATATATGCTATATACAAAAATGTACAAAAATAATACAAAAAATAAAGATACACGCTGCGAGTCTTACAGTTATTCAGTTAGCATTTTTTAATAAAGTCTTTTATCGCCTAGTCAGTCTGCTGAAAGTTATGTACAGTTATAGAGGTGAGAATATCACACTAGATAGGCTTGCACGCCGTTGGAATTAACGACGGCATGGCCCGGTCTCCACGGTGGACCGCGAATCTCGCCATTTGGTCTGCGTCCGGAACCACCGCGTTCGAGGGTCGAATAATCAGAGTCTATACTAGAATATATGTGGTCCGACAGGGGTCGTGGCTCCTGTTGGTGGAAATGGGGTTGTCGCCGCGCAGGACGGGGGGACGGCGTGGCTGTCGTCGCCGAAGAGTAGTTGGCTTCGTCGTGTTCCACGGGCTCTTGCGGCCGTGCCTGCTGGTTACGACTTAAGCTGCCCGATGTGTTGTACGCCGGTGGTGCTACTTCACAGCTCTGCGCCGCTCGGAACATCGGATGTGCGTTCATGTGCATTTGCAGGCTGGGCGACGGTGGATGTGGGGTTTTTATTTTTTCTGGGTACGTGTGATGTCCGTGCGTGCCGTTGGACACTACACTTGAATCGATTGTATAATTGTTAATATTCCGCCTATAATTAGCGTTAATTTTCCCTCTATTTTCGCTCGACGGCATTGCGTACCTTAATTTTTCCCAGAATCTCTTCTCGCCCCATCGCACACGATGCCCAGTCTTGAGATACGGCCTCAGTTCTAAGTCTAGTTCCGCCTCTGGCAACGCTGGGCCTTCTTCCAGGAGAACTAATTTAAATACTCTCCCTTTGAGAGCTTCGTGCAGGGCTTGGCGCAGTTCATAGCGCGACCACTCGGTTTGCAAAAAATTGCGGGTCAACACGATAATGACCCTGCGACTGGCCTCGGCCGCCTCCAGCACTGCGGGGGCGGCATGTTGTAAGTAGGCGGCGTGAGGCAGGTCGCGATAGTGCAAACATAACTGGAAAGCTGGATTGCCATTCTCTAGCTCGGCCGCTATCGATTGAATCACAAATTCTTCATCTTTCGGGCTGTAGCACACATATCCATCGTACAATTTTTCTCTGTCCTCCCCACAATGTTTGGAGCCGCTGGCTTGGAAGTTGAACAGGCGCACACCATAACGGGAGTAGAACCACACTCGCACCAGGTCTCTGAACACGAACCAGAGCACGAGCACGACCAACAACAGGAGGAAGATGGTTAACGTAACCACCATCATAGGCAGGTAGTCGGACACCAGCATGCTCTCGATCACGGAGCCGCCGGCGTAGTAGTCGCTGCACGCTGTGTTGTTTAAATCAAGTTCTCGGCGCTGCGGTGGCTTTGAGTCGTTATTATAGCACCACACGTCACTGCTGTCTATAACCTTCTGCGAGTTATCGTTGATCCAGGACGTCAACTCCTGGAGGAACTTGCATCTGCACGACCACTGGTTATTCCCTAATGTCAACTCAGTTAGATGGGTATTCAAAGTTAACTGCCAAACTGGAAAAGTTACCAGTCGGTTGCCATCTAGTCTAAGAATTTCCAACGATCGCAGAGGGAGTAACGTCAGATTTCCAATGAACTGGATCAAATTATTTTGAAGATATAATTCTTTTAGATGAGCCAAATGTTCAAATTCAAATCCTTTTAGTTCTTGTATTCTATTATCTTCTAAATGAAGGGTTTGCAGGGCATTCAAACCATTAAATGTTCTATTTTGAATTGTCTCGACACTACTTGCATTAACGAACAGTACACGCATATTTTTTCGGCCTATAAACACGTGATTTTGCAGTTCACGGAAATCGTTACCGTCGAGATAAACTTCCGTCGCGTCCATGGGTATTCTGTGAGGTATTTCGACAGCATTTTGGCCCGAACAGTCCACCACGTTTGTATTCCATGTTTGATCGTGGTAACACGTACAGTTCTGAGGACACATCATCTCACAATCACACGCATCAAAATCACAGCAATGGCACAGCGCGAAACAGTGCGTTTCATACGGACACAAGAAGTCACTCGGTTTAGCGTTCACTAGCGGCATGTGTGTCATGCCTCGCGAATAAGTCATTTTACACATAACATTGTCTAGATCCATGACACGCGGATATTGACGAGTGGCAGTCATGTTATTTATCATCTGCAGCCACTCCATGGAACAGTCACAATCGAAAGGATTCCCGCCGATGTAAAACTCCGGCAAGGATTTATTTTCCGCAACAGAGGCGAGCCGCAACCCGTTTAAGTCCAACTTTGTGATGTCATTAGCGTACATGTCCACTCGCGCAAGACTAGATTTATCCAGGAACGTATTAGCATGAACGTTGTTTATAAAATTGTTATTAATAAACAAAAGTTCAACACTGTTAGGTATAGACATCGGTGAAATTTCAGTTATACGATTATGGCTCGCGTCTAGAGTTTTTACACGAATTTCGTCTTGTATTTTATAATAGTTCGCTAAACTTTCAATAAAATTACCGTGAATGTCCAACCACTTCAAGTTACTCGGAATGAATGCATAATCGAACCACACAAGATGATTTTCAGACAAGTTCAACCACAATAAACTCGCGAGCGTCGCGAACACACCGTTAATGTCCGTCAAGAAGTTCTCGTCGAGTCGGATGGCCTCCAGTTGAGTGTTTCGTTCAAATGTACCGCGTTCAATACTTTGTATTTTGTTCTTAGCGAGATTCAGCACTTGCAGACTCGGCAAATCCCATAGCATTCCTCTCGTCAAGTTCCCGACGTTATTGTCTATGAGACGTAATCCAGTCAGCTGCTGCAGATTCCGGAACGATCCGTTGCGGAACTCACTTATCTGATTCTCTCCCAAATCAAGCGTTTTTAGGAAGGATAATTCTCTTAACGCTTCCGGCACTTCTTGCAATGCATTTGAACTCAAATCAAGCTCCTTAAGATCTGAACAGTTACGAAATGCCTGCGGGTCCACATTTACTATAAGGTTATTGTTCAAAGTTAACTTGGATAACACAAATAGCCCGTTGAACAGCAGTGGACCAATTGTATTTAGTCTATTTTCAGCCAGATTTAGTGTATGGAGATTGTATAATGGTAGGAACGCGTTATCTTCAATAAAACCAATTGAATTGTTTTTCAGATCTAGGATTTGAAGGAAAAACAAATCTTTAAAGGTACGGCCGTCGATTCTAGTGAGACCGTTGTGGGAAAGATTAAGGACAATTAAACGGATAAGACCAGTGAAGGTACCAGCATCTACGTGGCCACTCGTGAGTTGATTTCCTGAGAGGTCCAGCACTAGAAGTTGTTCCAAACGGTGAAATAGTCCTTTAGCGAGTGAAAACAATGAGTTATTTTGCAAATGTATTTCGCGAAGTTCTCTCGAGCCAGCAAACAATCCCTGAGGCAAAGTCTCCAGTCTATTACTTGACAAATCTAGAACTCGCAGAGAAACCATTCCGGCCAGCGCTTCTCCGGATATCTCAGATATGTTGTTAAATTTCAAATCAAGATGCTGCAGCCGTCGCAGTCGGGATATTCCGGAACCTTCTGGGAGTGACCGTATCTCATTGAAGGAGACGTCGAGTATTTGAAGATCTGTCCCTGCACAGTTGAGCTTCGCCGCCGCAGCATCACCGAAGCCGAGCCTGTCTGCACTCCGGATGCGATTTCGCGTGAGATTCAGAGTCTGCAAATTAACGAGCGGACAAAACGCATCATCAGGCAGTGCTCGCATGTTATTATCGGCAAGATTTAACATGTAAAGCTCTTTGAGGCCCGACAGACTTCCGCTGGAGAGCTCTAAACTTTTCCCCGAACTCCACTCCCCGTTGTGCGTGTTAATGGTCAACTTCTTCATATCACGCAGTCCTTCGAATGCATTTTGTTGCAAGTGCAAGAGTTTACAGCTGTCTATAGTGAGTTCCTCTAGCTGGTGAAGTCGCTGGAAGCCCTGAAGAGGCAACACGCTCTCGTACAGGAGCACATCGTTGCAGAGAATTCGCAGCCTCGTAGTGCCTTCTACTGGAAGTGTGCTGAGGTTGGCCCCGTCGCCGTCCAGCGTGCGTATCCTGCAGGTGACACCGATGCGTCCGGCGGACGTGTCGTTGTTCTCCGCTGACCACATGCATTGCTCCGGACCCTCGAACTTGGCCACGACTCCCAGAGCCGCGACAAGAAGAGCGGCCCACGCGAAACGCAACCACATTCTTGCCACTGAACTCGCGTGGATGACGGTGCACGCACACACTTATTATTTACTAACAGACGTCCTATGAGCACAACACTGTTCTCAAAAAACTCATGTCCACCTCGAACAAACTTACGCGAACGAATATCACGATTTTACAACGCAAAACATGTTACACTAAAACACAAATTATCGCGGACACTCA
This sequence comes from Liopterus haemorrhoidalis, assembly GCA_963971575.1. NCBI lineage: Eukaryota > Metazoa > Arthropoda > Insecta > Coleoptera > Dytiscidae > Liopterus > Liopterus haemorrhoidalis. Next base: position 27,958,988 of record OZ020616.1, read on the forward strand.
ACTTTATTTTAAAAAAATATTAATCCGTTGGACCGATGACACTCACTCACATAAAAATTACTAAAAACAAGTAAAAATAAAATATAATTTTTAAATTGCTCTTTAGTGAATTAAACAAACTCATTAACTCCAACAAAATATAGTCATGTTTACTATTTAACTAGTAACTTTTACTGAATGTTGAAAAGTGATGATGAAGACGAACTGCGGTCGGCAACAGCCTAACCTACACCGCAGCTGAAACAAGACTGAAGAGCGCACGAACCCGACTGTCGTATATACTGAACTGAAGTCGTGGCTTCGCGCAAAGGCACTAGTTTCAGTTGAGGCCGCTCAGCTCGACCAGCGCTAGCGATCAGAGTTATGCTAGAGTACGTGCCCGTCCCACTACGATCTCAACACAACACCCCCTTTCTAGGCTTTTGTCAGAAGTCTGCAATACACTTGCTCGCCGAAAAGAGACAGAGAGTAAACATCAAAGATCAGTTGTTCTCATCACTAGACCAATAATTGCAATGCTCAAATTGTTAAATAACACCCTCACAAAACTCAGCATTTTAATACAATCACGTTCAAATTTAATACAATACAGTACTCCAATTAATACCTTGTTCATTATTAATTACTAATATATTATTTACGAAAAATACAAATTTTGTTAAAATAAAAATTACAACCTATTTTCATATCTTCAGTTTTAAAGACAGATATTTTGGGTAGTTTCATAATTATATAATGATAAATCTTGAATTGTAATTTATTGGGTAGATTTTAAATAAAACGCAATAGTTTTTTAGAAATTAGACATACATTTAAATTGGTTTGTTGTCGTTTTCAGAAGTATCAAAATTGAAGGAAAGATTTAGTGTTTTAATAATAGAGGATAATCCTACTTAATTGAAAAACTGTATTTACACTTACACTGGCCGATCTCCATTTATAATAGAGTACGGTTAATTTAGGTCATAATCAGAGTGCGGCCAGTCTAGGTCTTAATGAGTTTCAATCTTACTTAATTGGAAAAAAAACATTGTTATTTTTAATTTAATAGGATTCAAATGTATTAACACCTAGATTGTCCGCTCTATAGTTTAATATGTTTTGATACTACGTAATTGGGAAAAAACCATTGTTATTTTTAATTTAATAGGATTCAAATGTATTAACACCTAGATTGTCCGCTCTATAGTTTTAATATGTTTTGATACTACTTAATTGGGAAAAAACCATTGTTATTTTTAATTTAATAGGATTAAAATGTATTAATAACTAAATTGGCCGCTCTATAGTCTTAATAAGTTTTAATACTACTTAATTGGAATCAAAAATATTGTTATTTTTAATTCTATAGGATTAAAATGTATTAACACCTAGATTGGCCGCTCTCTACTTTTTAAAATAATATAGAATGGTAGATCGATCTTTAAATTAACACTGTTGCAGAATTATGGTTGGAAATTAAAAAATATATATAAAATGATCAAAAATTAGCGATTTGTTAGACATTCCTTTTTAGCTGATTATTTATATAGAATCATGTTATTATTATTCATATATTTAGTATTATTTTTAGAAATTTCAAACTACAGTAATAACTCGAATAGTGCAAGTATTTACAAAAATATGAAGTAAATTTAAAAAACGCACTATATGAAATAAGGGGTCTAGAGCAGCGGTTCTCAACCTTTTTATACTCGGGACCCCCCAACTAACCTAAAATATTTTCTGGACCCCTCACGAAAATTTTTGAAATAATATTTTAAATGTTCTTAATAATTAATGTTTATTGTAATTTTAAAAGCAAAAACTGGTAAAAATCTAATTTTTTCTTTTAATTTCGGGACCCTCTAAGGTCTTTTCGGGAACCCTTGGAGGGTCGGGACCCCCCGGTTAAGAACCGCTGGTCTAGAGCACAAAGGGTAGAAGTACAGTTTACATAAAACAGAGTTAAGTACAAAAATGGCAAGAATGCAATAGATAACTACTATATCACAGAAGGAATATTAGATTCCTTATAGAATTTGCCTCTTACTACGTTTTGAACTAAATTTTTCACAAAAAGCTTTTATATGGCTTATATGGCTTACACTATAGACCAATGTTTGTTAACCACCGGAACTTCTGTCAGATGTTCTGTTGGTACGTATAAAAGTAACATATAATAAAAAAAAAATCTATTTTTAACAAATCTCACATTAAAAATTTCACAAAATATTAATTATTTTATAAATTTGTTTGTTAATTACTTACTTAAAACAAAATATTTACTTAAACTATAGTTATTTTAAAAATACGATTAATTTTACGAAATGCTATTAACAATCCCGGTCTTCGAATTTTTTTAATTGTAATTACCGGTCCCTGGTTGACAAAGGGTGGAATCCATTATTCTGGCCAGTGGGACGAATGCGGCCCACCAATAAGAAAATATAATGTTTATTATCATTAAATTTGAATAAATTTGTTAAGATGAATAATTTTCTCGACGTGTACTCAGGTACCTATGCAACAATTAAAAATTTGTCATTAATTATTTAAGTGGATAAGTATAAACCTTTTGTATATATATATATATTTTTTTTTTCATTATGATACTGTTTTAATTATTTTGTAAATTTTTTTCTAGTGCCACACTGTTATTGAGTTTTTACCTGTTGTGCGGGCAAAATTGTTATAAATAAATAAATATCCGGAGTAGTAAATCCATTACTGCTGCGCTGCTTCTTATACACTAGCTGTATTTATGCGGACATAAATACGTGTAAATCGGAGCAAACAAGAACATCAAAAAAAAAAAAAAATAGAAGTTACAAAAGGAATTATGGCCCGCCAGAAAATTTTGTTACTGTATGCGATCCGCGACGTAAAAAATGTAAAATTTTGTTACTGAATGCGGTCCACGACGTAAAAAAGGTTTATCTCTGCTCTAAACCCCTGAAAAATGTAGTTAATAGATCTTTTCATGCTGTTTTGGCAACGCACTGAACAGATACGGCATTAATGTAATAACGTGAAAATGATGAATATAAATTTTTATTTTAATGTCAAATTATTACTTGTACTGTAGTGAAATACGTTTTGTCTGAAGTTCCGCTGTACGGAATATTGTAATCCAATTTTTTGGCAATGGAACAATTGAATTCATTAATGCACCGTATATTAGTAAAGCCCGACAAACTTATCCCTTGGGTATGCCTTTGAAGCAATGTAAACAAATTTCCTGTGTATTTGTACTCAATTCACTCAGCAATTAGTTCATGAGCGCTATATTTTTATGTTATTAAATGAAGAAATAGCCGTATAATTTGCCTGAAAAATTGACAAATTTGCATAATATCGGTTATGCATGAAGGAGAAATCATCAAAGTTTCATAGAGAATGTCGCAGGGGCGAGGAACATGGGTGATAGTGATCCAGGTCGCTATGGCATAAGGAGCATGGGCATGCATCTTACTCTACTCATTCGTCATGCGGGTTGCTGGAGAACCGGCGTTTACCCCAGACAGCGTATGCCGGCCTGTCTGATTAACCGATAAACAATTCATGATATTTACACAGCCCACTGCTTCTCGTTTTGCTCTTCTGACGATAAACAAGAAGACAACGACAGCCAAGTCAATTGAAAAGGGAGAAATGGCATCGTTCGTTTCGCTTGTTCAAATTTTACCAATGGCACAAATGCGAGACGGTAATGGTTTGCGTTAGTCTGCTTCGACAAACAACTTTAATATTCATGAAACAATGCGCAGATAAATACATTTTTCGATTTCAAATTATTTCCGTATATTTTGGCGATTGTCAAAAAGATTTTTTCCGATTGTTTGAAGAGGTTGTTAAACAGTACTTTTGTTGCCGTTTCAAATGAACGTAAAGACAATTGCATGAAAGTAGCGTTCATAAATTTAAAATGAAGGTTTGATTGTAAAATTTACAAATGTTTTCACATGAAAAGCTTAATATGTAATTCCATACGCTGTTTTGCTGAAATTTATATCAAATATTATTTCTCTATTCATTTAACATTCATTGAGCAAGTTTTATCTTGCTAATATTAATTGAGAAAAATGTATAGAAATTTATACTGACCAATTCTTCTTTTTATATAATATGTGATTTGTTGACTAGGATATAAATTTTTACGTACTTTCATAATACCATTTTCACATTGTACAAAAATACCACATATTTCTATAATAATGTATTGTAATAATGTCATATTCAAAGAGCAGCCAATCTAGGTGATGATAATATAGTATATTAAGAAAGCGGCACATATTTCATTCTTAAATCAGTTGTCCGGAACCATCTATTGATGACAGGTATTTGTTCGTGTATTAGTGGTAATTAAACCTTTGTTGTGTGTAATTAAATCTTTTGAAAATCCCATATTAATAGGTAAAAATCATATTATCATATGAAAAATAAAATACATACATATGTAAGAAGGCCTTGAAATATTTCAAAGTATGTACATAAGAACTCAGAGTTTCCGTGGCTCCGTGATAAGACGGTTGTCTATGGAGCTCAGGGACGCGGGTTCGAAATCCACCACCTCCTTCAGAGTTTTATCTTCCGAAATTGTACAGTCAGCTGAAGGGTTGACTCAGCCTCAAGTATTTAATACTAAAAATGAGTACCTGTTTATACAGGTATAATAAGACGGGTAGAAATGTCATACTGACCACGTGGCTTTCATATCTATGGTCGATTGTCTAGCAATTGAGAACTCACTTTCTCTGCCCCTTATACGCATATCTAGGCGTTAGGATCCCAATATTATTATTATATGAGAACTCAAAAAGATAAATGATTAACATTATGTAACTAAGAAATAAAAATATATAAAAATATTAAACAATATCTCTTAAAAAAAAAGAAAAAGAAAATGTAAACTTTAAAAAGAAAATAAAAGACTTAAACTACTTTACTAAATAATACATAAATAATAAAACCCCAAGAAAGAAAACTTAAAATTAAATCGTTTATCTACCAAGAAAAAATAAACTAGTAATTTAAAAAAAATATTACCTGCAGTGGTATTCCACGAGCCACCTTCAGATTTTTATCACTGATTGCAGCAATTCCATTAGGAAGTGCTGCAATTGATACTTTGCAAGACAAATATACATAATTTTTTATAGCTTGGACCCCAAATCTTCTCGACCTCCCGAACCGAGGGGCCTACGCAGCCCTAGCTACGGCGCTGGCTGCAATCAGAAATATAGTTGAGATGTTCTTTCGGGAAAGAAAATCATTATGAAGATGAACTTACAAATTTTTAACTATATATACGGTTACAAATAATATCGTACTTCCCAATTTTTGGTGGCTACGTTCCATTCAAGTAAATAAATAAAATTGTATAAAATAAATATATTACAATTGACGATTTAATTAGTATTAGCAAAGGCATTAGTCAAGTATGTCGAAGAAAATTAACTTATATGCGGTACAAAACGTGCGATATCCTAAATTCATATTTATGATTTGTTATACGCGTCTTCTGTTCTTGAAATATTTAAAAATGAATTTAATTTTAAAAGAATTGAAATTATACTATTTTATGCATGTCCACAACACCATTAAAATTATTGAAATATTAAAAATACAAAAATATCTGTATCCAAACATCCACTTCGCAAGCTTTTAACTGTAAACGACTGCAGCTCCGAAAGTAGGTATTCTGCCGTTATTCCTACTCAATGTCAATCGCCACAAAACAATAGAAAGTAGAACGGCCAATGGATGCAGCACATTGAGTCATTGTATATCTTAATTTGTAAACGAAATATTTGTTTTACGCACGACACATACCAGTAGTGTTTTTTTAAAGGTGTGTACCTATGGTCACGCAAATACCGATACAGGTGTATTCTGATACATTATTTAAAACGGGTCATTATTAGAGAGCGGCCAATCTAGGAGTTAATACGTTTAAATCCTATTAAATTATTTTTTATTTTTTAAAATTTTATTTATTTAACTTATGGGTTGATCAACAGGAACGAGTTCCCAATAAAAGAATACTCATTACAAATTAGTATATATATTTGAGAAAAGATTGTACATAGTGTGTACAAAAACAGATTAAAGCATATTAAACATAATCAAAAAAAAAAAAACATGAACGTATATAATGATGTGTATAGAAACATATAAACAAAATTTAGAAAAAAAAAAAAATGTTGAATTAGTGACAATTTTTTTCTTTTTTCTTTTCTAAACGAAGAAACGTGTGAATCAAAAATTTGAGTTAACAATTAAATAAACATATAACATATTAATAATAAATATTCGTATTATCCTTGAGATATAATCAGAGCTTTTTACAATATGTTGAGAGGGTCATTAAAAATATCGACTGTATCAACATCATTGACAATAGATAACATTCTGTTAACCCGAGCATTAGCTGCTAGAAATTTTATTTATTTTTTTATTTATTTATTTTTTTTCAATTAAATAGGATTAAAACGTGTTAAAACATAATTTGGCCGCACTCTAGTCATTTGTTGATATTATTTTAAATTCTGATCCTTATTTTAATAGTTTTGTCTATTGTAAAATATTTTTCTGTTATCAGGAAAACATAAAGTAAATAGTTTAAAAATTAATTTACTTAATTTTTTTTAAATTAACTCATCTGGTTTTTAAAAAATAGTAATAAAAAGATAAAAACAGTACGGTTTATTATTTTTTATCAATTAAAGATAAAGCAGATATCCAAAGTAAAACGGCAAGCGCTTTTTGCAAAACAACTCGGTTTCATTGTTCGTAAATTTTAAGGTTTTAGTGCCGTTCGCACTATATCCAAATAGCTTCTGTTAAAGCTAGCAGGGTACTCTTTAAACGACGATACAAAATATCCTTCAATGTATTTTAAATGTAGGGGGCCCTTCTTTCTTATCTCGGAATTGCAATGTCCGATAAAAGTTAACGGTCCTATTCAAACATGTATAAGAAATTTTACGTTTTCTTATCATATTTATTATACGGATGTAGGGATATAACATTTTTGGCCCTATACGCACATAAAATATTTCTAAAATATGGTATATACCGTATGTTTTACGGGATTTATTAAGAACATTAACGATCCACCCCCTCGAATAATGCTATCCCCAATCCGACAATTTTTAATTCAAATATTCTTTAACTTCAAAGCGAAATGTCATATACCACACCCAAAATATTATTTTATTTTCCACATAACGTTCATTGTACATTTGCCTAAAATTAATTGATTGTGACCCGATTTTTAATATGGCTGCGTGTCCCCTGTTACTGTTTCACGTACTCCCTGGAGGTACATAACCCCTAGGATCAGAATTGGTGCTCTTTGAACCATTGATAAAATCGCTTTGTGTTTTTCATACATGAAACAAGGGTTGTTTCGAGTGGGAATAGACATTTCCTGATATTTCAGGACAAAATATACAATTTTTAGTATAATAATAATAATTTTAAAAAAACACACACACACACACACACGCCACACATACAAAATTATACATATAGTGGTAAACAACACCATCTAAAAACCTATGATTTTGATACAGTTATAGTGTAAATAGTAATAAAAAAATTGTTGTGAAGTGTGAATTTTCACATATTTCAGGCTTTCAAAGTTTAGGTAAGTATAAGGCATTTTTTAGTGTAATCGCGTCAAAATTGATTTTGATTCTCAATTTACATTTGTTACTTTAAGCATTAAAATCTTTTATTTAATGCATAGTTTATCTTTGATATCTTTCGAAGATCATCAGATCAAAAATATCGCTTGCACAATTCCGATTCATATAATATCAGGGTCAGCTTAAAATTGCGCGACCCCGGCTATCACCCAGGGCCCTGCGCTCGCTCATATAGTGAGTCTAAGCAAGCAAAAACTTGGGAAAATATGTGACCGAATTTGTAAATGTCCGGCATAATTTAAAACACAGCATGGTAACGTAGAATGCAATTGATTTTTCCCTTGCCAGTTTTCTCTAAAATGTGAATTTCGTCCAAAAATAAACAAAAAATTTTGAAAACCACTGACTTTTTTTAATTTTTCATATTAATCCAGAAGTTGTGTGTTATATACAAGTGAAGTTTGATTTTTTGCTATAAATATAAAAATATGGCTTGATTTTTTGATTTTCTGCTTGTTTTAATTTATTTTTTCTTAGAAAGGGATGTTTCTTCGTTCTAAATATTTTTTTTACAATAATTTTTGATGTGAAGAGAATAATAAGGTGCCCCCCCGTAACTAACCTAATATTCATCAAACTGAAAAAATGCGTACACAAATAAAATTTGTTTTCTTATAAACAATTTTTATTGAAATAAAATATTTTATTATTAAATGAAATATTTTAAGTTTTTTAGTACCAGTTTTAACCCAGAAACATCCGCTAAGAAAGAAAATTTTGAGATATCATGCCTATATTTGATCCTGGTTCTACTCTATTGTACCAAATTACGTTCAAATACGTCCAACCGTTTTTAAAAACTGATATAACCTCCAATTTTATTAATTACTATATTATTATAGAAATTTGTTTTTCTATTTTTATTTAAATATTAGTACTAAAAGTATATTTGTATTCGATTTTATTGTTATTTATTAACTATAATACAAATACCCATCACCTTAAATATTATATAAATCAGTATAATATTTTCTTAGGTTTTTATTTATAATTTATTCAGTAGAACTGTCTTGAAATAAATATCTATTATGAATATACTCAATAAAAATATTTAAAAACATGCAACATCTATATTAATTTTGCAACTGAAAATAAAAATCACCATTTTTATTAATAATAATCAAATTATAATAAAAATTAAATTAATATATAAGCCCACCCCCTCTCCGTAAAAAATAAATATTAAATTACCACCATCTTGAATTTGCCGCGGTTCTCAATATAGGTGCTATGGGTAAAAATGATTTAATTTTCTTAAAGACACGTGTACCAAGTGATCCTCTAAATCCAAGTATCGGGAACCTTTTGTACATCGCGGGCCGCATTAATATTTTTTTACCTTTTTTGCGTCTTTCAGTAACAATTTTATTTGGCGGGCCATAATTTATTTTGCAATTTCTATTTATACGATCTCAAGTTCCTTACACCGGTTTACACGTATTTATATCGCCGTAAATATAACATATTCACACTAATAAGATAAAAAACCTTTTTACTGTAGTAATGATAAAAAAGCATAGAGAGAAATAAAGATTTTTAACGAGTAATAACTGCAGACGTCTTTAAATTGTTGACTTAATTGTTTAACTGACGAGTTATCTTGTAATTTTAAATTTCAACGAGGTATAAGTTTGTAATATATTAGAAGTTTAAAGTATTGATTGTTAAGGATAGAGTTATTTACCACAAAATGTTTGTTAGTATTCTTTGCGTTACATAGCAAACTGACAAGTGAAGAACAGACCGATGCCTTTGAAATAGAAGTAACATCTCAGTTAAAAAATACACAGTACCCTAAAAAATCGGAACGCTTTCTGGTTGAGCGTCCGGGTTGGCTTCACTCGATAAATGATGTTCTTTAATCCGGAGCCAAGCTTCCGTTTCGGCCTGTGGTAGACATTAATTAGCCAGAAAGGTTTCTTGTTCGAGAACACACCATCTAACATCTGAAATTGCAGCCAATGGCCGGCCGCTAGCCAGATCTCCCGGCATCTCACAAAGTCAAACAGATTCGATTCATTCTTTCTCGTCGGTATCGTGGCACGTCACAAACACATCGCTCTTGTGAAAGCACGCGCGTTTCCTTGCGTCTCTTTTACTCTTTCTGCTTTCTACCATTCGCCATTCGACCTTTCATCTTGTCCTGCTGACTGTGGTTTCGCGAATTACTTTATAAAGGGGACCTTTTATGTGCCGCTGACGGAGGTCAAATGTGTTTATCTAATTGATACGAGATAAGGTTTTCACAAATTTTATACAGATTACAGTGAAACAAACCAGATTCTAAACAGAATTTTGTATCAGGGTATGTTTTAACCTAATTTACTTGGGTGTATACCTACCTACATGCCTATAAACGTTATACCAAACGTAACATTACTGTGTTATGTGGGTTGCGCAACACACGGGGAACACATTTACAAGCGCGGAAATCGCTTTGAATCTTTTGTGGGTTCGACCTCATGTTGAGAATTCATTTCAAAATAACGGTTATATAATAAAGGTATAATAATAAAAGTAAAAGTAAGTAAATTGTGAGAAGTCTTTTATAGACGTTTCAACAATACTGTTTTTAAAACAATTTTATATTTACTGCATCTGATATATTCTTATTAAAGTTAAGTTTAGCGGAAGTTCCCCCTTACAAGTTAGTTCCCCTTAGGGAAACAAACTCACAAATTAGTAGCGACTATTTTAGATTATCATGCTCGGGAGATGACTAAATCTATATTCAACAATACTATGTAATCAATAGATTACACAAAATTATTACAGGCTGCGCATTTATACAAAATACAAGCGTAGCAAAGGGTTTATATTCTTTATCAATATAAAAGGCTGTGTGGAATTTAATCGCAATTTTTCTTTAAGTAAAATCTGTAGCATTTGTATTTCACTGGGAAGATCTTTATGGATGTTTAAACCCAAACATTTACAAATAATATAGCACATCAAAGGATCCTGCGCGTTACCTGTTTACCATAAGCCCTTTTCACGACAATAGCAGGCACAATCTTTGACAAATGCATAACGGTTTTATGAGGGTACAACCAAACAAGTAGCGACCATGTGCGGGTACACCAAAACCAAGCAAATACTATAAATTGTCATTTTATAACGTTATTACACTGTTTGAAGTGCCGCTCTTTTTGTTCGTGTAAGAAATTCCCATCTATAAAGTTAAGGTATTAAGGCAAATTGATATATTGCTCTATGACTTTTTGTTGTATTCTCGAAACTTGTATTGGCCTGGTCTCCAATCGTGTACTATTCTAAGAAGTTAATTATTTAGTCAAATTGGTGTCAGTCAGTAAAAAAGGATATATTGATGGGATACTTTAAGTCAGGGGTTCTTAAACTTATGTAGTCCGAGGACCCCCTCTTGAACAACATTTTCTTTTGCGAACCCCATCCCAACCGTAGGCATTTTATGTCGTTCTTGAGACCTAATTTTTGGCTCAATAATCTCAGAGGCACTACGTTATAATAAATATTGGTAAAAATGTATCGCTGGTTATTTTAAAAAATGTTCTTGCGCATTTATAGAGATGAACATTTTTATTAACATATAGAATAAAAAACATGAAATTAATAAAAATAGTAGTAAAAAGAATTTTTTTAAAAGAAAAATTACAAATTATAATACTTTAAACTCATACAAACATTTCTTGATCAAATATTGGTCAAAATAGATCTTATTATAATAAGTTTCCTCTAAACAATTTGCAGTAAAATAAAAATAATTAAATTTTTACTAATTATTGTTTAGTTATGTCAATAACTAGTTAGGTAACAACAAATACAAAAGGTCTTGACCATGTAGGATTTTTGACCATAAATGAGTTATTTGAATAAAAGCGAAAAATTGGAAGATGTAAAGTTAATGTCAAAATTGTTTCGCGGACCCCCAAGGGTCCGCGGACCACAGTTTAAGAACCGCTGCTCTAGGTATTAATATGTGTCACTTATCATTTATATGTTTAGCAATATTTTATAAGATTTTAATTTACATGCCTGTTAAAACTAAATTAAATTTTGAACATATGTGGCGTTAGTTTTATGTTATATACCTACATGTCTTGTGGTTGAAAACTGTTTTTAGGAAATATAAAAGTGTCGACGAAAATGGAAACTTGAAATCGCAATACATGTATTCAATACAAATGAAAGATTTAAAAAATATTTTTATAACGTTATTAAAATAACTGGGTCCGGTGTCGTATATATACACACGAATTTTCAAATTTTTCAAACGGTGTCTGAAAGTAGGTCATTCAAGTAGTATTTTTCAGAAAAAAAAAAATGCGGGTTATCGCTATTTTCTTGAGTTACAAAGGTAAAAGTTTTGTAAAATGCATTGTTGCAATTACATTATTTGTCAAAAGATGGCAGCATAGAACGTGCTACACTGTTCCGTAGAATGTTTTTGTTATTAAACATACCCTAACCTAAGATAGTGTTTTGTCATTAAACTAGAAGATATGTAGCTCGCTCCGCTTGGTTCTACTAGCCTAATACGCTCCTAACCTAACCTAAAATAATGTTTTGTCATTAAACTAAAAAGTAGATCGCTCGCTCCACTTGCATTCTACTTACCTACCCTAACCTAAAATAGTGTTTTTGTCATTAATCTAGAAAGAAGGTAGCTCGCTTCGCTCGGCTTCTTCTAACCAAACCCTTACTAACCTAACCTAACCTAAGATAGTGTTTTGTCATTAAACTAGAAGATGGGTAGCTCGCTTCGCTCGGCTTCTTCTAACCAAACCCTTACTAACCTAACCTAACCTAAGATAGTGTCTTGTCATTAAACTAGAAGATGGATAGCTCGCTTCGCTCGGCTTCTTCTAACCAAACCCTTACTAATCTAAGATAGTGTTTTGTCATTAAACTAGAAGATGGGTAGCTCGCTTCGCTCGGCTTCTTCTAACCAAACCCTTACTAACCTTACCTAACCTAAGATAGTGTTTTGTCATTAAACTAGAAGATGGGTAGCTCGCTTCGCTCGGCTTCTTCTAACCAAACCCTTACTAACCTAACCTAAGATAGTGTTTTGTCATTAAACTAGAAGATGGGTAGCTCGCTTCGCTCGGCTTCTTCTAACCAAACCCTTACTAACCTAACCTAACCTAATATAGTGTTTTGTCACTAAACTAGAAGATGGGGAGCTCGCTTCGCTCGGCTCTTCTAACCAAACCCTTAATAACCTAACCTAACTTAAGATAGTGTTTTGTCATTAAACTAGAAGATGGGTAGCTCGCTTCGCTCGGCTTCTTCTAACCAAACCCTTACTAACCTAACCTAACCTAAGATAGTGTTTTGTCATTAAACTAGAAGATGGGTAGCTCGCTTCGCTCGGCTTCTTCTAACTAAACCCTTACTAACCTAACCTTACCTAAGATAGTGTTTTGTCATTAAACTAGAAGATGGGTAGCTCGCTTCGCTCGGCTTCTTCTAACCAAACCCTTACCTAACCTAAGAAAGTGTTTTGTCACTAAACTAGAAGATGGGTAGCTCGCTTCGCTCGGCTCTTCTAACCAAACCCTTACTAACCTAACCTAGCCTAAGATAGTGTTTTGTCATTAAACTAGAAGTAGGTAGCTCGCTTCGCTCGGCTCTTCTAACCAAACCCTTACTAACCTAACCTATATATTATAAATATATATATATGTGAAGCAGCGGGTATAACTAATAGGTAACATAATTTAGTTATAATATCTTCTGGTATTTCTTTTCGACCTTGGATTATATTAAATAATGTAGTCGCTTCTTGGGATATTAGGTGAATAAAAAAAAAATTTAGTTATTCATATATTTGGATAGACCGGTTTCGACAATTTATTGTCTTCTTCAGTATCTCTGAGGAAAATCAGTCTCAATTTTCCTCAGAGATACTGAAGAAGACAATAAATTGTCGAAACCGGTCTATTCAAATATATGAATAACTATTTTTTTTTTTTTTATTCACCTAATATCCCTAAAAGCGACTACATTATTTAATTTAGTTATAATAGTATATATATATATATATTAAATTACAGTTTAACTTTTAGAAGTTTCAATATACTTTTCGTGTCAATTATAATATAAAAAACATTAATGTATTACAAAATTTAGGTATTTAAATTACCATCTATTTTTTTAGCAGTGTAATTCGTTCACAGCTGGCATTTAGTTTATAAAGTAACCAATGATAGCGCTGCGATAGATATCGAATTTAAGTTCATTTTACGAATATCTAACCTAAAATTGCAAGTTATAAAAGTGAAAAATAATTAAAACTGTGTAAAAAATTAACAATTTCCGTACCTAATATAATTTATTTAAGCTATTACTAACCAAACCTAACCTAAGATAGTGTTTAGTCATTAAACTAACAGGAAGGTAGATAGCTCGCTTCACTCCGCTTCGCTCCACTCGCATTCTGCAACCTAGCTAAACCTAGCGCTGTGGTAAGCGTTGATATATGGAGAAATCTAACCTAAAATTGCTAAAGTTAAAAAGTGAAAAATAATTAAAACTGTGAAGAAAACTAACAATTTCCGTACCTAATATAATTTATTATTATCTAAGAAAGATGTCCCTACAAAAAAATCATGAAAATAATGTAAATTGAGTGTGTATATATACGGCACCAGAGCCAAATAACTTTTAATTAATCGTTATAGGTTATTATAACGTTACATAATATTTTAAAAATATCGTTACGTTATTGTATTAGAAATTGTAGTTGAATCGTTATTATAACGTTAGTGGATATCGTTACGTTACGTTATCCATCCCTGGTTTAAATTTAATTTTGGGGGTTCTGCAGCTTTTATGTATCAGCCACCACTGTCACTAACACTCTGTATAGTAGTACTGAAAATTTGATTAGAAGATCATATGATTATATATGTACATATTTTTATTATAATATACTGAATAGCTGATAGTTTTACTTAGTGAAAATCGATTATTGGTAAAAGCTCCTTAAATGGATCACAGTTTTTGATTGTAGCTTTGAAAATGGTTAGGGTGGAAACTGCAGTCAGTGTGACAAATTTGTGAAACTTTACCAAGTGCTACATTTAAGAACCTTTTAACTAGTTTCATCATGATCATATGTATGCAATTTTTATTTTTGTAACTTACAAAGGGAAATAATAATTATAGTAAATAATGTTTTTTATAATATAAAATTACTCGGGAAACAGACAGATTAAATTCTCAAAACTTGATGATCAGTGTTAATTTAATATTTAACAAATTCAACTTATAATGGACGTGTCTAACTTTTAAGATTCCCTGCACATTTTCAGAAGGTTTTTATGAATTTAAATAGTCGCATTCGCTGCACTGTTAAAATTTGTATTAAAGAATGATGAGTCTTATCGAGGGCCCCAGGGATAAAGTAATATTCACCCTCTTTACTCCCAACTTGAAAATAAAAGTTTCTAAAAGTTTTTACTGATTAATAAATTTTATAATTGAATACTTGAAAATTGACATTCTTTAAATGGACGTCGGAAACAGATATGAGAATAGATATTATATGCAAAATAGAATACTAGATTTTTAGTATGTAAGATATTTTAAATTATGCATATGTCCGGGAAAATGCTTGAAAACTGCTCGAAAATTAGAAGTTTGCACTTAAAAAATAGTAATAAATAATAATAATAAGTTAAGAACGCTTAGGTAGTGCATAGGACCGAGAAGGTAAGTTCTATGTATAGACTTGCAGCACTATATTAAAAGTCATATTATCAGGGTGACGATATTCAGGTACAAGGTGTTTCAAATTGTTTGAATGTGTCATTTTGTCCCAATTTTTGGTGTGTCGCAACTATAGATTTTTGACATTTGACATAAAATACACAATAAAACAATAAATAAAAAAATAATTTCCGGATTCAGCGGAAATTGTTTCAACTTTTTATCTAGCATAGGGAATCGGTACTTTTTTTTTTTTGAAAGTACATTAAATCAGCTTTACAAGGATATCAAAATGCCATAGTTTAATTTTAACCATTTCAAAATGGCAACCATTTATTTACAAAATAATTAATAATGTAAATCGTACAAAGTTAAACATAGCAGGCTTTGAAAATGATTTTGTTACATAAAAAGCAAAATAAAACCTGCAAATTTTCTTGCTTGTTAGTACGAGTTTGATATTAAAGGTGATAACATCAAATCGTTTGTAATTATGGTTTACGTACGTTATTCAAATGAAGAAATGACAGATATGGTTCTGACATTCGGGAAATGTCAACTAAATTCTTTTAGGGCCCAGCAACTCTACCAAGAAAGGTATCGTGCAGGTAAAGGTTAGAAGACTTAAAACATAGGGTAAGAACAGCCATCAGGGAAATTCTAGAGTATATCGTTCTAAATGTAATGGAAGAGTTTTTATTACGAATGAGAAAATGTGTGGATAACAACGGCGGTCATACTGAATATTTGAAATTTTCCTTAGTTTATTACTAACTTTAGTCATATTTTGTTTTATTGTTTTTCCTAGCTACATAATGTTATATCTTTTTATAAATTAGTTTCTACGATTTTTATGTTATTTATAATTTTGTAAATTAATGGTAGCCATTTTGAAATGGTTAAAATTAAAGTATGATATTTTGAAATCCTTGTAAAGCTGATTTAATATATTTTCAAGAAATACTAAATAATGTAACAATTCTCTATGCTAGACATAAAGTTGAAACAATTTCCGCTAAAACCGGAAGTGAAGCAGAAATTTTATTATGGTCCTTAAGTGGACCTTTTTGTCTGGTTTAATTTTTCTTCTGAAGAATTTTTTGTATCTCTTAAAATAAAGGAGTTATTCGAGGTGTGGCGTTTCAAACAAACACCCTGTATATGAAAGCCACGACCTGAGTATGACAACAGAATGAAATTTTAACTATAGTCCGTTCAAACGGTATAATGCACTATAGCTTTTATGGCACATGGAAGCGGTATTGCCAAAAGTTGTAAGTAAATTTTGTTGTAAATTAAATGTTGTTGAAAAGTGTCCAATTTTATGCTCTTTTTTTGTTAATTCATTGAAACTAAATGGAAAAATTATCGGAGACTCGTACCTATAACTTATAAAAATTAGGTAACACAGTAAAAATGAATAACCATTTGCAGAATATCGCATCTTCACTGATCAGCGTGTTATACCGCCGGCAACGTCGGCAAGAAAGGAAAGGACAGAGTCATTGGGAGAACCCATTAGAGAGTATGAAAAATAACCATTCCATATGATCTGTACTGCATTCTAACGTTTGAACGGATTATATCTAACAATATAATGTTTCGACCGGTCCTATTACCCCCTTATAAATGGGTTCTCATTTTAAGTATTAAATACTTGAGGCTGTTTCCCCAGAGCTGACTGTTCAATATCGGAAGATGAAAGTTCCGAAGTAAGTGGGGAATTCGAATTCGCGTCCCTGTGTTCCAAGGCGCAAATAGCATTGATTGCTGTGCGCCAAAATTATTAACTAATTCCCTGTCTTCCGCAGACAATGGTCTTACCACGGAGCCACGGCAACTCTAAAATAAGTAATAAAAATTATAAAATTATCACAAAATTAAAAATTAATTTAAAAAAATAAAGAAAATGAAACGAAAAGTAAAAAAAAAAACTGAATTTTGAATTTGAAAATTTTGATGATAAAATCAATTTTAAATAATAAAAATATTGGTAACAAATAAACATTTTAAATAAACGTTGTTGTATTACATTTGAACATATTAAATATTCAAGCTTTCAGAAATGTTTATACAATTCATTTGAAAATAATAAAAGAAAGTTTTGATTTTTGTTTAGTTTGCCCATCGAAAATCAATTTTAATTAGAAGAGGGCTATTGCTTAGTCATGTGACGTTCAATTAATTTGAAACACTGACACATTTCTTAAAAGTAATGTTTATTAGGTATCGAAATACATATGTATTATTTTGTTTTATTCAATATTTATAAGTATTGTTTACGAGGAATATTACTAATAACATAAATAATTTACCCTTCAAAATAGGTGTTCAAGTTAGCGTGATTCGTGTATTTTTACCGACCGTCAACATATATAAGCGAGGTATTGTGATCATACCGATTTTGATATTTCGAGATTTCGATGGATCTCCACGAATTGAGGTCCCTACATAACGTTTTGACTATTTTTAGCATGATGTCTGTCGGTCTTTCTGTCCGTCCGTCTGTCTGTCTGTCTGTCTGTCTGTCCGTCTGTCTGTCCGTCTGTCTGTCTGTCTGTCCGTCTGTCTGTCTGTCTATCCGTCTGTGTACACGTGCAGAGCAAATTCGGCTGAAAGGATTTTTAGAACTTCATATTTAAGCTTCTGCCATCAATGGCACGAGTTGATCAACATTTGGTAAAAATCGGTTGACTAAAAATGGGAGTTTACTCGTGTCGATTTTAAGATTTTTGTGATATTTCACAACTGAAAAATATTTCGAAAAAAATTATTGAACAAAAGTTGCTATAAAAGCAATAATTAGTAACTTTTATTTAAGAGGTTTTTTGATAAAACGAAAAATTTCGAATAATTTTTGTAAAATTTTTCGAAATTTTTTCCAAGTCTCTATTTTTTCATACATATGTAACGTTTCCATGGTCATGATAAATAATATCTCTGTTAGAAAATATTAGGCCAAGTTATTTCTACTCTGCTGCTAGGGTGTATTTTATGATGACTTTATGATGACGGTCTGTCCTGTGGTGGCCACAGCTGATTTTTACAGTTGAGTTTAAATTGGGATCCATGGCTACGGAAGATGTCAGTAAAAGAATAATCTCTCCCTTAAAATTGCTTTAAAAATTTGATCAAGGGATAAATCTTGAGAACATGCGTTTCGATCAGTAAGACAAAGAACTCTCAATAATAACGAATTGAGAACAACGAATTCCGAACTGACGTGTCAAGAATTTACCATTTGTGTTTAATGTGACTGACGGAACAATAAAATTTCATTTGCATCGACTGGGAAAACGGGAGAAATTAAGCAAATGGGCTCCTGAATTGATGTCATGCACCGCCAGTCCTCAGGTTGCAAAAATAATACAGTAATAAATAAATGAATGAAGATGTGAAATTCAGTATCATTCCATGCACGCAACTAAAGTAAAATAAGTAATTGTAACAAATTTTTATAAGCAAGGACGGACTGTCGAGCCGGGTGGATTGAAAATTTTACTGGTCCTTTTTTCAAAGTTGACTTATGGTAGCTTGGGGCACATTTGCACATGGGGCGCATTTAGACAATTCAAATTTGCATAGTGGCGCATCTTTATATCCCTAGTTTTGGTGTCGTTAGAAATTTGTAAGAAATTTGTGTTAATCAAAGAAAATAATCAGAGATATTATTTAAACACAAATGTAAGTATACAAACTTTCTGTTCAAAAGGTTGTAAAAATCATTCAATTGTTTATTGATAATTTAATTTTGTTTCAAGCAAAAAGTTATTTGCCTATTATTTGCCTAACATAACCGATAGCAGAGTACTTCTTTAAGATGCTCAGATTTCATATACCTATATAGAACTTGTTTGGACCAATTAGGTGGGACAGATTTGTACTAGTTCAAATCTGCCGGAAAAGTACAGAACAGAAGTTTCAAAGAAGGAGAGATGATTTGTTAAAGAAAACGGTTTGTAAAAACAAGTCGAACTTTAAAAAGAAAGCTAATTTAATTGAAAAATCAAAAACTGTTTTTCTAAAGCTAAAACCAAAACAAACAATATAATGAATTATAGTTCAAATTCTGACTTAGATCTGCAAAGCAAGTATGACGATATTAATAGCGTCTACAACCAAACTGTGGATTTTATTATCTCATTCAAGCAAACTTAAAATGGCCAAATAATATTTGGGGCTGATATCGTGGAAAAACTTCCCAAACCTAAAAAAGCAAAGAGATATCCAGACAAGCGTTTTACATAAAATGTTTATTAGATAATTAAATAATAAGAAATGCTGAATAAAATTGTAAGGCATTCTTAACAAAAAAAAAAAAAAAAAAATGCAATTCGTAAGTACCTGGTTGTGGAGTACTGTCAGAGTTACAGTATTTGTATACGTGTGTACACCAAAGTAACAATAAGTTAAAACAAATACTTATGGTTTGTAATTATATATTACAGAATAAACTTTCTTTGACATTACATTAAAACATTCAATATTCAACTGTCACTTGACAAATCTATCGCACACTGAGAATATATGGATATTCTAACACTTCCTTTCGATGCATTTGTTCTGTGAATTATTACAATTTAATTAACAATGTATTAACACAACGTGAATGATAATTTTTACTCAAGCCTTTCGTTAGAAAATCAGCATCCATTTGTTCTGTAGGCATATATTTTGCTTGAATGAGATTTTCCTTGATGGCTTCTCTGAGAAAATGGCATCGAATGTCTATATGTTTACTTCTTCCATAATAGACTGAATTATGGGCTAGGCTCAATGCTCCATGGTTGTCATTATAAATTGATACTGGTCCATTCAATAGATGTGAAAGACAGTCGAGATCTGTAGATTTTAGAAGTGAATTCAAATAATGTGTTGGTTGTGAAACTTTGGATCGTAGTTGAGGAATATTAAAATTTTCACAATGTCAGCATATACTTGTCGAAAAGCCAAGCAGAAATCGATCCAACGATCAAAATCGAATAGATCGTTTCCTGTGAAATCCCAAAAAGGTGTCACACGCCAAAACGGAAAGGTGTAGGGTTTACAGAAAACGCATGAGAGATGACGCCGCAAAGCCGAAAATGTAGTACAATACAGCAGGAGTACCACGCAGACGTATTCACGCAAATCCTAGCAGTTGTATCCCTGAACACAACCTAACTAGTTTTTTTAGGGTTTTGTAGGTATGACCAAAAAACCCTTATACCGTCATTTTGTCGTCTGTCTGTCTGTCTGTCTGTCTGTCTGTCTGTCTGTCTGTCTGTCTGTCTGTCTGTCTGTCTGTCTGTCTGTTCGGTAAAAATTGTAGCCAAACGGCTAAACCTAGAAAGTTAAAATTTGGCATGCTTATACAACTCGTTGACCCGCACATAGAAAAAATACCAAAACATCTAAAAAACATATCCCCCTAAAAATATAAACAAATATGTGCTCATCGAAAAAAAATATATTTTTTTAAAATTCTGAGCAGGGTATCAAATGAAAGCCCTTAGTATGTGGATTAACGATCAAAATTTTATTTTTGCAAAATAAATTATTTAGACATTATTTCTGCCAAAATTGTTCAAAAAAAATTTTGTCCCACACCCTGTAGCCCAGATGGTTTAAACTAAAAATCTGAAAAAATTCGTAAGTAATGTACATTTATGTGAACCGGAATAGTTCAACAGGAATTTTTGATCAGATTATGTTTTCGGAAAATAGCGCATTTTTTGTGTTTTTTGCGTAACCATATAAAATATTTAATGATATTATGTAGCACAGAAGACAGAGCGCTTCGATGGTGTAATGGTTACTATACAAGCGTTCTAATCTGCAAACTCGAGTTCAAATCGGCCGCGAGGCAATTCATTTTTTCTGTTTTTTTTTTGCATTTTTATTTTGTTTAAATTACTTTTTCAATATTCTGGTTATATTTGGGCAAATATTGCATTTAATTTTTAAAAGCGTAAATTTAATAACCAGTGCAAATTGTTGAAATTGATTACTATTGGACTTACAACCAAGTAACTAAAAATATAACGTAACTATAAATATATAATACCATGGATACAAGTTAAAAAAAAATGAAATATATAAAATATATGTTATGTCATGTGTTATAATGTCTGTATCATATTAGTGCCTAAATATATTACTGCTATAATGCTATTTATATTCCTACAAATAGACGAAACAGAAGGGCGGAGCTTATGACTAAAACAACCAATGGAAGCCATAGGCGCAATTTTCAAAATCTTATTAAACCTTGTTATATAAAAAAAAATACTGCACATATTTAGAAACCTACATAATGGTATTAGGCATTCGAATTAAAATTAACAAAAAAAATATATTTTAACATAAAATTGGTTTTGGCATCCCAAATAATCATCATTCAGTTATTAAATACCTGCAAAACCCTGAAATGTGTGAAAATTCACACTTCACATCATTTTTTTTTACTTTGATCAAGAGATTTAAGATCTTCCATCAAATCTTCCGGATACAATTTGATAAGTTCTGTAGATTTCTTTACAATCTATTAAGGTGTAATTGATTATAGCTGATGATGACAATCAAAAAACGTCATTCACCTTTTGATAAATGTGCTTACCCCGCAAAGACTTGGGAAGGTTCCGGAAACATACCAGTACATACAGAAAAATGTTTTGACTTTGTTGTTGTAATTACAGCATTAGACTTAATATAGTATACAGTATATGTGGGGCCTGTAGCTTGTTACTTTTCCTACTAGATAAAACCCGCACTGGTAGTAAGTAAATGTGAAAGTGTATATTTTGATGAATAAATGTGTTTTATAGTACCTAATAATTATATTTACCGGACTTAGATTGGACCCCACACTTATTACACACCAACACATATTCGAACGTACAAAACTACCAACCTGTGAATCATGCAATACAATACTCACAGTAAATTACATAGTACTAGAATGTAATAACCACATTGTACGGATAAAACACAACGTACCAACCACAATTAAAACGCACTATTTAACAACAATCAATCAGAAACAAACATACTAAACTTCTCCAAAGATATAAAAACACTAAAGAATCACAAAATTCCCAACAAATAACCAACCTTACGTATTTGTGTCGTATACACACAAAACATATACACTGAAACCTTTATACCTTGTGGAGTAAGGTATAAATTAATATGAGTTAATTATTTTCTGGCCTTGTTCTCCATATTTGTTTCAACCGTGTTCTGTCTTTTGTGCAATTTCTTACCTCTTCCCACTTTACATCACTCTTTATTGTAGCTTCCTTTAATTCTTGTTGCCAAGTTTTCCCTCGACTTGATTTCTTCCCTGTTCCTCCTTCAAATTTTTTTTTACAATTTTCCTTTCACTCAACTGTGTATAAGCGATCTACATATTTACTTTTAATTTAGAAATCTAATTTCTTATCTGCTTATTTTAGATCTATACTTTTATGTGATAGTCCAGGCTTCAAAGATGTGTGCCAAAATTGGTACTGTCTTTATTTCTTTAACCAATATATAAAGAGCTATTTATTCAAAAACTAGGTATATGAAGGTCATTATCTTACTAATGTGAAATTTTTAGAAAGAGGCGTAGCCGTTCATTTCTGCACAAGTATGGAAATTAATCCTTACCTAACTGAGCTTGATAAGTAGGTCCTTTTTTATTATTATTATTATTTAGTATGGCATAATGCCTAGGTGTCAAAGATTTTCGGGTCGCAACTAGTCGCACTAGTGCTTTTTGGCTTAAAGTCGAGACCACTGGCTTTACGTTCTCGTTGAAGCACGCCCCATATTCCTGAATATTAATTCAGAGATACAGGTACTCATTTAAGGGAAGGCTGAGTGGGCCTATGGTTGTAACGGTTAAGCAATTTTTTTGAAAAATCTTTTGCCTGTACTTGGGATCGAACTCACAATCCCCCACATATAAAGCGAGTGGTATTACCACTACGCTACTGTAACCGAAATGAGTTAGATAACTAGATCTAATATAATATCGAAAAGACGATTCGGTCGATTGGTGGGATAAAGCTAAATTCCAAGTGCCGAATTTATTGGAATTGCTCCTTCCCCACCTCGAGGTTACTGACAGCCACTAAGCTGGACATAACCCTCCTGGATATCGAGACCAAACAGATGTTTGTGATTTTTCAAGTCCAGCTGAGAAGAATATCTCTCTCAAGGACGAGGAAAAGAGTTCCAAGTATATGGATCTCTTGTCCAACCTTAGAAAGTTGTATCCAGGGTATAAAGTTAAGTTTGAAGTTCTGATAGTTGGTGTTTTGGGTGGTATGAAAGCCTTCTATCCAAAGGAAATCGAGTCCATTCCCGCCTGCAGATCTTCTGCCACCTATTTGATCTACAGGATGCAGAAAGCAGTGCTGCTCGGGTCACTCCGCATTATGCGGCCACTAGATCTGGTGCAATTTCCGCGTCTGCATATCGCCAGGCTTTGGGATGCAGCCGTGTGTATTAAGCTCCACAAGTCTCTAGTATGACGCGGCTCAAAGGGTTGCTGAAGTTTGCGAATAGTGGACGCTTGTCAAGACCTGACAAACCGCATAATAATAATAATAGGTAACCAAATTCTGGGTAAAGCCGACCATAGATTTGAAATTCAGTTAGTTAGTGTGAGGATTATTTATTTTAACAAAAAACTGGCTTATTCTAGGAAACAACCGATTAAAAATATTTTCATCACGTGACTTCATTTGATATCCTATTCAAAACTATTATTCAAAAACTATTATTATTTAAATAAAGTATATATAAGTATTAAAAAAAGTATTAAAGTATTTTTCATATATATATATGCGCCAAAAAACTATAAATGCATTTTATATTTCAACTCTCTAGGTTCGCCATTTGAATACAATTTCTACTATACAGACAAGCCAACAGACACATAATTGACGGTAAAAGTTTTTCTTTTGTTATACCAAAGAAATCCTAAAAATCTACAAATGATATTTGAAAAACACAGTATTTGAATTTAATAATAAAATGCAAAAGAATAAATAAAAACTTTCAAAACCAAGTTACAACTTGTAAATTATTTTAAAATATTCATACGTATAGAAATGTAAAGAAATTAAATCTTTGGCTGTAAAATTTCTAGTATCCAAATTTTGTATAAACGTTTTATGAATGCTTTAATATTATATTCCATTTGAATTTTATTGAAGTACAAAGTAATTTGCTGTTACGCAATTATCAGGAGCACAAGATCTGTATTTCAAAGGAGTTTATTATTTAATCTTAGAACCCTCTTACATCGACAAATTTTTGTCTGTATTATTAACAAGTAATTTTCAAGATTGTATAATAGAACACGTTTACAACGCGTAAGGGCGTTTATTTGTTCAATGTCACCCTTGTAGTACTCATATATGCACATACATAAGGGTCGTTTTAAAAGCATTGTGCCGTGGAACATTCAACATTCAAACCAGTCTCAAAACCAATTTTAATAAGTAATTTCTTAATCATTTCACAAATTAAAGTTGCTTATTATCTAGAATACATACATGTAGAAATACACGTTGTAGGCAAAATTCTATTCATACTAAATATTAATTTGTTATATAGGCATAATGAACTACTCACAGAACCCGCGACTGTGAGAAAACACGCCTGGCATCCCTAGGGGAATAAGGGATCTTCATATTTAAAACTCTCAGAATTAAGTCATTTTAAGGGACATTATACTGTAATCCCAAATTAAATCTTTACGCACTATTCCTTTCTATTTGGTGGAGTAATTTGTCACGTGTAAATTTGATCAAATTAGTAAAGTTTAAATATGTATTATATTAAGTAGCAAAATCGTGTGGTCATTAACTTTATAAATGTATTTTATATACTACTTATAGTTAATCCTGAATGAAACACTAAATCTGTCTCTCTATATGTATATTATAAAGAACATACTTAGGTAGTACTCTATTTAAAACAGTTACCAACTCTAAAAAGTAATTTATGTTACGGTTTAGTACAAAAAAAGCTAGTTTCCTTTGGACTTTTTATGAAAGTTATCACATGTTGAAATTTGCACCCATAACTTCTAAATTATAAAATGTAAACAAATATCAAACAACTAGAATTTTAAATAATCTTTTTTATTGTAGTGTTATTAAAATAAATAATTTTTAAAATAAATATTTATAATAAAGGTTCATATAAACGAGATCTAGCCAAATAGTTGAGGTTATGTAAAACAATGGTAAACACAACAAAACATGTGTTGCCGTAAGAAGCCGATAAATATTAATTTTCAATGGCCTAATGAGGCAAAATAAATAGAATAAAAAAAACTCTTTTTAAACATTTTTCCGACAAATTTTAAAATGTTCATTTGCTCATAGCGATTAAAAAATAAAGAATTGTTATTTGTAAATATAGACTATACCAATCATTTAAGCGGAACTAAATGTAATTTATATTTTTCTATGTTGGCATTAGCTATCTTTTTATATATTGAAGTGGGCTTTTGCTGAACAAAATTATCAAAAGCTTCAATTAATCAGTAAAAGTTACTAGATTAGAAATTTTAGTTCCACTTAAAGCAAAAAAACCGACTATGGTTATATTTTATGTTTTTAATATTCTTCTTTTTCTTCTTTGGGTACTATCAGTCACGTTCACTTTTCGCCTCACTTACATAAGTCCGCCATCTTGATCTGTCCATTGTCAGGTGTTGACACTTGTTAGATTTTCGGTTAGCTGATCTATCCATCTCTTGCGAGGTCTTCCCACTGGTCGACGAGTATTCAATTTTACTTCCCATATCTTCCTAACCATTCTGTCCTCCCTCATCCCCATAACGTGTCGTATCCACTGTAATCGTCTGCTTCTCAGTCCTTGTGTGATACTCGGCCTTAAGTACAGCTCTCCGATATTTTTGTTCTTACGAATTTTCCATTCACCATTACAATTAATGGTGAATGTGAAGGTAATTCCAATGAATAGGACCACAAATTCTGCGAAATATTTTAATTTCGAAAACTGTGAGGTGCAGTCGACTTTCTTAGTTAAGGTCAATGTTACGGAGCCGTAAATACGTACGGGACATACTATTACTTGGTATAACATGATATTCAGATCAATTCTGTAAAAATTTACTGTGTAGTAACGTTACTACAAGATAAAATATTATAAAAAGTATAATGACTTTCATTCATGATAGTAACTGACCTTGCTCATAGTGACAGATTTAGTTCCTATGATCATAGTAACTGAGTTATAGAATTGGTCTGATTGTGTCCTGTGTTGTGACCTGTATTCCTAGACAGGAGTTTCTTTTGAAGAGGTCCCCAAGTGCAAAATATAATGCATTAGCAGTTTTAATTCAATTCGTAATTCCCTGCTGTATCATATTCACCTGATTTATCATGGTGCCCAGGTATTTGAAAGTATTAAAACTCTCTCAAAAATGTTGCCATTAAATTTCAAGTTGGTCGTATTCTCATGAATGTGTGTAAAATTTAAATAAATATAAAATCGATATCTAAAAATCTAAATTAAGGTGAATATTCAATACCTCCTTATCAAAAGTTTAGTTTGCACCTATTTTGTGAAGCACTTCTACAAATTCAAACATATGCAATTCTTGCTTGAACCTTACTTCGGATTCCACGAATTGTAAATAAATTGTGGGGAAATTAAATTTTGATTATGTGAAGAATGATGTATTAGGTGAAAATGGTTCTGCCTACTTAACATGTTTGGAAGATATTAAATAATTTTTAATATTCGAAATTTTAGTGGTAAAATCAGACTTGGAATATTTACATCTTGCTCGAATTGAATATCCTTGAATATCTACTAACTAGTCTTTGAATTGTGGAAAAGCTACCTATTCCACCCTAGAATTTTTCTTTTTTTGTTTGCAAATAAGCGAATAAAAACGATTCTTCAATTCATAAAACAAAAAAAAAAAAATGCATAGATGTATTAGTAAAACATTTAATTTTGAACAGTGTTTTAAAATATATGTCTTAATTTAAATGTTACATTGTTAAAATGTGTAAAATGCTACATATATTTCAAAATATTACATTTATAATCTCCGCTAAAAAATCTGCTATCCGTATTAAATAATTTAATCCGCCAATCTTAAAGCAATTCCGCTAAAACTAGCGGGAAAATTGCTAAATTGACAACACTTTTTTCTGGTGTAGAATCTTGGACCCTGATGTGGCTTTATCGTAGAATGTCTATGGGCAGATGGTGCAAATGCTGAAATTCTTCAGAGAATGAAAAAAAGCACGGAAGTGTTGACCACTGTGTAAGCAAAAATCTCGATATCATATGGAATAAAAACAGGTTCCATCTACTGCAGAACACATTACGAGGAAAATTGCTGGGAAAACAAAGTGGCAAAAAAAAAAAAGAATTTCGTAGTTTAAAATCATGCAACCTTTTTGTGACTACTACAGAATTTGACGCACTAAGGAATATCGGGGCCCTAGGCAAGGTTCTCATTGCGGGTAAACTAGGCAAACATATCATAAAATAATGGAAAAATATAATAAAACGGTCTTACGGCCCTAGGCAATTGTCTAGTCTACCTACGTCATAATCCGCCGCTGGGCAGCAGTCAATAATGATGGCCTGAAGCAAATTAATGATCAACGCCCGAAACGAATTGGATCTTTAAGAAGAAAAAGATAAAAATGCACAATTAGACTGACATGCAGTCCTCACGAATAGTACACATCTGTTAACGTTTCATTAAAGATTAAAAACCTTCAAAATATAAATTCAGATTTATATACAAGGTGTCTCAAAAGTAATTTTATATTTAGTGGATCGATTAAAAAAAAAGTAAGCCGTATATAGAAAAAATGTTTATTAATTATTAAAATACACTTTTTGGGGATTTATTTCTTAAAAATAATATCGTCTAAATGTAGACCCTCGCGTTCTCGGCACTCATTTAATCGAACAGTAAAATTACTTATGACGTCTCGGCAGGTGAACTCAGGGATGGCTGCCATTTCGTGACGGATATTTTCTTTCAAATGCGCCAGTGAAGTCGGTTTATTGGCGTAAACTTTAGATTTAAGATAACCCCATAGGAAAAAGTCCATAGGGGTTAAATCTGGACTGCGTGGAGGCCAATTTATGTCACCTCTCCGGAAGATCAATTTGCCTGAGAAAATTTCACGAAAACGTGGCAGAGACATATTGGACGTGTGTGAAGTTGCTCCATCCTGTTGGAACCATGTTCTTTGGTTATAGCCAGGAAAGTTTTGCAGTTCAGGTACCAAGAAGTTGTCTAACATCTCCACATAACGCTCTGAATTCACTGTAACTGCACGCCCCCTTTCGTCTTCAAAAAAGTAAGGGCCGATAATTCATCGCGCCGACATCGCAGCCCATACGGTCACTTTAGGCGAATGTAGGGGTTTCTGATGTTTGCGTTTCGGATTCGTTGCACTCCAGTAGCGGCAGTTCTGCTTATTTACGTGGCCATTAAGATGAAAATGAGCTTCATCCGAAAACAAAATGTTGGTAAACGTTGAAAATCGCTCAATCATCTGATTTACGAAATTAAGCCTCTGACTGGCATCTTGAGGCTTTAATTCTTGCACCAATTGAATTTTGTAGGGGTGCAGCTTTAGGTCTTTGTGCATAATGCGATGTAATAATGATCTATGCACATTTAAAGCACTTGCGCGCTTCCGAATTGAAAGGTTCGGGTCGTCACGAACAGACTGATTAACATTCTCCACGTTTTCTACCGTTCTTGATGACCTAGGTCGCCCGGATTTTGATTTATCCAGCGTTGTACCAGTCTCTTCAAACTTTTTAACCCAATGTCGAATGAGAGGAATGCTTGGCGCATCATTTAAGTGGCGAAAACCTCGAATACTGCAGAATTTTCTACGCGCTACAGTCGCCGAATCACCGTTTTTGTAAAACTCTCGCACGCATAACGCGCGGTCTGCTCCCGAGAAACGCTCCATAGCGAGTGAATTCCCAAGAGCCAGGCTACCGATTGACATAACCCCCGCGCCCCTCGGATACGTTGCGTTCACGCAGTAAGCTAAATAAATATAAAATTTCTTTTGAGACACCTTGTATAAGGTTATATATAACATGAAAACTGTTTTTCGGTTTTTGGGCACTATCTCTTGGGTAGACTTTTGGTCTCAGTCACATAAAGTTTCAATATCGCACAGTTAAGTCCTCTCTCCCAGGTATTTTACACATCAATTCTCACTAGATTTTGTACGATGATCTCTTCACCTTTTGCAAGGTCTTTATTCTGGTCTAAGGATATTCAATACTCCATCTCAGATAGCCTCTGCCATTCTGTAGTCCTCTTTGCCCTATTCTTTGTCCTATCTATTTTCGTATAACAGGGGGCGTTGGTCCGAAAAAATTTCGGAAAAATTTCTAGATCTTGACATGACTCGCAAAAATAATTAAGTTGGGATATTCTACTTAATTCCCTGAATATATCCCGTAGACTTAATCAACTTGACATATAATCAATTGATTATGGCCTTTTTTTATCGTTGGATAATTATAAGCAAAAAAGAAAATTTAAATTTCATAATATTACAAACACAAATACAAATTATCATAAAAATAGTTATATCGTAGCGAATACATTCACTAGAATATTTATATGGAAAATTGTGAGTGATTGCAGTACGTCTCGTACCTCTTGTACTGGTTGGAAGGTAAAATACAGAAGACTATTAGGCACATGCACAGGTCATGTACTGTAGAATAGCTAAAGAAAATGCATGACTTAGCAAAGTTTTTGTTTTATGATAAAAAATAGCGTAGTAAATGTTCCCTGGGATGAGATTTTGATGATCGCATGAAAAAATAAAAGACTTATCGATTATTCCAGTTTGTCGTTGAATTTTAAGTGAGTTTAAATTTGACAGTAAATTTATTTTTGGAAGAAGATAAACAATGTATTTTTAATTAAGTTTAAAGCAAAAAACATACGGGTATAAACAAATTTAAGGATTAAGTTTTAAGATTTAATGAATATTTTATATACGGATTTTAAATACATAGTTAGCACATATCTATAAAACGTCTCATTGAATCCTTTTTGAAAAAAGTGTTAGTTACATTTATAGGTTGGGCAAAAGATGAACGATGTTTGTTTTTATAGGATCTATAATTCGTTTAGAATTGACGCAAAGTAACATATTATTGTGCCATAAGAAAAGCATAGCCGTCGTTGATTTTATTAATTATTATCTTTAATCATTAATATTTTAAAGACAGTTACTATTCATTTATTCTTAAAGATTAATCAGTAAAATACATATCGAGATAAATTTAATAGCATTTTAATGTTACGTAAAGGAGCTGAATTGAGCGCTGCCTTTTGTTTAAAATTGACAATTATACTGTTAGTTATAACGATGTTGATTTTCAATTGTCTTTTAGTGTTATGTAAAGGGGTGGGATTAAGTGCAACTTTTGTTTAAAAAGCATAAGTCTTTTTTCTCACATAATTATACTGTTTGTCTTAACGATGTTTATTTTCAATTGCACGTTAGTATTATGTCAGGTTATATAGTGTTATGGGGGCGAGGATTCAGTGGTTATTTTGGTATAAAATGTCCTATTCCAGTTTAAAGAAATTAGTTGCAGTTTTTGAGTTAAGTCTGGACAATAAAACAACAAAAATGGAGTTTTGAAAGATAATATAGCGGCTAAACGGGTAAACGGAATGCGTTATCAGTTAGCGAAAAAATCGTAGTATTAAATTGCTACAATGCAGTAAATAATACAGAATAGACAGAAAATATATAAAAATAAAAATAAATTTAATTCCAAATAATTCTCTTAAACCCCAGTGTAAATTTCTTTAGGAAGACTATGAGTAACAAGTGAGAGGATTATATCTCGGATTATATAGAGGTTTTATTGTTAAAATCAGGTAGCTTTAAGTTCCTTCTGTTCTTATTAAAAAAAGGCCACAATACCAATTTTTCAAAGTAAAAATATACTTATGTTTAAATGGTATTTCTATGAAAATTAATGATTACTATTCAAAAAAATAAAGTTTTACAACTTCTGGTCATTTCTAAACGAACTATAAACAATATAAAAACAAAAATGGTAGTCAAAACATATTTTTAGCCATACCTAGTCGCCTACCTATATCAAAGTTCCAATCCCTCCACTTCGGAATTTTCATTTTCTGCAATTGTGCAGTCACTTATGCGGTTGACTCCACCTCAAGTATTTAAAATAAGTACTTGTTTATACAGGGATAATATGACAACAAGTAACGTCAGGCTTACCGCGTGGCTTTCATGATTGGTGGTCTAAAAACGGAAAATCTAGGTGCCGTGTCTATCCTTATGCGCAACCTAGGTGCAGTGCCGGCTCGTGACATTATTTTCTGGTGGGGCAAAAAGCTTTTTTAGGGCAAAAGCTTATCAAAAAGGTTTTTTATTGAAATAACTTTATTGTTTTTTTTTATTTTCTTCGGAACTCGTTAAAATAAATTCCGGTCTTGGTGGTCCTAAAGTTTTAAGTCTAATTTTTATCATAGGTTCAATTATTTTTGAAAACCAGTTCTAAAATTGAAATTACGCTATTTTCATTCTCATTCATTTTTAAAATTTATTTATTTATATTTATTATTTATTTTTTTCAAATTAGCCACTTTCATAAAACACTGTCACATAAACTTAAGAAAATATAGCGAGTAAATTATTATCGAATATACTAATAAAACACTATTTTAATAATGTAATTATTAAAACATCGAACATACATAACCTTACCTTTTAATAACACATAACTACAAACAAATGTCAAAATAAAGCACTCCGACTGATAATTAAAACTACGGACAAAATATGTTTTGACCTACTTGCAATGGCTGCTACAGGTTACATACTATTGCTCGTCCTTCACCCCCGCTTGTACCCCGCATCCACACTCGTACAAATATTAGAGACATTCGCCCTTTTGCGTTGCCTGGCGTATGTCCAGTCTAAAAACATTTGTTTTAGGAAGCGAAACGCGGCGCGATACGAACATTTCAATATAACTAAATATTAATTTAAAATGGGTAAAATGAAAATAATACATGTTATTATTATTATTTTTTATTAAAGATTTTCTTCTTTTTCAAAAGTAAATAATTGGGAGGGCATTGCCCCGTTGCCCTTCCTGTACCAGCCGCCACTGCCTAGGTGTTACCTACGAACCTGTTACACAAGCCTGCAAAGAGTTTGTTGTTTTGGTAAATTTTCCACAACTTTAACCAAACAGACAGACACAGAGGGTCATGAAGGGTGGAAGGTGAATATTTAGATAAATACTTAAGGCAGTTAAAAATTTTGCGCATTACACACATAGGGATGTAGATACTGATCGCAGGTCTCCGATACTTGGTATCGGTATCGGTATCATTTCAGTATCATTACGTATCAATACCGGTAGTGGTATCGAAAAAAATATAGATACCACGTGGCACCGATATTTTTTGATAACTTTGCTGGTTTTGTTATTTTTGTCGATTACTTTGCTAGTTTAAAAAAAAAATTATGTGAAGTGTGAATTTTCACACATTTCAGGGTTTCTCAAGTATTTAGTAAGTGAATGATGATTATTTGGGATGCTAAAACAAATTTTATGTTAAATTAATTTTTTGTTAATTTTGAGTTTGAGTTGACCCCAGAGTTGACTGCATAATTTTGGACGATAAAAATCCGAAGGAGGTGGTGGGATTTAAACCAGCGTCTACCAAAAATTCATCATCATTGGCGCGACAGCCCGAAATGATCCAAGGCCTCCTGTCAGGTTTCATGACCATGTTTTCAATCTATGTACATTCAGGAGTAATATGGTTAGTATTACGTCCATTTTCAGCGTACACAGAGAGGCACCTACAGTTTAAAGCCGGTTGCGAAGGGCTACCAAAAATTACCTAAAAAAAATGTACCGATTTGGAATTGGTGCGTAATTGTTTAAATTTGCCCAGGACATATTTCTTTTGGTGCTGCTATCTGTAGTAGTTGAGATTCTCTTAAAGTCAAAATTATTACAACCTTACTTAATATTAATTACCCTGATTCACTGCATTTACTTGAAAAAGTATCGATGCCATTAAAATATCGAAGCAAAAGGTATCAAGTACTAAATACTAGTATCTCTAGTATTGTTTCATCCCTATACACACATTTGCGACAGAAGCGGGCACCGCCTTCTTCGCGTTTTAGTTTCGGGTTTGTCTGGAATTATCCAAAATATACAGCATTTAGTAAACTTGGAGACAGGGGCGTAGCCAGATTTTTTTCGGAAGAGGGGTTGGAATTTTTTTTTTGAAGTGTTTTTTTTATAAAATAAAAGTACAGATACAATATAATAGATTTTATTGAAATTAAATTTTATGCTGTGTTCATAATCTCGAAATTAGAAATTAGAATTAACGTTAAATTAGTACTTAACATTAAATTTCTACGTAGAAATTAAGTAGTGTTCACAATGTAAATTGAGTAATTAAGACACTGACAGAAATTTCTATTGATTTCTACTTTATCTATCGATATTTGACAGCTATTTATATTTGCTAATGAGGTTTTAAGTGTTTCATAGTTCGAAAATGAATTAAAATAGACGGAAAATTTATATCTATGATCTTATATATTTATATTTAAAATATGGTCATAAAAATTTTAAGATTAATATACTGCGCATGCGTCAATTAAAATTACAGTACGGGTTTGTAACTAGCAAACTCTTAATTTTTATAAGTATAAAGTGCCAAGAAGCAAACAAGAACTAGGGTTGCCACCTCTCCGGGTTTGACCCGGAGTCTCCGGGTTTCAAGTGTCTATCTCCGGGCTACGGGTTTAGCTACTATTTCTCCGGGTTACAGAAATGAAAAGATTAGTAAAATAGAAATATACATTTTTACAATTTTGTTAATTATTACATGAATTTCCAATGGGTATTTTACGAAATTTAATTTTAATAAATGTGTGTTTAAATGAAACATACTATGCTATATGCAAAAGCCCTGGATGCGCTAGTGTGCTTGTGTTATGTTTCGTGTATGTGATTGAGAAGGTGCAGTGTGCAGTCCAAAACGCAGCAAGTAGTGCGTATGGATGTCCACGTCCTATGTGCGACCGTTCATTTCATCTGTGTTTGTTGTGGCGCATAGACGCATTCACACGACCGTATTTTTGCGAAACACAAAATATTAAATATAAAGTGTTTGATTTTATTAAAAAAGAATGTAAGAAACATTTGCAATGATAGAATTTTTGGTACTTCTTTGGAATATACCACCCAGAATATGATTGGTCAGTTTAAAATTTATATGTTTGGCAGATTTTATATAATGTAAAAAATTAAATAAAAAATATTTATAAAAAATATATTATTAATAAATTATGGTATTTATATATTCCAAAGAAGTACCGAATTTTTTAAAGGAAAAATATTAACCAATCTTTGAAAAAAAATTTTGATCATCTTATAATGACACACAAACAAACGCTAAACATTACTGATTTGACAGATACATATTTTGATGAGAAATTGAGGTTATGTGTGATTTTTTTAACAAAATGATCAAATTATATTTTTTTAAAGATCACTTTACAAATGTCAAAATTAATATAATAAAGATCGATTACTATTTTTAAAATGATCAAATAAGTTTTTTTTAAATGAAAATAATTGGTATAAGCAGTTCACTTTTGTAAGAACAAACTAAGAGGGAATTTTGTTTTCAATAGTTTGCACCTTTGAACCGTATGTCATGTTGGTATTAAAAAATGTCACTTTTTTAAAATGTCGATCCATTTGACATATGTCATGATGAAAAATGATATCTTAATTATAGTGATCATAACCTTATCAACCTAAAGTCGGTTTTACAGCCTAAGGAATATTTTTAATTGACATTTAAAGTCAGTAACACACCATAAAAGTAATCAAAATAATCAGATCTAGTGTGTTCTTACAAAAGTGAACAGCTTATATTGTTCTAATTAATAACAGAAATTTATGATTAATGACCTTTTTTGTCTCCGGGTTTGAAAGATGTTCAAGGTGGCAACCCTAACAAGAACCCAAGAAAATATGAGAACTAATTTGAAAATTTTTAGGCGGGTTTCCGTCTGACCAATGTATACCGTAAGGAATGTGTCTAGTTTGACGCAGAACTGATAAGTACTGATTTTACGCTTCATTTGTATAATATGTGGTTTAGTATTTGTCTTTGATATAATTCAAGTTGATTTGAATTTATAACTCAAAATTAATTTGTATTTATAACTATTATTAATATTTATATATAATAGTTCACACATGTATAGAATTTCGAGCGAGTGTAATATGCCATGGAGTGTACTTGAAATGCATAGAGTGCTAAGACACGCCTACCCAAGGACTTTGTTTGCTTCGACGGACTATAAGCATTAATTAAGAAGGTTGTGAACAGTTACATCTAACAAACATTAACGTTAGATCTAAGTACTAATTCTAATTTCTAATTTCGAGGTTCTGAACGCAGCATTATACTAAATAATAAATTAAAAATATAAGTTTATAAAAACATAAACGAAATAAAATTTATTAATTAATAAAATGTTTGTCTCTTTCTCTTTTTCTGCTTTTTCCAAATATGTACAATCTATAATAATACTTAAGATTTTTTCTCGAGGGGGGGGGGTAACACTCAACTATGCTTGGCTACGCCCTTGCTTGATGATAATCCTTTCCGACATGTATTTGTTAGTTACGTATGTCGTTTGAAAAAGAACACAATATTTAAATCTGTTGTGAAGCTATGTGCTATCCACTGATTTTTATTTTTGTTTAAATGCAATTTACCTTACAAAGCCACCCTGTCAATCACACCCATTCCTTCCTAAGCTAATCTCTTAGGAAGATTATGTCTGTGTACCTGCTACATTGTAATAGTTATAATACTAAAAATCCAAAAACGCTCCATTCATTGTTCACACACTTTGTTTAAAATTTTGGGTTCATTTCATCTGTGTTTGTTGTGGCGCATAGACGCATTCACACGACCGTATTTTTGCGAAACACAAAATATTAAATATAAAGTGTTTGATTTTATTAAAAAAGAATGTAAGAAACATTTGCAATGATAGAATTTTTGGTACTTCTTTGGAATATACCACCCAGAATATGATTGGTCAGTTTAAAATTTATATGTTTGGCAGATTTTATATAATGTAAAAAATTAAATAAAAAATATTTATAAAAAATATATTATTAATAAATTATGGTATTTATATATTCCAAAGAAGTACCGAATTTTTTATATATTTATATATATATTTATATTATATATATATTTATAAAAATATAAGTTTATAAAAACATAAACGAAATAAAATTTATTAATTAATAAAATGTTTGTCTCTTTCTCTTTTTCTGCTTTTTCCAAATATGTACAATCTATAATAATACTTAAGATTTTTTCTCGAGGGGGGGGGGGTAACACTCAACTATGCTTGGCTACGCCCTTGCTTGATGATAATCCTTTCCGACATGTATTTGTTAGTTACGTATGTCGTTTGAAAAAGAACACAATATTTAAATCTGTTGTGAAGCTATGTGCTATCCACTGATTTTTATTTTTGTTTAAATGCAATTTACCTTACAAAGCCACCCTGTCAATCACACCCATTCCTTCCTAAGCTAATCTCTTAGGAAGATTATGTCTGTGTACCTGCTACATTGTAATAGTTATAATACTAAAAATCCAAAAACGCTCCATTCATTGTTCACACACTTTGTTTAAAATTTTGGGTTCATTTCATAATTTTTTAAGAGTGTTTCTAAGTAAGGGTTAATCGCTTAAAATATTACCTGCTCTTCTACGAAATTCTACCTGTTCCAACATCTAATTTTCGTCAAATTATAAACTGCCGATCACTTTCGTTGAATAACTGTAATTTATAAAACACTTAATTTTTGTGGGTTAACTTTGTAATATTGCAATTAATAACAGAAATTATGTTTTTTTATAACTATAACTATAACCTAAATGAAATTAGATATGTCGAGTTAAAATGTTTTCAACAAAATTACTAAACGGCGCCCAGCTTAGACAATATTATTATTAAATATGTTTCTAATAATGTAAACCTTGAGAAGCTAGTAAAAAAAAAAAACAGTTGAAAATAGGGGAAATAATAAAGTATAAAACATATTAAGGAAGTTTTTTGTTCATGTTTATTCCAGATTCTGAATAAGCAGGCAAACAAAATGTTTTGGATATATTATATGTACCAAAATGTGAAAATGATAAAAAATAAAATAAAGCTTTATTGAAATTCTTTGTATGTCTACAATAAAAGAGAAAAACACATAAGTACAATACAGAGTTCCGTGTAACCTCTCAAAATTCGGTTTTGACTCTATTAACAAATAGAAATTTTAATTTAGAGTTTGACAATTATGACTTAAAGGAAAAAAAAAACCTTAACATTAATATTACATTATTTTAATTTCCGAAATATTTCGAATATTTTAATGAAGTTGTATAAAAATGTTTTGATTTAAGTATCAAGTTTGATACGTTTATGTCTTTTAGATTTCGGTTTTAAAACAATTTTACCGATGTTCGAAACAAGTTCGTTTGTATGTTGACTAGTTCTCATAAAGTATTTGGTTGATAGTTTGTGTATATGTTCAGAAATAGTTTCTATTTTGATATTTTTATGCATCCTACTCATCATTTCATATCTGGGATATTTACCTATGATACGTAAGCACTTGTTTTAGATTACCTGTAACTTATTTAGATTAGATACATTACCTATACGCCAGACTGGGCAGGCGTAAGTTAGTACAGGTCTTACTATAGATTTATATATTAGTAATTTATTGTTGTAATTATAAATAACTGAGAAAGGATTTTGTTAGCAGTATTGGTAGTTTTTTTGATATGATCAGTAAAATTTAGGGATGTGGCTAATATTACTCCTAGATATTTGATGAAGAGTTTATGATAAAATTTTTCATTGTTTATTTGAACATAGATATTATTAAGATTGGGACTACTTTTAGTTAATATTATAAATTCTGTTTTTTCTGCGTTTAATTTGATTCTCCATTTGTTGAAATGTTTATTGATTTTATGCAAATTGTAGTTAAATTGTTGGTAATAGTATCCAATCTAAACGATGTAGTAAACAAAGCTATATCGTCAGCATAGAGACTTAAATTGACATGTTGAGTTTTCGGTATGTCATTGACATAAATATTGAAAAGGGTAGGACCTTACACACTTCATTGAGGTACACCTGCAGTTATGGTTGGATTAAGAGAAAGATAATTATTTAATTCTACTCTAAATTGCCTATTTACTAAATATGTTTTCAACAAATGAATTATATATGGTGGAAAGTTATATTTAATAAGTTTGTAGACAAGACCATTGTGCCATACAGTGTCAAAAGCTTTCTGTATGTCAAGCAAAACAACACCAGTAAATTTGTTGGGACAGAAATTTGTTGTAACGTTATCAATTAGACGGGCCAACTGGTCAGTGGTGGAGTGTGAATTTCTGAAACCAAATTGTTCTGGAATGAGAATATTGTTATCTAAAATAAAATCGTTTATTCTATTAAGTAATATTTTTTCTGTTATTTTGCTGAAATTAGGCAACAGGTCTATAACTACTAGGAAGTTTTTTTTATCTTTTTCGGGTTTAGGTATGGCGATCACCTTTGATAATTTCCAAGCTGTTCGAAAATAGTGATTTACAACGATTGCATTTATTATTTTAACTATATAAATTATGCCTAACCAAGATAAACTCAAAAGATAAATCTATTTGGAAGCTTACTAAAACCTGTCAAAAAGACTACTCCTGATTCACCACTATTAGAAAACATGTCCTAATTTACAATGATGAATATAAATCAAATATCCTGGCAAACTACTTTGCTAATGTTCATAGTCAAAATGACAACTTAAGTAGTACTTATCACTCATTTAATGTTTTTAAATATATTAAAACTTATTTAAAAAATAATTGCAATGAAAATAATAAATATTCAGATATTCAGATATATCTTACAAATTATAAAGAAATACATACCATAATTAAAAAATTAAAAAATAATAAAGCACCCGGCATGCATATGCATATTGCATATCAAACATCTTCCGAAAAAAAGTTGTGAAAATGATTTTTTAAATGGTTATTTATACAATTAGTGTGAAAAGGTGGTCTTCTTAATCGAGTGTGTTTTTCTGAAAATGGTAGCACGAGATTGAAAGAGTCCTTTACACACGAATTGTTTTTTTTTTTTTTTCATTTACTGTACCAGTTCAGTACAAATAATACTATTCATGTTATAGTTATAAGAAATTTTGTCAGTTTAAAGGTCACGATTAACAGGAAAATTTTGAATATTTAATTGTTGTTAACTTTATTTATCAAAAATTTGAATATAATGAGCAGTAGATTACCAAAATAAACACCCGGAGAGGTCCCACCAACACTCCCATCACTCATGCCGACCACAACCCCGGCACCAACTACCCACAAACCTACAATACGTATGTACTGCATTGCAGGTCCGAAATGATCCAAGCCGAAGCCACAGCCAGCACAACCAACAAAACCCACCATCTAGATAAATTTAGACACGTATTGTGTACAACATTTTTTCTAAAACCAAAAATATTAATAAAAATCCAAAAGTATTTGGTAATAACCATTGAATAAAAAGACTAAAGGAAGAAGACTATATGAATTTATACATACAAATTTTTCT
This sequence comes from Liopterus haemorrhoidalis, assembly GCA_963971575.1. Taxonomy (NCBI): domain Eukaryota; kingdom Metazoa; phylum Arthropoda; class Insecta; order Coleoptera; family Dytiscidae; genus Liopterus; species Liopterus haemorrhoidalis. The sequence continues at coordinate 27,999,153 of OZ020616.1, forward strand.
GACGGATATTATGTCATTCCAGCTACCAAAATGGCTGCCAATATTTTGTTGTTTTCGTATTAAAAAGTGATTATTGACATTTATTTTGATAATTTAAAGTATATTCATAATTTATAAATCATAAATAAAAGACAGGGCTAAAATAGTTTTTAGTTAATTTATAATTTAATATAAAATGACGCATTTAACCTGAAATTTGGCATCTTGTCAAAATAATGTACTGCATGTGGACGATCAAGAACACAAAATGCAAGACTAAAGGAATAACTTTTCATTCCTATGTATTTTCCATTCATATTACCGTATTTTTTTGATCGTATCCGAATATAAGACGCACCGGACGATAAGACGCACCTCAAATTTATAATATGATTTTTAGAAAAATATATTTTAATGTTACTTCGGATCATAAGACGCACCCAAAATTTCAGTCCATTTCTCTATATAAAAGTCTTATAGTACGAAAAATATGGTATGTAAGTGAATTAATGAGATTTTGATAAATTTCAACATATGCGTACTTATGGACAATGGCGAACTGTCATAATTTTATAATAATAAATTAAAGAAGTATAATAGTGTTTTATTGATTGTTTGTATCTCCTATCTTTAGCTTCTTTTGAAAATATCAAGTTTGGTATTTTTTCTATTTGTACCAGTAACAATTATTTTAATAGATTGCCCTACGCCACTGTACAGCCGCAAACTATTGTACGCCATTTTGAAATACCATCCTGGTCTGTCCAATTAGCATGTAAGTCTCCTTCCTTTAGTCTTTTTATTCAATAGGTTTATTCTTTTCAGTACCTTGCGCCTTACTGCAAGACGCGGCTGTATTGACGCGGCGTTAAATTATTACTGCGGCTGTAAGAATTTAAACCAAACTTACAACGTAGACGCAAGGTAGCGAAAAGAACAGACCTATTGGTAATATCGAATGAGTTTTGGTATCCACCATTTTGGTACTTAGTACCAAAATCGCGCACATGGCAGATAATGTCCATAATGTATGAGGTGAAATTAAGAAATAGTTTTTTACGTCACAAATTATTGCTATAATTTGTGACGTAAAGAATCATTTATTAAATTTAAACAATTAATATTTATCCGTATGTATGATTTTTTAGAATTATGACAATATAAGATGAACGGCCAATAAGAAATTGTTAGTTACTTGTAAATTCTGTGTTTTAATCGATTATTATGCTTATTTAGGTTTAAGCTAGTTGAACTGAAGTTTTATACAAAAGTATATTTATTGATTCATGTCTTGCATTTACGTACATATTTAGTGATATGAAAATATATTTGATAACTATTGATATTAACAGTTGATTAACATAACAACACTACCCACTAGTGCTTAAAAGTGTTGTTATAGACCCTGTAAAGTAGGCACTTTTACGCACGGTGGTAGAAAAAGTACATTTTGTTCCTTTCTTCGGCTATTTACACTTCAATAAAAATATCGATATAATGACACACTGGAAAAAAATTGATTGTGCTATTCTAGTTTACATCAATGTGCATTAATGTGATATTTTTTAGATTTTTAGACCGATCCCTTTGGGTATTGTACACAGTGCATCAGATCACCCATCTACTTACTTTTTCTCGAAAAGGCGATGTTATTTGGGGAAATAAATTTAAGTACCTAAGTTTACACAAAGAATAGAATGGTAGTATTAAAATTTTCTATAATAAACTGGAAGTACAGCATATAAAGCACAGCTTTGATTTTTTAAATGGTAATGTCGAACTAAGTATCTTTGAATGGAAATGTTGGAAAGAAATATCTATTCCTTAAATATTTCTTTTAATAGTTTTTACTTTGTATTAATTTTTATTTATTTATTTTCTTTTTACCGTATTATTATTTATTTTGACGTTCGGGTAACCTTTTTTGAACCAAGACTGATAAGAAGTTACAAAAATATATATATATATATATATATATATATATATATATATATATATATATATATATATATATATATATATATATATATTAACCCTTTCACTGCGTAATACGCTTTGAGATTTCGTGCTCGCTGTGGGCACATATTTCGGTGATTGCGTGTTTATTCGTGTAGAGCAGTTGGCGTGAACTTTTTGTGTAAGTTTTCATGACATGTAAGAATAAATGATGGTGACGATATGACTAATGTTAGGAAAAAATGTAATGTGACTGAATGAATACAAAGATACAATCAAAAAGATTTTATTTAAAAAAAAATATTTGTTTACATATTTACCTATATGCTATACTAACTATGAAACTTACAAAGAGTTATACTCTATCTCAGAAAGCCTGATAGTAATAAATCTTTTTGTCAGGCAGTTACCAGTGGCGTGCACATTTGAAACACGTTTAAATTGGTTTTGTGTATTTCTATATTACTATTTATCATTTTATTAAACGCACGCCTGTGATCATATTTATCATGTCATTAAACGCACCCCTGTGACCATATTTTTCCTCAAAATATTAGGGTAACATTTTTATGATCTATTGTGTTTAACCCTAGTTCGTATTCCCATATAATTTGTGCGGCACACTCGGTTGTTTTTAACAATATTTCGTTTCAATCTATTCATATTTTGTGGGCCACTTCTGTGTGAAAAAAGAACAACTTTTTACAAATAATAAATATTATTGCTATCAGTCTTTCTGAGATAGAGTATAGTAATCTAGTTCCGTATACCGAACTAGAATAAACTATAATATACTTACCATATATATTTATATAAAATCAATATAAATACGTAGATATAATGAATGTAAGACGGCACAGCAACGTATACCAACGCAACGTGCTCGCAGTTACTTGAACTGATTGGGGTACCCAGCGAGAATAGTCGTGTTGAGCAGGGAACAATTTAAAACACGGCGCGAGTTAACTCGCTCGGAGCGTATCGGGCCACACTTTTATTTACGAGTATATACGGTTGGAGTAGCGAAATGGTTAAAGACATTTTTTTCAAAGACTAACGAGCTCGTTGAGACTAATATATGTGTATAATATAATTGGTAATAAATTCGTATGCATGTGTTATCGTTATTATTGTTTTTAATAGTTCTTCGTAAATCATCAAGATATTTAAAAAATATATATGTAAAAATTGTTTAAGATACTCAACTCAGTTACGTTATGATGTAAAAAATCTACGTTGGCCTTGATATCCTGTGCTTCTATTTTGTTCCGGAAAATTTCAATACCACCATTCTTATGGGTTATAATGGTAAATAAGTATATGGGTAGATTTAAGTGACCATTTCTTTCAAATTTGCTGACACCTCGCGATTTTGTGCAAAAAGGAGTGGACGTGGTTTAATTTTTCCTGCATATCAAGAGCTTTCATATAACATCTTACTCAAAATTTAAAAAAATATTAATATTTTTTTGAAAAATGCTTGTATGTAAATAGTTTCTCTGGTAGTTTTTTTTTTATATCTCAGTATTTTTCCCATGTGTATGTCAAAGAATTGTAGATGTAGGTCAAAATGCAACTCTCTAAGTTCAACCATTTGATCACAATTCCTACGGCACAAACAGTGACATATGCTTATGGCACACTTGAGTGGCGGTATAAAGGTTTCTACATTATACCTGCAAAATCCTAAAATGTAGGAAGAGATGAAATTATGAACCTATTATGAATGATAATTTAACAAGACTCATTTAATTTTAATTTTCTAAAACATTGTTGAAATAGTTAACAATTAATAGGGCTATAATATTATAAACAGGTGCTACAAATCTTTAGCTCTCTGAAAACCCTTGTTAAGAAAAAATGAACGGATATACAGGATGTAGCAAGATAGAGTATGGATAGATAGGATAGATGTATGTGTTCGGAGAGAAAAAATAATGTAGTAGGCTGTATGAAGTTTGACTACATGAAAAAAAAAAAACAATTTTAGGAGAGATATACTTTTTTTCTGTCTGTCTGTATGGTAGAAATTGTAGCCAAACGGCTTAACAAAGAAAGTTGAAATTTGGCATGCTTATACAACTCTTTGACCCATATATAGGAAAAAGACTAATGTCCAGTTTCATAAAGGAATGCTAAATCCTGTGTTAGCTAACACGATGCTAAAATAACACGCTGTTAAACTACGTTTCATAAAAAAATAGCATCGGTTTTAACTTTGTGTTAAGTAATTTCAGTGCTGTGGTTAGGGTTTTTATTAGGTAGATTGGTATGAATATAAAGGAGTTAATAACCAACTACAAGGATATCCGTAATCGCCTAACAAATTAAAGAAGAGTCATTTAATATACGCGGACGAGAAATCAGGTGCAATGTCTATAAATTCATCTGATGACTCGACAAATAATTTGCTGGTAAAGAAAAACAATTTAAAGAGGTTATAATCTATGATATTATGAAATATTAATAAAACTTACACACGTCTTCCAATATATGAAATTTTGTATGTAAAAATATGTATTATAACCTACTAACAAACTAACCTTCTAACCTTCTACTTTCTTTATATTAAATTTAAATATTTGATATAAAAATTAGTAAAACTATGGTAACAGTGCAATGTTAAATATTTCTACACAGCCTCACAGCCTCAGACCTATATTAAAATAGCAGAGGGTTTAATTCTTTGCTAAATTTAACATTGTTTTATGGAACGCAAAACTGTATTTAACAACGAAATTAAAATTTAACAGCATTGCTAAAATTTAACATTGCTTTATGAAACCGGCCATTAGAGTTCAAAAAAACACGAACGATAAATATAAACAATTACGTATTTAATAAAAAAATAAATATTTTTCTTTAATTTTGAGTGGCATACCAAATGAAATCTTAATGCGTGGATCAACAAACATATTTTTATTTTTGAAAAAATATATATTTTTTTTTTGATTTTGCCATAAATATGTCAAATTTTTTTGTCCCCCACACGTTTCAGAGGTGTTGATCTAAAAATCTGAATAAAATCTCCACAACGAACTTTGATGGGCTCAATTCGGCCAGATTAGCTCAACAGGAATTTTTGATCAGGTTAGTTTTTCGAAATATTATGATTTTTTTTATGTCGTCGATAGAAAAAGTATTGTTATTAAATTTATTTTCTGGTATCAAAATAAATCTCTTAGGACGTAGACTAAGAAATGAAAAGTAGTTTTTTAATATTCGTTTTTTTTAACACGATTTTAGCCAAAAATGTGTTAAAAAAGTTCTTATCCCGTCCCTTTTTATCCAAAGACGTTAAACTAAAAATCTGAAAATATTATTGGTAATGTTTTCAGATTTTTTTATTTCAGTAATATTAATATAACATTTTAGCCGGAAACGTACGAGGGTCATTTTGATGCAATTGCGGTTTTGAAAAATATTGCAGTTTTTGTGTTTTTAACAAAATTAAATTGACGAATTTCTGAAATATAAATTTGAGTGACAATAAGATTGGCAAATCATCCATTTTAGCATGTAATTAATTTCATTATATAATAACAAATAAAACTGATTTATCAAAAATTATTAAATAAATAAATAATAATAATAATATTTATTATGATGTATTAAATGTTTACATTTTTACAATCGTCAATCGGTATTCATTTAATCCTAGTACAAGATGGGTAAAAAGATGTGAGAGATACATACTATAGTTTACTCAGTATACTGAGCTTCATCTAAATCACTGAAGTCATTATCTAGGTATTCTGCAGTGGAGTAAAATGCTTTAGATATTAAATATCTTTTTAAAACTCTTTTCAATCTTAGGGGGGGCAAAAGTTTGATGCTGGTCGGGAGAACATTGTAGAATTTTATAGGCAGGTAATTTAGGCTAATTATTATATATATAAGGTAATTTATTAATTAATTACATCAAATGATTTTGATGTAATTCTTCTTACATTTATTAAAAACCTACAAAACCCTGAAATGTGCGAAAATTCACACTTCAAATCAATTTTTTTAAATTATATTATTTTTAAATGAAATCTCGTGAATTATTATTAGTGTTAATTATAGAAATAGGTGTGTGAGTGCATGTTGTATATATACATAGATTCTCTTTAAAAACGTGTATTATTTTTTAAATCACGATACATTTTCCAGAGGCATATTTTTTTATTTTAATTAATATCTATAAAATTGTTGTGAAGTATGAATTTTCACACATTTCAGGGATTTGTTGATTTAGTAAATGATAAAAAGTTGTGAGTACATATTAAAAGTAATAAATTTCGATAATATTTAAAAGAATAATCAACGACCTCCATCTAGAGACCTTCCCAATCAGTCAGATAAATATTGAAGCACGGTGTTGCAAAAAATTCGGGATCCATCGAAATTATTATCAAATCAAAAATACCTGCAGTACTATTCACTTATAAATTTTTTTTCCAGATTTTTAACTTAAATTCTCTGAGGTATAAGGTGTGGAACAAATAATTTTTTAGCCCATTTTTAGTTAAATCATATTAAAAATAAAAAATTGATGTGAAGTATGAATTTTCACACATTCAGGGTTTTGCAGGTATTTAGTAAGTGAATGATGATTATTTGGGATGCCAAAACCAATTTTATATTAAAATATTTTTTTTGTTAATTTTAATTCGAATGCCTAATACCATTATTTAGGTTTCTAAATATGTGCAGTATATATATTTTTTTTTAATAGCAAAGTTCATAAAGAATTTTAAAAATTGCGCCTATGGCTTCTATTGGTTGTTATAAGTTCTGACCCTCTGATTTCGTGTACATTGGAACAGAATTAAATTATAATTTAAACAATTTCCACTGGTTATTAAATTTACGCTTTTAAAAATTAAATGCAACATTTGCCAAAATATAACTAAAATTTTGAAAAAATAATTTAAACAATATAAAAATTAAAAAAAAAAAAACAAAAAATAATATTGTCTCTTCTCGCAGGGTTCGATCCCTTTCGGATCGAGTTACTTGGGTGAAAAGCCAGCGCAAAACCACTACACCAGCATACACGTTCCAGTGTATCGTGTTACAAAGCTATAACTTGCGTACATTATTAGCCAAAAATCATAAAAAATGCGTTTTTTTCCAAAAACGTAATCTGATCAAAAATTCCTGTTGTACTATTCCGGTTCACACCAAGGTACATTAATTAGAATTTTTTCAGATTTTTAGTTTAAACCATCTGGGCTACAGAGTGTGGGACAAATTTTTTTTTGCACAAGTTTGGCAAAAATCGCTTCAAAATAATTTATTTTGCGAAAATAAAAATTTGATCATTAATCCACGTACCAAGGGCTTTCATTTGATACCCTACTCAGAATTATAAAAAAATATTTTTTTTTTTCGATGAGCACATATTTGTTTATATTTTTAGGTGGGATATGTTTTTTAGATGTTTTAGTATTTTTCCTATGTGCGGATCAAAGAGTTGTATAAGCATGGCAAATTTCAACTCTCTAGATTTAGCCGTTTGGCTCCAATTTTTACCGAACAGACAGACAGACAGACAGACAGACAGACAGACAGACAGACAGATAGACGACAAAATGACGGTGTAAGGGTTTTTTGGTCATACCTACAAAATCCTAAAATAGAAATTTAAAAAATTAGAATTTAATTTTTAGAGTTGCCGTGGCTCCGTGGTAAGACGGTTGTCTACGGAGCACAGGGACCCGGGTTCTAGACCCCCCCCTCCTTCGGATTTTGATCTTCCGAAAATGTGCAATCAGCTCTGGGGTCGACTCATCCTCAAGTATTTCATACTTAAATTGAGTACCTGTTTATACAGGGATAATAGGACCAGTCAAAACGTCACACTGACCACGTGGCTTTCATATCTACGGTCGGCGGTCTAGAAACGGAGAACTTACCTTCTCTGCCCCATATACGCCTATCTAGGTGTTAGGGTCCTATTATTTATTTTATTTTATTTAAAAAAAAAAAACTATTTTTCATTACTTATTCTATGCCATAAGAGCATTCTTTCGATACCACACAACATATATAAAAAATAATAATAATTTTTCCAACGACACAAAAAAATATTTTTCGAAAAACTAATCTGATCAAAAATCCCTATTGAACTATTACTAACAGTGTAGGTACATTATTGAGATTTTTTTCAGAATTTTAAATCAACCCAACTAGGAAATAAGGGTGGGGGACAAGTTTTTTGACACATTTTTATCACACAGATAGATGACAGACACATGTCTACAAAATTATAAAAAGGAACGGTTTTAGAGGGGAGTACAATAAACTTAATAAAGTAAAGTTGCATCTTTCAGTATAATAATACACAGTGATTTTATTAAAAAATAGGATGAAAATTTTGACATATTATCTCCTAAAATTTTAACTCTTTCTTTATATTGGCCAAGTTTCGCAGATCCACTAAAAACCCTGCATATTTTATTTGAACTATCGTTTTTTTTTTTGAATCTTTGAACTCATCAGAAAAAAATCCTGTTCCTTCTATTGTGTTACATCCTATATACCGAGCCAAGTTTCGGGTTGATAATAATTTTATACATTTCGGAATATTGCTATAGTACAAAGGAATTGGTGTTACTAACAAACCACTAGATGTCAGGACAATAAATTGGAAAACGCTATTCTAAAACTTATTACATTAATATATCATATTAAATTGCCAGTTTCATTCAGTGACAAGAGGAACATTTTGTCTTCGATCTTAAAATGGATAAAAGACATCCAATTCACGACAATGAGAAAATTATTATCGATTTTATGTACTTAGTTTTAAATCAGGTATTACATAACCGGACAACGTGAAACATATATATATATATATATATATATATATATATATATATATATATATATATATATATATATATATATATATATATATATATATGTTCATTACTTTAATTCGGTAATTCATGAAATGTTTAATGAATCTCTTTTTGCTACGATTCGTTTTAAAATTTTCTTAATCTGATTTATTTACGAGATCATGTGGAACTAATTCTCCTATTAGCAGAAGACTCAGGAGGGTAGATCTGAGCTAATTATTCTCCCCCTTAAAATATGTTTTTCTACAGATCCGAACATTTAAATAAATTAAGAGGAACGTAGTTAAATAAAAGATAAAGAACAGAATTATAGAAAGTTACGTTTTTCAGTTATTTAATAAACATCTTTAATATAAGATTTTCTCGAATATTACAAACAATCGTTAGAAATTGTAGATATTAGTAACTTGCAATTTGTTATGAAAAATAATGGGGGTTCTTACATAGAATTAACTCATAACATAGGATATATAATAGGGTAGGGTAAACAAAAATCTAGAGAAGGCGACAACTGTAAACATCGAATACATATAAAAAAATTGCCAAATGAAATTTATTCACATGCAAAAGTCGAGTGTGCGAACAATTTAAAAATTCAGAGGTTAATCCGTTATGCCTTTTTTTTTGTCATTCAAGAGGACAAAAGGTTGTCGGCCTTGGTAGCGCTTTTGCTTCACGAGCCAAGGGTCCCGTGTTCAAATCCCGGTGAAGGTATGGATGTTGTGGGCCACACTGCAATTGGGACTTAGGTCTTGTTCTGTGATTAAAAAAACAAGTGCATATATGATTTAAAAATTATTAGAATTGTGTATTGTTCAAAGCAGGCGCACCCTATTACTATTATACGAGCCTGATGGACCACTTTTATACTAATAGGAACAAATCGAAAGTTATATTGTTATAAATCAGCGGTGGGCAAACCGCGGCCCACGGACCACATGTGGCCCTTGTAGGCATTTTATGCGGCCCGCCAATATCCGCAAACAATTGCTTCTTAAAGTGAAAAAAATTGAAAATGGAGGCAGATTGTGTTTTTTCTCTGCACTTTAAAAATAGACGTGAGACCGTTGTTTTTGCTCTTCACTTTCATATGGAGAAGTCACCAAAATATTTTGTAAGGTCCGCGCCGTCTTGTTATAAGGTCAATGTGGCCCACGGTCCAAAAAGTTGGCCCACCGCTGTTATAAATAATCAGGAACTCAAAACAAAAATTATTGTTAAGATGTATGTACGATCAAAAAGTATTTTTTAAAAGCTTTCTCTGAAATACCGCGACATTTTGACATTCGACCTGGATTCTGGACAGCAACTTCAATTCCTTGACAATCCAGGCCAATCTTGGATGGTTGGTAACCCTAGGTGAGATAGTTTCAGTTCCGTTCGCGAATAACATACGAGAGCTGATTTGTTGAGTGATACTCTCGATGGATTATGCAGTGATCTATACAATTTGTTCTTTTCAATCATATTTAAATTTAAAAGTTATATCAATGTTATATTTGTTTATTGCGTGCGTCGCCTGCTATGGGGAATCAACCGCAGTAAAGAGTTGTATGGGTTGCGAACATAAATAATGGAACTAAATCTAGCTGGCCAGTTTCGAATATATTTTATTTCTTCATCAGAGTTACACAAGTAAAAATCAGATGTTAAAATACAATAGCTGATTTAAGAAGTTTTAGAAAACATAATTTATCTGGTGAAGTAGGGTCATTTTTTATATCAAACAATAAATCGTGAGTCAGTAAACTGATTTGTTCTGTAGAAATACGGCAGTCTCCGTCACACCATATTCGTGGCGATATCTTAATTTATTTTATTTGTTTTAATTTTTCTGTATTGTATCTTTTATTTTTTATTTTCTTGTCTACTGTGTATTGATTTATTTTTAACTGATTGATAATATTTTTATCTTCTGACTATATAATTCCCCTTCTTCTTCTAGGACTAGCCAAGAAATGTCTTCCTATTTATTTAACCTTTATTTTTCAAAAAATTAAAATAAATAAATATATAAAATTAATACTTCTCGAAAATCTATGTATATACCGAGCCAACTTTAGGGTTAATAATAATGTTATAAATTTCGGAATATTGCTATAGTACAAAGGAATTGGTATAACTAGCAAACCACGAGATGTCAGGACGATAAATTGGAAAATGCTGTTCTAAAACTTATTTCATTAATATATCACAATCGATTTTTTTTTTTTTTTTTATTTAATATTTTTATTTACGGGTGCTTCAACTGCTTGGTTATTAGCACCCCGGATTATCTGTTTTACAAATTTAGTATAACTACATAATTAATATAATATATAAATATTTAATATAATAAATTTAGATTATTAGAAACTATGTGAAATTTTATATATTGTCAAGTAGGTTTCTTTCTTCTAGAAATTTTAAACTGTTTTTTCATACGTATTTGTTGAAATTTGTAGTGCGTATGTTGGAAGTTTGTGTTTGATTCTTTGTACTGTATATTGTGGACATTCTAGAAGTACGTGTTCCACCGTAAGTTGTGTGTTGCGGGTGAGGCATATGGGTGGCATCTTTTTCTCGAATATGTATTGATGTGTGAGTCGTGTGTGTCCAAATTTGATTCTTGTTAGAATTATTAGTTCATGTCTTGTTGTATACTTTTGTGGACTTTGAATTTTGTGGCAGATGTTGTTCCATTCTTCCTACAGTTTCCTTTTGAAAAAACTCTTCGCATCAAATGTTGAGGTGGGCATTTGAGTTATTTCTTGGTGCATGGCTTCCTTGGCAGCTTCATCTGCTTTTTTATTTCCTGGGATGTTGCGATGTGATGGAACTCTTAATAATGTGATTTTCTTCCCCTGGTCAATACAGTAGTAGATGTTATCTTGAATTTTTTGAATGATGATGTCTTTTGAATAGCTTTGTTTCATGGCTGCAATGGTGCTGAGGGAATCAATATGTATTATAAAGTCTTCTTTATTTGGAATGCTTTTTATATAGTGTGTTGGAGTAAAGCATAAGCTTCGGCAGTGAAGATGCTCGTCATATTTGTTATTTTCTTGTTTCTTTCCTTTCAACTAGCATTGTGGCCCCGGTTTTATTTTGTAATTTAGCACCATCTGTGTAAATGGCAGTGTGATTCTTGTATATGGACATGATTTCATGGTAAGATTTTAAAATGATGGATAGACTGGTTTATTTTTTATTATGGCGGGTTAGAAGGAGATTATAATTGGGTGCGTTCATGATCCAGGGGAGATCGAAATTTTAAATAATTATATTTTATCGAGAAATACATATATGTATGTACATTTTCGAGAATTTTGTTTTATTGACATCTTATATGTAGGTAAACCCTCTGGTAGTCTGGCCAAGTATGAATGGTTAACTGTTCAGTTTTATGGCCAATTTCTACTATTCGGACAGAAACATATGCAGCGTTATAATTGTGGAACCCTAAAGGGAGATATGCTCCATAACGAAAACGTACCAACTCACACTTCTTTCTCGTAATCTAGTTTTTGGAGAAGAACAAAGTTATCCCCGTACCCTAATTACCATGCACAACCAACTTGCACCTGTGAGATTTTGTTTTACTGAATGCTGATCCATGTTTAATTCCCAAAAGAATCTATAAAGAGTTCTTTCAAAAGTGAGAAAGGAAATGTCAGTGGCATCTAGGTAGGACAGGTGACTATTTCGAATGGGGTCATTTTAATTTAGAATAATTATTTACGTTGCCTTTCTCGGTTAAATCAATTTTGTCCAAAAGAGCTAAATGCATTTTTATTTACTCTAAATAAATATTTATTAATAAAGTTTTTGTACTCTTTATTTAAATATTGAAATCCATGAGCTATAAAATAAGTTAGGTTTCTTGAAATGTATCCCAGTCTATATTCTTATATTTACAAGAAATTCAAAATAATACGTTTTAATATCATTATTGAAATATTGATTCTTTAGAAAACCTCTGTCAACACGGCAAGTGAAAAGACATTTCAGCAAAAAGAGGATTAATAATCACATCATATCTCACATTAGTAGAAATCTTTGTTCTTTAGTTTAAGTGAAAAGAAGGAATAAAAGGTATTAAGTATTAGAGATAATCTTTCAATTGTTAGTTTACAAACAGGAGATTAAAAGATTTGGTTGTCGTTTCTATAGTTACTAGGCAAATAGGTAATTATCAACTTATTGAGCCGACTACCGTAATGTGGTAAAACTGCACAAACATTTTTCGTCAGTAAATAAAATTTGAATTTTTTTTTCTGGCACTCTGCAGTTAGCTCAGGGTTCGACTTAGCCTTGAGAATTGGTTTAAAATAAGTCTTAATAGAGATTTAATATCAAATTCATCCCTTCACACTTTCACAGTTCACTGGCGTGAATCGTGGATGCGAGATCCATAAGGTTGGTGACTCGATTACAGTGAATTTTTAAAATTTATTCCTACTTCCTTAAGGCCTATTTATACAGGTATAATAGGAGGGATAGAAATATCACTAGGAACATTGAATGTCTAGAACAGTGTTTCTCAAAGTTATGGCATTCGCGTACCATTTGGAGGACGGTCAAAACATTTAAGTACTAATAATAAAGTTGACGCTGATAGTGGTTGACCGATGGTGCACGTACCACGCTGTTCTAGAATAGAGGTTGGCAAACTACGGCTTGCGGACCATATCCGGCCCACCACCGGATTTTGGACGCCCCGCAACACGCGTTCTCTGAACGAAAATAAAGTTAGATTTACATCTTATTTTCATTTTTGCACTAGCAACCCTGTTGCAGAATATCTGCGAAAGTCATTTATTGATTAATTAAATCAGCATAGCTAATACTTAGTTCCATACACCTATACGAGGTGTGTAAATTAAGTAACTGGATTGACAACATAGCGTTTGATCTGGCTATATTTGGGACGCGGGACTTGGAGGGGCGGCAGATGAACATGTGATACACCTTCAGTACGAGTTTGAACTCGCTAGAGTAATTTTGTTGTCTGTAGCGATTTTTTTCGTGAAATAATTTTTTTTAGAGCGTTCTAAAAATGAGAGACATTCAATTCGAGCAACTGTGTGCTATCAAGTTTTGCTTCAGACTTGGGCACAGTGCAACGGAAACTTTTGCAAAACTTCTGAAGCCCACAGAGACAGTGTTTTGTTAAGGATCTAGGTTTCTTGGTGGTTTAAGGCATTTTCAGAAGGAAGAGAGTTGATTGAAGATGAGTCACACAGCGGAAGGCCTTAATCTTCAAGAACCGATGAAAATGTCGTCAGAATCCGAGATCTTGTGGGTTCAGATCGTCGATTGACAGAATAATCGGAGAAGAGTTGAATTTGACTCACACTACCGTTCATCAGATTTTGACCAATGAATTGGGGATGAGACAAATCTGCGCAAAAATGCAATTAAATAAACGAGTTTTTGGTCAGTAAAAATATTCCTGTGGCTCCTAAGCCACCTTATTCGCCTGAATTGAGTCCTTGTGACTTTTTCCTCTTCCCAAGATTGAAAAATCGTCTCAATGGACGTCATTTTGGGACACTTATTATTATTATTATTAAATAAATAAAAAATTATTTACCAACGATTTTAATCGAATATTGGAACAATGAACCAAAAAGTATTTTTTCACTTAATTGTAAATTTAAATAATTTCCAAATTACCAATTTTATAAACAGCTACAAATATTGACCAAATGGTAATTAAAACAATAACCACAAAAATGTATTTGATTTAGATTTAAATTTTATTTGCGGTTGTTTTTCCCGGTCTAGTTTAATTTATATTTATACAAAAATGTCACTCCAAATTTCCATTTTTAGGATTTCGTAAGTATAATCAATAAACCCATATACTGACACTCATGTGTCTGTCTGTCTTTCTGTAGAAATTATTGTCAAACAGCTATAATCTAGTGAGTTGAAATTTGGTACGCTTATGCAGTTCTTTAACTTGCATACAGAAAAACGCACCTCGCGAAAATTATAAACAAATAAAATTATAAAGCATATTTTAAATTTTGAGTGCTATATTTATACGTGATTTTAAAAACAAACTGTTACTTATGAATTTTTTAACTCTCACTCTTGTGCCTGTCTCTCTCTACGGTAGAAATTGTGAATACAGCTAGACCTTGAGAGTTGATATTTGGCATGCATGTACAGTTCCTTGACCTGCATATACAAAACTACTGATTTCAAAAAACACATCGCTGTAAAAATATAGTTTTGTATATGTATAAGTTTCTATACAACGAAGAAATAAATACTTCCAAAATATTTGAGTAGGGTATCTAATAAAACCTTTTGATACATACACAGATTTATTCTCAATTTTGTTTTTGAAAAAACGAATATTTTTGTACCATTTTTGCCAAATGTCCCACACTCTATTTCTCAGAGGGGCTGGTCTGAAAATCTGAAACAAATCTCAACATTGTACACTGATGGGAACCGAAATAGTTCGGCAGAAATATTTGATTAGATTAGTTTTTCAAAATATATCGATTTTTTTGTAAAGTAATTATTTTTAGGATTTTGTAAGTATGACCAAATACCCATAACATCACTTATTTGTCTGTTGGTCTGTTGCCGGTAGAAATTGTGGCCAAAGACTGAAAACAAAATAATTGCGTTGCATATTTGATCGAAGTTAATGATATAAAGAAAGTTGAAAGTTGGCATGCTTGTACAATCCTTCAACCTACATATAAAAAACCTTTAGAGAGTTCAAAAAAACTCATAGCGAGAAAAATATAACCAAATATGTATTTAACGAAAATATAATTTACCAAAAAAAAAAAAAGATTTTTTGATTGTTATTTCAAAAAATATCGAATTTTCGTGACGTTAGAAAAAAATTTTTTTTTTAGATTTTTCATATGGTATGAAAAGAAATCACTAAAAACGTCGATCAAGTAATTTTAGCCAAAATTATGTTTTAAAAAAATTTTTACGGCGCACCTTATAACCCGGGAGATTAATTCTAAAATTCTGAAAAAAACTTCGGCGAATCAACGCAGTTACGTCACAGGACGTAACAAACGACTGTATTGTTTGGAACTGTGACGTAACTGCGTTGTTTCGCCGACGCTAGTATAATGCACATTGATTAAGACCGGAATAGCTCAACAGGAATTTTTGATCTGATTAGTTTTTCGAAATTTGTCGAAATTTTTGCAATTATTTAACTAATCATCTGAAATATGGTTGGCTGCCGTAGAACCACTTGTGTTCCTATTTTTAAAAAGCTGAATATCTTACCTTTACCATGTATGTATATCTATCAGGCCAGCCATCATGTACAACAAAACTTGCCAGTTTTGGAAAAGCGGTCAGATATACATACATATAATACTAGCTACAACGGCAACTTACAAATACAAACAGTAAAATTTGCAAAAACGGCATAAAACAAACATAATGATGAAAAAAATATATATATATATTATAAACTACCTGCTCACATAAAAGATAGTACGAGCTTGCCGATCTTTAAGAAAAGGATAGTTAAATTTATAATTAGTGAGTGTTTTTATAATCTAAATGAGTATCTTATGCAGTAACAATAAAAAAACAAACTTATTTAATATTTATACTGACTTATTTAATTATTTAATTATTTATTTACTTAATTTGTATATTGACGACCATAAATATTGTAATTTGTTACCTGTATATTTATAATTTTATATTTATTATTTATTTAATTATTATGGGGTTTGTCAGGTCTTCACAAGCGCCCACTAATCTCAAACTTCAGCAACCTTTTGAGCCGCGTCATACTAGAGACTAGTGGAGCTAAATACACACGACTGCATCCCAAACCCTGGCGATATAATATTTAATTATTATTATTATTATTATGGGGTTTGTCAGGTCTTGACAAGCGTCCAGTAGTTTCAAACTTCAGCAACCTTTTGAGCCGCGTCATACTAGAGACTAGTGGAGCTAAATACACACGACTGCATCCCAAACCCTGGCGATATGCAGCCGCTGAAATTACGGAAATTAAATTATTATTATTATGTTTGGTGCGCCTGCATCTCGTAATTAAGTACATTTCTAAGTTGGTAGAAGCATTATCGATTTTTTATATGCACCCACAATTTCTTGGCACTTACACTTCACATATTTGTTTTTTATTTCTAAAATGTAAATAGAGTGTACTACAACAATAGTAACTAAGTTCAACAATTAAACCCCGGTTATGAAGTTACCGAAACGAACGGGGAGCAGTTATATGAGATAGAAACAACCAATAGCAATATCGCTTCAAATATCATATTTAAAATTTATCATTAAAATTTCCAGATATAAAATCTAAAGTACTCTTTATTGTGAATATAATACCATCAGCATGAATAAACTCAACAGGGACTACTGAGTGTTGTAAAAGAATATGCCATGCATAACGTTACACAATATTTAAATCGCTAGTGTCCCTAATGCGATTGCAGCGCTAGAAAATACCATCGCGTATAACGTGAACACTGAAACAATTCCGAGATGAGAAACCGCCCTCTTGTCTTCAACGAACGTTTGTCATACACTCTTTTGAATAATGCATTGACTGTGTTCGGAAGCAGTGTTTTTCAGATTATCCGATCAAATAAATAATGAATGGTATATTAAACATAGCAAGTTTGGTTTTCTTTCAAACCTATTATTTAAATTGATAGTTGTATTCTCGAGTCAGATTTTCGATGAATTTTAATTCCATTTTGTTTCCTAGAAATATTTTGAATGTATATTTAGTAAAATTATAATGAACGACTACGTTATTTTAAATTTTGAAACACGTAAGATATTTGAATTCAGAGCATCTTCCAATAGACTTCACCCGTACTGACTTTAGGGTAAAATGATAATATGAACTTAATTTCATTTCATTTCGTTTCTCGATGTTACCGGTATTACTCGGCGGCATAAATTGCGTTTCAAAATCAGCTCCATCATGATCTTCCGTGATCGGTAATTGGCATTTCCGAATGTGGGTGGAGACGATTATATCATTATCTTAAATCAGCGATATTATCTCAACAGTTAACTATTAATGATTTCTATCTTTAAACTTTTCACAGATGTATTTAACTACTTTTATCTGCATTTGTGATTCAGAACCGTTCCGAATGCTACAGAATCGTTTTAAAATTATATATGTACAATGTACAATATTTAATAACACTGTCAAATAGGCAAAATAATTTCTCAAATACTAAAAATATTTTAATTTTAAACATACATACATCTTAACACAGCAAGATAAATAACTCGAGCGTTTTATCGAAAACAAAGTACTGCATTGCATATTTGATTCAAGTTAATGATATAAAGATATCGAAAGCATGGGCGCCCGCAGTAAAAAGCAAAGGGGCACTCCCTCCCTGAAACATCCAATTTTAAGTATCTTATTCCACACTTATGTTTATTTGTTCTCAAAATTATCTTCTATAATATAATACTCCAACGTGTGTCCCCGGCTGGGTGCGTTCGTGTCTGTCGTCCAATGAGGTAGTATAATTATATGACGTCAAATTTGAAGCGAGATTCCGAAATGTAACGAAATATTCTGAAGCTTACCGAAGTGTCACCAACTATAACTAGACTAAGAACATTTTGGTATTTTTCAGCGGCTAGTATTTAATTTATCTGAATTTAATACAATATCATATAGAAATGTCTAGGGTTTCATAGGCATAAACAAGAAACTCTAGATACTCCTATATGCTTCGGCCGATATGAACAATATTTTGCAGATTTATTATCTAAGAAACTGCGGATAAAATTATATAGAAATTTCTAGGGTTTTGTAGACATAAACAAGAAACTCTAGACACTCCTATATCCTATGATCGATATGAAAAATATTTTGCAGATTTATTTTCTAAGAATCTACGAATATAATTACATATAGAAATGTCTAGGGTTCTTTAAGAATCTGGGGATAAAATAACATATAGAAATGTCTAGGGTTTTGTAGGCATAAACGAGAAACTCTAAACACTCCTATATCTTTTGACCGATACGAACAATATTTTGCAGATTTATTCTCTAAGAATCTACGAAAATAATTACATACAGAAATGCCTAGGGTTTCAAAGGCATAATCAAGAAACTCTTATATCCTTTGACCGATGTGAATGATATTTTGTAGATTTATCCCCATATAATACTGACCTTATTTTATATTTACACGATTATTTAAACTGATTTGAGATATTTTTGAATACATTTTGGTAAAAATGGTAAATTAATGTTAAAATAAATTAAACGTTATAAATTACCTTTATTTTCGAAAATGTAAATGTAATGCATTGATTAAAACTCGTCTTGGTATATGCCGTTCACTTGAAGTAAGGCACTTTATGAAGTAAGGCGTGTGGCTAGAGAAAGAAGTCAGACGCGTCGAGCAAGTTTCATATTAAGGTAATGATGTGTTTGCCAACATGGTTGGTAACGGGTGCACTAGTTTATTTTATAATTTAACTATTTTTATTATGTCTATTTTATATTTTCTATTAAATATTAAACAAAAATTAGTTCATGTGCTATTACTTGTTTCAATTTTGCATTAACAGGCCTCACAATAGTGGAGCACCTCGACCCTCGGTAAGGGTAAGCATGGACGCCGAGAGAGGGCCCTGGTCCCGGTAATACAAGAATACCGGGCGAAACAATAATTCCGCCCAACACCCCGAAAAACGATAACTACGGGCTTGATGACAGATAATAACTGCACGTAGATAGAAACTGTACTTTTTTTCTGAAATATAATATATCAGATATGTTTACGTGATGTGATCATTTTCCATGCGGAAGTTACCGATATAGGCCACAAAGCGACCCGAATACTGATAACTAATAACAGCGAACTACATAAACAAAGTGTGCAGACAAATCGGGCCTGGCCCGGAACTATAAACATTATTATTTCAATTATTATTACATCAACTATGAGGCCAACTATGGTGGATGATTGTATATTTTGTTTGAGTATGTTAACTGTGCACAGGGATAAAATTACTAATAATAGAGTAGAATTAATAGAAAACGTCATTAATGCCAATTTTCCAATTATCGCAAACGCCTCCAATTGCTATTTAAATAGTTTTCTGTATTTATGACAGTTTATTTAATAAAATACTAAATATTTCAAAAATAGGCCTTCATATTTTGCCCCCTCTTGAAAAAATTCTGCGGGCACCCATGACAACAAGAATGATGATGTTTGAACACTCACCTCAAAGTCATGTACCGCAAAGGGTATGGGACGCAAACGACTTCAGTTGGTAAGGCAAGGGATGAGGATGGATGGAGTTATTCTTTAGCATTATATCTCCATATAATGCTGAAGAATAACATCTGTCGGCTAGAAGGAGCACCATAAAAATGATCGAGAGTTGAAGTTATTAGTTGAACTAGATCTTCTATCGAAGATATAGTAAGTATTTATACAGAAGATATTTGAAAAAATAAACGCCTAACAGATAATAGTTATTTGTATACCTTTGCCAAAAAGTGGATCTTTTTCGTCCACAGCTGAATATGATAGCCGAGACAGAGCCGAGGCCTTCAAACAGATGAGGACGGAAAAGAACTTTTTGGCAAATGACCACATTACATTTTTTGGGCGACCAAAAGAAACTTTAATTAAAAAAAATAAACTTATTTATTTTAATTAGCTACATAATTTTAAACATCTTGTTATTGAACAAACATCACTATTGTAGACAGGGCCGTAGCAACGGCCCGGCATCGGGGCACTTGCCAGGGGCGCGTGGCTTGATAAGAGGCGCCATTGTGTTTATTTGGTCAGGTCATTGAAAGTATTGGGAGGTTAGGACATTTTTTTGCTCTTCAGTTGCATTTGGGTGGTGAGAACCTTTTTTTTTTGCTCATGACTTGTACTCTGGGTTCCACTATAAGTTGAAGTGAGGCGCTATTTTAAGTTATTTTAATTAATTTACTATATTAGCCAAGGGCGCCAAAAACATTGCTACGGCTCTGATCGTAGATGACGTTGGCATTCAGCGGCAAATTAAGATAATTGGCCTGGGCCGAAAAAGATTTACTTTTTGTCTAGTACTAAAGATAAAAGGAGAACTGATATGGTCGCCTAAAAAAATATTGATCACGCTTCTTAGTGTTCCCACTAAGAAGCGTGCACGTACAACGTTTAAAAAATTAGCGCATATTTGAGAAAAGGATACTATAGATACTATATCTTAACAAATATATGCTAGTTAGGAACATTAGTAATTTTATTTAATAAAAATTTGCAAAAAATACATTTTGTGTAAATTAAATTTTAATCATAGACATTATCGATATTATTAGGACTACGTAGTAGGTGTAATCAAGAAAGCCTTAAAACCTGTACCGTAGATATTAAAAGTGTAAAAAAAGTGTAAAACTGGCTGCAAAATTTTTGAAATCTTGAATAAATATCTATTTTTAAATTTTATTTAGAGTATTTCATGAAAGCTCTTGGATTGAGAGATAAAAATTTATTGAATTTATAATATGAAATGAATACGCGATTACAAATATGTATGTCTTAAAGATTTATGGAATTTTTTGTATTTTTGAAAAAATAAATACATATTTTTAAGTTTAATATTTATTGTAGAGTATTAACTTAAATCGTATTAAAAGAGTGATCTTCAAAAACTTGATTTGGAGCGATTATAAATACATGTCTTTTTGAAAAATATTTTTTTTGTAGCACTGAAAGCTTCGGCTTAAGGATAGTACTAAGATTAACAGAATTGTATTTCAGAAATATGGATTCGATTAAAGCAGAGGTGGAAACTCCGAAAGGGTTCAGTTAGGAGTAAAACTTTACAAAAACGAAATTTTATGAACGGTTAGGGTTAAATTAAAGTTTATAGGTAAATTAAAGTTTAGTGACAGGCAATTTAATTATGAAAATAAAAATCATTTTAAAATAAATAAAAATTATTCTTTGCACTACAAAAACTAATTTATCGAATTAAATAGCAAATAATTAAATACAATATTTAAAACAGTTTTTTAAAATGCTTTTGAGTAATGTGGAATATAACATTCTTTATATATTCAGTAGCCAGGTATTGTTTTTAAGGCCAAATGTGTCACGGGTATTCTCCGACAGCGACATTATTTCCAGCTTGTTGTGAACTTGTAACAAGTAATGAATTGAATTCCTTATTTTATGGCATGCTAATCAAAACTTTAATTTGTTAAGTTTTGTTCACTACGGTTTTGTACAGAATAACACTAGACTAAAATGTCAAATTAATTCCATAACAAACATAATAACCGATATATTCGTTGTTATTATTTGTTTTGATTGATTGTTCAAATTTATTTAAAAAAAATTTAAGTTCTGTTCAGACTAATAACTTCTTCTTCTTCCTTTTTTAGCACTGTAAGTCGGGTTTACTTTTGGCCTCAGTCACATAGGTGCTCGATCTTGATCTGTTAATTGTCAGGTCCTTCCATGGGTCCTTTATACCAAAACTTATCAGATCTTTGATTAGCTGATTTCTCCATCTCTTGCGAGCTCTTTCCACTAGTCCACCGTTATTCAATCTTATCGTCTACCTCTCAGTTATTGTGTGATATTCGGCCTTGAGTACAGTTCTCGGATATCTTTGTTCTTGCGGATTCTCCATTCACCATTTATTTGAATGGGACCAAAGATTCTGCATAATATTTTATTTTCGAAAACTATGAGGTGTTGGTATCTTGGGTTTTTCGTAACACCATCTCCAGTACGAGGTTAAATGACAAAAATAAGGCTAATAGCAAAATTGTTTGACTACAGTATGAATTTCAAAAAGCTGTGACAAAATGTTTCCTATAAGATAAATAAATAAATAGCACTCGGTAAGTTTCACAATTATAAATTTAATGTTACTCTATACGTATTTCGGCAGAGACGCCACCTACAGGAGTTTAAATTACAAACTAAACTTATTTTTTAACAGATACATTCAGTGGGAACAAATATTAATGGTGGGAATACAAGTGTAAACCATATTAGCAGATAAGGGAAAAAAGTTTTTTACCGATTTATTAGGGGTGAGTTGTAAACGTCAATCTGGTCATTCATTAGGGGAATTCCAGAGTTAATATTTTTGTGAATTTCTCGGTATTCTAATACGTTCAGTTTAAGACTTTTATTATGAATGTGTAAGATTTTAAAGTCCGAAACGGAAAGGTTATGATTATTGGTAATCATATGTTCTGCTATGTTGGACTGTTCTACTTTTTTATTTTGGATGACTTTCAAATAATCACCAAATCTTGTAGCAAATTTTCGACCAGTTTGGCCTATATATATTGTTGAACAATCTTGGCACAATGCTTGATAAACTCTACGTTTGTGACGTAAATCAGTTTTATCTAGTTTATTATTAACAAGTAAATTTTTAATTGTATATTTCTTATAAAAGGCTGGAGTTATATTTGATTTCTTAAATTGTAATCCTATTTTAAAACTTACCTGGCCGTGAAAGGGTATTTTTTTATAATTTTTTGTATCTGGTACCCTTTCATGGCCAGGTTAGTTTCAATGCTGTCATATACTTGAAATCAATAAACACATTATGAACGTAGGTGTTAGATTTATATATTTATTAAAATTTCTCACCAGTTAACTATCAAAGTTCAGAAACATGTATCACCATAGTTCTAGTGATTGTCACTATTGCATAACTGTCGTAGAAGAAACTCTATGGAAGTAATAATATATTGTTAAAATGCTTCAGGCAGCCGACGATAGACGATTAAACGATAGCTAATCTTCAGAATCTTGTTTTATCACGGGGTTCCAGTACCGGTTCCGGTTCTTAAAATTATAAGTTTAGGTTAAGTGTTTCGATTAATGTTTTGTAATTTTAGTAGGGTTCTCGGGGTTCCAGGGTTCGGTTCAGGTTAGATTTTCCGGCTCTTGATTCTGGTACCTACTTACTAAGTTTATACGAAAACTTGACATGTGTGGAAATTCATACTTCACATAATTTGTTTAAGTTCTTTTTTTCTGGGGTTCCATGCAGCGGGTTCGGGTGCCTGGCACCTTCCATCATGTGTCCGGCGAGGTTGAAAATTTATTGTAAGGTTGGAAAATTATTCGTAAAACAAAAATTGTATATAAGAACTTTTTTATTGTTCTTTGGATTTGTTTAATGTTCTGTTTCGTTTGACTGAGCAAAGAGCTCGGGGGACTAATAAAACCATGTTTAATAAAATTTGATATAAGGCACCAACTAAGATGAAGAACGTTGAATATTTTAAATTCTAAAGCACGATGTATTCGAACACGGATCAAAAGAGTTAGCAACATCTATTGAAATCATATTCAACGGACTATAGAAACATTTAAAGCAGATTAATCTTATCAAAATGGAACCCAAAAATTCTTATATTTCTAAGAACTGAAAAATATGTTTTTCTGTCAAAATATTAATATTGAAATTTTCAATTCTTCACAATGCTTTTAAACGGCAGGTTTAGTATTCTTAAGAACAGCAAATAGATTCCAACAGAAAGAGGATTAATAATCACATCTTGCTTGGTATTGTGAAAATCATTGTTCTTTAGAGTCAAAGCAAAAGAATAAAAAGAATTAAAGAGTAAAGATGATCTTGCAATTGTTGGTTTACAAATAAGAGATTAAAAGATTAACAACTGGTTAACGTTTCTATAGTCATTGTTCAACTAGTTAACTAACAACTAACCGACGAATTAATTTTCTACTACTCAATAGAAAATTTTATTTCACATGGATGAAATTTAAAGTAATTTTAAAATAATTATATTCATTTCCGCGTACTTGAGTAGGTAGCTTGTTGAATATAAAATTAAATGTTAAAAACATGTATCATGCGTAGGTACCTTTCCATACTTGACTTTTCGGGTCAACATAAGTCTTTCATCTTGATTTGTTAGCTAACAAGTCTTTCTACGAGGGTTGCCCTTATATTTCGGAATTGCGCTAAACTAGTGCTGCCATCTGGCAACTGACGCTTCTATCGTAAAGTTTGACATTTTTGATGGTATACGTACTCAGAACATTTTGACGTACGAGCGATACTTATGTTGTTTAGAGTAACTTTAAAAACATCATTTCGGCTAGAAATGGAATTAAATCGTGAAGATTTTCGAGCGATTTTTTTTACAACTTTCGACGGGGATTACTTGGGGTACTTGGGATTAACCCAACAACAGTGTATCGATGAACTTAATTAGACTTTTGGCGATGAAGCACCATCAAGGACTACTGTTTATCGATGGTTTGCCGACTTCAGTCGTGGCCGCAGTTCGCTTAAGGACGAATTTTGTGAAGCTCGTCCAAAATCGGTTGTTCTTCCGGAAAACATTGATGCTCTGCGTGAATACTGCAAGATCGTCAGGTGACTTATCGTGAGATTGAGGTATCCTTGGGCATTAGTTGGACCAGCACACATTCTCTATTGCATGAACATTTTGCCGTCAAAAAATTTTGTTCACGTTGGATCCCATATAATTTGCTATATACTATCGGAAGGTGCCTCAATCGGAGTGGAAAAAGTGCTTCGAAAATTGGTTCAAACGCATGCAAAAGTGTATTGATCTTCATAGAGAATATTTTGAAAAACAATAAAGCCACTTTTGTTGATAAATAATTGCTTTTGATCTCAAATCCCGAAATATAAAAGGCAACCCTCGTATGTATATCAGTACTTGTTAGATCTTCTGTTATTTGATCTCTGTATCTCTTGCGAGGTCTTCCCACTAGACGACGGGCGTTTAATTTTCCTTCCCAGATCTTTTATAACATTATGTACTGCTTCAACCTCTTACGTGTCCTATCAACTGTAATCGTTTACCGCTCAGTTTTGCATAAATTGGTCCAGGTGGTAGTAATTTTCTGTGGCCACAAAAAATTGCACAACCATAGATAAATAAAAATAACAACAATAGATAAAATAAAAATATTATTGTTATTATTTCTATTTATTTTACATCGGCCTATTTCTGCAAAGAGGCTAATCGCCGATGCCAGGGGGCGAGCTCCTACATTTGGATGAGGGGTAAATGATTGTGAAAATGGGAGTAATGCTAACATATTATTCTCGCCCGAATAATAGACTGTTCAGACAATAACTGAATCAGACTGTTTTAACCAGTCAGAACTGCACGATTTAACGAGCTCGGGCACTCCGTTGGCATAAAATAAAAATAAGTAAATTACACAAATGTAATCAAAAATAAATAAATAATCCAATCTGACAATGGGGAATTAACAAGAATGGGGGGGAGTACAGAAAATCGCTCACCTGTGATCTGCCCTTGATTTTACTCTAATCAACCCAAATGATCCACACGATGAGCCACCCATTTGCAATCCACTGTTATAAATTTCGTTGTTTATTCGGCGACTAAATGTTACCGAAGTAAACTACTTCTGCTCTCCTTCTTTGAGAACTGTCAAATGGGTTTACTTTTGGTCACATTCACATAAGTCCTCCATGCTGATCTGTTAAGTGTCTGGTAATCTGTGTACCTATCAACACTTGTTAGGTCTTCTTCTTTAGATTCTTCTTTAGAAAGATATCTTTCGAAAAACTTATCGAATCAATAATTCCGAGTGTCCTATTAGCGGTATATACTAATGTGCATTAATTTGATTTTTTCAGATTTCTTAAACCAACCCCTCTTGGATAATAGAATCTAGTCTTTAAGAACTTTCATTTGATGCTACATGTTAAATTTAGAAGATATAATTTTTTTATACAAATTAAAAAACACAACATTTTTAAAAAAATTATTCTGACCATTTTTGAGTACCTATACTATTTCATTTCGCTTCAATGTACATTACTCTGAATTGTCAGATTTTTAAACTAGGGCTCTTGGGAAATAAAATGGGGGAAATTTTTTGGCATATTTGAAGTGATAGTCGAGTAATAGTGTTTTATTTAAGAATCATATATTGTAGGCTAGGTTTCACGAGGATGAGGTTTACCACTCGAGCCGTAGGTGAGGGTTGTAATCACCCGAGTATAATAAAGCCATTATATGCGAGTCAAATGCAATATTTTATCTACAACTATATAGTTTCATCATAGCAAATTTAATTTAAAAACACGAAATTCTTAGTGTCAATTGTAAAACTTCAGTACTTACTTCATCAAGATGTTTATTGTTTTATTTACTTTAACTTATAAATAATATTTGTTAAAAAGAGGGGCTGTGTGAGGTGCAAATAGCCATCGTTGCTGAGTGCCAAACATTTTAACGAACTAATTAAAACAAAAACTTGCCATGAATAAAATGTTCGTGATTAACGGATGAGTACGTATGCGCGTCTCGTTATACACGGCATGCAATATGAGCAGCTTCATGTATTTACAGTTAACCATATAATGCATTCATTATTTGATGGTCGTTGATAATACAGTAATACCCCGCCACTCGACGTTAATTCGTTCTGAAAAAGCGTCGAATAGCGATTTCGTCGAGTGGCGAGTCGAATTTCCCCATAAGAAATAAAGGGAATCATATGTACATATATACATATACATATACATATAAGGAAATACATATATGTATATGTTTTCCTTTTAGCTATGCTTGCATCTCTAGCCTTCTTTGGACCCATAATTATAAATATAAATCACTTATTTTAGCCAAAAACAAAAAGTTCATAGCAGCACTAATTCTGAGTTGTTTTCATCAAGATATCTAGGCGCGAACTGCTGGCCATGCGTTCATTTCGCTTTGTTTACCAAAATATGTATCACGTGATCGGTACTCGATCACGCGTTGGATAGCGATACTTCCGTCGACTCTAACTCTCGACATTTACGTCGAATGGCGAAAACGTCGAGCTAAAAGGCAGTCGAGTGGCGGGGTATAACTGTAGTATATTTTGTAAAATGAGAAAATTCGATGCGAGTGGAACATTCCAAGCGCGAGCCGCAGGCGAGCGTGAGGAACCACGAGCATGGAATTTTCTCTTCCAACCGAATCACAGACCCTACTTTCTCCACGGCCAAAAAAAAATTAACAAATAATTATTTTAACAAACGTTTTATCTTAACAAATAATTTATATTATATAACAAATTAATCAATTAATGAAACTAATTTTTTTATTTATTATTTGTTACATTTTAATTTAATTTGCCGCACATCGGCCATTATTTTACTACTTTTTAGGAAGTTATGTCGTATTTATTTAATGTAAACATTTCATATATTTTCATGTAATCCTACAAAAACAAATGACAAAAGCATAGAATAGTTATTCCATAACAAGTGATGAGATGAAATGCACGCCAAATGTATAAGAAGATAAGTGCTTTAGAATAACATTCCAACTCTTGTGTTAGAATATTACCTTCTGTAGTCAAAATTGGTAAATTCTATAGTGGTCGTGGACTAATTTTTAAAAATAGGACCTTAATAACATTTTTATTATTTTTTATTTATTTATAGTTATTTATTTTTAACATTTATTTCATTTTATTAAAACAGGTGCTTATAAAAGATGCAAATTGTATTTGTTTTACTTGCGATATAGTTAAGTCTTAATAACTTTTTAATATTGGGTTTAGACCCATAATGCCCTCATAGTTTTTTAAAAAGAAACATATATTTTTATTGCGATAGACAAAAATAAATAAATAAATAAATAAATAAAAATAAATAAATAAAAATAAAAAAATACATATGTTTCCTTTGAAAAAAAAATGTGAAGTAGCTTGTTTATTTCATGTTCAATAGATTTTCCAATTTAATATTCTTATTTGTAGAGTACTTGATCTTTCCTAATTTAACTTTCTTCGTATCTCTTATAATAAACAAGTTAACAATGCTTAAATAGTTCCTCAAAAATACCCTCTATAGTATATACAATTTTGCAACTAATGAAAATTTGTTTTTATTTTTACCAGTTTGACTTTTATTACCCCTGTTGTACAGGCAACTATATCTACATGAAAGAATATGTGTTTGTATAGCAAAGTTTTTACGTCTATGAGCTTATAAAATAATATTAATTAATTAATTATTCAGTGAATGCATTTGTGCATAAATATAGCTCACAGTAATTATAAATTAAAATAGCTGAAATACCGTTTGAAAGAAGTTGAAATTTAAAATCATAGGATCTCTTCTATACTTTCCTCACTCTTTGTATGAAAATGATTTTCCGTACGCAAATGCGCTTAGCATAATTGAAATCAAGAACCCTCCGCCGCATACTCGGTTTTCCCCGTAATTAAAAAAACTCTTCGTATCATAAAGAGTTGAAATGTGTTCTATAGGTCGTATCGTAAACACAAACTGTTATTGCAGGCATCACATAATCCGATGGGAGATTCTGACGTATTCGACGGTGAAAATTACCGGACGTAATCAGAGTAAAATGTCAGTCAAATGTTAACTGTAGTGGCATGGTTTCAAATGGCAGTAGCACGTTTTCCTGATTCGTGCATATGTTCAACTTAACTGGAACAATTTAGTTGAGGAAACTTCTAAATACATTTGTATTCGCTAACTAACTATTTACAACTAAATATAAAACTACAGCGTGCAGCTACATTAAGATGCAGTTGCTGTAGCGAAATTTCAAATTTAATTTTGCATTACTGTATTAATTTCATTTAATCTCAGTTAAAGTCTTTCAAAAAGCATTAATTTCATTAACCTACGAGATAACTTGGTTATATTTACTTAAGTTGCGTTATCTTATCCATAAATCGAGCCTAGAGAAACTACAGAGAACTGAAGTGCTAAATACATGTTGTCAGACAGGACGCAACTCATGTATGTACTTAGAATTTGGAATATCAATGTTTATAATCAGATTAGCAACTTTATTCAGCTAGTTAATAACTAGTGAACGGACAAAAATGTCTTACTAAGAAATATATTAAAAACATACATATCAAGCGTCAAATAGAAAGTGTTCATTAAAAATTGACATGCGTTTGAATTTAGCGCGTTGCCGTATTAGTAATTTTCATTCATAGCTGTTTATTCCCTATTTGTGCTTACCATTGACGTCATATAAATAGACACAGCATGCTCTATGCCTTAGCATTGTTTGTTATGAAGCCAAGACCTTGCGGAGACAGAAGGGGGATTTCCCCCTAGGAGTATAACGGGTTGCCTAAGTTACATTAATTTTGTCAAGCTACTACTAGGAGAAACTCTACCACCAAAGTGTGTTTATGATTGTTTTGTTGTTCGGTAGCGCAGTTTTGTTGTGTAATTTTTTCCATTTTACTATTTTACTTTTCCATCACCTTTCAACTTTTATTAATATTGCCGAAAATTGCATAAACTACATTCACAATAAATATAAGATGACGTCACACTTGGTTAATTTAAGTACCAATGTCGTGATTTGATTTAACCAACATCAGTCCATAACTCAGTTAGTACATTTATTTATTTAATGTTGGTAAGGGTTTTACGCGTTGCCAGTTTGAGATTGTATTGTTCAGTCGTTTTTAGTCAGGTTTGACATTTACGTGTTATGTTACATTTTGTGAGGTTAAATTTTATTTTTCATTAAATAAAATATTGTAATTAAAATGCTGAATGCTCTTAGTAGCCGTTCTCAAAGGATGATTGGTACACTTGCAGCTAGCGGTAGTAAACTGTTCAACTGGCAATAATAATTGAATATTCATTATTCGAAGTAAAATTGTGTCGAACATCTGAAATTCAAATATTCAAAAATTTCTCTTCGAATAATAAAAAATTTGACTCTTTATCATTGCTTTCCGATATTTTAGAAGAGTTCGGGAAGCAAGTTCGTAGCGTTCGAGAAAAGGTCTAAACGCGTTTATTTTAACGGAGTTAAACAGAGTGACTCGGAACACTCCGAATTTGCTTCCCGAACTCACTGTGTCAATGTGACACAGTGAAAAATTATATTGTATAAAAAGTATGAAAAGAACTCGACACATTTCTAAAAGCAATTATTTCTGATGATTCTTATACACTGAAATTTTCATTTTTTTATTTAGTACTACATTACACACTTAATATAATTTAAACCATAAATTTCGCGATAATTTGAACCAATTACGAGATATAATTAATAGACCATATTAGTGTGTCGTCACATACATGTGCTGCCATCTGAGAGCTGAGTCCTTTTGAAGTTTAAAATACATGGGACATTACTTTTGTTACCTTAATTTTATAAATATTTTCAATTTTAGAGCATAAAATATGTATTTTTGATAAATATATACTAATATATACAGTCCAGACACTTTATATTATAGAATAATGATTTTATAAATATATAAATAAGGATTCGAAGATATATTTATAGGTTACGTTTTTAAATAATATGAAAATCGGAATATCTTTAGTATTTATTTAATTAACACTAAGTAATCCTTAATATTTTGTTTTAGAATGCATATTGGTGTATTGTTTTGCTCCAAATTTTAACAATTACATCTACATTATTAATTGCAAATTTTTTCGTTTTTTGACAGATGAAAATGAAAAACAATAATGGAAAATTAAAAACAACATATTATTCCTTTAAACCATTTAGATATGGCACACACACTAATTGCTATGTTACTTGCCATAATAACGATTATTAACGTAAATTTTTCAAAATTAACCTGCAAAATAATATTGTTCTGCAAAAATAATGACATATTAAATTATAATGTATAAAATAAGAATTTTAATAAATAAATATTGACTTGTAGTTTTGATGTGAAGCACTCTCTTACTTTGAAAACTTAATTTATATTTCCAAAATACAATTTAACAAAAAAACAACATGCTAAATTCAAATAAAAGGAATCCAACCGCGAGACGGCAGCACTGAATCCCATTTTGTGACGTAGTTACTAATATGGTCTATTACATTGGTCAACAAATTTAAACTTTTTTTTTGCTGACTTAGATCTGATACTTGTTTTTAACTAATTTTTGGGTGCTGATTTCAAAAATGTTAACAGTTTCTGCCTATCACGTCAAATTTTCGTTCTATCGTATTTTGACTTTTTTCACCTTTTCACGTTCTGATATACGTCTATTTTAATTTCAACTTCGTTCTTGTTGTCCAATATATTTCGTAGGAACATATTGCATCTGGGGTGCAACATGAGCGTGAAATTTCATTTTTTAAACAGTCATCTTGACAAATTTCCTGTCAATCTTGGAGATGTTAGTGATGAACAGGGTGAACGTTTCCATCAGGATTTAAAAGAGGTGGAGAGACGTTATTAAGAAAGGTGGGATACTCACATGATGGCTGACTATTGTTGGAGTATTAAAAGAGACTTATCGGGAATGGTGCACTCCAGAAGATCTTACAAACGACCATTTAATCCTTAAATTATTTTGTATTTTTATTGTAACACTCCAATGTATTAAAATGTAATTAAAACTGTTCTCATTTTCTTCCTTTCACTGTAAATAAAATTTTAAGAATATTTTCTAATTATTTAGTCCTTCTTGTTCGTCAAATTTGTACCAATTACAGTATCGACGTCTAAAATTAAACGATAGAAGCATTATTTGGCCGAAAATATGTATTTGCTGTAGAGCAAAAATCTGATGTGATACGCAAAAATTGATGTGATATTTGAGTTCAGCAGCACCAAATTACTAAGAAACAAGTCTCAAGCCGCATTCAGACCTCTTTAAATTAACGAGTTATAGACTGTGCGTTGCGAGTTATGCTTTAATGCATTCTTTTAACTTCCATGTACCGTTCACATCTGTTTTAAATTAGTACGTCACGAATAGCCCTCCATCTGTGAATTTTGAAACAACTATTTAGCTTCGTAAAATATTTTATATGTATTATCGTTCTTATAATTCTGTTGTCTTAGATTTTAACTACCTAATTAGTATATTTTGCCAGTATATTTTGATGTAAGGTACATAATGGGAGCGACATTTCAAGATTTTAGTTTTATGTTGAGGCCCCCACTCACCAAATATTCATTGAATAGAAAAAGTACATAGCAAGATATATTTTCTTATGGCAAACAGTTTTCATGATATAGATTTTTGCTATTAATTAAGTAATTAGTCAGGTATTTCAGGTTATAAGTACCGGCCCCTATGGGGACTATGGGGGGCAATACAACATGGTTAATGAAGTACAGTCAGCATTCAGATACACATGGCCCCGCAAAGTTTGCAGCTGAGTTTCACACCGAACAGAAAATAAAAGTTTTTAGGGTTTTGTAGGTACGACCACAAATAAACCCTTATAACGTCACTCTTGTGTCTGTCGGTCTGTACGGTAGAAATTCTAGACAAACGGCTTACATAGAAAGTTTAAATTTGGCATGCTTATACAACTCTCTCACCCACATATAGGAAAAATACTGAGAGTTCAGAAAAACCCCTCCCCACATAAGTACAAACAAATGTATGATTAATTAAAAAATAAATATTTTTCTAAAATTTTGAGTAGGGTACCAAAAAGAACCTCTTTTTTTGAAAAATTATTTTTATAATGGGATTTTCGCCAAAAATATGTAAAAAAAACTTTTGTCCCTACCCTATCATCCAGAGTGGTTGATCTAAAAATCTGAAAAAAAATCTCCATAATATTTATTGATGGGAACCGGAATAGTTCAACAGGAATTTTTGATCAGACTAGTTTTTCGAAAAATATCGATTTTTTTGTGTCGTTGAAAAATTGAAAAATAATAATTTTTTCTTATTGTGTGA
Source organism: Liopterus haemorrhoidalis (assembly GCA_963971575.1). Taxonomy (NCBI): domain Eukaryota; kingdom Metazoa; phylum Arthropoda; class Insecta; order Coleoptera; family Dytiscidae; genus Liopterus; species Liopterus haemorrhoidalis. Next base: position 28,032,640 of record OZ020616.1, read on the forward strand.
TATCAAAAGAAAGCTCTTAAAACGTAAATTAAGGAACGAAACGTAATTTTTCAAAATTTGTTTCTTTTAACACGATTTTAGTCAAAAATGTGCCAAAAAATTTCTTGTCCCGCCCCTTTTTATCCCAGGGAGTTAAACTAAAATTCTGAAAAAAATAAATGTTACACCGGAATCGTACAAGAGGAATTTTTGATCAGGTTTCGATTTTGGAAAATATATCAATTTTTGTGTTTTTGACAAAATTAATTATTTCTCTAATTTAGGGCTAAATTATGACTAATAATGTTATGGATTTTTTTGTATTTATGACTAAGGTAGTGTATGTCTTTGTTTATATTAAAAATATAATATTTTTTTTTAACAGCTGACAACGAATCGCCTTCTTAAGAAGCTTGCACTCATAATAGTGAAATAAAAATTATTATTATTATTATTATTATAAACTCGATCATTAGGACTATTCCTAGAATGCCTATCGTTATATGTCTTGTTTTAAGGAACAAAAGAGAAATAAATCATTTATAGTAGTGAAATACTTATAGTATTTCACTACTATATATTTATTCACTACTATGTATATTTATAGTAAAAAATAGCACATGCAGGGCCGGAGCGAGAGTCTTATGCAAAATTTAATAAAGCGCCCCCTGAGAGAGCAAAATTTTAAGTGAATAAAAAAAGGTCTTCACTTCTAAATTTCAAGTGAAGACCTACAAAAAAAGGTCTTCATTTCTGAATTCCAAGCGATGACCTAAAAAAAAGTCCTTTAACTTCGGCGCGACCTAATGCCTGGCTTACCTTGCTTAACGCGTTCGTCCGGCTCTGAGCACATGTTTATAGTGAGAAATACGATTCAGAAATTGAAAAAATATTAAGTGTAACAGGAATATTTTACCGAGAAACATCTGTTGATTTTGATTATAGAAAAAAAAAAAAATTGTCTTAGACATCCATCATTCTGTTGACTCTTCTTACACACTTTAAATACCAACAAAATCCTGAAATGTGTAAAAATTCACACTTCACATACATTTTTTCATAACTTTTCTTATTTCCATTTTTGCTATTACGTAAATAATAACCGAGATATTGCAAAGAGTTTTTTAAATTATTACTATTTTTATATGATAAATACATAATTTCTACCGTATAGACAAATAGATAGACAGACCTAGGAAACCTTCAAATTATACGCATCTTTCTTAGTTTTAACTAAAAGTAACTTAAATATTAAAATTTCTATCTCAACTTATTTTTAAAAGCTCGACGACATCCGTGTGACCCATTTTCAAAGGAGCACTGATCTAAAGCTCAATGATTAACTGTACCACTTCAGAGTTAGGGAATATGTGAATTTATTATGACACGTGTTTTGCAAAGTTCAACCTAAAAGAAATTTCCGTGTACCAGACCTTTACCTTAAATCCTTCTGGCAAAAACATTTAGCATTGATCCTTACAAATCTTTTATCTGATATGACATCTTTATATCTGACATCATTCCACTCCACATTTTTCCATTTCGAATTCTGATTTAGATAGAAGATTGAGGATAATCATTTATTTATTACCTTTTCACCAAAGATATAAATGACTTTATATATATCTTGGCTCCATGGTCTGAAATAATGTCGGATATGATGTCGAAATCAAAAGGCAACTAACTCGAGCGAGAAGTGTCGTGGTAATATTGATGAAGATATGGCAATAGATTGAAATATATAGATATTGATGATAAATATATATTTTTTTATTACACAGTGTACGCTAAAAAATGGACGTAGTACTGACCATATTACTCCTGAATGTACTTAGATTGAAAACATGGTCACGAAACCTGGAAACAGGAGGCCTTGGCTCATTTCGGGCTGTCCCGCCAATGATGATGATGATAATAAATATATATGAATATTAAATTAAAATTAGTTAAATCTTTAATTTTTCTAGTCAAATATTCTAGAAACAGACGAAATATATTTGCTATCCATAATTCGTTTTCGAAATGTGGACCTATATCTTGAAAGAAGGGGGAGGGGCTTAAATAATAGACATCATACAAATTTTAACTGACCATCACATAAAGAAAGGGGAGAGGTATTGTAATCATACTAGTTTTTATAAAGATTTTTACAGATAAGCACGAATTAGGCTTTTTTTAACTGTTTTTAGCGTTATATGTGTCTGTCAGTCTGTGAACATGTGTAGAGCAAATTCGGTTAAACGGCGTTTTAAGAAATTTCATATATAAGCTTCGGTAGTGGATATCTCAATTTGAGCAACTTTTGGTACAGATTCGTCCACCGAAATAGATAGGTTACTTTTGTCTCTTTTATATGTTTCACGAATAATTCGGAAAAAAAAATATCTAACCAAATTTGCTTTACAAGTAATAACTAAGAACTTATGTTTAAGACATTTTTTGATACGACTTATTAAATATATATAACTTTTCATATTTTTGCGATATATTGTCTATACCTATTTTGACACATATGTCCATTCGCTTCTATGATTACGGTAAATTATAAATATGTATCATGAAATTATCAACGCAATATAACACGTTATTATATTTTTCAATAATAATTTCTCTGTAAGAAAGTATTTTGGTTAAGTGCTTTGAAGTGGCCGTCGGTTCTGTAGTGGTCACAGCTGATTTCTACTAATAAATACAGAGCGATCATCAAATCTTGACCGTTATGCAATACTTGACAGAAACATTTAGTTATCAAACTTATTTCCAAGGACATGTTCACATAGGCGTACATTCTATTTTTATTGCCTTATACGAATTGATTATTAAATGAACACTATTTTTTTCTACACGCAAATGAGTTGATAATAGATATTAAGTTAGCAACACATATTTTCGATGTTCCGGCAAACGAAGTAATCTGATTTGTTCTTTGTTAAATTGGGATTTTCAGCTGTGAATTAGAATACAGTTTTGATATTCTTAAACTCATTGTTTACTGTTATTAGGTTGCTGCACCAAAGCTGCTTGTATCACAAAATAATAAAAACAGGAGTACCTTCTTACCTAAGCTCTAAAATCACTTATAGAAAAGATGTGAATTCTAAAAATACTCGCTCAAAAAATCAGATAATAATACCAAAACATAGATCAGAAAATTTTAAGGGTTGTTTTAAGTACCAGGTGGCAAATATTTATAATGAAATACCAAATGATTATAAACAGCTAAATATTAATGGTTTCAAAAATAAATTAAAAAATAAATTGTTAAATAATTGTTTGGCATAATGTACCTTCTTTTTTGTTTTTGTTTAAGTGATATAGTATTAACATTGTTATTATTCTTATGAATATTATATAAATAAATTAATGTAAATAAAAAAAAAAAAAAAAAAAAAAAAAATAGGAAAAAAATATATTTATAATATCGTTCTATAGTATTGTTAAGAATTTTGGTCTAATTCGTACCAAAGTTTTGTAATTATTTTTAGTAAAGTGTTTTTGGATGTATTGAAAATCATATTTATTTATGAATACATTCCTTTTTAAATATCAATACAAGTATTTATGTATCTACTATTATTATTTTTTTGTTATGCTATTATTTATTATGATATGTTGTATGATATTTAAATAAATAAATTATTATTATTACTAGGGGCCTCAGCCCGGCTACGCCGGTCTTCTCCCCTACGTTGTTAAAACTCATCGCTCATCGTTTTTTAACACTATTTTATGGAAATTCGCCCTGAAAATGTCTTAAGTTTTATCGTTAATTCACCTTAAATACTTAATTAGTTTTCTTCTGTCAAGAAATACGTTCAAAATGTGAAATCTCGTCACATTTTAAATTGCAAAAAATTTGACAGCTGTCACCCTTTGAAATCTTGTAAGCATATTTTTGCCTCAAAACAATCCAATAATGGCCCAGATTCATTGAAAAATGTTTTCTGATGCCTCAAAATATTATCTCGCACGTCAAAAAAGCTATCTTGAACCATTATCACCACTTTGATTAACCCTGAAATTTTTAATATATATAAATCTTTTTTTAACACTATTTTATGGAAATTCGCCCTGCAAATGTCTTAAACTTTATCGTTAATTCACCTTAAATCCTTAATTAGTATTCTTCTGTCAAGAAACACGTTCAAAATGTGAAATCTCGTCCCATTTTAAAATGCAAAAATTTTGACAGCTGTCGAGAAACCTTGTAAGCATATTTTTGCCTCAAAATGCTCCAATAATGGCCCAGATTCTTTGAAAAATGTTTTCTGATACCTCAAAATATTATCTCGCATGTCCAAAAACCTATCCTGAATCATTATTACCATTTAACATTTTGATTCTCGCCGTAGATATTCTGGACCGGCCGTTTTGTATTAAGAATATTTTTGAATTATCGTCTGATAAAACCTGTCCGTGCCGATCAATGGTGACTTTGATTCGACACGGTTTCGAGGAAAAAATGCATTATTTTTGTCAATAAAAATTAGTCAGTACCCCCTGTCGAAATAAAATTAAGTATAAGCACTAAAAAAATATCACCCGGATAAGACGGCGATTCATTTTCCTCTCTACGCGTTACCGGAAAAATGAAGATACACCAGAAGTTGAATAAAACATACATACCAACACTTGTACAATATAATAGTAGATTATTATGTAATAGGCAAGAAATAATGATCGCACGGTATAAGTTAAAACGACAAATGTAAATAATATAAATGTGGGATTTTCCTATATTCCCGCACAGATAAATCAACTACAGCCAACTGAGACAGACGACAGACAGAGACAGGCAATTGAAGACAGTAACTAAGTACGCTGTTGATTATTGTTTATTGTTAATGGTTGATAGAGTTTGTTAATAATAATATTCACTTCTGTATATTTTGCAACTTATTTAACTGATTTGCAATATAATTTTTGTGTTTAAAAACGTGTAGTTTTTCAATTAAAGACGGAAATCCTACATAAATATAATTTATATGTAAATAAGGTCATTTTTATTTTGAAAATAAACGTATGAAGAAAAATGAAAAAATACAGGATTAATCACAAACAAAAAAAAAAAAAACAGTTTAAACGGCTTAAATTAGAATGTTAAGTTGTAATAAGTGATCAAAAAGAGGACAAATATACTTTAAGTAGGACGGGAGGACATTTAGGCAGGGCAGAAACTGTCGAGTCCGTATGATTTAAACTTTTCTTTAAAATTGCCTTATTGCAAACGGCCCTCGCTTGGTGAATGCACCAAACAGTTATAAGGCCAGTCTACTACTGCATCTATGGTAAAAGGCAAACTGTCCTTCTAAAAGGAGAATGGTTGGCAACCCTATTTCAAACATGACGAACATTTATGTTAAATTATTTAAAGTATATAAATTGTGTGAGAATATTTTCTATTTCTGTAAAATTTTGCCAATAATTTTGCAGAAAGAAGGACGGGAAGATATTAGAGTCAAAATGAAGACTGTCCTCCGAAAAGAAGGGTGTCTTCAGGGAGAAATTACAGACTTGATTTGAAAAATTCTTTCAGCGTTGTATAGTTTAGGCCTCCTGAGTTTTTGAACCGGAAAAGCGCGACATCACTGCGTTCGCAAAATCAACTTAATGAACCTATTTGAAAAATTCTTTCAGTGGTGGATATCGTTAATGTTTCTGAGTGATATAGGCCACATCAATGTTTCCCAACCGAGGAGACACAAGCCTATGCCGCGAAAGCAAATTAATAAACGGATTTGATAAATTCTTTCAGTTGTGGATATCTTAGATCTTACTGTGCAACATAGAATAAATCAGTATGTTTAAATTGGGGGGGGAGGGGTAGCAACTCCCCGAAATTTTGTAATTTAACTTGTACATACAAAAATATTCCAAATCAATACATTCTGATACCGCAAAGAAACACAACAAAAAATATTATCTATTCATATGTTCTATAAGGCTCCAAATTTAAATGTCCAAACATAGGAAAAATAAAAACCTTAAGTAAAAAAATCTACATACTAAAGCTCAAACCAAATAAAAGTATTTGAAAATACATATATTTCTGTTTAATTACTTTTTTCTTGTAAACTAAAATCGCCCAGTCAATGCACTTCGTCATTTTGTGTCATTACTTCAATGGAAAACTTAGTGGTGAAAAAATAACTAAATATTTTTAAAAAAAATTATAGTGGGTGAAATATAGTATATTGCTCTTTACTATTTTATTTTACTAAACCATACCCCTATTGAAGTCATGTTTAGTTTGTGTTCGATAGTCATTTTGAAGATTTACAAATTTTAAAAGTTTTTATTTATAATAGAGTTATGTGCAATGCAGCACAACACCAGAAAGACACCGGACCCAACCTGCTGCATCAGCAGCAACATTCCCACAAGAATATAAAAACGATGTTAACATGTAAAATATATAGTTATACAGATAGTCATGTAGTTTGTTAAATAGTTACTCATATAAATATAATTTTTTAAAAAAATCTCGTCTCGATTTCCGATCTTAAATTTATAGGGACATTTGTATTGGTATCGCTAAATATTATTTTCAGCAAATGTATGTGCTGACATATTAAGTTCTGATTTGTTATGACATTTGTGTTTACATATCTATCTTATAGTAATTTTGTCTATCTTTTTTTATTTAGTTTGTTGTTTATTTAGCAGTTTTGTGTTTAGTTATATATTTTCTTAAAGATTTCTATTTTAGACATTTTGTATAGTGCAGGTATAGCTTTTTGGGTTAAATTCAACTTATTTCTATTTTGGATGCCATATTAACTTATCTAACATGACGTCATAAACAATGTGAGTTTTAAAGTGACGCAACTGCATTGACTGGCAGACTAGCCTATATCTATCCTTCAGGCGTAACGTCTTGCAAGAAAATGTTTAACAGATCGCTGACTACCCACGGTCATCTAGTATTTTATATTAGGATATCGTAACTAAAAAAGTTTGAGAACCACTGACAGAGCATAAATATGATAGTTACGTAATCAGCATGGCGTAAAATCTTCGAATAAATTTTTGAACTAATATTCATAAAAAAATTATAAATCTGAAACATAATTATGTATTTTTAAAATTCGATTACATAATTTTAGAAATACGCATTCTAGATAGTAAATTTCGTAATATTTAATACAGTTACTGTTCATCAGCAATTGTAAGTAAAATGCTTCCCGGCGAGCACAGTTGCTGTTAATAATATAGTTTTACCATTCAAATTGGATTCCCGCAGACGGTATTCTCTTCTAAATAATATTAAAAGCGGGAACGCATGCGCCGCCATTGACTACTAAACGGAAGAATAACTATAAAAGGATTCACGTTAATTTTCTTTTTCCTCTTTCCTCGAAATACTCTGAAGTCTGTGTCCGTGAGAAGGGATCAGAGAATTGAAGTAGACCATGCGAGACTCAATCTAGAAAGGAAGAGAGGCCAAGTTGTTGCCGGCGGTTTTCTCGTAGAAGGCTTATACGGACTTGTAAAAATTGTGGAATATTCTTTTTGTTACTGACTTTCTTTCTTCTCAAAGAAAGAAATGTTACAGAAAATATAATGTACTTATAAAAAACCTTGCATAAATTGTATGATGATTGCGAGCTTCCACAAGTCACGCTAAATAAAATACATATTTGCTTAAAAATATTATAAAGCCACTTAAAGGATCGATACTTAAAACCTTTGCTTATTAAACTTATGTTAATGTAATGACGTAGTTGAACATTTATTTTAATAACAGTAAACAAAATTATAGAGCTGCAGTGGCAACACGGTTGCATACGAAGGAAAGGGACGTAGGTTCAATTCCAGCCTATTCACTTCGGAATTTCACAATTCAACACTGTGTATTAGATTAAGTGTCTATGTAATCTAGATTAATAAATAGCTGCGTTCGCGGATGGAATCCCTAACAAGCTGGTGTCCGATGCACGTGGGTACACGGTAAAAAAGGATTTGTTGGAATTACTAAAATTTTAGTTACCCCAGCAAATTTTTTTAGTGGTATTTTAGACAAATGGTATTTTTGAATTTTTTTTTGTCTTGACAACAAATTTTTCTAATCAAATAAATTTGCATTAGGAACAAAATGTTTTTGCTGAAGTTTTTGTTCTAAGAAGTAATTTTCATTAGTTCCTAGCAAATTTTTATGGTAACAAAAAATTATTTGTCTCACGAACTGATCATCTTTTGCCCGGGTAACCACTTTTGTTGGGGTAACTAATGAAATTAGTTAGAAGTATATTACTAATTTCATTTTTTGTTGTAATCTCAAATTAGAAATATTTTTATATTTGGTGATTAAAACGTTATTAGAAGTCACAAAATTGAACTGGAATTGTGAAATTTATCATATTCGTTCATTATTTTTTAATGTTCACAGTTATAAAATTTAATATGTACCAAGACATGTAACTAATTTTAAGTTTAATTATCAGTATGAACATAAAACAATTAAATATTCAAAATTATTACAAATATTCATTTCCAATTTATATTTGCCAGGCAAAAATTCAGGTCCATAAACTTATACCCGATTTATACACTGCTTAGCTTAACGTAAATGGAAAAATAATAATATTAATTTTTACTGATAAAACCATTTTCACAACAAAAAAATGAACATTTGTAAAACGATAAGAAATTTTTAAAAGCAGTACCGTTGACTGAACAATAACATATATTTATTTTATAACATATATTTTACAATCAACGGCAGTACTAAACCAGCTATAGTTTTTAGCATATTTCTATATGATTACAAAAATTCCACCAAGTATAAACATTAATACACTATTTGTAAAATTTTTATTATTATTAAAAACATTACCTGTTTCATTTAATGGGTTAATTTGCTCCTTTATCGAGTAGCCCAATTTTTTTAAATTGTCTCCGCAAGTTGTAATATGTTGGAAATATTTGTGAAGTCCTCAAGATACTAATGTTCGGATACACTACATTATTGCACTTATTTTATAAACATTTATTTGCTTATTAAACACAGCACAGAAACTATCAACAGGTATGCATATATATAAACGTCAACCAGCACGCCATATTGTTCTGAGCTCAAAACGCATGTGCAAGGCATATACGTCACATACGTGGATGACTAACATAATTTGTTAGTTGCACAAAATTATTCAGTATCATTATACATTTGTTTTACATGGACTAATACATTTCTCGTAGCAACAAATTTAATTTGTAACCTTAACAACTAAGTATGAAACTAATTTCCTTTAGAATGTTAGAATGACTTTAAGATCTGAGTAAGATCAACCAACGTAATTAAAAACATATTATAAGGGTCAATTTTTTTTCTGTTAAGTGGGTTTTACACGATTCAATTTGTTGATCAATTAATTGAAAAAGTTGGCCTTCAATTAATTGATGTGTGTAAAGTGTAAAAATTTCGTCAATTAATTGACAAAAAATTTGATCAATTTATTTTGAAAATAGAACAAGTTCTATTTTTCGTCAATTTTTCATCAATTTTTTTTAGGGAATTCTAGGTATATTTTTATCTGTTAAGATATTGCCAACTGTTGTAGCATAACCTCGAAATATATTATTTGTGTTTCGTTTTCAAATCTAAAATAACCTCAAACGTTCTAATTTATCATCATCTAGGTTATTTCTTTTGTTTTTGTTCACAGCTCGTAATTTTGTGAAGATTTTTTCAATATTTTCATTTTGATAAATATGTCAACATGTTTTACAGTTGGTAATGTAAAAAATTTCAAAAAAATTGATAAATAAATTGATGTGTGTAAAGTGATGTTTTTTCCCCAATTTATTGATCAATTAATTGAACTGTGTAAAACCAACTTTACTCTATCAAAAACTTGGCCAAGTAAAATATTTTACTTGATGGAATAATGTCATTTTTCTCCGTGTATTATTGCTCGTGCGATTAAGATTGCGAATATGGTTAAATGTTTATTGTTCGGAAGCAGTAATGAGCTGTAATTGATTTAATCAGCGACCGCAGCTATTATTTAATTTGAGTACCTGTTTGTTGAGAAAAATTAATCGGTGCGAAACGTCGCGTATATAGTGTTGGAGGTCAAGAGACCTATTTGTGAGACTAGGCGTTGGGAATCTATTAATATATTGTAGAACAACAAGCTGGTGATGTGCCTTATTTTCTGTTTAAAATAAAAGAGATTTTTGTCTTAAGGCGGCGTTCAACCCTATAGTTCTCAATAGTTTCTTATACAAAACTAATAATCGGAAATAAAATTAATAACAATCTATATATCAAAATTTGCAGCAAATTTTTATCTATCTAATAGGATATTTTTAATTGTAGAAAAAACTGTAATGTAATTGTAAATAACCAAATTGCATTATAGACGCCATCTTGTAAACCAATTGACGCATATTTGCGTACGATGCCGCAAATTGTAGCTAAAGCTTCATTCTACAAATATGTTTATAGCTATTTTGCTCTATTGTGAAAACTACTTATAGTTATAATACTTGGTAGTCTATTTTTGCCGCCACCTTGAATCTGCCGCGGTTTTCAAAATAGGTGTTACAAGCAAAAAGGTTTAATCTTCGTAAAGAATACGTGTACCAAGTGGCATTCCATTATCATCAAGTATAATATTTTTCGACGAAGGTTCTAAACTATAAGGAATCAAGTCGAAAATTTTTTTGACGTATTATTTGAACATTTCTACACAAAACTATATAAATATAAAAGTTATTCGAAACCCACAAATAGATTAAAAAAATTACAGAACAATATCACTGATGTCTATTTTTAAGTTATTGAGCGATAATATTTTTACAGTAAATGTTTCTACAATTAAAAATATCTTATTAGATAGATAAAAATTCGGTGCAAAATTTGATGTATAGATTGATACTAATTTTATTTTAGATTTTTAGTTTTGTATAAGAAATTAGTAACAACTGGGGGTTATACGCAGCCTTAAGTAGTATTTACACATTTGGAAAACTGGATGTGATTTTTTTCATTTAATCCAGATATCACTAAACTACGGCCCCCAAGAACACATCATCTAGTCTGGAAAATTTGTTCCTCATGAAAAGAGTTTTACTTATAACATATTAAAAATATCATTAAAAATACCTTTAGTTGGCTTTGGAATTTGTATGAAGATGTCTCCATGTTACCACATATTAAAATTTGCATTCATAACTTCTAAATTGTAAAATGTAAACAAATGATGTGTTGCTGTAAGAAACTGACATATGTTAATATTCCATTTGTGTGTCTGTCTGTTTGATCTGTCTTTTCCGTCAGTCGGTCGGTCCGTGGACACTTGTAGAGCGAAATTTGCTTAACGGATTTTTATGAAATTGCATATTTAAGCTTCTGATACCGATGCCACCATTTGATCAACTTTTGGGAAAAATCGGTGAACCAGATGTGGAAGTTTATTCGTGTTATTTTTAAGTTTTTTGGGAATATTTCGACAACATATAATTCAAAAAAATATATATATACGAGCCCAAAATCACTTGAGTTCGGCCGTATCTATTTTATCGCTTAAGTATTTACAAAAGTTTAAATAATCGTCAAAAAATAAATTTAATGGAATGATTCCTATAATTTTTGGAAACTTCAATTAATTTCAAATGTATTTTTGTAAATTTTAACAAAAAACATTACTGTTAATGAAGAATATGGTAGTCGCAATAAGTTCTTGTCACTTGTCGTATCAGTTCATTCATGTGCAGAGCGTGATGCGATTTCATTATTTTGTGCAAACAAATGAAATACTTGTTAAGATAAATTCGATTATCTTTCATCAATATTATTAATGCTATTTTTTTACATTTAGTTTTGATCATGGCTCGAGATAAGGCTGTATCTGAAGACTTGAGAAAAGTTATTATTAATTTATCAAAATCTGGCAAATCTGTCTACAGCATAGCAAACACCTTAAATGTATCTCGTTATAATGTTAGAGACATTGGGAGATTGTATAAAAATACTGGTTCAATTGCTACAAAACCACATTTTATAAAAATATGTTCGGTAACTGATGCTGAATTGCGAATTTTTAGTCGGATAGTGATTAAAAATCGACGTGCTAACTGCTGTGCTTTAGATGTTCTTTGGAATGAATCCATAGACAAAAAGTCCTGCTCATATGATGGTTTGGGGATGCATGTCCGCTAATGGTGTTGATAGGCTTTACTTTGCGGAAGGCATAATTAATGCTAAAAAATATATAAACATTTTAAAACAACATTTTTTGCCTACAATTGAAGAACTGCAATCGAATGAAGACAACTACATTTTTCAACGGGACGGTGCTCCTTGCCATACAGCGAAGCAAGTGAAGTCATGGATAATGGAATGTAATATTAAATTGTTAGAATTGACTTCCAGTAGTCCAGATTTCTCACCCATCGAAACCTCGTGGAACAGAATGAAGAAGAAACTGAGAAACGATCCTGCACGAACAATTGCCGAGTTAAAAGATCGACTACAAGAAATATGGAACTCTTTCCAACAGCTGGATTGTCATAAACTTGTATACACTATTTCACGACGAATTGATGCTATTTTTAAAAATAAGGGTGGAGTTACATAGTGGTAAAAATATGTATTTTATGGGAAAATGTGTGTAATATTTTCAGTGACAATAATTATAAAGTTCAATTTTTTTACTGTAATGACTAAAAATAAGCTTATTTTGTGGGTAAATATGTTTAAATTTAATCAAATAATAAAGTACTTTAATAAGTATAGCAAATGTTTCTTTTTACTTCACTTATTCTACATATTTCAAGTAAAAATTTAAAAAAATACAAACGGGCGAACTCAAGTGATTTTGGCTCGTATATTTAAAGAAATTTTCTGTAAAACATAAGATTAGAAATAATTATTTATTTATTTTGGATTAAGTGAAATATATTATTCACTAAATTTACCATGTGAATGGGCGCTTGGCGCGTGGAAACGCCAACTGATATTCTTGATTTAGTTTAAAAGTTTAAAACATGTTAAAAAATATCTTAACTGATTACTTATTATGTGGTGGACGTCGGTTCTGTGGCGGCCACAGTTGATTTCTTTAACATATTGAATGTAATATCTTGTAAGAATGTCGATGTGTCAAACATCTGACGGAGGTAATTTTTTTCAGTGCACCATTTATTTAAGATATTTTCATGTGGCCTTGTTACGAAAATGTTTGAATATTTCAGATTTAATCCACCTCGCAACTCACTGAAATATTGTATACATCGGTTCTAATTTCACCCCTTATTTCATTATATATGTTTATTATGAAATAAACATAAGCCATTCTGTTCTAAAAATTATATTAGTAAATATACTTTAAATATTATTTAAGGTAAATTTTTAAATATTAAGTTATACAAAGGAATTAAAATTAAGGTTTAAGAAACTCGATTGAGATTACTGTGCACTAAGCATAGTGCTAAAAGCAGTTTTTTTGTTGCAACAATTATTCGTTTATGGAGATAGTAATTGTTATAACTAAGGCGCGGACATTTTATGCAAAACCAAATAAAATATAAATCTTATCATTGTCATTGTAAGCGGTTAGTAATATAATGTTATTTAAATGAGTAAATAACAAATTATTGATAAAAAATAGTTTATTAGTTTGTAACTGACATTACAGTTAATAATACAAAGATTTATATTTGATTTTGCATAAAATACAATTTCTTATCATTATCTCTGGAAGCGGTTAATATCATAGTATAGTCTACAAATTTATAATACAAATCGCTAATAAAAACAGTGAATTAGATTTTAATGTCCGCCGCTTAGTTATAATTAGAGATCAGACAAATATAGGCATTAACAATTAAAAACCTAATTAAGCAGTATCCATGCACCTACTAAACTCCATTTGATCCACAAATAGTAAATATTTTATTTTAAAAAATACGCTCATGAATACTGATTAGTTAGATTTATAATTGGTTATTACGCATAAATATTTTAAAAATATGTTTTAATTAAAGAAAAATCTTTCATAAACTGAAGTTATAAAAAAAAATAATCATCAAGTTACTTATTAAAAATATTTATGTATTATCTGTATACCTATTCATTGATTAATAAATATTTTCTTTCGGTCCTTGAGCGCATACAAGTTCCAATACAAAAATATGTGTTTATTTTTGTATAGTCGTACAACTACATTTTTCCAGTATCATGAATGTGGCAAATATTTGCATTAATCAGAAATGTTTTGAATGGTACAAACATACACAATTTCTGCTGATCTGTCATATTTTGTCATTCATAATCAAATAACAGTATAGGGTGAATCATTAAGTTACCACAATATAACAGTTGATTACAGTTTAATTGTCTGAAACTCTTGATAGTATGTTTGAACCGGTGGGGTTAGCAACGTTCCTCCATATAGATTTTGCCATCCATTTCGACGCTTTGTACTTTAGATTTGAAATATCGTATCAGAAGGTATGTCATACGAATTTAATAATTATATCCTTGGAATACCTAAATGGCCCAGAACACAATCGACATTACAGATCGATATGATATAAAGCCTAGAACAACCGGAAACGTACGGGGAACATGTGTTTCCGCCACCGTTTACCATCGCATCTGAGCGGCACAGTGCTCTGAACACGGACGAACACGAGGGCGGTACAGCTCGCAGGACGCAGCATCAGCGAGATTGTGTGCGAGAGAACATTACTTTGTCTCCGAAGCCGAATTTGTCCTGGAGCAAAAACACTTACTGGTACGTTGTGTCGCGCTCGCGGAGATAGATAAAGAGACACGTAGGTGGACTATTTTAACCAGAAAACGAGATAAGAGCGCTTCAGTATGTCTGTGATTGATCAGTAGACCAGCAGGTTCAACACTGATCTCTCGATAAAGATGTTTAAATTGCACGTTAGCTCGGAGGCTGGCAGGTTTTTCTTCCGTCGGTAGCTGCTGGATTAGAGAATTAAAGTGACTGAAGGAACACGCCCACACCCGTTTCTCACCAGGGGCTGCCGCTGCATGCCAGCCAAGCGAGAGAGCGCGCTTGGTTGCGGCAAACCAAAGAGATGGACACAGCCAGGCCGGTCAGATCTGGCAGAAGCTAGGAACGTCCGACCGCTGATTCCACGCGTCGGTCCTGTCCGCCGGTCGCCCTTCATTCTGAATGTCTGGTTATTGCGCGGAAATGAGTTCCTGAACAGAGGACGCTAGTCCGAGAGGAGACGGATTGTTCTCTTTTTAAATGAATATCTCGTTTGTTGAACCGTATGCACCAAATCAACACATTACACCCGCGACTGACGTTCAAAGAAGAACGAGAGGTTTTCTCGTTCCTAGAATCGACATGAAAACGTAATTTGGCATTTATACTGGTTAACTGAACAGAAAAAATATCTCGTGAACATAATGGAAATTCCTTCGTCGCTTGCAACACGTTTTGTCGCCTGGGGTAGGCGGCGCCCGTGAATTTTAACGCGGAACAAAAAGCCATCCCGAATATCTATTAGAAGAATTTAATTCCAGTTTCAGTTACAACGAACGTTTCAAAATAAAAACTCAAATCCTTTTTTATGTCGAATCTTTTTTTATTTTACAAACAACCAATCCCTCTTCGCCTGCAAATCTTTGTAACGAAATTACCGGATTTAGGGGTGTTGTGTGAAATAAAGCTGATTACGAGGTGTGAATGGCTTTTATAATTAAAGTTAAACATAATAAACTTTAATTGCTGCTTTGTTTCACTGAATTAGGATTCTGGAAAATGTTCAGATAATTACCTTGTATCTTCCTATGATGCATCAGCAATAATAATCCTGTAATACTGTAATATCATTTCGAGCTCCTTACACCTAAGTCTCATAATTTTCCCTTAATTCTGTTTTTGTATTCATAAATTTGTTTTATTGTGTACATATAGAAACCTCGTACAGATTTCCTTTACGAAATGAAAAAAATAGTACTGAATTTTCAATTTCACCAATTTTTCGTTGTTCAAGATAATGCCATCTAATTAAATTTACATGATAGTTTAAACATAATTTAATACTTATTCAGTGGAGTATTTGGACCAGAATGCACCGGAACGATGCTCCGGTATTTTTCTTGCAGATATTAAATGTGTTAGAGATTTTTCTTTCCTAAATGTAATTAAATTTATAAATCTAATATTACGAGACAATGACATAATCAAAGGTGAGGGAGAAATAGTATCTACTTTATCCTTTGTTACTGAACATATGTATATAAATAACAATATTTAAAACTAATAGATTTTATTAAAACTTTCGTTTTTAGGGTTTTTTAGGTATGACCAAAAAACCCTTATACCGTCATTTTGTCATCTGTCTGTCTGTTCGGCAAAAATTGTAGCCAAACGGCTGAACCTAGAGAGTTGAAATTTGGCATGCTTATACAACTCTTTGACTCGCTCATAGGAAAAATACAAAAAACATATCCCCTAAAAATATAAACAAATATGCTCATCTTTGCTCCGAGCTCATCGAAAAAAATATATATTTTTTTTTAAATTTTGAGTAGCTTATCAAATGAAAGCCCTTAGTACGTGGATTAACGATCAAAATTTTATTTTTGCAAAATAAATTATTTTGACGCGATTTTTGCCAAAATTGTGCAAAAAAAAATTGTCCCACACCCTGTAGCCCAGATGGTTTAAACTAAAAATCTGAAAAAAATCTAAGTAATATACAAATGTACATTTGTGTGAACCGGAATAGCACAACAGGATTTTTTGATCAGATTATGTTTTCGGAAAATAACGCATATTTGTGTTTTTTGCTTGACCATGTAAAATATTTTATAATGTAACGCTAAACCGGCATGCTTTGATAGTGTAATGGTTAGCGTTTTCGCGTTCTAATTTGCAAACCAAGGTTCGAGTCCTTGTCAATTTTATTTTTTCTGTTTTTTATTGCATTTTTATTTCGTTTTTTTTTCAAAATTCTAGTAATATTTGGGCAAATGTTGCATTTAATTTTTAAAAGCGTAAATTTAATAACCAGTGGAAATTGTTGAAATTGAATACACGAAATCAGAGGGGCGGAGTTATGACTTAAAGTAACCAATGGAAGCCATAGGCGCATTTTCAAAATCTTAATGAACCTTGCTATATATATATATATATATATATATATATATATATATATATATATATATATATATATATATATATATATAAAAATATTGCACCTATTTAGAAACCTAAATAATGGTATTAATCATTCGATTTAAAATTAACAAAAAAAATATTTTAACATAAAATTTGTTTTGGCATACCAAATTATCATCATTCACTTACTAAATCCCACGAAACCCTGAAATGTGTGAAAATTCACACTTCACATCAATTTTTTAATATTTGTTTTTGTTTTTCATTTTTTAAATTTATATTTAATAATTAATAAATGCTGAACAAATATTCTAATCTTTGAATTATTTATTTTTACAAATGAAAACAGCGTTGGTAATTATTTGTAGTTAATCAACGAGCGTTCCAGAGCTTATTTTTATATTAATATACCACTGCACTTATACTATTTTGTTCATAGCTAAATAAAAAGTGAATATTTACAAAATATGTTTTTTTACATTTCATTCATAGCATTAAGTAAGAATAAGAACTTTTGTGATACCCTTTAAATCTTAAAGAAATATTGTATACAAAAAGCCAATTAATATGTAATATGAAACTATACCAAGTGCATCATTTAACCGTTTACCAATTAATATGTTTTCATCAGTTTGTTACTCAGTTGTTCTATTAGCTATTTAGAAGTTTAGAATTTGTAACATTAGCGTTAGTGTCCCATTATAGTACCTATATTTATAAAAGAAGAAAAAATTAATTAGATATAAAGACAAGATTCAAAGGCGAAAGAATCTGCTTAATAATACACCTTTAGATATTTTGTATATAATTTAGGCTATGATTTATTACGACGATAGATTCTAAATACATGTACAGTAATCCCTACATTTACACGAATTAACTTTAACGCGGTTGAAACATTCAACTAATGCTGTACAAAATATTTAACAAGCTGATAAGTTGTAATGATACAGTTACTTTATTCAGTTATAATGTTCCAGTCTACAATACTCGTGCTTTATCTCTACACAATATACCCTTTGCAAACACTAACTGCTATCAAAATTCTCCCGTTATTCGTCTCTGTTCTACCTATAATGATATTTTTCCCGACATTGATATTTTTGGTACTAATATCAATACATTCATGAATTTGTGTAGAATCAAAATACAATATTAATTCTAAGAATATTGAAATAACTGTAATCACAGATATCTGTGTTTAAACCAATCATGTATTAAGATATTTATACTATTTATGCTTGTAAATTGTGTAGAATTTTTTTTTTTGTATTTTCTTAGTGAAAATATGACTGGGCGAGTCCTGTCTATATTCCAAATAAATAAATAAATAAATAAATAAATAAATAAATAAATAAATAAATAAATAAATAAATAAATAAATAAATAAATAAATAAATAAATAAATAAATAAATAAATAAATAAATAAATAAATAAATAAATAAATAAATAAATAAATAAATATCAACATCGATATCCATAACAGCTACAACTGTAAGAACGACAGTCGTAACGGTAAAAGATTTATTTAGCAAGAGCGATTTTGAATAAGTAACAGTAAACTTTGCAATACTTTATCTTTATGGAAATAAATGATAGTTGCATCAAAGAGTATGTTTTTTGTTATCAGTAACCTCTTATATTGACGTATACATATATATGTAATAAGAGAAAAGTTTTTCTTTAAATATATTTAAAGAAAAACTTTAGTTAAAACTTTTCTACCCCAGTAAGAGTAAAATATTAGAATACGAACAGATCTCTATTTTAAACAGCTTTCCGTGGCTCCATTTACGCGGTTTTCACTTACGTATTGTTTTCGTGGAACCAATTAATCGAGTAAAAGGAGGATTACTGTACTTCAAACTAAAATCTGATCTTCAGGTATAATAATACTATTGGTTTTGGATTTCGTGTTTAGTTTTTTTTTTTTTTTATACATGTATAGTACAGGTTTGAAATGTTTCATAACCATTTATTTTCTATTTAATATCACATTATCAACTCTTAAAATACATTTATTTGAAAATTAAATGAAAACATATATTTTTTATCACGCAAATTAATTAATTAGAATTATAAAAAATGTCAGCAAAAATTCTTTAAATATTATCCGTACAACACAAAAATCTACTTAGCTAATACGGGTGACACAATTTTATTAACGTTGAACATGACAATCATGTTACATGATTCTATCGACCTAGTGACCTGCAGACCATCAACCACCGAGAAACTAATCATCATCGCAAGCTAACGACACCCTAACAATCCACACGCACCATCAGAGTGTCCCTGTCTCCGTACTGGGGTAGACACAATAAAAACTGTCAGCTGATGGATAGGTACGCGGGTCGGCGGGTCAAGCGCGCGTGATGGATGATACGCGTAGTCGCCGAGGAGGTGGTTATGGGGACAGGACAGGGACATCAACCCGCTCCCTGGTGCTACAATATCGGACAAGGCGGTGGCGGCTACGGTAAGGGCGACCCGTTCCTATTTCAGACAGATTGATGAGTGTTGAAGTCGGGTGCAACGTGCCGCGTAATGCATCTAACACGATACGTGAGTCGCGCGTGCGTACTGCCAAGGCGATGTAATTAATGATGGGGATTATTGAAAACCGGGTGAGGTAATGCTGGCAATGTATCCGCATGATGTGGGTTTAACTGTTTCACCTCCAGCTAAATACGGGGAATGTTTAGAAACTGTATTTACCTTCAAGATATTGATAGAGAGTACTTATCTTGATGTAAACATATTGTCATTGCTGACAGTTATTTTATTTGCATTCATCCTGAATAATTTATTGCTACTGAAATTCGGAATATTTCAAAGATATTGTCTGAAATGGAAATTATACGCTTTAATTAATATTTCGTTAAGTACTAATAGGGGAAATGAAGAGGTACACGCCCTTTCTTATTCTGGCGATTAGTAATTAATTTTTATAATATTCCGTGTCAAATACAGATAAAAAATGTATCTTGAAAAACAAAAATACTGAATAAAGAATTCTAAGAAAATTTTAAACTGTCAGAAGCCTGTAGAACAACGGGGGCGATTTAACCGCTTGAGGGGGCGAAACATTAGATATCAAATTTTGGGGGGACGTTGGCAAAATTGAGTGGGAAATGTGA
Source organism: Liopterus haemorrhoidalis (assembly GCA_963971575.1). Classification (NCBI taxonomy): domain Eukaryota; kingdom Metazoa; phylum Arthropoda; class Insecta; order Coleoptera; family Dytiscidae; genus Liopterus; species Liopterus haemorrhoidalis. The sequence goes on from OZ020616.1 coordinate 28,052,877, forward strand.
AAATTACCATGAAAATACGAGTTCAATAATTCAATTAACTAAACTAAAAATGTAGAATTTATAAATATTCTGTTCGTGTTAAAGTTCTTGTAATCTCAAAGTTATTTATTAGTTATTTATTGGTTAGCACAAAGATTCATTATTGACAATTAAATAAACCATTTGTTACAAGATTGAGCCTAACAAGTTTCAAACAAAATATCACCAACCAAGTATTCAAATCTTCATCTACCTCAAGCAGCGCATTAGTTTAAATTAAAGAGAACATTAATTTATTAATAAATTATTTTTGGATGTAAAAAATGTATCTTTGTTTATTTTTATTAATGCTTTTGAAAGTTGTAAATTTTGATTAATGCTAGTATAGTCGGTTTCTTTGTTTTAAGCGGAACTAGATTTTGAATTCTAGTAACTGTTGACGTTTGATTGAAGCTTTTGATCTTTTTGTTTAGCAAAAGGCAACTTCAGTCATTAAAAAATTAGCTCGTGACAACTTAAGAAAATTAAAATTCCATTTGGTTCCACTTAAACGTTTAGAATAACCTATATGTCTATTTTTGAACTAGAAAAATATTTAACTTTTTCTAATTAATAAAACTAGTTCACAACGATTTTCTTATCTAGCAACTTGAGGGTTGTTTCGTACGTATTTTTCCGCTGTTTTTAAAAATGATTTCAGTATTTTTCCACCCATTGTTTTAAAGATAAGTCCTATTTTCTTGGATAACCGATCAGGAAGATCAGTCTAGTACCAGAATAATGAACAATGCAGTCACATTTTGTCTGATGATGTGATGATGAGATACAAGTTTGCTTGATTACTACCCCCGAAAAATTCCCAAGTGGAGTTCAAAAATGCCACCTTAACACTACCTTTAACTCCAAGAGATTACAAGTTTATTAAACAAAACTAACAAATCTGATATAACACGAGATATGTAACAATCTATACAATTTTGTAGTGAATTTTTATCTATCTAATAGGATATTTTTAATTTTATAAAAATATATATATATTTTTTTTTCCGCTACATAACTTAATAATAGACATCAAACAACAATGTTCTGTAATTTTTTAAATCTATTTGTGGGTCTCAAATAAAGTATATATTCATATAGTTTTGTGTAGAAATGTTCGGATGATACGCCAAAATTTTCTCGTGCATATTTATAGTTTAGAACTTTCGTCGAATAATATTAGCCTTGATGATAATAGAATTCCACTTGGTACACATGTTCTTTACTAAAATTAAATCATTTTTACACGTAGTATCTATATTAAAAACCACGGCAAATTCAAGTTGGCGGTAAAAATGGACAACCAAGCAGAGCCGTAGCAACAAGTTGCCATCGGGGTACTTGCCAGGGGCGCGTGGTTTGGAAATAGGCGCTTGGTTTGGTGAGAGGCGCGTGATTTGGCGAGGGGCGCGTGGTTTGGCAAGGGGCGCGTAGCCCGATGAGGGACGCCATTGTATATATTTGGTCATTAAAAACATTGGCAGGTAAAAACCTTTTTTTTTGCTCATCACTTGTATTTGTGGAGTGAGGACCTTTTTTGTTTTGCTCATTACTTGAATTTGAGTAAAATTTGTCAGTTTATTTTATTTGCCAAGGGCGCTAAAAACATTACTACGGCTCTGCAACCAAGTACAATAACTATAAGTAATTTTCACAATGAAACAAAATAGGTACAAACATAATTGTAGAATGAACCTTAAGTTACATTTTGTAGCTTCTTATGCAAATTTGTGTCGATTGGTTTACAAAATGGCGTGTATAATGCAACTGGTTTATTTACAATCATATATCAGTTTTTTTAGAATTACAAAAATATTCTAGATAAAAATTCGATGCAAATTTTTATATATAAATTGATTTTAATTTTATTTCAGATTACTGGTTTTGTATAAGAAACTATAGGAGCTTTGTACGCCCCCTTAACAGTGAAGTTCCTGGGGCAAAATGCAGAAAAAAATTCTATACTTCTACATATAGGTAAATAAGTCTTGAACTAAATATGTATTGTAAACAAACATATTAAAATTTAAAATGGGTGTCACTGAGAGTTCTTAGGTGAAAGAAATATTCTAATAGAAATTTGAATTCAGCGTGAAAAATAATATTAGATTTAAATATCTTCACGTTTGTCGCAAATAGTAAGTAAAAATTTGTTACCCAGTGTCACACTTTGAGACAAAAATATTGTTATGTTTTGATAAAGGAGTGGCGGTATTAATATACGTTAAATTGCTAGGGAGCGTTTGTTTGCAAAAGGTTGAGAAACACTGATTTATATAATCACAATATTTGTTCTTAGACCCGTTCTAAGTTACCTTCTAATTATTATTTATTTACCTTCTAATAATAAACCATTTATATTTTATAATAAAATTTATCTACAAATTGAGATACTAAAACTTTGTGTTATTATCGTGATGGCTGTAATTCGTCACACTGCCGAATGATGGCAAAAAGTTCTTAGTTTGTCCCAGCGGTAGTTTCAGAGATGTCCATCAAAGTTTGTAGAAAATGGAAAATTTCTGATAACGTTCACATCGATCTTCAAGTCAAAGAAGGGAATTTCAGTGAACGTCCACAACGTAACGTACTCTCATGATAATAGCTTTTCAACCTATTTAAGTATACAATGTAAGGTTGGATCTCGTGAGGCAAATGTTCGTATACTTACGGATCATGGCACGTAGATAAGTGATCAGTCTGAACATGCACATGTACATACTATTATCAACATGGCTTCTCTCAAATTAACTTTTCTTGTTTGCATTTTTAAGATATTTAGTTTACATTTTCTCTACTACCGGACATTCAATGCTTAGTAGTTAAAATATTAAATAAACCTCTTGCAGTATTTCTTTCTATCTCTGTCTTTGTCCTCTTTATTCTTAGTTGCTATCAGTTGTGTTCATTTTTAGATTCATTCATACAAATATTTCATTTTGCCTTGTTAGCTGTCAGGTTATCCAAACGACTAGACATAGACCTTTGACGTGCATATAGGAAAAATATAGATACTTCTAAAATTATTATTATTTGAAGTTTTAAGTGGGGTAGGCATCAAATGAAATATCTTGGAACGAACAAATTTTTTTTTTTATTTATGTGTTGACAAAGAGTATATAGCGTACTTGTAAAAATTTAAAACAAATGGGTCCGCCACCCAAAACTTTAACGTCCATCCCGCCGATGGACGTTAAAGTTAGATTGGTTGTAAATTAAGACAATATTTTTTTTTATTATTCGATATTTTGGAATTCTTCTTTCATAAGACTATAATACTTTGTCAGTTACTTTCAAATGGTTATTTATTTTTACCAAAAAGCGACTAATTTTTCAACATAGTTTCTCTTTAGTTCTATACTTTTTGCCTAACAATATTCCAACTTCTTTAAGCCTTCCAGAACGTACGATTTCTTGAACTCTGCTAATTATGCGTTTGTTTGATGATCTCCTCGTTCGATGCGAATATTTTTTAACGGGCCATTTCTTCATGTTTGGAAAGAGAAAGAAGTCGGAGGGGGCCAAATCCTGAAAAAATAATAGATGAGGGAGCAGTTCGTTGCGCAATTTGTTTTATTTTGCCGTTGTAATTGCGGTCGAATGAGCTGATGCATTGTCATGGTGGAAAAAAACTTTTTTCTTCGCCAAATGGGGACGCTTTAACATCAATTCAGCATGCAATTGAACTAATAAAGTGGCATATTATTGTCCTGTGATCGTTTTTCCCTTTCCCAGATAGTTGGTGTTTCCCAAGTAGTAGATGTCCAGATAGATAAAGATTAGGCCTTGTGAATCCCAGAAAATCGAGTCCACGACCTTTCCAGCCGAGGTAACCTTTTTGCCTTCTTCGAAGCACGTTCGCCAAAAGAAATCCACTGTTTTGTGTGTTCTTTTATTTCTGGTATGTAGTTATGGACCTATGTTTCATGAACGATTATAAACTGTCGCAAAAACTCCCTTGAATTGTATATGTTATTGCGTTTGTGTATGTCCAAACAATACTTCGTAATGGTCAATGTGAGAGGATGTGGCACCCATCTTGCCGAGAGCTTTTTCCTGCTCAAATATTTGTGCAGGGTATGAAACACACGTTCTTCTGAGATGTTTAGCATCTTGGCTATCTCGTGTATCTTCACTTGGCGGTCGTCCAACACGATATGATGAATTTTATTGACCATCTCTCTAGTTGTGACCGCCTTCGGACGTCTCGGTGCTTAGCATCATTCGTGCTAGTACGACTACCTCAAAATTTAGTGAACTATTTGTGAACTATTCCATGCCATGGAGCATAGTTCCCATAATGCTTTTTTAGCTTTGCTTCAGTTTCCTTAATGGGTTTTCTGCGCAAAAAGCAGCGCTTTATCAACACATGGAATTTTATTTTTTCCAATGTAGCAAATAAACATAAACTTATCCGCTTCCGTACGATGTAATAATGTACTATTTCACAGATCTACTTGAAACTTAGTGTGTGTATCTAATAAGAATGGCAAAAGTCAGATATAATATCAAACTTGCGATGTCCGCGCCATTCTCGTATTAAAGTCACTGACCACCCTTCGTACAATAAGAAAAGACTAAAATAAAATCTTTTGTATAGAAAGTATTATTAAATAACTTACATGAAAATGTGTGTCTATTAGTCTGGTGCCTACGTCGAAAGATACTGCACTTGATGATAATGGAATGCCATTTGGCACACGCGTTCCTTATAAAAATTAAATCATTTTGACCCGCAGCACCTATTTGTGAATCGAGGCAAATTCAAGATGGCGGCGAAACTAGCACGCCAATTACGATAACGATAACTGATTCTTATGATACAGCAAAATAGCTAAATACATATTTGTACAATGGACCTTTAGCTACAAGTTGCCGCGTCGTACGCGAATTTCCGTCACTTAGTTTACAAGATACGGTCCATAATTCATTCTCAGACGCAAAAAAGTGATTTCCGAAATGGCTAACGAATTTCGTATGGTATGGCTCGTTTTCTATTAGTTTAATGTCGTAGATTACGAATCTGTTATCAAAATGGCGAAAATTTAAAATTTTGATAGATTTTTTTCCCAAATTCGAGACATGATGATATTCTCTATCACTGCAAATCTGCGTATATTAATATTTTGTTTCAATTCTTCCTAAATCTGTAGGTCCTTGGCTACAAGAATATGTGCGGAATTTTTCTCTGCGGGGCGCCAAAATTAAGGTAGCGGCCGAAATGTATTATGTCTCAACTTCGTATTATTTTGACACTCTTTATATCGTTTTAGACCAAATCGGATCTGTAAATTACAAAAATGAAATAAAAAATGGCATATGACTTGTTATTATTCGGATTTTGCCCGAAATTAAATTTAAAAAAATAACATATCCGGCCTGAACGGCTGTAAATTATGACATTTAAGTAAGATACTCCATGCATATACGGAATGCATCAATTTTCTTAGGTTTGTTCGCAGCACCTGGTCTCAAATGAAGCTGCTTTCGAAATAACGCTTGAAAATCGAATTTTGCTATTTACATCAAATTTGTTGAGTTGTATATCAATTTCGGGTATATTGAAGTCGTAGATTTCGAAAATTGAGTTAATTTAAAGATTTGCTACACATAAGATTGTATTTTGCGCGAAAAAAAAAAAATTACATGTATTATTTACATAGCAGTGAGATTCATTACACGACAGTGAAGTGTATCTCCATCCAAAAGAGTAGTATATAGCAGTTCTGACAAAATAATATAGATTACTACACACTTAATACGATTCTAATGGTGGCCGAAAACTATTCTTTCGAAAATGGTTAAAATATTCTCTAATATTTTTACCAGTTATCAGGACAACATTTTAATGTGTTGATATATCCTCTATATGTGCCAATAATACTGACTTCCTCTAATACTTAATTCTATACAAAATGAAGATATTCGATGAATTCTTATTCAACACTAGTCTCAATCGAAGTCGAAACCTGGTGTGAAACATAATATAATATAATATAATAATCTTTATTTTACAATATAATAATACAATAATTGAATATGGATATTTTATGATGAATCAATTTAATTACAATTTTTATAAATAATTTAACAATTTAACTATAAAATAAAATAAAATATAATATACCCACAGAAGTATTGAAGATACTTGTGCGTGGGTTTATAAACTTAATAAAAATGTATTTAATATATAATTGAACTATGCAGTACTTTTCTGTTTTTAAAGATTAATCAGACTTTAATTAACATTAGAATATTTTTTTTACATAATCACAGCCTTCTTCACACAACCATTTATGTATTGACAGTTTGAAGTTTTTCATGTAGGTTGTTGCTCGAATGACTTCTGGTAGATTGTTGAATACTTTAGCACCTATATAATCAAAACAATGTTGTCCTATCGAGGTGCTTCTTCTAGGTACTTGCACTTTATTTTTAATTCTCATTCTAGAAGAATAACTATGCTCTATTGCTGAAAACTTATTATACCTGGTCAGGAACACAACAATAGATTTGCAATAAATCCTTCTGACGTCCAACAGAGCTAATTCTTTGTAGAGCGTATCAGATGGATAGGTACGTTTTTTGAAAAGAAGTATTTTTAGGGTCTTCTTATGTATTACTTCAATTGGTGTTATTATATTGTTGTATGCACCTCCCCAGGCTACAATTCCGTATGTTAGTATTGAAAGAAAAAGTGTATGGTACAACATTATTAACTGGCTCTTTTTTAGGATCTGTCTTAATTTGCTAAAAGTAAACATTATATATCTTAGTTTTTTTTTCAACTTATTAGTATGTACATTCCACTTTAAATGTCTGTCGAAGTATATTCCTAGGTAATTTGTCGAATTGCACTCTTCAATTTCCAAACAATTGCTATCTGTCTTATCACAAGTAGGGGAGTGAATTTTGATTTTCCCTATATATGGAATGCTGTCTTTGTAACATCCGAAAGGTAAATACTTTGTTTTTTTGATGTTGACCGTTAGTAAATTTGATTCGAACCAATGGGTTAATTTCGCTAGATCTTGACTGACTAAATTAATTAGGGTGTTCCACTCATCATCTTCATAGAAAACTACTGTGTCGTCAGCATATGAGAGCACTCTTCCTTTACAGGGCACATACATGATGTCATTCACATACAGAATGAATAAAACCGGACCTAGAATTGTGCCTTGCGGTACACCATATTCCACTGTTTCTTCGTTGCTTGTGAAGTTTCCGATTTTAGTCATTTGTTGACGGCCAGTTAAGAAGGATCTTAAGATATTGTGTGTAACACCTCTAAATCCCATATTTTCTAGTTTATTTAGTAGTAACTCATGGCTGAGCGAATCAAAAGCCTTACTAAGGTCTATGAAAACTCCCAGAGCAGGTTTGGATCTATCAAGAGCGTGGTTTGCTAATTTAGTTAATTCTGCTATAGCGTTTTCAGTGCTCACACGTTTCCTGAATCCAAACTGATGGTCTCCTAAGATTGCGTGCTTTTCGATAAAATCATACATTCTCTTTTTTAGACAGTTTTCAAATATTTTGGAGATATACGAAGTAAGGGAGACAGGTCTGTAATTACTTATTTGTCTTCTATCACCTTCTTTATGTAATGGAACTATGGTGGCCACCTTGAATAGAGATGGACATGTTCCAACGGTAAAAATTAAGTTAATTAAATATGTAAGTGGTTTAACTATGAATTCTGCTACTTCTTTCAGTGTTCTAGTGGTAATTTTATCAGGACCCGGTGCTTTATTATTTTTCAATGACGAGATGATGTTTCTCACTTCATTCTCTTCAGCAGGTGACAGAAAGAGTGAATCTTTCACAACAGGTTCGTTAACTTCTGTGTTAATTGTTCCATTTTGTGCGCCTATTTTTGAAGCTAATTGTTTTCCAATATTTGCAAAATATTTATTGGAATAGTTTGCAATAGCAAGCCTGTTTGAAACAAGTTCGTTGTTTTCATCTATCAATTCTGTAATGATAGTTTGTTGTTTAATATCATTGCCTATAAAAGAGTTCACTGTTTTCCATATATGTTGGTTATTTTTTCCATTTTCCTCTACAGCGGCTTTGAAGAAGCAATTTTTGGTTTTTTCTATCAATGAAGTAAGTTGGTTTCTGTAAGACTTGTAGCGATTTAGTAAGTTTAGATCATTTGGGTATTTTAAAGTTTCATGATACATCTTATTCTTGTGGTTTATAGAATTTATCAGCCCTTTGGTGATCCATGGTTTCCTTTTCTTGTATTTGTGTTGGTTCTTAATAGATGCTAACGTACTAAAATGTTGTAGCTTTTTTACAAATTTATCTGTGCAATAGTTTACATCACTACTGCTATAAATATCTTTCCAGGTTTCTTGAGATAATAAAGTTTTCATTTTGATATAGTCTATTTTAGTTGCAAACTTGAGATGCTTGTCTTCAACTTCATTCTTTAATGTTTTGGTTTTTAGACTCAAGATAACAGGGTAATGATCGGTAAGAGCAGTCTGTAGGATTATTGATTTAAATCTATCCATACTTAGTTTGGATTTTACCATTATATGGTCAATACAAGTCTTGCTATTGTTCTGCACTCTGGTGTATCCATTTATCGCAGATATGAAGCTGTGTTCATACAGTGTATTGAGATAATCCTCTGACTCTGCTTCTTGCTTTAAAATATCAATGTTCATATCTCTACTATAATGTGATTATTAAATTGATTGTATTCTGATAGATAATCTCGAAAATTGCTTAGAAATACTTCTGTTGGTTCGGGATGGGCTCTGTGTAGTATAGTTCCACTTGTCCTTTATAAAAATAATAGTGCCATCATTTCGGTTTATATTTCCATCATTATATATTAATTTATACCCCTCAATATTGTATAAATTAGTGTTTACTACTTTATGTGTTTCTGTGCATACAATCATGTCAAATATTTTATCATAATTTTCTGTCATTACGATCAGAAATTCATTGAAGTTTTTATCCATACTTCGAATATTATGATGTATAATGGAAAAATCTATTGAATCCTCACTGAGAACAGCAATGCAAGAATGATCATCTGTAACTTCAAACGAATTTATCGATGCTTCAGTAAAGTTTTGAACAAAATTATCCATTAGAAGTATATAAGATTTTTGAGGTTGCGACTTTACAATAATGTTTAAATGTTGGGCAGCTGTTATCATATGTTGTATGGTCAGTATCAAGCTGTATAAGCTTATATTTATGATTTGCGTTTATACAGTTTATGCATTTTGCATGAACCTTTTTTGTGCATTCACTGTATAGATGATTGCCTGCACAGTACGGGCATATGGTTTCCCTATCACAAAATTTGCTGTTGTGGTTATATCCACAACATTTGAAGCATCTTGTTACATTCAAGTCTTCATATACGGGACATCTCATCCACTCTATGTATAGTTTCTTATTGTACATAAGTTTATGGAACAGAGATGGTGATGTTTCTGCATATACTGTATAACAGTTTTTAGATCTAATATTTTTAATATAAAGTACTTTTAATAAGTCCTTTTCTTGAAATTTGTTTTGCGCCATGATCATTTGTTCCAGTTCTTCTTTCTCAAATTTTTCTGTAAGGCCAGTAATTTTAACTCTCGGGTATTTTAATTCGCTTGATTTTATTATATAATTGTCACTCAGTTTATGCGACAACTCTGTTTTTAACTTATTTAGGTCATTTTCACTTTCACAATTTATTATAATGGAACCATTTTTGTTTTCTTTAATACGTTTGACTCCAATTTTCAAATTTGTTGGTTTAACATTTTTATGTAAATCATTTTTTGTTTTTAATAAATCTTGTTCAATTTTAGGTTTAATAATTAGACTGGGAGTATTACTTTGTTTTACATTTATATTTTTGTCTGATTTTACGATATTCGCATACGATTCTGTATTATTTTCGTTTTTTTGGGTACTAATTTGTAGGTTATGAATCTTTTCTGTTAATAATTTATTTTTGTCTTCTAATTCAGATATTAATTTCTTAAGTAAAACATTTTCTCTTGCTGCTGTATATTCAGACTCTCTGTTTTGCGATTCATCTGAGAAACTGACTTTGTAGTTTTTAATCTCATTTAAGGTTAGATCTTTTTTACAACAAATCACTCGATTAACATCAATAGTCTTTATGTCTTTATTTCTTTTGGCACAACTAGTATGGAAACCTTCACCACACACAACACATATAACACTTTTAAATGGTGTAGTCCTGCAACATTTGTAACAATTTTTATCAGGAGGTAAGACAACGTCTCCGTCCATCTTCACTATTCATTATTTCCTTACATTATTTTGCATAATTAATTGAAGAAACATTTTAAATAAACTTTAATTTAAGAAATAATAAGTATTTTTTTCACATATAGAGGATATATCAACACATTAAAATGTTGTCCTGATAACTGGTAAAAATATCTGAGAATATTTTAACCATTTTCGAAAGAATAGTTTTGGGCCACCATTAGAATCGTATTAAGTGTTTAGTAATCTATATTATTTTGTCAGAACTGCTATTTACTACTCTTTTGTATGGAGAGACACTTCACTGCCGTGTAATGAATCTCATTGCTATGTAAAGAATACATGTAATTATTTTTTTTGGGCAAAATAAAATCTTATGTGTAGCAAATCTTTAAATTAACTTCATTTTCGAAATCTGCGACTTCAATATACCCGAAATTGATATACAACTCAACAAATTTGAAGTAAATAGCAAAATTCTATTTTCGAGCGTTATTTCGAAAGCGGCTTCATTTGAGACCAGGTGCTGCGAACAAACCTAAGCAAATTGATGCATTCCGTATATGCATGGAGTATCTTACGTAAATGTCATAATTTACAGCCGTTCCGGCCGGATATGTATTTTTTTAAATTTCATTTCGGACAAAATCCGAATAATAACAAGTCATATGCCATTTTTTATTTCATTTTTGTAATTAACAGGTCCTATTTGGTCTAAAACGATATAAAGAGTGTCAAAATAATACAAAGTTGAGATTTTACACATTTCGGCCGCTACCTTAATTTTGGCGCCCCGCAGAGAAAAATTCCGCACATATTCTTGTAGCCAAGGATATGCCCTACAGATTTAGGAAGAATTGAAACAAAATATTAATATACGCAGATTTGCAGTGATAGAGAATATCATCGTGTCTCGAATTTGGGAAAAAATCTATCAAAATTTTAAATTTTCGCCATTTTGATAACAGATTCGTAATCTACGGCATTAAATTAATAGAAAACGAGCCATATCATACGAAATTCGTTAGCCATTTTGGAAATCACTTTTTTGCGTCTGAGAATGAATTATGGACGGTATCTTGTAAACTAAGCAACGGAAATTCGCATACAACGCGGCAAATTGTAGTTAAAGGTCCATTGTACAAATATGTATTTAGCTATTTTGCTGTATCATAAGAATCAGTTATCGTTATCGTAATTGGCGCGTTAGTTTCGCCGCCATCTTGAATTTGCCTCGATTCACAAATAGGTGCTGCGGGTCAAAATGATTTAATTTTTATAAGGGACACGTGTGCCAAATGGCATTCTATTATCATTAAGTGCAGTATCAACGTAAAATATGGTGCGTAGGTACTAGACTATATAGGTTGATGTACATGATTTTACAAAAATATGTTATTTTTTGTTAACCAACGGAGTGGCCGAAGCCGTTAAGCAGTTCGGGCTGGTGAAAACAGTCTGAATTGTCAGGTTGCTGGTTCGATTCACCGTTGATGATATTATTTGGCCGAGAATAATATGTTGACATTACTCCCATTTTTACAATCATACATCCCTCATCCAGGCGTAGGACCTCGCCCGCTGAAATCGGAGATTAGCCTCGTTGCAGAAATTGGCCGATGTAAAATAAATAACATAAAAAAAAAGATATTTTGTGTTAAAAAATTTGTACAAGTATTTTACATAGCATATAATGCGGATGCAAATGTTTTTGCAAACATCCAAAAACTCCAAACGCGGCTAAAAAATTGAAAAGTAATTCGCTATCTGCAGGCGTCCATGTTTTTTCGAAAACAGCGCTGGAAATCCTAATTCAAAAATTTATGAAGATTCCAACGGCAACAAATATTTGATGTCTGTCTACTACTGTTACTGTCTTCTCTACAAAATTCATTATGTTGCTGTTTACATTTTGCTGTTATTTTATCACACGTGAGCTCAAAATAACACCCTATCAAATAACCGATCCTAGGCGCTATCTTTAAGGGTAGCAGAATACTGAATTTCAATGGATTAATTTCCGACCCTTGTTCTATTATATGTGCCATATATTACGTAAGGTAAATATTGGACGGACATGTTTTTGCTAGTTTTGCAAGATTTTATGTAAGTGTCAATAAGAAATGAAGTTACCCTGGGAAAGTGTAAATAAAACATTATAATAGAAGATGACATATTCTTGCGCGATTTAATAAGAACATACCACACAGTGACATTATTCAATGAAATGGAACTATTCCAACTTTGTGCTGGAAAAGCTCTATAAACTGAAGAGTGACTCGAGCATTTTCATTTATAGTTGCATTATACGACCACTGCATGCTCATAGTATTCCTTTCATATAGAGTGTGTTTTTTTAATGACCCATTTCCTCATCTTTTTTATTTGAAAAGATAAGAGTATGACTGAACAAAGTTCCACGTATTTGCACATTCTATTTAATAGTTAAGAGTTAAATATAATTTTCTGACTTTTTGTTTATAAACTACAATATTAATTTTACCTAATTTTAAAGCGAATATCTTTAAAATTAATTGAACATTGTATATTTGGGCATCGGAAACCTTCTACGTGGTCAAAATAAGGAGAAAAAGAAAAATATCTCATTTTAGTTCCAGCTTGATATTAAAAATGTGAAATTATTACATGGCTTGATTAGAGATGGGTCGTTCATGAACGAACCGGCTCACTGAGCCGGCTCAGTACACTGACTGAAGTGACACGGTTCACCAAATTGAAATGAGCCGGCTCACGGCTCACTGTATAGTTTCAAGTTTTAAGGATACGATTGGTCGGGCGATTATGAGCTGTGACCGGAGTGATCCGGATCTGGATCGATGTCATGTTGAACTTCGCGAGAACTCGGCTTGTAATGTATTATCATAAAGTGTATTTTGTCATCAATTTGTAGGGCAGTTTATTTGAAACTAATAGGCTTAGTCTGTATTTTCTTACAACCATACTATATAAAACTATTAAAAATATTGCCCAAATCCCAGATGTCCGATTTATAAGAGCAATAAACATCGCCATAAACTTAACACATCTGGTTTAAAATACAGTAGCTACATAAAGTGAATTGTTTGTTTCAAAAATGTTAGATAAGAACCGGGGCTAAGCGACGTTCTACCTACGAGCGAACGACCGACAACTGACCGGGTCTAAGCAAGAGCCGGGGCTCTGAGCGACGTTCTACCTACGACCGAACGACCGACAACTGACCGGGTCTAGGAAAGAGCCGGGGCTCTAAGCGACGTTCTACCTACGACCGAACGACCGACCTGTGTCTCGGAAACATGTTTACTTAACCGGACCACTGAGCAGGATCAATGAACCGGCTCAACAAACTGAACGGCCTCCGCTGATCCGGTTCCGCAAACTGAGCCGAAATTCCCATCTCTAGGCTTGATACTGATATTGATGTCTTCTGGCTTTTAGACAGGATGAGGACACTTGAAATGTTTTTTTATTTTTTTATTTAAGAATATTTAACGGGTGCCTCAGCTTCAATGGCTATTTATTGGCCACGGGTACATTTGATTTGCAAATAAATTTTTTACATTATTAATATATTACATTATTGTATACCTATTACATTATACATTAGTGTTTAATATTTTATTTTATAATTTATATTGGGGTGGGTTTTGGTGCAATCCTATATTTGTGTGTATATATTTATGTCTTTAAGGCATAATATTAAATTGGATTCCGTGTCATGTTTGTTGCCTATGTAAGGGAGGTAATTTTGGTATTATTTCATAAATAAAATTTCATAAATAAATTCATTATAATCATTCAATTAGAGTAAAATATTTAATCTGTTAAACGATACAAAAATAATCTATTGCTTAGAAAGGGCATTTAAGATAACGGTAGATTGTTTATTATTTTAACTTGACACTTTGTCAATGGAACATGAAAAGTGAATCGTAAATTATTGTGTTAAATAAATATACGTCAACCATAAGCACATAAATAATAATTAAATTATGTCTGAGATATAAATATTCTGATTCGGCTATTTTCTAATGAGATATTTATCTGAGTTATCACCAATAAATTATGAATTTTAAGATAGTAGAAGACCGATAATCAAGAGGTGTTAAATGACATTTAACAGTTGGGCGATGTAAGCATTTGAGAGTAGATTGTAAACCTTCATAATGTTAAGTCATGTTGAGAATTCATTTTTGAACCGTCGTGAAGTTAAGTCGTGTTTTTAATTAGAGTGAGATTTTGTTAACCATGGGTTAGAGTCATTTAGGGTGTTCGGTTGGACTAGTAAAATGTAACAAGTAATTCCGTATGAAGGTTAGTATAGTGCCCAGCTAAAGACATGTGAGAGATAAATGGTTTTAGAGGATGTCAGTCAGGACTGTGGTGTCCAGTGGACAAATTAGTGATTAGTGCTAAAGAGTCCAGTGTTTAGTGTTGGTGAATGTCTCATTAGGATTTAGGTGTATCAACGTAATTGTAAGTCTATTGTAATTAGTGTAAATATTTAAACCTTAATCGTAATTAAAGTAGGTTAGCTAAAATGTTGAGTTTAAATGAAACAACCCTTAATCCTTCAAAGAATCATAGTAACCAGCTAGCGGACAAATAGGGGGGGTCCAGACTTGATCCGCTCGCAAGTCTTGGAACCCATAATGTGAGGGATGTACAGAGTAAGTACAAATGAAATAAATAAATCAGCCAACCGTGACATTTCATTATTTTTATACCAGAGGTCCCCACACCTAGAATGTCTTTTAATGTGCTAGGTAGTGAATTTTTGATGCGTTCGTTTTGGTATTGTGTGCAATGCAGAAGTATGTGATCGACAGATATTTTTGCGTTACATGTATAACACTGGGGTGGTTCTAACTGCTGGAATATGGGAGTCTTGTTAACCCCTTGCTCTCTTCTTTTACCCCTGGGATCCCAGTGGTTCGTATCTTCTTTTATGCCTCGCATATGGTTTGTGTTTGGTGTGGCGTCCCTACAGTTCTTCCATTTTTCTTTAATTTTCCTTCTCACTAGGCTTTTCACGTCGTCAACTGGTATTTTTATATCTGTTCTTTCATCATGGATGGCATCTTCAGCTAGTTGATCTGCAGATTCATTTCCCGCTATACCAACATGGGATGGTATCCACATAATGGTAATGTTTTTCCCATCTGTCATGGCTTTATGAATATTCCCTTGAATTCTTTTTATGATTGGATTCTTTGGATACTCTTTGGAGTTGCTGTGGATAGAAATGTTTTACGAGTTTAAATATCAAGCATTGGATAAAATACATAAAGAGACATTCGTAAGAAAAACTTGATATTATTGTAATTTAAAACAATATTATTTTAGAAATCATGTTCTGCCAATGGATAGAAACAAAATCATTTTAATTAAAGAAAAACTATTTAATACAAGGGTCACGCTAAAATTACTAAGAATAAGACACATGTCTCATATTTTTTAGGATTTTATTTTAAATATGTTTCCTTCAGCAATAATAGACTTGGCAATCCTTTGGGAAATCAAGTGAGTATGGCCGGTATTCTATAACTTTTTTACTTTTTCTGTAAAAATCTGGAGGGGTCAAGCTGCCTTATAGGAAGACTTATTTTCTATTTTTAACATAAACCCTTTTTTTGGAACTCTATTGAGCACTTCATACAAATTTTTTCAGTGTACCATTTAGCTGTAACTGTCTTCTATCCATTCAGCCTATTGTCTTTATCAGATTCGTACTTCTAAAGAATACTGCATACATTACCTTTTTCATGGCTCGCTGCGTTTTGGTTATTGTTGGAGTATCCCCATTTCCAAAAAAGTCGGTCACTATTTAAGAGTTTTAAAGTTTCATGGCAAATTCTCACGCCCCGCTTATAGGAAATTAGAAAGCTGATGTGGCACGAAACGACTAGTAACTTCTTTTTATATGCAGGTGATTGTGTATGATTCTGTTAATAGCTGAGGATCCAATTTTAAGTTGCTGCTCTATTACGTCTCCCTCAATTATCTTCTTAACAGCAACTATGTTTTTTTCGGTCTTCTTCTTCTTTTTTGGGCACTGTCAGTCGGGTTGACTTTTGGCCTCACTCACATAAGTCCTCCATCTTGATCTGTTCATTGTCAGGTCTTTCCGTGTGCCCTGTATACCAATACTTATTAGATCTTCGGTTAGGTGATCTCTCCATCTTTTGCAAGATATTCCCACTGTTTTTTCGGTAACAGCGTAATTCCTTCCTCGTTCAAATTCTTTATACCAGAGGTAATTTTCACCCAAAGAAGGCGCTTGTTCACTAAAATCAGAATTTATTCTTTCTTTGCATTCATAAGCATTTAAATCTTTTTTTAAATTATAATAAATCGTGAAATGATGTCTGGTTAATTCAATATTTTGACTTACAACGATACTTTAAAGATTTAATTAACTGAGTTCTAACTAATCTAACTTCTAATGAATGCATAAAATGATAGTACTACTTTCATTTTCCACGGCCTACCTGACTTTCTTATTCTCAATCATTCTTGCGTGATCCACATAATTAATATAGATATTGCAAAAGGTTCAACTAGACAATAAATGAGACAAATTCTAATAATAGATGTTGGTATAATATTATGATATCTATACCTAATTTTGCAATGTGCAACTTTTGGCCTAATAAAAATTTACGAGGTAGAAGGTTTTCGTAAGAGGAAGAGTTTGATGCTGCAATTCATGATTATTCTGAAGGTATTCCGATGGAAAAATGGTTGTGAGCTTTTAAAAAGTGGAAGGAAAGAATGGCCAAGCGTATTATTATTGTTGTTAAATGAAACTACTTTGAACATATTTAAAATTATATTCTAAAAAATATAAACCATGTGTCTTAATTTCAATAATTCTAGCGTGACTTTCGTATAAAACATGAAATAGAATTTTTTAATTTGAAAAATATTCAGTGACTAAAAAAAATTGAAACATGTTGCCTCTACGTAACATTACCCTAACATTCGTATTTATTAATATTCGGCGTTAGCTGTGACGTAAAATTAGTTAACTAGTTAAAATTTTTGGCTCATAATATTAAAAGCTATTAGCACACCCCCTTATTAGGGTACTGCAGGCAATATCTAGCTAGCTAGAAGATACCCCTGTCAACGTTACCATAGTAACACTCATTCAGTCGAGGCATTTTAATACGAGGATTTGCGGACTACACCACATATTCAAGAAATTATTTTTTAAAAAACTTGTCTAAAATTGAATTTTAATATTAAAGAAACTTGTCTCGCGTGGAAAATGTAGTGAATAAGAAGGCTTAATTCAAGCAGGATGCTGTTTATAATATAAAATGACGGCGAGCATCAAAGTTGCGTTAGTTCTTTTTAGGTATTCCATCTTCTCGGGCTTAGTGATGACATCTAATGACATGCACGAGTAAACAAAAAGTTTGTAAATAAGGTTCTAAAATATTTATTGGTTTAGATCTTTAGAAGACCGCATTATATAAAAAGATAAATGGAATGAAAATAATTACGTCGATTACAGAGATTACATGACATATCAGACCATGATGTTTTTGGGAATAATATATTCCTAGAGGATATGTAAAGTCTTGTTAGGGTTTTGTAGGTATGACCAAAAACCCTTATACCGTAATTTTGTCGTCTGTCTGTCTGTCTGTCTGTCTCTCTGCCTGTCTGTCTGTCTGTTCGGAAAAAATTGAAGCCAAACGGCTAAATTTAGAGAGTTGAAATTTGGCACGCTTATACAACTCTTTGACCCCCACATAGGAAAAATACTATAACATCTAAGAAACATATCCCCTAAAAATTTAAACAAATATGTGCTCATCGAAAAAAAAATATATTGTTTTAATTCTGAGTACGGTATCGAATGAAAGGACTTAGTACGTGGATTAACGATCAAAGTTTTATTTTTGCAAAATAAATTATTTTGATGTGAGTTTTGCCAAAATTGTACATAATTTTTTTTATCCCACACCCTGTAGTTCAGATGGTTTAAACTAAAAATCTGAAAAAAAATCTAATTAATGCACATTGGTGTGAACCGGAATAGCACAACAGGAATTTTCGATCAGATTATGTTTTCGGAAAATAACGCATTTTTTGTGTTTCTTGATTGACGATTTACAAAAGTTATAGTTCTGTAACACATTAGACTAGAAGACGTATCACGGTCTAATGGTTAGCATGCTCGCTAGCTACCCAGAATTCTAGGGTTCGGACAGAGGAGACAATTTTATTTTTTGCTTTTTTTCCATTTTTATTTTCTTTAAATTATTTTGTCAAAATTCTAGTTATATTTTGGCAAATATTGCATTTAATTTTTAAGAGCGTAAATTTAATAACCAATTGGAATGTTGGAATTTTATTTTCATGCTATGTGTTATGTATACGAAAGCAAAGGGGCGGAGCATATGACAACCAATGGAAGCCATAGTCGCAATTTTCAAAATCTTAATGAAACTTGCTATACAAAAAAATACTGCACATATTTAGAAACCTAAATAAAGGTATTATGTATTCGAATTAAAATTAACATAAAAATATTTTAACATAAAATTTGTTTTTAAAGCTCTTTGCTTAAAAGATATCGATCATTTTACCGTGATTACTATAAAGCAAAATTTGTCCTACACACTCAGCATGCCGCCTTAACTTATTAAATACCTGCGAAATCCTGAAATTGTGAAAATTCACACTTCACATCAATTTTTTTTTATTTGGATTGATTGCAAATTAATTTAAAATGAGTTCAAAGTTTTACACACAGAGTATAGTTTGAAGGTTAACTTTTTCGAATATTTATTTTATTTAACTGGGAAGATTATTATTTAATTATACTTTTTCGTAATATTTATTTAGAGATGTTCTAACTGCTAGATTCTCATCGTCTTTTAAGATAACACTTCTATACTTACCTGATATTCAGATGCCAATCGATCGATAAACAAATATATATATCTATTTGTCACGATTCTGTATAAACTATCAATAACGTATTTGAACTACTAGTACCAACGTACGTATGTAGTTTATTACTTCGTTTTTTATAACACTAAGACCTGGTCTTTCCACCTTCAGATAAAGTTCCAGGTAACTATCTGACAGATAAGGTTATTTGTTACTTCATCTGCTGAATAAATGTCAATACCAGTCAGTGAATCCAATACGTCAGTCTCATTATCCGTTAGATAACTATCCGATAGATACATTTGTATAGAAAGAAGGGATGACATTTACTCAGCTTTACGTTACAAATAACCTTATCTGTCAGATAGTTACCTGGAAGTTTAACTGAAGGTGGAAAAACCGGGCCTAAATCATTAAGAAAAAAAAGAAATTCATAGCAGGTCATGGAAAATTAACGCATACCGATTTCTTACGGCAATATTTGTTTTAATTTGTTGTTGACGTTGTTGGTTATGAGTGCAAATTTTAACATGTGGAGATATACCTTCATAAATATTCCAAGGCCAACCAGAGTTTTTTTTTTTTTTTTAAATGAAAATGTTATTTGAATGTATTCACAAAAATGCATGCGTGCTTTCATATACGCACCGGCCCTACCGTGCTGATTGAAAGAGCGACTGAAACAGAGCTTTTTTTGACCGTCATCGACTAACTAAATTCTTCTGAAGTGTGTTCTAGCTACGCTTGTTTTCATAATAAGTTTTTATGATTTTACATTTGAAAGTAACTTTAATAAAATAAACCGGAAAAGGACCAAGAACTGAGGACAATGATGGAACGAGCGGACAAGTACATTAAAAGAAAGAAATTAGAGGCAACAGAGACAAAACGAAGGTGATCAAAAACGGGAAGGTAGGAGAAACGAAGTAAGATGGGAATGGCCAGGAAGAGAAATCGAAGTAGTGAAGAGTATAAAGAACCTGGGATACGAGGAACAACAGTGCAAAGCAACACGTTAGGGAAAGAGTGAAGAAAGCAAGGTTGGTTATGGGAAAGCTATGGAACATAGAGGAGAGGAGGTTTAAGGACGATAACAAGTGGAGGATGAAGATATTCCATGCAATAGTGAAGAGTATCCTTATGTACGGAGTGGAGATTTGGGGATGGAAGGAATGGGAGATGATAGAAAGGGTACAAGAGGACTATATGAGATGGACATTGGGGGTAGACAGAACGACACCAGGATATATTCTGAGAGAGGAAATGAAGAGGGAAAAGCTGAGAGTGGGTGCTAGAGCAAGGGCAGTGAAATATGAGGAGAAGGTCGGACTGAAATATGAGGAGGAAGAGAAGGGGAGAGAATAAAAAAATACCAAGGTAATGTTGGGAAGAAATAATGAAAAAAGTACAAAAAAGCAAGTTGTCGGCATAGGGAGAGACAATGAAAGAATACTTTTGAAGGTGTGGAATGGACATAAGAGAAGCAGAGAGAAAGAGAAGAGGAGTAACAGTTATAGTAGAAGAATTGAGAAGGAGGGATAAGGAGGTACAGGAGCAGGAAAGAACAGACAGAATAGACAAATCGCTGAGTGTGAAAAGATATAAAGAGTTAAGAGTGATAGGAATACTGTGATACATGAAGGGGAAAAGGGGAAGATCAAGGGGTAGAGTCAGGAGGACTGAGATGCGGCAGCGAAGAGAGGAACAACAGGTACTGGGCAAAGCCAGGGGATAAGCTCTGAAAAATGTTCAAGGAAGAAGAAGAAACCTTGTAACATTTAGCGAAGATATGTAGAAAGGTGGCAGTCTCTTATCATTGTTTTACACATTTTTATTAAATGTACAATATAGATACTAAATATTACTCCTATATAAATAATCACGAAAATACTCTCGCCGTGTCACGAAAACAAACAATATTTGTAGGTTAAACAGTTGATAAACTAAAACCTCATATCATTTTGCAGTGGTACCAACATCTTTTTTAACTTCATAAAGTATATTTAACTAAAGATACTAAGGATAAATTTTAAATTGAAAATAAAGTGCTAAAGTTACATTAACAAGTTTATTATGAAACATTATAAACTTGTTATAAATGGGCATTATACATATTAATACGTAAGTTATATTACAGTTGTGAGCTATTGTCTATTTGATACACAAAATTAGATTATGATAAGTAAGTAAAATTTAAGTATAGTAGTGATGTATGTTTGCTGCTAGTTCTGCTTTTGCTATGACTTCTGATATGTTTCTATTGGAAAGTTTGATAAATTATTTATTTATGAGTACAGGTTTCTCAATAGGATACAATCCCAATTAAAGAGAAAAAATAAAAAAAAAAAAAAAAAATGTTGTAATTGGGATTCCACGTGTTAGATATATATTTGGCTCCTTTTTAATTGCCAAGGCTCAGTAATAAGACAGTTGTCTACAGAGCACAAAGATATGGATTCCCTCCACCCTTTCGGAATTTTTATTTTCCAATAATGTGCAGTCAGCTCTGGGGTCGTCTCAGCCTCAAATATTTAACACTTAAAATGCGTCATTTGAGAATTTACTTTAGCTGTTTATAATCATTGTTATGATTAGAAGTAGTTATAATAATGTAGTTTCCAATTATATTACAAATCTGTTTTTTTTGAAATATAACCTCACAAACTGACCTTTATTGTCAACATAATAAAATGGTACTGGGCTGGATTGCCAATTGGCTTTCTAGACGACTTTTGTTGTTTGTTGTGTTTTGTTTTACATTGTTTGTTATAATTTATAAAGTTGTTCTATGACAAAAGTTTTCTTTAAAAAATACTAGGCAATGAAGCAGAAAGTGATTTTGTGTTTGAAAATATTCCGCTAGATATTCGTCAAGAAACTACATGTTTTTTGAGCATAAGGGGGCTTAAGTCTGTGACCTCACTCTGGGTGCGCGCCTCTCAGGGTTTTATATAAGTAATTTAAATAACTGTACTATTAACATTAATGTACACAACAAATATATAATCCCTTAGTCATTTTATTTATGTTTACGAAAATGAAACATCAGGCCGTCAAGGATGAAGTTTGTAGAAAAAAGGCAAAGTTGGTTGATAACTTAGAAATATAAGGAATTATTTTATTCATCAGAGTATGCACCCATATTGTCTATAAAATTTTGCAATTTAAGCGACAGGTTGTCCAAGCCGGTGGTATAAAACCCTGGCGGACGAGAGTCAATGAATTCCAGGCCAGTTTAACAACATTGTCGGAATTAAACTGTTTTCCTACTAAATAGTTGCCCAAATTGCGGAAGAAGTGTCAGTGGGGGCTAGGTCTGGTGAGTATGGAGGATGATGAAGAAGTTCCAACTCCAATTCCTATAGTTTTGCCACAGTCATTGAACCACATTTTGTCATAGTCAACCACAACTACTACCATAAACATGAGGTTACATCTACTACTTGTACTTAGATAAATATAACCAGTTCTGTGAAATACTTAAATGTGAATAAGGAGTGATAAGGTAAGTGAAGCTAGGATTAAATATTAGTACAAAATTTGCTGTCTAGCTTTTTTTTTCCTTGAATCGACAATAAGATTAAATTGTAATAAGATTTTTAACGAATTATGGTTTTAGGGTTAATGAAGGTTTGACGAGACAACGGCAATTTCAGCTAGTGAACATAAAATATAAAAACAAAGGGGTCCACCAAGAAAATTTTTATCTCAAAGGGGTTCTCGAGTTCTACAAATTTAAGAACTGCTGCACTCAGGATTTTTTTTTCTCGATTATATTGTATTATGTAAATGTCTTGATAGCTTTATAATGAAATTTAGTGTAAAAGACAATGTTCCCGAGAGTAAACAAGCAAATTTACGGAACCAATGAGCAAAGTGCAAAGTTTCATAATGACAAACAAATTACATACACCATGAATCTATCTTGAATTCAAATTTCTAAACACAGACTGCTGGAAACCGTAGAGAAGCAAAGCTTCCCATGATATCTGTGGACCTCCTGACCAACTGTGACCTAGTTCCTGTGATCACTAAGAGATTCATGAGATCCTAATATACCTGTAATTACACACCCCCTACGATCACGGGCAACACACGTTAATACTCTATCATTGTTGGTGGATCTGTGTGGATGTATGCAGTTACACTTAAGTAATGAAAGAACAACTTAATTCTTTTGAAAATAATTTGTAGACATTTCTTCAAATGTTTTTGTTTCTGACTAATAGCGTACGTGTAAGATTTATTATCAATTTTTATTTCTTAGCTTTTTCTTTGGAAAGTATCACTCGCGTTTAATTTTGGCCTGACTCACATAAGTTTTCCATCTTGATTTGTTGAATAATAGGTCTTTTCAGTACTGGTTAGATCCCCCCTGGGGATCCTGAATAAAATGTATAATATTGGAGAGGCACAGAAATTTCTGTGTGGACCAAGAAAATTCATTACTTCGAGATTTATTTATTCAAATTATGAAGTTTGTGCACTGCTCTTTGGCGTGAAATAACTTAATAAAGCAAATGATATAACAAAATTAAGGCCCTACTTAAATTTAACTAATAAAAAGTGCATAGATCATCTACCAAAATAACGGAAAGTATGGTGTAGAATCTACTATGGTCACTATGGAAGCATTCAATATATTCGGGATAAATCTATACTTTTGTGTATAGCATGTTTTTGGAAACTGTTTAAGCGTTGTTAACTTCTTTATTATAAGATATAAGAAGGAGGTTATATTAGGAAAGATCGAGTATTCTACTCTGAAACAAAGATTATGAAATTAATAATGCAACTGAACATCAAATAAACGAGTTATTTCAAAAAAATCCTTTATTTTTAACTAACCTTAGTAAAATATTCATAATTCAAATATTTCATAGCCACCAATTAACTAAACATTGAGATGAAATTAATGTTAAAAATCAAGTCTTAATAACTTATTATTATTATTATTATTATTATTAAAAATAAATTAAAATAAAAAAGTTATTAAGACTTGATTTTCAACATTTATTTCTTCTCAATAAAATAGGTGGTTTTGAAACAGCGGAATTGTGTTTTGCTAGTGATTTACTTGTTTTTAATCAACTTTTTTAATATTGGGTTTAAACTGTGGGTCTAGTGCCATATTTTCATAATTATTTATGAAAGAGAAATAAATTTAATATGCGATGGACTAAACAATACAAAGGGTCCCATTTAACAAAACATCAAAATGGGAGATAAAAAGGAGTAAAATGTATGAATACGGAGGCTTTTCAACAGAAGAAGTAAGGAGAAAAAGAGAGAGTGGACATGGAATGCAGGAGATAATAGAAAGAATGAAGGACATACAACAACAAGAATTAAACGAGAGAATAAGCGGATCAAGGTACAATAACAAGTATAAAAAAAATTGGAGCACGCAAAGACCGATATATCTAAAAGAAAAGGGAAATGGGGAAAAAAAAGAATAATTGCAAGGTTTAGATGTGGGAATGAAGAAAAGACGAACAAATTTTGGTTAATAGAGGATGATAAACTATGTAGAATGTGCAGAGAAGAAAGGGAGACGGTTGAACATATGCTGGAAGGATGTGAAGAAATGAGAAGCAAAGGAGGAACAAGAGAAGATATTTTAAACGGAAATGGCTGCGGTTACACATGGATGAAAGAGGTAATCCAGAGGAGAAAAGAAATCAAAGAAAAAGAAAATAATAGGAATAAAGCAAAATAGATTTCAAACCAATAGGTAGAAATTAAATTTATATTTTAGTTAAATTATGTAAGGAATAAAATTAATAAGAATAAAATGTAATAATTATTAATTAAAATAAATTGAATTGAAATTGAATTGGGTCCCATTTAAATTTTTTTAGTGAAATGCTTGATCTTTCCTAATTTAACTTCCTTCGTATCTCTAATAAAAAAGATAGCGATGCTTTAATAGTAATTTTGGTGCATAGCAATGATGACTATTTGCGCCAAATGCAGCCCATCCTGATTAGTTTAGAAATTTATCAAGGGGTTATAACAGATTCCAATGTAGAAAATTAAGCTTTTTTATTTTGCATAACTTTGGTGCCTTTATTACAACTTTCAATTGATTTTCATACTGCCTTCTGTAATTTCTATTTTTTAAGTTCTAGTTTTCACCGGTTTACACATATTTACGTAGGAATAAATACGCCGTGTGTAAGAAGCCTAAAGCAGCGCGGCAGTAATATATTGGCTACGCTAAATAAAAAAAGAAACGTAAACATTATGTTTTCTTATTGGTGGTCATAAAATCGTTCGGCTAGCCGTAATCGTCCCACAGACTACCGGTTGCTGACCCCTGGTCTAAGAAGCAGTTTACAACCTTTTTCATTCGCGGACCGGGAAATATGACACTAAAATTTTGCAAATCAGGAACATTAAAAGAACATGAAAACGTTTCGCAAAATAGATTTAAAATAATTATTAATACCATCCAAATAACTTAATTTGGATGGTAGGGTTATATCAAAAGAAAGCCCAATGATAGCTTCATTTTGTTGAAGGCTAAGACTCGTGTGCCATGTCTTTTAAACATTGATCAGAAATCCATATATGTAATTATCTCTCTGGGATCTCATATATGAGATCTCTCTCTCTCTCTCTGGAAAATATTACTCAAAATTTTGAAGCAGCTCTTAGATGTTCATCCACAAATTTTATACCTTGTCGATTCATGTCTAATAATGTTAAAACTTCATCGAGTTTTGGGAACATTTTGTATTCTTCTGTATGCAAACTTTATTAAAATATTTGAAGGTTATATTGCTATATATTTTTTTAATTAAAAATAAAATTTTAAAAAAGATTTATTTATCCAACCACCCATCAGTCGGTATTAGTACTCATCATCAGTACTAAAAAAAAGCAAGTATCTCATTGTTAGCAGGGGTGGGGAGGCGGCAGAAAAATTCCCAACTCCGACTCCGACTCCGACTCCCAACTCTGACTTCTACTTCGCCTCCGACTCCGACTCCGACTCCGACTCCCGACTCCTTTCACTCGTAAATCGTAAAGTCTATTCCAAATGTTTAAGCGGGACTAAATGTATATTTATATTCTTAAGTTATTATTTAAGCTTACTTTTTAACGACCGAAGTGAGCTTTTCTTAAACAAAATGATAAAAAGCCTCATTCAATCGTTAAAAGTTAGTAAATTTCAATATCTCGTTCCGATGAAACTAAAGAAACAGACTATACTTACATTAAATATCTTGGGTTGGGTGCGCTGTTTTTATAAATAAGTCATTTTCATTTCAACTTGACTTTTTGTGTCATTTTTAATACAAATTT
Organism: Liopterus haemorrhoidalis; assembly: GCA_963971575.1. Classification (NCBI taxonomy): domain Eukaryota; kingdom Metazoa; phylum Arthropoda; class Insecta; order Coleoptera; family Dytiscidae; genus Liopterus; species Liopterus haemorrhoidalis. The sequence goes on from OZ020616.1 coordinate 28,079,382, forward strand.
TCGAATATATTAGTTTTCAGAAATTTTTATTGTATTTTATATACTTTATTTTTCATAATATGTCACTTTTTTCTTTGACATTTAGATTTTGACTGTCAACATTAAACATGAAATAATCACGGAGCTCGTTTCAACTTGAGAAACTAAAAATCTAGTTAAGTTCCGTTTAAACATAATACATAGAGTATACAGGAAAAGGTAAAATGGATATGAGTAAAAACAAATATCTTTAATGCATCGTATTAATCTTTTAATACGAGCAGTATTAATCAACTTTTAAATTGGAAAGCATGAAGGAAACCGGGTAAAACCGGTACTGAATATTTTTTGTTTCAATTTTGTTCTTGAACAGAGAACAAATGTCGTTCCTGATTCCGTGCTTTAAAAAATTCTGATAATGTGGGTATTTTGCTTTCGTTTTCGATTTATTCTCATCCTTGATAAAAATTGAATTATAGAGTCGGGAGTCCGACTACAGGGAGTCGATAACTTTTCCGACTCCCGACTTCAACTCCGACTCCTCCAAAAAGCTTCGACTCCTCGACTCCCGACTCCCGACTCCAAATCCCCATTCCTGATTGTTAGTCCACGCAATCATGAAAACACGACCAACTGAAAAATTTGTGGTAACACTTTTGAGAGAGTTTATTCTTTCAAATATTTAACAGAATTAGAGCTGCGATTGCATCGTATTTTGCACTTCCCCTTTTCAAAACTCCGGTCATAGAACGCCAACATTAGGTTATACTAAGCTTTACCAACTGTTTTGTCCAGTACATATGTATGACTCCGAAATATGGACCTAAACAAAGCGATATTGACAAAACCTCATAGTTTCCGAAAACAAAATATTATTATTATTAATAATAATAATAATAATAATATTTATTTGTGTTCGGACATATATCCATACAAAAGAGTTTGAGTTTAATTTACATTTTTTGTTTATATAATATAATAGACAGAGGTACACCATGTTTCATAATTTTTAATTAAATGTAACATAAAATATATATAAATAAATAAATGAATAAATAAATAAATAGATAAATAAATATTTATAAACCAGTACATCGATTTACTCACATTTGTGGTCTCCCACTTTTCCTCGGTATTTGTTCGTACGTTTAATTTTTATATAAAAGTAACATAAAAAATAAATAAATAAATAAATAAATAAATAAATAAATAAATAAATAAATAAATAAATAAATAAATAAATAAATAAATAGATAAATAAGTACTTATAAATAAATACATCAATTTTATCAAAAATAAAAAAAAAAAACATGTATAGCACATTACCCTTATTTTGTACTAAATTCTAGGTACTTATTTATTATTTGTATTATCCTCGGTATTTATTCGTACGTATATTAATTGGAGGCGACGTCTCCAATCGATTGTTCCTCCAGAATAAATTGCCTGATCTTCAGTGCACATATTACGTACAGGGCTACTTTCTCAACCTGTTCCACGTTACTAAATGTTAGTATGTCCACCAGATCAGTTCTGTCCCTTATTATATATTTCTGCAGGTAGGTATTTCTAGGCTTAAGTGAGCGCATCTGAATATAAAATGACTGGTTGAGTTGTTTTCGCCGGAGCTGCATACAGGCCAGGGCTCAATGTCATTGCAGTGGTGACTAAAGCCATTAGGCAGCAGTCTGACTGATCGAGCGCCGTCGTGTAACGTAGCGTCGAGTCGTGTAGTGTCGTTTAAAAATTTAAAAGCTGGTCTGACTGATCAAGTACTGTCGAGTATTATCGATCATTCAATGTCAAGTAAATTTGTTTCTCACTTGTCAAATAGTGTATATTCCAACCTAAAATAATACTATCAAACAGTTAATACTAATTAGCGAGTCCATTTTACTCTATATTGTAATTTTGTTTTTTTTTTTTGACGTTCCAACTGTCAAATAATATATGGTTGAGCGTCGAGCGTCGTGTGAAATTCAAACCGGTTTGAAATACAAACAACTTGATGCTACTTGATAGCAAATGATGGTTCAGTGCGACTCATGCCCTTAGTTAACGTGTGTTTGAAATTTGCTCGACAGCAAACGATCAACAGCACTCGATCAGTCAGACTGCTGCCTTATGGTATAAGCTCAAACTTCTAGTGCTTCCTGTTCGTAGCTGACTTACCAGTTTCTTGAATTTAAAATGACAGTTGTACAACAAATAATTATTCTGATCAGGAAGTGTAATGTTTTTATATAATGTGGAATAGGATGATAAAATTATCCTGTTTTCTCCTAAATAACTTTTGTAGCACTTCAGAAGATTTTCCAAATTATTTTCTATCAGTGATATTTTGTCTCCCCCATAACCAGTCAAAATGTATTTTACTCAACATTTCTCTGTATTGCGTGACCCAATTAAATCTAATATTGTTTCTTTCAGAGAAATCTAGTCGTTTTAGTTTATGTAAACATATTTTTGGGAATTTGTCATAACGTTCTAGAAATTTAAAAACATAATCTTTTTTATGAAGATTCAATGAAATATGTAGTTTATGGAGTTGTCCAGGGATGCCAAAACATAATTTTTGTGTGTGTCTAAACGCATAGGCTTCATATGAACAGCGACGATATGTTTGTATACAAACGGAGTCGTCGGGGCCATCAAAAATCTTTCGCGAGGGGTTGAAAATAATGGCTTTATTCTATAAGTACTAAAGTGTCGGGAGCGTACCAAGAAGGATGCGTGGCATCTCCTCCCCCTCTTTGAACTCAAAAACCATTAATTTTGCAAGTTAACTTGAAATATAACTACAAGAAAATGTCATAAGTTCCACTACAGTCGTTGCGTTTATTTAAAAGTGCTACTGGTTCCCTTTATTTCTATATGAGTTAATAATAAATTTTGGTTGATTAGGAATTAGTAAAATTACATGATTTAATAGTAATTCTAAATTTTCCAAGTGTGCCGAGAAATCTTAAAGAAAAAAAATAAATAAATCTTCTCTGGCCATCGCAAAGTACTTGTGTAATTTATACTGCTTTATCAAAAAATGTCTCATATAAAAGTTGTTAGTTATTGCTTTCATAACAACTTTTGTTAAATAATTTTTTTCGAAATATTGTTTTGTTGTGAAATATTTGCAATAATCTTAAAACCTACACGCGTAAACTCCCATTTCTAGCTAACCGATTTTTACCAAATGTTGATCATCTCGTGCCATTGATTTCAAAAGCTTAAATATGAAGTTTCATAAAAATCCTTTTAGCTGAATTTGCACGTGTACACGGACCGACAGACAGACCGACAGACAGACAGACAGGCAGACCGGCAGACATCATGCTAAATATAGTCAAAACGTTATGTAGAGAAATGTCAAAATCGGTCTGATCACAATACCTCCCTTATATATGTTGGCGGTCGGTAAAAAACTAGCGTTATAAATTTCTTCTTCTATGACACGTAGGTGTGCCGCGAAATTTTTCTTCTTTGGAAAATGTGCCACGAGAGTAAAAAGATTGGGAAACACTGTTTTAGATAACCAACTATGTTCGTGCATTTATTCACATATTAAACTGAAACACGTGTAGGTATTATTATTTTAAATAAATTAAAATATGAAACCCCATTCAGTTACTAAGATTATCTCTGTATCTTTCTCTTTTTCTCTCTCTCCCTCTCTCTGTCACCCTCTTCCGCCCTCCTCTCTCTCACTCTTTTTTAACACAGAACAGGACTAAATGTACCAATTACACTGTGTCTTACAAACATCCATGCCCTGACCGGGATTCGAACTCGGGACCTTTGGCTCGTGAAGCAGGAGCGCTACCTCTACGCTACCAAGGCCGACAAACTTTTTTTTTTTTTTTTAATTTGTTTATTTATAGACACGTCAGCTACTTGGCTATTGGTGTCTTTGTTACTATCTTACAAATTGTTTTAGTATTTACATTCTAACTATATTAGCTTAAAAATATCAATGGATTGTAAGAATTGCAAAACATTGTTGGTCATTGCTGGGTCGGGTTTTCGTATGTCTTTAATGTTCTGTGGTAGGTTATAGTTAGTACGTGTGTTAGTGTATAGTTGACAGTCAGTTAATATGTGGTTAACAGTCAGTTGTTCGTCACATGTCTCGCAAATTTTGTTTTCTAGTCTGTTCATGAGGTGTTCGTTAGTAAGTCTGGTGTGTCCGATTCTAAGTCTTGTCATGATTATTTGTTCACGTCTATTGGTACCTGAGGTCCAGTTGTGTATGTCTTCTTTGACTGTTCTAAGTTTATTGTTCATAGTCTCGCGCCACTTGTTCAGTCTGGTCGAGTAGAGTTTTGTCTTGATGGTCTGTCTTAAGTACGTCTTGTTTGGGGCGATATGGCATATTTCATCCTGGCTGCTGTTGAGTTCTCGGGCTGCAGAATTCGCACGTTCGTTTCCCTCGATACCAGCGTGGGCAGGCACCCAGATGAATTGTACTGATTTTCTTTGTTCAATCATCTGTTGTATCTGGTCCTGGATTAGCTATTGCCTCGTGTCCTTTGAGTAGCTATTGTCGAGAGCTTGCAGTACGCTTAGAGAGTCGGTGCATACGGCTATGTTGCTGTAGGTGGTTACTGATGCCATTTCGAGCGCCTTCTAAATTGCTACCGCTTCTGCTTGGAATATGCTTGTGGTTGTTGGTAGACTGTGCGTTATCACCTCTTCGCCTTGAACAACAGCTTGAACATAGAGCAGTTATTGTCCGTTTTTGATGCGTCAGTGAAATAGAATTGGTACTGCTGTAGTTCGTGTTTAAGTTGATTGAATTTGGTTTTTAAACGTTCTGGTTCAGTCTTTTTATATGCGGTTAGGTCCGTGTTTTTAATTATCTTTCCAAACAGCCAAGGCGGAGTATGGTGGAAGGTGGTTGACTGGATTTCAGGAATTACGATGTTGTTGGTTTGTAGGATGGTATTAATGTATTGCTGTAGGTTGGTTTTATTATGAGTAATTAGGGTATTTTGTTTTATGAAAAAATGATTATACGTCGGATGATTTGGTTTACTTTAAATAAATTGGTAAAGTACATCATAGATAGTTTCTCTCGTCTCTCTTTTAGACTTGGTTCTCCTGCTTCGTTTAGAATGCTAGTCGAGGGGCTAGATCTAAATGCGCCGGTGGCTATTCTTATTGCTGTATGATGTACAGAGTTTAGCAAGTTTAGAGTTGTTTTACCGACAATCTTGATAACAGTTTGTTTATATATTTTTTCAGCTTCATATATTTTTAAAGCACCACATTATCAAGAGCATTGTACTATAGCGCAATAAAGTTTGGTCATCGGAAGTTAACCCCAAAAAATATTCAGTGAGACAGAATTAGACTTCAACATAAAACCAGCGGGTTTAAGATGTAAATAATTCGGAAAATTATTGAGCATATCGAATTATTAATTTCATTACGTTTGTATTATATTTGACGACATATGAAAATATCAGCTTAGGTGGTAGGGTCATATGCAATGTCTGCGTAAATAAAGGTCCGAAAAAGTTCATGGACATCACGATGGAAGAAAAAAGAACGAATATCTAGAAAATTTGAATAGTAAGAATCCAAAAAGAGATGAACGAAAGAGAATTTAGGGAAGAATAATGCCAATCAAGGTCAGAGCGTGATACATATCCAGGGGTTAAAATAATAATAATAATAATAATTATAATAATAATAACGCAGGGGAAGCAACAATAATAGTAATAAGCAGGGGAAGTTACAATAATAAAACTCGCAGGGGAAGTTCTAAATGGCCATAACACCTGGCTATTTGCTGAGCTTTCGGGCCTGATGATCCCGCGAACCCTCAATCACGCAAGGGAAGTTCGCAATGGTCGCAACATCTGACCTTATCGAGCTTTTGGGCCTGATTATCCCACGTACCCTGAATAATAATAATAATAATAATAATCGGGGTACGGCGGTCTTTTAACCGAAAAGGCTTAGCGCCCTTTCCCTCCGTATCGCTATCATAGTGTTACCACGGCAGGAACCAATTGGGGGTAACTTCGACCTTACCATCTGGTCGATGAATACTGCCACCGTTTCATGGGGCCAACCTTCCCATGAAACGTGTAAATGGTTCCAGAAAATACAAGAAACCATACAGCTTCCCACAACGGGTCCTTCTCGGATAGGGACCCACAAACAGTTGGGTGAAGCTACAATCCCACTAGCCGGGCCCGCGGCAGCGTCACCCCATCGCAGGGGCTACATGGTCAGAGTCCACTCACAATGGTGTGAAAATCATCCCGAGCTGGACTTCATGACGCAACAAAATCTGCGCGATCAAGTAGCACGCCTGCGACGCAGGATGAGGCAATCGAGACGAAGAGAGTCGAGAAGGTTGTCCCAAATACCGGTACAGCCGTCGACACCTGCAAGCCCACCAACGGCAGGTGGGCCGATAGCCACTGGGTCTTCCCCAGTTAATGCAGGAATAACATCCTCTTCACCGGAAAAAAATCTTCGCGAGGATTTTCTAGCCCATCTCTCGCCTCATTCTGAACGCACCCGACTTGGACACAATAAGTTCAAAGTTCGTGCTGATGACCTCACGCGACTTAATGAACTTATTGACAAGCAAATTTCCCCTCAGGGTAGTCTCTGGGAAATCGACTGTGCTGTATACGCTGCAGCAGCTGTGCTGACGCCAAAGCGGGCTTTGGCCTCTAAGGCTTTTAACGGCAAACTGCGTATACAGCAATTAGAGAAGAAAATGACGCGTTCACGCCAGGAAGTTTCTCATATTCAGTGTGGTATTGATGCTTTACGAAGTATTAAGCCGCTAGGTGCGAATACTAAGCGCATATTACATCAATTGCACCTAAAGCATCACACACTGAATTTGTCCACTCTCTCTCTGCTAAAGCAGAAAGCGGTGGACAAATTGAGAGCACTAGCCCTGGCAAGAAAGAAACTGGTCAACCGGGTTAGGACCATGGAGGAAAATACTATGTTCAGTACTTACGTGCCCGTCATGCCTTTTCATGGCCAAACCTGAGGTTTCTGAATCGTCATTATCAGTCGACAGGACAGAGATATTCTGGAGGGAGCTTTATGAATATGAGACGATCGTGCACGACACTCCAGTTTTAGAGAGATTTGAGGAATTCTGTACACAACATCTTACAGATCCTCAGGCATGCCCCCCTGTTACCCCGGAAGAAGTAACACGTGCTATTTCAAAAGCGCGCAATTTTGCTGCACCAGGAGTTGACGGTATCGTTGCTTTTTGGTGGAAGTCATTTACCAGTGCACACGGCCATCTTGCACGAAACTTTACTTCTTTTATCCGTGGGGAAATACCAATATCATCTTGGTTATCAGAGGGGCGTACAGTATTAATCCTCAAAAAAGGTGATTTAACCAACCCGAAGAACTATAGACCTATTACTTGTTTTAATACCCTGTATAAGATCTTCACTAGCGTATTCAACGAGCGGGTACTGAGCTCCATTGCCTCTGTTTGGTCAGACATCTACGAACAGAGGGGATCGAAGAGAGGCCAAGCAGGTTGCAAAGAAAACCTTATTATCGACCGGTCAGTCTGTCATGACACGGCGTATTTCAAACGCAACCTGTCGATGGCTTGGGTGGACTACGCAAAAGCATATGATACTACGTCACATGCTCTCATTCTAACATTGTTTCGAATGTTACGAGTTCACCCGGAGATAGAGAGATGCATTGGACAACTTATGTCACTCTGGAAGACACAATTCATTGTTCCAAGCGGATGAACCACAGTGTCGACAGGGTGGATACATGTCAAGCGTGGCATTTTCGAGGGAGATTTCCTAAGCCCACTTCTATTTTGCATTTCACTTCTTCCCCTATCGATCGAGCTCAGACGCGGCAGTGGCTACATGGCGGGTCCCCCGTCGAGGCGTAAGCACAAAATTACCCATCTTTTTTATATGGATGATTTGAAGCTATACGCCTCGAACGAGAGAAACCTTCAGGCCGCCTTAGATGCTGTTGCTGAGTACACTGCCGCGATAGGTATGCAATTCGGGTTGAAAAAATGCGCTGTTTTTCATATCTACAGAGGAAAAGGTTTAGACAACGGTGAAGACGTTCAATTGATTGATGGGAGCATTATAAAACATCTTAATGCCGACGGGTCTTACACATTTTTAGGCATCAGTGAGAGAGGTGTCCAAGATGTCACTCTTATTAAGCAGGCCCTTCGCAGCAAGTATATGGCACTTAGGCGGATATGGAGATCCTGTCTGTCTGGCAAGAACAAGATCGCTGCCACAAACATGCTTGCTGTCCCATTAATTTCATACACTTTTGGTGTAATGAAATGGAATGTTGATGATCTTAAGGATCTCGACAGAAGAACCAGAAAGATCATGAACATCAACCGAAGTCTTCACCCGAAATCTTCTGTGCAGCGCATTTACCTCCCTCGTCAAAATGGGGGTCGGGGATTACTGAATCTGGAGTGTTTGCACGATCGACTCGTCCTGGTTACAGCTAACAGTATCCTCAGAAGTCAGGACCCACTATTAAAGTTCGTTAGTGAGCACGAATTTAGTGGCAAAGGGGCGTTTCTTTACCCGGCAGTGCGAAGAGCAGCAACGAGATTTAACCTGGCAGACTTGAGTCCCGTCAGAGAAAACGCCGGAGTACAACTTTCTTGGGAGGAGTACAACAGAGTTACCGGTTCGGTGAAACGAGGGCAGATAGACATGTTGACAGAAGAACACATGAGTAAAAGTATGCACTCTGTGTTCTTCAGACATATTAAAAGTCTAGAGTTGTCCACCGAACTCACGTTCTCGTTTCTTAAGTCTGCTGGTTTGAGATCGGAAACAGAAGGTTTTGTGTTTGCGTGTCAGGATGGTGTTATAAATACTTTGGCGTACAGGGCCCGCATATTCTAAATAGCGGAGTCCACACTCTGTAGGTTGTGCCACCACCATCCTGAAACAATTATGTACATTCTGTCTGCTTGTCCATCTCTTGCAGCGTCGAGCTACGTGTCTCGACATAATGCTGCTCTCCGCGTGCTATCTATCATCTTAGACATGCCTATAGTATTGACCAAATACCGGTTATACCGTACGTCCCTTCTGACTTAGAATCGGTGTGGAAAATTCCAAGTGCCGAATTTATTTGAATTGCTCCTTCCCCACCTCGAGGTTACTGACAGCCACTAAGCCGAACACTCCTGGATATCGAGACCAAACAGATGTTTGTGATCGAATTCTCAAGTCCAGCTGAGAAAGAATATCTCTCTCAAGGAGGAGGAAAGAGATCCAAGTATATGGACCTCTTGTCCGAGCTTAGAAAGCTGTATCCCGGGTATAATATTGTACTCCTGATAGTTGGTGTTTTGGGTGGTATGAAAGCCTCCTATCGAAAAGAAATCGAGTCCATTCCCGTCTGCAGATCTTCTGCCAACTCTTTGATCTGCAGGATGCAGAAAGCAGTGCTACTCGGGTCACTCCGCATTGTGCGGGCACTGGATCTAGCGTAATTTCCGCGGCTGCATATCGCCAGGGTTTGGGATGCAGTCGTGTGAATTTAGCTCCACTAGTCTCTAGTATGACGCGGCTCAAAAGGTTGCTGAAGTTTGAGATTAGTGGACGCTTGTCAAGACCTGACAAACCCCATAATAATAATAAATAGGTTTGTTCCAACAAAAGTTAAGAACCATTCAGAACTTTACTGAGTTTGCGCAAAACGATTTTAGCGTTCCAACAAGCCGAATTAAAAATTCAGTACTTATAGTGCAGTGTTCCAAGAACGAGTGAATTGGGTTCTGAACTGATTCTGAATCGATCTTAAAGTTTCTCCAGTATTTTACAAGAATTTTTAATTCTGAATAAGTTTAACGTGTTATCTAACCTCACTTATTTGTTTTTGTTTGTTTAATTAAGTTGGTAGTTGTAATGGAAGAAGACAGTGATTTTTTTGATTTGTCAGGATTTTCAAGCGAAAGTGATAATGTTGGAGAATTCTTAAATGATGTTATTGTTGAAATAAGAAGTGCCATAATATCAGATTTTTTTGGAACATTTTCGAATTAGTAGAAATGTTATTTTACCTCTAGCAGCAAGTTTTGAAACATGTTAATACTATAAGTATCATTCTGGCCAAAATGGTAAAATTAGTGCACATGATCAACTTCTTATATTTCTCTGGTATATTGGCCATCAGACTGCAAGATTTCGAGATGTAGCAGATAGGTTTGATATTTCCAAAAGTAGTTTGGAGAGAATAACAGTCCGAATTCCATATTTCTTGAGCAACAAGTCTAACAACATAATAAAATGACCAAACAACGAGGAAAAGGTCGTTATTGAAAGACATTTTCGGCAAGATTTCCAAATGAAATCCAATACTTCCATTAATTCCATTTCTTCAGTTTAAAAATACAAGGAACAATGTTTCTTCTGCTGTGAATTTTCTGTTGGAACAAACCTAATATTGAGCTGATTTCTGACTATTATCGTACAATATAATACTGTTTGCAATATATCATGAGTCGGTCCAGAAATGGTACTCACCTTGGGACTTAAAAATTAAAATTATACGCAGGTACAACATTTCACAAAAACAGGTTATATTAATAACAATTAATTTATTATATGACACGCTTAACAATTTCAAATTCAAAAAAGTCAAATTTGACACAAAGATACCAACATATTGTACATAAGGAATTGTAGTTGTATTGAATATTGTATTATATTGTATTACAATTCATATGCATCAGCTTAATAGTTGAACGCAAGAGGCCATGTAGAGTGCTGAAATAATATACAATATGCATATTACATATCTCAGAAATGCTCATTGTATCTACTTCTGTTGATGATCAGTCTTTTACGGATAATTACACACTGTTGGTTGCGAGACGCAAACTTCTAAACTTGCAGGAGTGGACGTGCAGGGGCTGAGCTTATAAGCTTGTCTAACACGGTCTACAAACTCTTTACTTGGCCTTGGACTCCCCAGCTAAGAAACAGTGAAGAATTCCGAAATATCGGAATTTCTCATACCACTTCTTGAAACTACTACACACAAGTGGGTCCTTCTGGAATTCTACTAAAAATCTTCGCTGCTCAGTCAAAATGACCGAGGTTCTTTCATATTCTAACAAACAAAATTATTTCGCATGTTTACCTTAGGATGAAAAGTACTTTGTTACTACTATTTCTACTACTGTCTCCTAGTGACAAACCAAGACAACTATACACAAGGTCGTTTTCTAAAACAAATTTGAAGAGTTTGTTGATCTATCGATGTAAGAATTACCACTATCTGTTTATGAATGACACTGTATTGTTTAATCACACACTCACATTATAAGTTCTTGACAAGAACTTCTTTATTATCATTATTAACCAGATCTGACGCATCTTTTAAAGATTCATCTGCTGTACATTTATTAAATTAATTTTAAACAAGCCTTTCTTTTATTGCGTCCTCTTGAAGTTTGCAAATTAGTTGTCATTAAATTGTTTTAGTAAAACTTCACATGTATGTAGTTTTTGATGTAGGTTATTACTTGCATATTCTTCGTAAACAATGATTAGGGATTATTCAAAAAGTATAAATAATAACCTAATATTTAATTAAAATTAGTTAACTTTCTGTAAGTATGTCACGCTAAAGTTATTGAGAATAAGACACATGGATAATATTTTCTAGGATTTTATTTTAAATATGTCTAAGTAGTTCTCTTTAACAATAATCCACTTGACCATTTATCCCTTCCACTTTTTAAAAGCTCCCAACCTTCTTTCGGAATATTTTCAAAATAATCATGAATTGCAGCATCAAACTCTTCCTTCGATGAAAACATTCTACCCCGTTTTTTTCTTCTTCTTAAAAAAAAAATCTTCTTAAATCAAAATAAATCATGATACTGGTTAATTCCATATTTCGTCACACAATGATTACTTAAAAAAATCAGCTGTAGCCACCACAGAACCGACCGCCATTAAAAAGTACTTGTTTAATTTATGCTGTTTTATTAAAAAATGTCACAAATAAAAGTTGTTAGTTATTGCTTTTATAGCAACTTTTGGTAAATATGTTTTTTCGAAATATTTCTCTTTTGTGAAATATTCGCAAAAATCTTAAAACTGTCACGAGTAAACTCCCATTTGTAGTTTTTTTTTTACCGATTTTCACCAAAAATTGATCAACTCGTGCCATTGATGTCAAAAGCTTAAATATGAAGTTTCATAAAAATTCTTTTAGCCGAATTTGCTCTGCATGTGTATATGGACCGACAGACAGACCGACAGACAGACCGACAGACAGACAGACAGACATCATGCTAAAAATAGTCAAAACGTTATGTAGGGACCTAAATTCGTGGAGATCCATAGCAAGCTCGAAATGTCAAAATCGGTATGATCACAATACTACCCTTATGTATGTTGGCGGTCGGTAAAAATAATTAACTGAGTTCTAATTAGCCTAACTTTTACAACCTTACTTTAAATGACACGTTAATAACTGCATCAAATGATAGTGCTATTTTTATTTTCCACGGCCTACCTGATTTTTTTATTCACAATAATTCTAGCGTTAACCTCATATTCACACAATATAAAATATTTTCATAATTCATTTTGTTTTTGATTAAAAGTGCAACTTCTATTTCAAATTCATGCAAATGTTTCAATTAATCTAATTTTAATTTTAATAATAATTAACATCATCAATAAATATAATTTGGCAAATGGCGTAAAAATCTTGTTGAAATACCTCTCTCTGTTCATCAGAATGAATTAAATATTGAACGTGTCATTTTTTTATTATAATTAATTGTCACCGGCAAACTGTTAACGCATTTTGATTTTTAATTAATTCCTCCCTAAAATGTAGAACGTGATCATATATGCATTAATCAAATGAAGGGAAAGTGACTGATAGATAAATAATAACCTCCAGGCTCGTGTTCCGGTCCAGATGTTGACATCATTGTGATAAGTCATTATAGTAAATGGAGTGTGAACAACACTTTTTTATACTTAACGATACTTGGCGATGAATCTTCCCAACTACTGAATGAAGAAATACTGCCGAAATTATAAAACCATTTTGTCACTAATTAGAAATTTATATATTGAAGTATCAAAAGTGAAATATAATAATTCATTAGCATTTTATTGTTTCAATTTTGATTAGATATAAACTTGGCGAGTGGCCTGACTTCCGTTTGTATATTTTCTGTAATTCATTGTTTCAGTTAACAGTTTTTTTTTTCTGTATTTTTCTATTTTTAGGGTTCTGTAGATGTTTTGTCACTAATATCGTTTTTTTTTTTAAATTTGTTGTGGGTTTCAAAATATAGCTTTTAGACGTAGAATAAGGTAGAAAAAATAGTTTTTTAAAATTTCTTTATTTTAGAACGATTTTTGCAAAAACGTGCTAAAAAGACTCTTGTCCCAAAACCAATGATCCGGGGTTAATCTAAATATCTGAGTGATGCACATTAATGGAAACCGGAATAGTACAAGAGAAACTTTTAATCTGATAATTATTTCGAAATTTATCGAAGTTTTTGTAACACCGTGGTTACAGTATTTAATTGTGCTTACAATGTTTATCTGACTGGCTGGAGAAGTCTCTGGATGGCAAACGTATATTATTATTTCATAAGTACGCAGAAGAAAGGAGAGAAAATCATGAAGAAACTGGAATTAAAGAGTCAAATAAAATATCAATGGCAGAATCAGAAGAAGCTCTGAGGAAAATTAAAACGGAATGGCACCTGGGCACGACTGTATCCTAGCGAAATGATTAAATACACAGGAGAACACGGAAAAGAAAAATTTTGAAAATTATGAATCTGGCGATAACAACAAGTAGATCCCTGGCAAGTTGGTATTATAACACCCATATATAAGTATGGCGACAGTAGAGAATGCTCAAATTACAGAGGAATAACCCTGCTTAGCGCAGTAGGAAAATTATACGCAAGAATACTCGAGCGAAGAATCAGAAACGCACTGGAAGCAACCTTGGAAGACTCTCAATATGGATTTAGGTCAAAGAGAGGGGTGCAAGACCCAATATTCACGTTGCAGCAACTAAGCGAGAAAGCTCTAAAAACAAATAGCCAAATCCACCTATGCTTCATAGACTTGGAGAAAGCTTTCGACCGAGTGAACAGAGAAGACGTCTGGTCGACACCAGTGTTGTCAGATGTACGATTTAAATCGTATTTGTACGATTATTTTTGCATGTGTACGATGTACGACTTCTTGGTATCAGATGTACGATTTTTTTGATGTTTTTATTGATGAAACATATTTATTTATATACATTTTTAGTAAGTTAAATATTAATATTATATAATGCGATATATTGAATATTTTAGCCCTCGGATTTCAAATCGACGCGATCTTAAATAGAATGGTTTATCTCGCTAAGATCGGGTATGCTCGAGCATATTCGAATATTCAAAAATATAAAGCTCACTCCTCATTAGTTATACCCTTTTCACACTAGAACTTTAAGACGAGTGAACTTAAAGTTCACCGATGTTTAACATCGGTTTGCTTTTACACTTGATGTTTAAATCTCCGGTGCTGTCATCAGCTACAGTAATTTTGTCCTTCAGTTACCATCAGGAAATTACCAGTTTTGAACTGTCTGCGCTGACGCACATTTTGAATTATTATAAACAAATATGGATATTTCATTTCATTCTACAATAAAGACACTACAATAAAGAATATATTACACCTTTATTCGATACATTTTATCTCAATTATTGTAACTCTGTATTTTATTAAACACATTATTAAAATAAATAATTTTATTATAACAATAAGTATAAACTTCTTATAACGTCGATATAATACAGTATTCTTGTTTATGATAATACAAAATGTTGACAGCACAAATTCAAAGAGTATTTTTTTATAATAGTAATTATGTTGGCATTGCGGACGATGTTTAAAACGCAGATCTCTGTCTTCAACATCGCTTGTATTTAGACGAGGTCATACGTTTTCACATTAGCGTTTAAAGACACATTCACTTTAACATCCGATCTTAAAGTTCTAGTGTGAAAAGGGTATAAGAGTACTGTATTCAATGGCGCACCCAGATGAGGGCCCTCCAAGAAGGATGGAAATACCAAATTTTTTAATTAGCATTATGGATCTTAGGTAAATATATAGATATGGATTAAAAAGTAGAGATGAGGACCTTTTTTTTCTCTCATCACTTGTATTTTACTAGTGAGGACCTTGTTTTTTTGTTCATCACTTGTATCTTACAAGTGAGGACCTTTTTGTTTTTTTGTCATCGAAGCGAGGAGCTTTTTTTTATATCTTCACTTTTTTTTGTCTACCCTCCCCCAAGAAAAATTCCTGGGTGCGCCACTGAGTGTACTATAAACTGAAATCGGTCTTGTCTGTATTAATATTATTGTATTAATGTATTAATATAGAGATATGTATTTCCCTGAGAGCACTTTAATTTTACAAAAATACCTTGTGATTTTTAGTTTTCAACTACTTTAATATTTATGCATGTGATAGGTATTAATGTGATTTTTACAAAATGAAACAAGAGATTGATTTATATATATATATATATATATTGGTTTAAGACCTAAACTAATACCACCTATATATGTATATATATATATATATATATATATATATATATATATATATATATATATATATATATATATATGTGTATATGTGAATGTTATATAATTATTATCTAGTAAGTAAAGTAAAGTATTTTGTTAATTCAATAAAAATTTATAAAAAGGCTGTATTATACATTTTTTATCCTTTTCTGCTACTATGATTGTGCAATAGAAAAATATATACCTAATAATTTTTAAATTAATTACACAGCAAATTTCTTGTACGATTATTTTTTTAAAAATACGATTGTTTGTACGATTTTTTTCTTGAAAATACGATCATTTTGATGTGTTGGTACGATTTTTTCTTTTTCACCATCTGGCAACACTGGTCGACACTTTAAAACAGAGGCATTCATGAAAGCACCATCTTAAATATTGAAATTCTGTATACCGACAGCAAGAATTATGTCAGAACAAGAAATGAAGTATCGAGATCTTTTATAACGGAAAACGGACTCAGACAAGGATGCGTACTCAGTTCGCTACTGTTCTCACTGGTTCTAGACGACACCATAAAAGAAGTAAGACAAAAGATTAAAGAATATTCTGTGGGCTACTGGAAAATGTGAAAGTAGCAGAACTTTGCTATGCGGATTACATGGTCATAATAGCAAGGAACGAGGACGAACTACAAAACAACTAAATAAATATGAAAATTAGCACACAAAAAAAAACAAAAATAATGGTAATAAGCAGGACAAAAATGCAACACAAAATAAAAATAGATGACAAAATAATAGAACAGGTAGAAAAATTCAAATACCTGAGCACAGTTTTCGCGGAAGATGGAAAAATGGATGAAGAAATTATGGAAAGAGTAGGCGCAGCAGGAAGAATGTTCAATAGCATCAAAGCATCGTTCTTAACTAAAAAAGAAATACCAACTAACAACAAGGTAGAGATCTTTTAAAAAAATGACAGTACCAATTTTGACATATGCCTCAGAATCCTGGACCACTACAGAGACGCACAGGTCTAAAATAAGCTCCGAAATGAGATTTTTAAGGAAAATCGAAGGTAAAACAAAATTGGACAGAATAAGAAATGAAGTATTTAGAGAAAAACTAGGCACAAAACCAGTAGAGACTATAATAGAAGAAGGACAGCTAAGATGGCTGGGACATATACACAGAATGAGTAAAGACAAAATAGTAAAAATAGTTTATGAAGCAAGAACAGTGAAGAAAGTTAGACCAGGAAGATCGAGAAAAACCTGGCACCAAGAAACAAAAGAAGCTGCATTGAAGAGTGGCGTAAAGTGGTGGGAGA
Source organism: Liopterus haemorrhoidalis (assembly GCA_963971575.1). NCBI lineage: Eukaryota > Metazoa > Arthropoda > Insecta > Coleoptera > Dytiscidae > Liopterus > Liopterus haemorrhoidalis. The sequence continues at coordinate 28,096,294 of OZ020616.1, forward strand.
TAAGAAAATATACAAAGGTCAGAACACGATGGAAAGAAGTATGGAGAACGACACCAAAAAATAAGTAACTCATAATCTTACACCGCAAGGTAGAAAAGCTTCAGGATTAAGTAAAGTAAGTAAGTTATCGAAATTTATGATTTTTAATATGTACCTACCCACAATTTTTTATCACTTTCTAAATAGGTACTAAAACCTAAAATGTGTGAAAAACTCACACTATACATATCTTATTTTTGAATTAATTACCAATACTGACATCTTAAAGCTTCTAAATGCGTGTGGTCAAACTATGGTGACTATAGTTCAGTAAAAGGGAAGAATAATAATAATTATTATAATAATAACAGGTTCTCAACGTTTATAGATGCCTCAGAAGGTAGGAAAGATAAGCTTTTTAAACTATGTGAAAGACAAGTGATTGGAGACAATCATTCTTTGGGTACTATCAGTTGGGTTGATTTTTGACCTCAGTTACATAAGTCTTCCATCTTCATCTGTTAATTTTTATGTGTCCTCTATACCAGTGTTTCTCAACCTTCTCTGGCATGGGACCCACTAGGATTATGCACATATTGTCTGCGGCCCCCCCTACATACCTATCGTCCCGTACAAATAAATAAGTCCAGCAATGGACTTGTTTATTTGTTTTACTGTGGGTTTGTACTAAAATACAGTACAGACATATGTATAGCAGCACTTATTTTGATTTAGCATTACAAACATAATAAATAACTGGTTAGGTAGGTGCAAATAGCTCAAAATTTCCAAATTTTGAGTTACCCAGTTGTAGTATTAAGGGGACGATATATACATAATTGTTTGTATCAAGACAGACGGACAAGATTTTTCTAGAAAAGGCAACATGTTACCTAGCTGGGGAAAAATTTTGATGAGCAAAGTTTATCCAAAGAATTAAATAATAGTACTGAAATTTTCCCGAATAAACCGGAAGTAAAAGATATCAAGGACAACTTTATGTTTTTAAATGGGAACATATGTCATGTTGGTATCTTTGGATAGAGCGTTTAAAAAGAAAGAAAAATACATTTATTTAATATCTTTTACGGTTGAGGAAAAATTGTATTCTCTATAATACATATTTCGTATAAGAAGTGTACATAACAATACAATTAAATACATATAGACTCTATATATTTCTAACGCGGACCACTAATAATAATTGTTGGTCCATTTTTTGCAAAAAATAAATATATTTAATGTGCTACTAAATACATTTACTTTATTAGTAGAAAATCACAGAAAGTTTACAGAACATAAACAAAATATAAATTATTTACAGAAAAAATGTGCATAAAAATTTTAAAAATCTGCAAAAAACACATATAAAATCTTTCGCGGACCACTAAAGTTTTTATGGGGACTACTGGTGGTCCGCGGACCACCTGTTGAGAAACAATGATCTAGACGATTGTTTTTCTCGAACATATTACCCTATGTGAATAAACAAAATTTTTCATTTATATTATAATTTTTCTGCAAAGAAAACAATTGTATCTAAATGTAGCTAAATTTGTTTTGCAGCAACGAAAAGTCATCAAAATATTAATTTAAATGCATGGACAAATTTTAGATCAAGTTTCCACTGCTTTCTGGTAAAATGAAAATTGATAAAACAGTAACAGAAACCGAAACATTTCAAACAGGGATTCGGAAAACAAAGATCAAACAAAATCTTCTTGAAATATAAAATATATCTTTGTATCACCAGTACAATATCATTAGTTTATTTTTAGGAAATTCAACAGTATTTTTACGTCCTTTTTAGGGGCCTATGACATTAAGTCCACAAATAAAAAATGCACTGAATTTCAGAGATATTGGTAGAACTCATAATAATTTGTCAGTAATTAATCCCTTTAAATTGAGAATACAATTGTATTTTTTATAAAATTACAGTCATGTGACTAAGGACCAACATACAGACATATACAACTTTCTTTAACTTAATTGTTAGGTGATCCGGGATATCTCATATATCGTAATTAAGCGATATCCTATTTATTATTGAAGATCCTCTTTATATGGCTTGCATTAACATTCTAGCGATCTTTCCATAATATTGCTTGATAACCTTAGAGATCGGGACCTTTAGATTGAAAAATATAGTCAACATCAAGTATTTAGTGTAAAACATATGATTTTTTTTTAGTTGTATATAGGAAAGTCTCGATATATACATATATTTACATATTCTTATGGTACTCGTACCTAGGGCTTACAATACCGAACTAAAATCTGAATACCGGTATTTGATATTTGAAATTTGAAATATCGGGATACCGGTATTAAAACCGGTATTATTAATAAAAAATTTACTAGTTATATTTTTACTTACCTCAGTTTAACAACTGCCGAAGTCAATACGAAGTCAATATAACTATTGACTTCGTATTGACTTCGGCTCGTATGGCATTATATAATTAAAGAAGCAAAAAATATAATTAAATTGAAAGTATTTATGAAATAATATTAATAACTTGCGTTTTGTTTATTAAAGTATGCTCTTAAAAAACATAAACAATCAATCGTTTCATCATCAAGCGAGGACCGAATTTTCGTACAAATATAACCAGCCGCCGAAAAAGCTCTTTCTGATTCTACACTTGTCGGCACTATTGTCATTAAGAAATCATACACATTTTGTAAATACGTTCCTTTTGTTCCTGTTTTTTCAAAAAAAGTAATTTCATTTTTTATTTTTTGTTCCAGACCTGGAATTTTTTTAAACGCAGGCACGGGTGAAATATTTAGTGTTTCGTCTATTGCTGCCTGTAGTTTTTTCTTTAATGCGTTTACGTTTACCTTGTCAGATTCTAATACTGTTTCATTACTAATTTGGGAAGATATTGGAAGGGATGTTTCTTGCACAACTTCCATATCTTCTGTATCTTCTAGATTTTCATGTGTGAGCCGTTTAGTTAAGCTTACAATTTTTTTAATGATTGTAAATTTGGATATGCGTTTAAATACTTCTCCAACATCTTGTGAGCCCTTTTGCAGATACTGAAGTATTTGTGATAATTCAGTTCGTCGCAGTAAAATTCGAGATTTTAATGCTTCCAATAATTCTAATGCAATTGCAGATTTTTGCTGGGCAAGAGTATCTAACATAAATGTTAAAGAAGCGTCAGCCGTCAAAAGATTTGCATCTTTTCGGCATAATGCATCTACTGTTAATTTTACAGGAGTAAGAGCAGCAATAATTGAAGATAATAAATTAAATTCTTCGTCAGAAAAATGAATATCGGAACTAATGTCAATAAGCGCTTTTTGAATACAAAATTTTATTTCTTCAAATTTTTCTTACATAAATAACATACTCAGAGATAAGCATATGCTTATCTCTGAGTTCAATAACCGGACAATATGATGTATTCTCTATTAATTTTAAAATTGTTGTTTTATATCGTGACTATTAACTAAGCTCTGATGAAGATTTAAATTAAATCGAAACGTTAGCGAAGTTAATAAATTTGTTTTTATTTTCTGACTGGTCCGAATCCCATTACCTTCAACTATAATTACTAACTTACGGACGTAACTCATCTAATCAAGATTAGATTTATATTGTGCATAAATTCAATTTTTATCAACTAATGTAATACCAAAATACCGGTATTTTTACATAAATACCGGTTTTTAATAACGGACAAAAATCGTCCGGGATTCCGGTATTCGGGATCCCGGAATCCCGGTATTGTAAGCCCTACTCGTACCTAAGACACATTAAACTTTATGCTCACAATAAAATTTATTCTACATTTTCTTTTTTAATATCAAACAATATGCATCTTAGCGAAATAAATAATTGCACTAGTTTTTATATGCACATTAGACAAGAAATGAAATAAAAAGTGAAATAACTGTGCGCCACTGCTTATTGTCCTTTTTTATTATTTCGTTCACCGCAATAAAGCTAATTTTAGTAAGAACTCTGCATATAATTTTAATCATACTTAGAGATCAGCAACAAGACCCGAGCTTTACTGACTAATTATCTTAATTCGCCGAGAAACAAGTAAATATTCATCTTGAAATTATTCTTGAACAACGTTGACTTTTTTTAAGCCGTCTCGGCAATACAGGGAATGAAATGAAAAACGTAAAATTAAATGACACTGTGTCCTTCCAGAATAAGTAGTCTTGCTTTAATGAAACCACCCTTTATTGTAATATCTGCGACTGAAAAACCTGTAGCCTGGTAAAGAAGTACTCCATATATTAAAAGTCCTTATTGCATTCGTGCTATGTCGAGTGCAGCGCGAATAACGTTTTCCATACTAACTCGACTGCATATGGCACTTATATTTTTTCTCCTAATGGAGTTAAATTAAATTTAACTTTACTGCAGTGCAGTTCTCGAGATAAGAATGTTTACGGATATTTCAGAATTAACTCTCCCTCAACCTTATCAACAACGGTCTCCAGCTCATTACTTTTTGCATTTGTTAGTTTTCTTTCTTCACAGTCTTAAATAACTTTGATGTGGACTGCCAGTTTGCATGACATGTCTCACATTTTAAATAATTTATGTCTGTTATCAAATGTTTTATGTGCCTACACCTATAAATAGAATCGCTTTAATTGTTTCTAATGAACAAAAGTGATGTTATTTATACATTTGTGACAGCGATATTTATGATTATGATATAAGCAGCATTGTTTTATCTGGATGGTATACATTTTTTTCATCACATGACATGCATATGTCAAACTTTATTTTTCATTTGATAAATATATTATACGAGTAAACAAATTATTTGTTTACGGTTTGTACAGAACCCGAGAATTATCGGATTTCAGTGCCTTAGGTAAAACGCTTGTATACTCACCAGTTAAATTAATGTAAACATTACAGATATTTATGATTTTTTCCTGTCTCTTTCTCTAAATGTACTTAAAATTTAATTTAAAACCATAACTACTGTCGTGCGACGTGCGTAAAACAAATATTGCATCTACAAGTTATGATATACTGAGGGCTATTCAACCTTTTTGTATTTGCGTCCTACTTTTTATAAATAAATTGTTACCGCGATTGACCAGAGCGCGTAGCCGGCCACCAGGGCGGCATAGAGTGCCCTTCCGGGTGAGAGAGTCTTTCCCCGGGAAGTAAATTTCGTAAAAATGTTTTTCATATTGCCATTTTAAAGCTGTTTTTCATGTAAAAGGTTAGTAAGAAGCTTGTTTTAATTTTTACTTTACATTTATAAAATGTATTTTTAAGTACACATGGAAGTGAGAGAAAACTAAAGATCTACTTAAAACCACACCGCGATCGACTGGTTGGGCAATCCTGTGATATACCTATTCGATGGCTCAATGTGCTGCATGAATTGGCAATTCAAATTGCTTTTGTATTGCGGCAATTGGAAATGAGTAGAGGTAACGACAGAATACTTACTTTTGGAGTTGGATATGTTTGCAGTTAAAAGCTTGCGAAGTGGACGTTTGACTACAGGTATTTATGTATTTTTGATATCTCATTATTTTTTTGTTTGCGTGCAAGAAATAGAATAGGTAAATATAATTATTTAGAAATTAAATTACTGTTTAAAGAATTTCAAGAACAGAAGTTTTGTATAACAAATGCAAAAATAAGAAATCCCGCATTCTTATTTTTGCATTTGCACGTTCTTTACAGCAGTGTTTCTCAACCTTTTCTGACATGGGATCCCCCGAAATTATATAAATATTGTCTGCGGCTCCCTATATATATATATATATATATATATATATATATATATATATATATATATATATATATATATATATATATATATATATATATATATATATAGGTATATAGGTATTAAATAAAATTCTTATGTCATACTCGTCATATATTTATTAAAACAATTTTTATCGAGACGTTTCGATTGGTAATCCAATCATCCTCAGTCTAAAAATAAGGATACACATTGAAATATAACAAAATTGAAATTATTAGTCTAGGAATGTATGTCATATTGAGTATCTTTGGATAGAGCTTTTCAAAAGAAACAATTTTTACTTAAACATTTTTTCAGTATCTTTTACGGTTGACAAAAAACTATAATATATATGACGATTATATGCCGTATAACGACTTAAAAGTAAAGTATTTTTATTTACAAGTTTTGAAAGTGCCGTATATTTTGATCTAAACACATTCGCATCCTTACTCTTGAGTTAGCTGTAGCTCGGAGAAAAAAAATATAATAAAAAATATTGCACATTTAAGTCGTACCTACTTCATAGTACAACTTGAATTTTGATTGCTTTTGATCAGTTTGTTTAGCAAAAGGCCATTTTACTCATTATAAAGTTAGCTAGTCACAAATTTATAAAATTAATACTCCATTTAGTCCGCTTAAACGTTTGAAATAGTCTGTAGCTTAAATTAGTTGTGAAAATAAGTAATTAGATAGAATAATAAATAAGTTATTTATTTTATTTATGTTATGAAAGGTATATTTTTCTGAATATAAATATAAGACTCGTATTTATAAATATGAATAAAATTTATATCTTGCAAGATTTAACGCATTGCTATTATATTTTCATGTTTCGATCTTGTATGACATCGCGGCCCCCGACGAAGCCTTCACGGCCCCCCGGTTGAGAAACGCTGCTTTACAGCACATAAAAAGTAAATTTTCTTCTGCATACTTTACTAATACAACTCATAAAATGTAATATTTCTATATTTTATATAAATTTATTTGTAAACGTTATGTAGTTAAATATTAGTATATCCATCTTGAAAATGATTTTCTTTCTCGAAGAAAATCTCAAATAGACTTCTGGTCGCAACACCTCCATTAGAGTTTTCACGAGCCGCCATTGATTGATAATTATTTGTAACCGATTATATGCAATATTATATGCGATATTATGTACAAGTATTTATGCTTTAAGACAATACTTATGACGTATGTTTCGGATATGTTCCTGGGTCGTTGGGTCCAGGCGAATGCAATAAATACTAGGTAGGGGAAATATAATGATGATAATAACAGAGAGGTTGCTTCTTAGCTACTATCTGTTGTTAATGTCAAACAAAAGGCCGCTAGCTTAGGTAAAGGTAATGAGATTGCAAGGATGGGCTTTCACAAAAGTATTTACACTTTATACGGCCAACTATTTGTATAAGGCGCCAGCCACCTCTCGTCTGCTTGACATAATATCTGGAAACTGATTTTCCCTATAGGACAGAGCTCTCGCAAATAATACAAGGACATAAATTTAACTATTAAAATGTACTACAAACTATTTACAATTTATATACAAGTTACTCGTATGAAATTACTGTACAAAAAACTTTACAACAAAGTTCCTTATTAGGGTTGTACATCAAAGGCAAAACATGGATGTTTAACATCGATGTTAACATCGGCGCTTACTATCGATGTTGAAAAAACATCGATATTTCCGATACATCGATGTTTTATTAATATTAAAAAAATCTATATATTTATATTATATAGGTTTTATTTAATAATGTAAAGATATAATACGAAAAAAAGTAACATATAATACACAAAAAGCATTTATTAGATTTTTAAATAGAAATATTCTTTTTTAATAGTAGTTAATATCACATTAACATTATTATACACAATATAATATTCCTAATTTGTAGCTACTATTTTTACATTTCTAAAATGAAGTATTGCATTTTATTAAAATACTAACATAGTAATCTAAATGTTAATTTGATATTATTTAACATAAAAATAACATACTGTCATACACAGTTTTTTTTTTCTTTTTTAAGTTGAAATAAAGTCTGTTCCTTTGGTTTAGGCGGAACTAGATTTTCAATTCTTTCAATTACTTTTACCGATTGATTGAAGCTTTGGATCATTTGGTTCAGGAAAAGCCAACTTCAATATATCAAAAAATAGATAATGACCACTTACAAAAATGAAAATTCCGGTTAGTTCCGCCTAATCGTTTGGAATAGACTGTACTTATTACATTTTTTCTAACACTAATATAGCAATCCTAATATTAATTTTACACTAACATTACAATATAATAATCCTAATAATAGTTTTATTAATAAATAAATTATAATTATATTTCCCAATACGGTAATTCCAGAGATTGGAGGAATAACAACTGGGAAAGTGTCAACAAGACTGAAAAAGAAAAAAGTGTGATGACGTCGTTGGTCGTTAGAAAAATTAGAAATTTCTTCTTATTTTTTTCTTATTCTGCTAACTGCTAACAAGAATAAGAACCAACACTATTGGTATTGTTAAATCACAATAGATGGCGCTTATATTTTGTGTACTAATTTTAATAAAAATAAAAATTTTAAGATTCCAGCGCCTCTAGCGGTAGTTTCTGAATTTCAAAGTTTAAACATCGACATAGGTAGTAGACATCGATGTTTTATCGATACTATCGCCATCTGCACATCGATGGTAAAAACATCGTTGTTTTCGATACATCGATGTTTTTTTTCCCATCCCTATTCCTTATGTGATGGGCGTTACCTTACAGGTTTCGGAAATATACACATATAAATCGCATTATATCTAGAATTGTAGCAATAAGACATATATGTGTTCCGAAACTAGAAAATAAGTCCTGCCAGGCAACAAAATAACCTTAATAATATTAACACAAAATTTACGGCTGCTAGTCACGAATTTGATCTCGTTATAGCACAGATATAAACTATAATAAATATTTGCATAACTTCACCGGAATCAGCTGTTAATTCAGAATGATTAAAAAAAAGTCGTCAGAGTAAATCGTTGAAGAGAAAGACAGGAATATAAGGCATGTTGGAGATAATCGAGCAAGAACAAAAATAATTACTGTAAATTTCGACAATTTAGCTAGTTTAAATAATTTGTTTAATCACTTAGATTAATTAATATTACGAATAACCCCCAGATACTATAAGTTTCTTATACAAAACAAACAATCTGAAATAAAATAAGTAACAACCTATACGTCAAATTTTGCACCGAGTTTTTATTTATCTAATAGAATATTTTTAATTGTAGGATTAATTGTTGTAAAAATGTTACTACAAAATATTTCAATAATAGTTATCTATCAAAAATTAATGTTCTGTAATATTTTAATTATATTTGTCAATACCAATAACATTTATATTTATATAGTTTTGTGTAGAAATGTTCAAATGGCACGTCAAGATTTTTTTTGACATGATTTTTATATTATAGTTTGAAACCTTCGTCGAAATATATTATATCTACTTGATGATTATGGAATTCCACTTGTGCTCTTCATGAAAATTAAATCATATTTACCTCGAGCACCTATATTGAGAACCGCAGCAGATTCAAGATGGCGGTAAAAAAAGACTACCAAGTACAACAACTAGTTCCAGGTAGTTTTCACAATATACAACAGTAGTTCAACAAAATAGCTATAAGAATATTTACAATATGAAACTTTAGCTACTATTTACCGCGTCATACGCAAATATGTGACGATTGGTTTACAAGATGATGTCTATTATGCAGTTACATAACAGTTTTTTTTTAAATTAATAATATCCTATTAGATAGATAAAAATTCGCTGCAAAGTTTAATGTACAGATTGTTACTGTTTTTTTTTTCATATTGTTAGTTTTGTGTAAGAAAGTTTTGTTAATTATACGGTTGTGCGCCCCTTTCACAAGATAATCTAAAATCTGATGAAGGAGGTGGCACTAATCCCGTCATATTTAGTTTTTAAGTTTATTATTTTATTTAAGGTTGCTTATGTAAGAATTTGTGTTTATTTTTACTTTCTATTTAATAAATGAATAAATAAAGAAATGCATAACTAAATAAACAAGACTTATTTTTAAGAAAAAGTAACTGTTAAAAGCAAAATATAAATTTGATCAAAAGTTCTGTAGTATCAAAAGTCCTGTGAGTAGTCTAATATTCCAAATGTATTCAAAGACATACATGACATTTGTGTCGGACTACTCTGATATTTTTTTTTATCGCACGTTACGTAAGACATATATAGTAACGCCCAGTATACACCTATCCCCCACAAAGATCATTATCTACTTTCCTGAATCGTGAGGTAGCTTCCTTCGAAGAAGAAGAGTCTAAATAACCAACTATACTGAATACGTCGAGATTATGTTTAAAATTGTAACCCGTACGTGAAGACTGGATGCAGCTCACACGACTTGTGTATTTCACACCAAAATTGAGATTATGTATAAAATAAATAACTAACTGTGGTTTCACAACTATTGTCCAATCGTTCACCCGTGGCAACTTTCCAGCAACTGCAGTTATGATTTATAATTTTAAAACATTTCGGACCTGGTTTCAGATATTGCGACCTGAAGCTGTAAACTACTACTTCCAAATTATTACAACCAAAACGAACGAATATAACTCGAAATGGAAGTTTTTCTAACTAATCACAGACGCTCAGATGTTACTAGCTTAAAGGTTTGACATCAAAAGAGAAATCGATCGCTCATGCGACATTATAGCCAAATTTCCACTTCTTTCGTATAGTTTCCGCGCCAGCACCTCTCATAATTGATCCGGTAAAAAGGAAGAAGAAATTCTTGACTGTTACGATGACATATGCCCATTGACAAAAAAACTTAACCTCCAATAGTTAAGAAATGGATAACTTAGAGCTATAAAGTACTACGTAAATTTTAACCCAAAACTGAATTCTACCAAATATTCTGACTGGACGTCGGACACATTTCCCGGACCAATGGATTTTCGCCATAGAATGTATAGATGCGGAAAGCAAAGCGAATAAAGTTTTGTATACATTTTAATTTTGAACAGGGTACCTAAAAAGTTGCAGAATGAGGCACGATAAAACTTATATTAACTTCATCTAAATAGGCACGTAACATATTTCGCATCCTGTGAGCCGCGGCTCTCCAGGTAGCTGCTAAATATTTACAGGGGAGCAGCGAAAAGAAGTAATGAAATTAGAGTTAAATAAATCAAACAATCAGTTACACAGTTTTGAACAATTTAAATTATATAGAATTCACATCCTTTTCAAAAATTTCCGAAGAATATTGTTAGAAGCAATCAAGTTACTCATTAAAACAATACTTGAACACATTTCTAAGATGCAGATATTTGTGCATAAATATTTTCCTACCTATATCAGAATAAAGAATGCCATTGAAAAGGATGCCTTTTGCTATTTCACTAAAATTTGATCACATTGATTGGAAAGCTCAAGAAGAATTAATAGAAATAAGAACATATTCACACTTCTAATTGAATTCAACAAACAACAAATAACAGAAATTTAAATACATCGAGAAAATGAATATCCTACAAATCAATAGCTGTCTTACTTGTGTTAATTAATTTTGTCACAACAAATCTATATAAACCTGCATTGAAAACCATGCTTACAATAAAAACTAAACATAGATCATGTCAATTATGTGTAACAAAACTCTAACCAGGACGTCACGTGTGAACAACACCCGTCAGCATCTGTAAAATCCTATGTATGTTCCTGAAAACTGCACTCTTGCTTTTTCACATTTTAACTTGTATGTAGCACTTTATCATATTTTTAATAAAGCCTTTTGTAACCTTTTGAAATGTGTTAATTAAAATATAACTTTAAAAACGTCTTTCGCAGCCAAATATTTGACGCAGTCGGCAGGATCAGTGAAATCAATCTTTCGAAAAACTGATTTTTCGTGTTAACGGTTAATCGCTGATTATACAGTTTCACGGGGACTTAGTTCGTGAGTATGTGAGTGTAATAGACAGGTCTGTGTGCGAGAACAACACCTTCTCCGCACCAGTGTCGTCTCAATGCCTACTTAACGTCACGGACACTATCTTCAACAGGGCCTGGGTAGACAAAAACCGAAACCTACAGGCAATTCAAACATAAGGATGAAAATTAGGTTAACCATGTTATCAATTATATCAATTATGTTCCACTATGGACATGACAAAATTATATTTTACAAACAACAATCCAGGACTATTACCGATAAAATTTGAGAAGACACAGAACAATATTGATCAATGGATTTTCATACTAATTGTTTATTCTAAATGGTAAGCGACCAAAGTTGGTGACTTTTTTTCTAAAGTTACCGACTAAAACTTTGAGTGGCATTTTTTGAGGTAGTCAAAAACTAACAAAGTAGGCAATCAATTACCAAATGCTTACCGACAAGTGCGGACTTGTTGATAATTGTCATGGTGTCGGTCGCTTAATTCATGCTTAGTTCTAAATGGTCGTTTAACGTGTATGATTTGAAATTTGTTGTTTTTTTTTTTTTTTTTTTATTCATTTGACGATACTGGATTTTTATAAATCTGGAGTTGATAACTTATTTCCTATATACAAATAATTAATTATATATAAAAGAAAATAATGTAGCACTATGTAATACTTTAGTATTACATAGCGCTATGAAATACATTTACATTACTTCTAGAGAAATAAAATAAAATTACTGTTCATTGACTACTTCACAACCTGGAGACTCTCTAACGTTTAGAATTGATACATTGAACTATGACTTGACAGAACTTATCAAAGAATATCCCACCTTACAAAAATCCTTTGAACGATTTAAACACGGTATTCTAAATAAAAACAGTTACCAAAGAGAGTTCAGAAATTCGTCTAAAATTGTAGAAGTTTTTGAAAAGAAAATTCAAAATTAAATATATAAACTAATTCCAAATTTTAGTAAGAGAACAAAACGAGGACTCCAGATAATCTAGGGTCATTTAATGGAAATTTAGATATCGCTGACGCTGAAAAATATAACAACACCACGACGGCATTAACTAATAACCAACAAAATAAAAAATGCACTAGTAAGTTAGAGTTCTGTGATACAAGAATCAATATAAAAATTTAATAAAAACGACAAAAACATAGCGCATAATCAGATAGTTTTAAATTCTGGAATTACGTAATTAGAGAGCATAAGGTAAGATATAAGGACAAGATTAATAATAATAATAATAATAATAATAATAATAATATTTATTATGTGCTAAAAATATTACATTTTTTACAATCGTCTATAACATTACGTTTACAAAATATGTAGGGGACATTACAACATGCATATTATATTTTATTTATAGGTTTTAAATGTGCAGTTTGTTTACAAATCTCATACAAAGGTACATGATATTTAGCTGGACAAACTGGGTGATCATAGAACCTTCTTCAAGTCACTGAAATCGTTTATCAGATACTCATCAGTGGAGTAGACACTGCATATTAAATATCTCTTGGTTATTTTTTTGAAATTTAAAATGTTGAGACTTTTGATGGCTGGAGGAAGCACATTGGAAAATTTAATCGCGAAGAAATTGGTACTATACCTGGACATTTCAAGTCTTGTGAAGTCTGGACGTATCTCGTTTTATTCCTAGTGTTGTATCTATAGACTGAACTTTGGACTAAGAATTTGGTTTGGTTTTCATGAACGTAGAGGATGCAGTGGTGAATATACAGGGAAGGTAACGTTAATAAACCCAACTCCACAAATGCTTTCTTGCAGTCGCACCGGTATTGGATATTCCCCATAATCCTGACAGCTCTACGTTGTAGAGAAAATAGCCGTCCCTCATGGCTGGAATGACTTCAGATTAGAATGGCATAGGTCAATTGAGTTTGAATAGAGACAAAGTGGTAGGTTCTTTGAACTACCGTAGACGCACACCATTTTAAATTATTTAGGCAGTAAGTAGACGAACAAAGTTTCTTGGCTATTTTGTTAGCATGCTGATCCCAAGTCAGCTTGCTGTCTATTTCTAGACCTAGAAAGGATACCGAGACTGGATTGTTGGTGTCCTGTAGATTTCTAGTAGAGAAGACCATAAGTTGAGTTTTGTTCGTATTCAAGGTTAACTTATTTGCCAGAAACCAGTTGTGGTAGTAGGACATGGATAATTCTCTATTATCTATAAGTGATGTTAGGGATTTGTTGCTATTAAGGATCGTAGTGTCGTTTGCAAAGAGGATGGTGCTTAACTCAATGTTAACGAAGGGTAGATTATTGATGTATAGTAGGAATAGAACAGGGCCCAGAACTGACTCTTGTGGGACTCCGTATTTTACATACAATGTCTGGGAGGTCTCGTGTCCGGCGTGTACAAATTGTTTCCTGTTTGTCAGGTATGACTCTATTAGACTGATGCTTTCGGGAGTAAACTTGTAATATAGTAGCTTTTTTTGTTAAAATATCGTGATTAACGCAGTCAAAGGCTTTGCTCAAATCAAGCAAGCTACCGCAGTACTAGCAGTAGAGTCTTTTTTCAAAGCAAAATGTGACGTATTCCATGAAAACTAGGATCGCGTTGGTGGTTGATTTGCCAGATCTAAAACCATATTGTTTGGAGGAGAGTATATTGTGTTTCTCAAGGTAGCTTGTCAATTGGTTTTTTAAGACCTTTTCAATAAAATTTGAAAAACAAGGTAGAAGGGAAATGGGACGAAAATTATTTAGGTCGTTTTGACTACCTTTTTTGTGCACTGGTAATAATCGTGCTAATTTCAATTAATCTGGAAATGAACTGTGTCTAATGAAGATGTTGATAAATTTAGTTAGTGGGGGAATTAAGCTGTTTTTTGTTAGCTTAATTAGATCCACGTTTAAACCATAAGCGTCTCGAGTTTTGTTGTTTTTGAGGTCATTTATGATATCTCGCACCATTATTTCAGAAATTTCTTTAAAAGAGATACTGGGTATGGAGGAAGCTAATTTAAGGTTTTTTGTAGCAAGTCTGATGGGTAGGAATTTATTGGGGCTATATTATTTATTAATTTGGTAGCAGCATTACAGAAAAACTCGTTAATTTCATCAGCTGGTCGAGTGCATTCGGAGAACTTGATTGGTTTACGACTGCTATTTATCACTCTCCGTGTGGCCTGCGAAACATTAGTAGAGCCACATATAAATTAGCTGTTTGCATCTATTTTAGCCCTTTTAATTGCGTCTCTATATTTAATTCTATATGAGTTCCTTAGTAGTTTGCTGTTTGCGGAACGGTTCGTTAAATAATGCGCGTGTAACACATCAAGTGTATCTCTCATGGTTTTCAGATCCGGTGTAAGCCATTTTACAACAGGTTGATTAAAAGAAAACTTTTTAAGGGGTTTTTGGATAAAGGATGAGTTAAAGTTGTTGACAACAACACTAAGAAATAAATCGAACTTTGCGTTAACCTCACTGGTAGTGTCAAATATTAAGTTCCAGTTTGTTGCGTCAAGTGAGTAAAAAAATATCAACTTGCCTTCTTCAGTCAAGGGGCGAGTCATGGTGGTTACCTTAGGGTTGGCATTGTTCGAAGAATTTGAACAAGTTAACTTCATGTTAACAGCATCGTGGTCAGAAATGGGGACTCAAATTTTGCCAGCATGTGTACTATTGTCTGTGAAGTTAATAAAAACGTTATCTAATGTGTTAATACCCTTAGTTGGGAAGTCAACAAGGCCGTGAAAATTATAAGATCGAAAAAAATCGTTAAAGGTAATGGTATCATTGCTGTCAGACAAATTAAATTTGACGTTGAAATTATCGCCAACAATGATGCGATACTTATGTTGTACTGGCGTTAGAATATTTTCCATTACACTTGTTTGAGGCTAGGTTTTGCTCTTTTTTGAGAGGTTTAATTATGATTTGTAAACACTGCTTTCAAATTTTATGTGTTTTTATTTTGAAATACAAAACGCTCTATTTTTTTTCGGGTCCATGGTTACAGGAATATATGATAGTAGGGTGGGCTCAGAGCCACCTATCATATAAACCTTAACATGCTGCCACCTTTGAATGCCTAAAAGGCATTACAACATATAATAAAAACATAAGAATACATGCTACATATTTACAAAATTGAACAAAATAGATTGTAATTATAATGAATATAGTCTACGGCAAAAGAGCTTATTAGCACTTAACAGGGAGAACACATATTTTTGTAAATGACCGTTTCACTACACCACTTGCACATTGCATACTGGCGACTCTTGCAATACTGTCTTCGCCTGGATGAACGCTGACAATTCCTTGATAAGAACTAACGAACCAATTTGTAAATTGTCCTTATTTTGTTTCGATTTTGTTCTTTGTTGGAGTTGTGCGATGTATTCTTTCGACCAGCGGTTCCAGAAATGCTGGCTGATTCGTTGTAAATATTGGAAGCGATCGAGGCGAGATAATTTTATGTCTTTAATATCTGGATCAGCTGCTGATGTAAATGATCGTCCAATCAGAACGTGAGCTGGCGTGAGCACATCGAGATCGTTCAGATCGGAAGTCATTGGAGTTAAAGGACAGGAATTTAGCATAAACTCTATTTGTGTCAAAACGGTATATAGTTCTTCAAATGTTAAAGAGGCATCATACATAATTCGTTTTAAATGATATTTGGTACTCTTCACCCCAGCCTCCCAGATACCACCAAAATTTGGTGAATAGGCGGGAATGAAGTGCCAATTTACGTTATGACACGAGATTTGTTCCGCTATTGCAGCATTATTGTTTAAAAGAAATTCCGACAATTTCATAAGTTCAGTGTTAGCGCCGACAAAGTTTTTCCGTTGTCGCTGTAGACATGCAAGGGTTTTCCACGTCTAGCAATGAACCGTCTAAATGCAGCTATAAATGAATCAGTAGACAGTGACGTTACTGGTTCCAAATGGATTGCCTTCGTGGCAAAGCAGATAAAAAGACTGATAAAACATTTTGAAGTTTTACTTCCAGGACCGTGTTTGTTCTTTATTTGCAGAGGGCCAGCGTAATCAACACCTACTACATGGAATAGCATTGCTGTGATCCTATTTTCTGGCAAATTACCCATGAGAGGGTTGATGACCCTTGAATTATATCTGAAACATTGGACACATTTTCTAACTGTGTACTTTGCTATATTAAGTCCGCAAACAGGCCAGAATTGGTTTCTTATTTATAACGTATATTACGGCCAGACTCCAGCGTTATATAGTTGGCATACGCCAGCGTCCGCTCAGCTCTCTGATCGGTCGCTAAAAACCTAAATGGGGAAAAATATGAATTCCGTAACCACTGTGAAGTGACTCCAGTGGCTATCAGCTGTCCAGGGCAAGGTAGAAGGCCGCCAGCCCAGTCTAGAGATAGATGTGACTATGCAGGGTGGTCCTGTAATTATCAATGTCGATGTGCGGCCTAAAATTTATACGGCGCCAGTCACTTCGCTTCTATTGCCCTAAATTCTGGAAGAAAAATAACCCCAGGGGAAGGAATAGAGTTCTCTTAATAGAAACACCAAAATTCTCAATAACCAAATTTATTAACAAAAAAATCAGTCACTAACAAAATAAATAATGTTCACTAAATGAACATTCAATACGCAAAATCTATAAACAAAATAAATTATTCACTAAATGAATACTCAATACGCAAAATCTATTAACCAAATAAATATTATTATTCGCAAAGCGAATACTCAATAAGCAAAATTTTATAACCAAAATATTAAGAATTACAAGATCAATGACTAGTTAAATATTCCCTTTTTAGTTCGGAGTACGACAAAGTTAATACAAAAAAATAAATTATTTAATCTACGAGCAAAATATCTAAGTTAAATCCAAAATTTAGAAAACTAAGTACTCACAAATGGCCAAAGGAAATTAAACAACTGAATCTTTAACCGGTAATTAATTACAATTTAAACTGACAAACTGAATTACTTGTGATGCGGTATAAATACCCAGTAACATGTGATTGGATTACTTATGCTACAACTGCCCTAGGGCGGCGTGAACTTTTGCACAGGAATATTATACCACAGTGATTAATTACGTTGAAAAATGGTTACGGTATTCCGGTTGGCAATACCGTTAGGAAAAATCCGGAAGAGTTTTAGAATCGGGAAGCGAGCGCTTATTCGAAACCCCGATTTAAATTTTTACTATAATTCTATCTCGCCTTAACCTTAATAAAATCCCAATCCGTCTATTGGCAACGAAGTCACGTTGATTCAAGAATCCATCGTTGTCAAGAGACTGACTCCACATATCCCCTTTTACTCTTAAAAACCCGTGATACGTCAACAAAAAAATCTCCGCGAGATGCCAAAAAAATTGACGAACCACCCTACCCACTGACTCAACAGGAATGATCAAAATTTAAAAAAAATTATCGAGACAAAAAAAAATTAAGGAAGACTGGTCAAAAAAAAATAAATAAAAAAAAACGATGCTTGTGGCTGAGGTTCTGCCCGATTGAAGTTAACGTTAATTCCTCCCCATATAATACAAACCCGATCCTTGGTAACGTGAACAGCAAGTAACACGAATACTTGACCAGTAAGTATTCAAAGTAAGGAGTAACCTGCGTGTTTGAAAGCTAATTCACAACCTCCAGTTATCAAGGAAAATATACTTTACGGACAGACTGAATTTACATTACGCGGCAACAATTTAACATGAGCGATTCGTGAACCAAAAATTATTGTACCTCCAGAAATAATACGGTGACGACACAGTCCACCCGTACACGCAACAGCGTACTCAATAAATCCAAAACTATCTCAATAACTCAAAAATATCTCAAGATACAACAAAACTTGAGAAACCTCAATGCATCTCAGCTAATAATACAGTACAAATAATAACACACGCTTAATAATCATGGCCATAACTCATAAGGGTGTACCAGACGCAGCCCTACACTATTAACGTTAAGAATCACAAAAAAACATCCCCAAACGGGAATTCCAATATGTTAATAGGGCAGAGTCGCTTCTGTTACAAAATTTCAAACATTTCCAAAGTATACTCAGCTGAAACACAGTAATTCTCGCAACACCCTGTAGCAACAGGTCTCAATTGATACAACAATTTTCACGCTACATCTTCCACGGATCGCTCCCAAAATCGGCTCTTCAACCCTTACATGTGGGGGACAGGATAATCTCGAAAGCAGGATCCTCGCTCGAGAAAGAATACTCAATTTAGGCCCTTCCATGTTGCCACTAAATTTACAAAATACAGAGAAATACTTTACATTAGAACACTGGATTATTCAAAACTGATCAGCGGGTAATACTGTATAAAAGAAACATACCTCGGTGTTTTAGTGGCTAAACGTCGTAATTCAATTGCCATCTAGGGGTAGAAAACTCCTAATTCCGACGTAAGTCGCGTTTTGGATTCCCAAAACATGATGTATCACGTGCCTTTTCCGCTTAGCGAATCCACAGGTAAACAGCATTATCTTCATAATAATTTCACAAAAACTTGTGGAATAAAATTTGGCACGTGTTACTGAGTCTCCACCCCTTAGGGAACCTCTATACTTCTTGAATTACGACATTGAAGAGACATAATGGCATTTAACATTCCATTATATATGCCCCCCCCTTCACCACTATAACTGTCTAATAGACACTAGACTCACGTGGGCAAAACCACGTGACTCAGACTGTTATCAAAAATGACAACATTCTGTCTTATCGGCGTTAAAAAATCACGAATGTCAACATTGTATTTTTTTATAAGTGTAAGTATGTTCCTTATATACGTAATACACGCTAATAGTCTGTAATTTCCAGGTTCTAATGAAGTATTCATACTCCAAAATGCAAAAGAATGTGATTATTCCCATGTGTCAAAATGACATAACCTAAAAGTTTTTGACAGAATACGAGAATTCAGATGTTAATTTATATTTCTGTAGCAAGAACGGCTACTTTTAAGTAGATTGTCAGGAGGCTAGTCAGTTGTTTCGCACAAATACACAATACTGTATCCTTTAATGAGAATAGCATAAGTTTTTGTACGTTAAGGTAGGTTACGTTAAGGTAGTTTTATAAGCAGTGTTGTCAGCTAGAATAGGCCGTAACATATTGAACTTAATAACTGGGTAGGACCAGCATGGAGCAGTCGTTTGTGCTCCCATTCAAATATTAGTTTTGTTAAATGATGCTTACTGCACAATAAGATAGGATGCTTTTTATCGAAAGAAAATGAAGACAGTTGTAATCTTCCTCCTACTTTTATCAGACCGATTCTGTCCATGAATGGACTTAAACTGAGAAGTTTACTCTTTATGTGAACATGACCTTTGCATTTTAAATCATTATATTCCAAGGAAAAGGACTCTATTTGAGATATACGAGCTAAAGTCATTAGTGCATTTTGCAGTTCGTCAGTTCTAAGGGAGCCATAGATTCTTTCAGATTTGAGTTTAGTACAATTAGATTTGAATCTCAAGCAATAGCTAATTTTTCGTTGTAGTTTATGCAACGATGAATAATTTTGAAATGCAAATGTATCCTTGACGACGGTGTGCACGGATTTGATCTTTTTCCGAGATTCTGGCAAATTAGAATCTTGAAGTGTTATATTTTGCTCTGGCCATTGCGAATGGTCTAATGCAAGCTACACTGGACCTTGCCACAAAAGGTTCATGTTGCATAGTTTGTTTTGCAAACATCCACGCGATATTATATCTGCGGGATTTTCAGCGTGATACCAACGTGATACCAAGACTCAGAATTAGTTAATGATTGT
This sequence comes from Liopterus haemorrhoidalis, assembly GCA_963971575.1. Lineage (NCBI taxonomy): Eukaryota > Metazoa > Arthropoda > Insecta > Coleoptera > Dytiscidae > Liopterus > Liopterus haemorrhoidalis. Next base: position 28,116,833 of record OZ020616.1, read on the forward strand.
ATTGATGATACTCTATTGACCACGAAGGTGGGTTCAAACTTTATCCAAGAAAGAACTATTTTGGAATCTGTCGAATAATATTCTTTAAAAATGGTTAAGTTTAGGACGGTTTTGAATTTATGTTATAAATTTGCTAGTACTACTACAGGAAGTAGTTCCAGCCTTGGTAAAGAAATTGTTTTGAGGGGTGCAACACGTGATTTTGATGCGAGCAATTTAACAGAATACTTATGTTGGTTGTTACAAGATCGAACGTAAATGAAAGCTCCGTAACCGCATTCAGAAGAGTCTGCAAAGTCGTGAAGTTCGATATAACAACAATTTGTGTTTAAGACAAACCGAGGAATCTGAATTTTGCTAATATGTTTAAGCTCACTTTTGAATTGCAACCAACTGGTGTGAATATCACTTGGTAATGATTCATCCCAACTTATGTTAAGGTGCCAGATTTGTTGCAACAAGAATTTGGCTACAACAATAATTGGAAAAAGCAAACCGAGCGGGTCAAATAATTGTGCGGTTACTGACAGGATAGTTCTTTTTGTTACCTATTTATAATTTTTCATTTTTCCCACCGAGTAAAAAAAGTAATCACTGGCTTGATCCCAAAACAATCCCAAAATTTTGTTTGATTTGTCTGAGACGGTTATAGGACCGTTTAACTGCGATTCACTGAGTTCTGGTACATTACTCTTAAATTTTCATAAGGGAAAACCTGCACTGTTGAGGATGCTAGTTACGTTAACTTTGATATTTTTAAGGGTTTCAAGTGAATTAGAGCCCGTGAGTAGGTCATCTTCATAGAAATCCCTTTTTATAATTTCAGATTCTAAGGGAAATGTTGTCTTACATTCTGAAGCTAATTCAATCAAGCATCTAATTGCTAAAAAGGGTGCGGAACTGGTACCGTATGTGACCATATTTGGCGATACATCTTAGCTATGTCGGCAGTTAAAACAAATTCGTGAGTTCTAAAGCGAGCAATTATAAAAAAAAGATCGTCGTGAATAGTGGGACCGACATGTTGCGTTGAATTTACGGATAAACCGTTTTCGAGCTTACATGAACCGTCGAACACGACTCTCAGTTTTGTTGTCAGACTATCTTCCTTCACAACAGGGTGGTGTGGAAGATAGAAGGATCTTTCACGATCTGTCACTGTGACAGCTGTCATGTGTTTGAGGTTCTCGTATTCCTGCATAAATTCAACGTACTGTGAACATAATGAACTATTTGATTTAAGATGTTTTTCTAATAAGTTGAATCTAGCTTTAGCAACCGGAAATGAATCACCTAAATTAATAATATTTAGCTTGAAAGGGGTTCTGACCATAAAATGACCATCAGTATGGCGGGTTGTAGTTTTAGTGAAAATGGCCTTTTGTCAATGACAAACTCATCAGTTTTCCAAAAATTTTGAAGGTCGTTGTGTAAGGTTTCCAACGAGAGGTAAGTGTTAGTTCGTTCGACTGAACCGTGAAGCAAGTAACCCTTTACTATCCAACCGAATTTGGTTTTGTGGAGGATTAGTTCATTTTCTAATTTAAATTGCCCAATGGAAAGCAATTGATAAAATAGATTAACCCCTATGACAATATCTATATCGCCTGGCTCATCGAAACAGGGATCTGCAAGTCTTATGTGTGGAGGAATTTTAAAATTCGTTGTGTCAATTGTGACACTTGGTTGTTGACTGGTTATTTGTGGTAAAATAAAACAGTCAGTATTGACCTTGAAATTATTGTATAATGAACAAATTTTTACATTTGTTTTGAAATTCAAGTTGCAAGACGATTGATTAATCAGTACAAAAATTCAATACAAAAACTGTATTGAATAATACAGTTTTTGTTTGTACTTTTTCAAGATTAAGTTTCTTGCATACGTTTTCTGTTATAAAATTACTGTTTTGACACAAAAACAAATAGAAATAAGGAAAAAAGGATTCGACTTACGCGGATACTCACGCCAGTACAATACTTTACAATACGGATGTCCATACACTGCTGTTTTTCGTTGGCTCGTACGATCGGCGAGACGCTTGCAAAGGTGAGCAGGAAAATGGTTGTTGATCTAGGAGGATCCAAACGTTACCAGTATTTTCCAGGATCACAATCCGTGTTCGAAGGACCAATGTTTGAGGCTATGCTTTTTTTTGAGAGGGTTAATTATGATTTGTAAACACTGCTTTTAAATTTTATGTGTTTTTATTTTGACATACCAAACGCTCTATTTTTATTCGGTTTCATGGTTACAGGAATATATGATAGTAGGGTGGGCTCAGAGCCACCTATCATATAAACCTTAACAACACTCATGAAGATATTTAAGTCGCTCGATGGAGTTCTGTATATATTAAAATAATATATACAGTAAATATCATATATTATATTATATATGATGCACTAGAAAAATTAAAGTAGCCATCACCTTTTCTAAATTGCATACTTTTCACCATTCATTAACAGACTCATCACTGAAATTGTAAATGCGAAAAAGCAATTAAGTACTTCAAAATTTTCTTTAAAGCAGAATAAGAATATATTTTATTATTTAAAAAGATAAAAGAAAATAAAAGTCACATTAAAAATAATGCAATAAACTTTATTTTGGAAATTCATCTTGTAAACCTAAATAAGTATGAATACTACCTATGTAACCTTTTCCAACTCCCTACAATGATTCATTTAAAGCCATCATGTATCAAGAACCTTTCAATAGATAAGAAGTACTACGGTTATACAAACGAAGTATGTTTGGAAATCAGCAATGAGAATTATCTATGTCACGGACTCCACAAGATATAATAAGTATTAAATGATACACGGAAAGACACTTGACAAATGACACTTACCAGATCAAGGTAAAGTACTTAGATATATCTGCTTTCTGAATAATCGCATGTATGCAGGATATATTAGATTGTTTTAGCGGATCGTTAGGCTTGACATCGATGATTTCGCTGAACAATTTATTTTATGAGTTGCCGTGGCTCCATGGTAAAACGGTTGCCTACGGTGCACAGGGACGCGGGTTCAAAATCCCCCCCACCTCCTACGGATTTTATCTACCGATATTGTGCAGTCTAGGGTCGACTCACCTCAAGTATTTAATACTTAAAATGGGTACCTGTTTATACAGAGATAATAGGACCGGTAGAAATGTCACACTGACCACGATCTATGGTCAGTGGTCTAGAAACGAAGAACTTACATTTTTTGCCACAATACGCCTATTATTATTATTTTATTAAGTATATATGGCGTACTATAGATGACACATTTTAAACACTACTGTAGAACATATTGCATATTCAAATAACTTTAAAACGATAAACAATTTTCTTGAAAGTAAATTTAGCTGTATGTTAACGTTCATGGCTTTTAATTATTTAAGCAAAACAATTAATTTCACTTTATTTAAAAGAATGGCGGATACTCTGAAAATTAAAACCTCAAAGAAATCCCAGTGGAGCAAGTCAGTAAGTAATATTTCTGCGTTAAAATGGCATTGTATTAAAAATACCCTCGCGAGCAATAAAAGTTTGTTTTTGGTTTGGTTAATTTTTTACAGGATCTAATTTCCCTGCTGGCCTACCACAGCTGAGGAACAACCGATTAGAGGATCATACAAGCCTGTTCACTCTAACCACGATATACGATACCGCGTGGTCAACATGGCGGACACCGGCAAATGGCCGAACAGATATACTTTGCGGTCTCTCTAAGTGCTTCTTGTAACGGTACACTTCTGTAATGGCTTTAGGCGCTAGCAAACGTACGGTAACACAAGTACAAGAAACTTCACGAAAATTGAGAACGAAAATGTGTTTAAAAATGTTAGAAATATGATACTCCTCGCCGTATAGTCGCAGATACAAAGAACTAGGGGAAGATGGAGCATGATACCATGCTTGATTGCATTAAGATAAAAGTTGTCGACATTGTTTCGCGCGATAACGAAATATTAAGTGCTATAATGTAATAGATAAATGCGCTGAGATAGTGTAATCATATATAACGTTGACGATGCGCTGCCGATCAGTGTTCGACATGGACGACCTTAGAACCTGAGCTGCTGGATTAGGAATAACCACAAATACATCGCTGGATTATTACTACATACATATTAGCAGCCTCTAATCAAGCAAGCGTAACTATCGCAAACAAGCTTAATTAAACTAACCCATTTACCAACACAGAACTTAACTAAAAACAATTTCTACCGATGCTGTCACTCGCAGTCCAAAAAGATGAGTCCCAATGCTCAAATAATGTTCTTATCAGTTCAGAACGTATGATAATTGCATACATCTATTGTCAATTTATATGTATCTATATTTATAAATATCTGTTATTATTATCACCCAGTGGTGTAGCAAGTGTTTCTGATATTCTGTACAAGGTATACAATTTGCGTTTCTACTCTCAACCAAGCAGTGAATTTATTCCAAGCAGTAAAGGGAATTATTATTTCCAGAAAACAAATGTTTGGCAATGTTAGTCCACTTTTAAATCTAATCGAATAAAATTACTGAAAAAATAACTCGAAAATGTCATTATATTTAAATCTCAGCTTTAGCTTTTCCCAGCAACAAAGACAAGAATATACTGAGAATATGGTACATTTACATCTTTATATTCTGTTCGTATATTATAGTCTATTTATTATTTTTGGTTGTTCCTTAAATATTTATTTACATTTATGTATGTAAGAAAGACAATTCAGACAATATTCAAAAGCACTGACAATAATTAAATGATAAAAACATGTATTTAAAGCCGTACCAGATAATTTTAAAACTTTATACAGACAAGTACAATTAGATACACAATATTCTGTAAATTAAATAAAACTTATGTCGACCGTAGGGATATGCGATACTGAGAAAGTATCGATATTTGGGTATCGATAATATCGAATAAAAAGTATCGATACCGGTATCGTATCGAAACAAAATATCGATATTTTCAAGTATCGAAAAGAAAAATTAATATATTTTCTATAAAACGTAAAAAACATTTTATTCTTATAATAACAATTTAATTGTTTTACAATAATAAATAGATTAAAGTATAAAGGCTATTCCAAACGTTTAGGCGGAACTAAATGGGAATTTCGTTTTATAGGTTGTCACGAGCCATGAGAACGGACCTTGCTTGGGTTATTTCATTTTTCAGATTGGCATGTGAAAATTTAAAATTTCAACAGTGAAACTGTTTTGTGAGTGAAACCATGGAAACGAATGACATTTATTAAAAATTTTAATACTTTTAATAAAATAACGCATTTTTTGTGTTTTTTTGGTTGACAGGTTTATGTCAACCAAATTCAATATATTACATAACAAAGCAAACCAATACGCTTTCAAGGTGTAATGGTTAGCTTTCTCGTTTTCTAAATTGAAAACTAGGGTTCGCTTCCAGTCGGAGACAATTTTATGTTTTCTGTTTTTTTTTTTGCATTTTTATTTTATTTAAATTATTTTTTCAAAATTCTAGTTACATTTTGGCAAATGTTGCATTTAATTTTTAAAAGCGTAAATTTAATAACCAGTGGCAATTGTTGAAATTATAATTTGATTCTATGTTTCAATGTATACGAAATCAGAGAGGCGGAGCTTATTACTTAAAAAAACCTATGGAAGCCATACGCGCAATTTTCAAAACCTTAATGAAGCTTCCTATATAAAAAAAAAATACTGCACATATTTAGTAACCTAAATAGTGGTATACGGCACTCGAATTAAAATTAACAAACAATTTTTTTGTGGATTTTATCTTATAATCACCTGAAATGTATGGAAACCAAATATGAGGCCGAAAAAAAAAACAGATTTCGATTACAATAATTAATATAGATCATCTAAATAGTCTACAATAAAATTTAAGCATAAAGATTTTTAGATAAACCATGCAATATATTTAGGAAGATTAATCTAATTATAATAGTTCACAATTCTAAGAAAATGTAATATTTCAAGATAGGTTGCCCTGGCCGTTTGCCAACATATCTGCCCCTGTTAAAATTATGAACCAATCATCTGAAGAAATATTAAAATCCGTGCTATTTTTCATCTGATTAAATACTTTTTGAAATTTATTGCATAGAAAATTCAAGCTGTTTTAACATTTTTTTCTACTATATAAATATTTTAACAGCTTTAAAAAATATAGATAGAAATGATTAGAATACATTATACCGTACCATTAAATTTGCAATCAGTTAAATTCATAATTATTATTGTAGCGTGAAATAAAGTACTCTTATGAATATTCATTAAACAGTATGTCTCTTTCACAATGACAAAAACAAATAAACGTAACTGTGTAACTCAGCAGAGCAAACAACATGTGATATTACACTGAACTGTTGAAATTCTTATTGAGGCCTGGGGCATGGGATATTGGTTTCACTGTCATTTCATTTCAGATGAAAAGAAAAGAATTGACATAAACAAGCGGCTTTATGTTAGTGCAGAAACGCGTACAAATGCACCCAATATACTTATTGCTATGTTTTGCTATGACTCATGTATCCATTAAATCAATGGCCTGAGTATTGTTATCTATATTTATCATAAATGTGGAGGAGAGGGTTGGTTGTCTGTCTGCCGAGGGATCGTTTAAGAAAACAATCCAGTTTCGACACATCAGCTGTTGGTGAGACAGGAACGGTTTCAGGCTTCATTTTATAAATTCAATACTTATAGCTAGACCTATCATATTATATTACATCGATATCAATATGATCGATTGGTCTACATATTCTCCAGACATGAATCTCATAGAACACCTATGAGACATACTCCTAAATATGCGTATCGAGTCGTATAATAGCCCTTCAACTACAATGCAAAAACTTGCATTGCATTGCTGTAATGGTACGTACTCAGCCCTCCGCTCGACGGATCCGTTCGTCCGACTAACTAATCAGAAACCTGCAAATATTTCAGAACTACGGCATCGCAGACCGCCCGAAACATTAATAGTGTATTTGGCTATAGTGTTACTACGCAGCAGACAATATCAAATTGGTTCGCCAAATTTCGTACAGGTAACTTAAAAACCAAACAATAAAAACACCAAAAAAAAGCCTGGCTCATCGATCACAGCAGCAATATACTGCAACCAATTGGACGAAATTATGCAAAAACTTAAAGAAAAACAGCCTAGATTGGTCAACAGATTGACTTCTATCTTATTGCATGATAACGCTACACCACACACTCCACAAATGACTGTGGCAAAACTACAGGAATTGGAGTTGGAACTTCTTCATCATCCTCCATACTCACCAGACCTAGCCCCGACTGACTACCACTTCTTCTACAATTTGGACAACTTTTTATAGAAAAACAGTTTAATTCCGAGAATGCTGTAAAACTGGCCTTCCAGAAATTCATTGACTCTCGTCCGCCAGGGTTTTATACCACCGGCCTGAACAACCTGCCGCTTAAATGGCAAAAGTGTATAAACAATATGGGTGCATACTTTGATGAATAAAATAATACCATATATTTGTAAGTTATCAACCTTTGCCCTTTTTTTCTACAAATTTCATCCTTGACGACCTAATACTTGAGAAGTTAACCTCATTTTTGGCTCCACTATCCTCACTAAATAATTAAACTGGTCTTTATTCGTGTGTAAATAATTATAAAACAATTACGCATCTTTTAAAATATTTTTGCTATCAAATTATGAATTGCTCCTTGCTCCATTTTTTTATAAATTACTCTTATTAAGAAATTTTTATTTTGCCTTATTTTAATATTTCTTTTATATTTGTTATACAAGCAATAGCTCTATTTCGATTATATAAATATAAGTTATATTCATAATTAAATTTATGCCTTGCGTTCATTTTAAATATTAATAATTTCAATTCAGGGTATTTGAAATATTTTGAATCTTAATAACAAAGATAGTAATGAAGTTAGTGGCACTGCAAAAAAAAAAAAACTTCCGTCTGAGCGTAGAGCTGATACGGATGGATTGTCCGGTGCCGGACAAACAGATCCGTCGAGCTGAGAGCTGAGTACGTAGCATAAGAAATAAAACTGTTTGACAAGAAATCATCTTAAACCTCGATGTATAAGGGCCACAACCTCATAAGTTGTGGCCCTTAGGAGGTCCCGGGGAGGAAATACTCACCATTAGAATTGGTGGAAAGATAAAAGAGAAAAATAATAATAAACATAAAAATTTAATCACATTTGTAGAATCGATATTTATTGTTTTTTACATTTCTGGTTTTTCAGAATCGATTAAATTTATAGGCCGAAATACAATAGATAAATATTGCGTGTTCTATTATGTTCTGGTGTAGGTATTGGCAAAATAAATTGTTTTCATTGTTGAAAAATCTAGGTGCTTTTTTTTTGTAGTTGGGCGTAATTTTATATATATATTAAGTTTATAATAAAAAATAGTAATAGTAAGGGTATTAATATGGTGGCCGTAGCAGAAGTCGCGATTCCGAACCCCACTTCGAAAATAATTTGAAAAGTAGAAAAATAAAAAATAAAAAAATGTGTATTGTGTATGTACCAGTACAGGTTTTAAAACTGAAAATTGGATGTTCTTCAATTGATCAGTTCATAAAACACTCGGAATATTTCAGAATATATATGTTTATATGAAAATAAATCGGCAGGAGTTTATATTACAAATTGTTACATTATTGTTACAGCTGCAAGTATCTATTTATACGGGGATAATAGAACTATTCGAAACGTCACGCGGACTTCGTGAACTAGATGCCGAAAGTTTAGAAACTAAAAACATCTACCTACCTACCCTATTCACCACCCAGGTGATGAAAACCTATCGTTGTTATTGTTTCTGATACTGCAGTACAGTTTTTGAAATGAGTTTTGTACCCTTTGCATTTGTTTAGAATAATTCTTTTAGTATAATTTTACCAACCCAGATATTCATGATAAATAATTCTAAATGAAGATATCCAAACAAGGTTGGTTTTTCTTAGTGTTAGTTGTGTCTCTAATGTTTGTGACATGACATAATTAGGCCATAAGCTATAACTAATGATAAAACTACATATTATTGCAGTAAAGTACAAATTTTTCATTCCATGGCAAACTTCGATCAAAAAAGATGAAAAGAAAGTAGATGTAATGGATACAGATTTCAGTTTTAAACTTGTATTAAAGTCAAAATACATGTATGTGAAAAACCTCGTAAAATTTTAGTTTGTTACCTAATTTTATATTTAAGAATATATTTTTTTATAAACATAATTTGTAAATATGCCGGACCAATACCCATATTACAATATCTTTTTCGACCCATCCTACGAAGATTATCGTAACTCAATATTTTAATTTTTTAAATTATGTAAGTTAAATATTAGAATATCGTGTAATCTTTCCATGAAAAAATTTGCATAACGTACAATTTTGTGAGATATATATTTTTTTTCCGATAAAGAATATCGTATATTCTAATATTTAACTTACATAAGTCGAAAAATTAAAATATTGAGTTACGACGATCTTCGTAGGAAGAGTCGTTTTATAAACATTTAGCGCATTCTTCAACATTTAGCCAGTTTATACATTTAGCCAGTAATATTCACAAATTTCACGGTTTTGTAGGTGTGTAGTTGATAGCAAATTGTAGATACATATTTAAATCTTAAATTACGTTAATTTTTGAAGGAATAATCCACATGCTTCTATCTAGATGCATAAGCGTTCGCATCAAGCCCCGCTATAGCTATAGAGTTTTCCAGCTATCCAACAAAAAAAATTAAAAACAGCGGGAAAAGTTTTTTTTGCTCATTTTTTGCTAGAATCCTGTTAAAATAAAGCAAAAAAAATACTTTTTTGTGTACCTTAATCTACGCCTGGAAATCTTTCTTTGATGCCACATAGATAATATTATTTTTTGCAATGACACAAAAAAAATATATAGTTTTCGAAATAGCATTTTGACCAAAAATTCCTGATGAACAATTTCAGTTCTCATAAATGCACATTATTGAGAATATTTTCAGATTTTAAAATCAACTCTTCTGGGAAATAGAGTGAGGCGAAAATAATTTTTGACTCATTTTTGGCGAAAATTCCATAAAAATATTTGATTATCTATACATTAAGGGATTTGATTTGGTACCTGACTCAAAATTTAATAGCACATTTATTATTTCGTTAAACGCATATTTGTTTATACTTTCTACAATATGTGGTTTACTCTCTATAATTGTCCTATACGTAGGTCAAAGAGTTGTACAAGCATGCCGAATTTCACCTTCCTATGTGCAGGCATATGGCCACAATTGCTACTGAACAGAGGGACATACAGACAAACAGACACATGAGTTACGTTATAAGGGGTTTTTTGGTCATGCCTATAAAACCTTAAAAAGGACATTTGAAAATTCCATGCGAGGTCTTCTAAAAAAAAAAGCTGCGCGCGTTTCACAACACCTAGTAGAGGTGAACAAAGATTAGTATGAGTAGCTGTCATTTGTTAGTTGAACTGTACATTTGAGCTTTGAGTTTGTTTCACTAAGTTATTTCCTTCGAACTTTATTTATTTTTCAATATTCGATTTTTTTTACCTCGGTGACTTAACAGACTTGACCGAAGGGTCTGTGTGAAACTTTGCTTTAATTTGGAAACACCTAAATTTTTTGAAAATAGCTTTTGGAAAATAGTTGAAGCGAACTGCGTATTTCAAGTAGTTCGGACGTTTTAAAGATGGTAGAATTGGATATAATTTCTAAAATAGACGAAAAGGTTATCCAGGTTCACGAATCGATCCATATCAATCGATGATTGACTGTTAGGGAAGTTTTAGAAGAGATAGGAATTATATACTGGTGCTATAAAGACGTTTTGAGCAATTTCGTTAATCACAACATTTTGACTAATTTTGAGAACCACTACATTTGTCCAATCTCGATGCTCACATCCAAAAAAAATCATCAATCATACATACCTGCCTTGGCACCTAGTGATTTTTTTCCTCAAAAACTGAAGAGTTCGTTAAATACGTGCAAGTTTCAAACGACTGAAAAAAAAAAAAAAACGGTAAAGGCTCTAAAAGTGATTTTAAAAAGTTCCTAGAAAATGTGTTTCCAGAAGTTGAAATGAGACTGGAAGCGATTTATAGAAACAAAGGGACAGTATATTGAAAGTGATTTAAAATAAATTAAATTTAAAAGAATTTCTTATTAATAACGTTCTATAATGCGTGTCCGCGAATTTTTTGAATACTTTATATAACTGGACGAGAATGTGAACTAAAGATTTTTGAGACGAAACGATAACGTTACCGTTGATAGTTGATATTTAGTATACAAATTTGGATTACTACTGAATACAATGATTATTTATGATGATTACAATTTAAACTAATGGTGCGATCCGGTATCAAAACTAATGGAATGTAACTCAGTAAAGATTATTAATTCATTAGGCTGTCTAATTGAATTCAAATATGTTAAAATTGAGCAATAATTCTTATAGAGTTTTAGAGACAAATACATTCAAAAAACTAAGAAAATATAAGAAATTCGCCGCCCTCTTATTTAAATATTTAAATCCAAAAGGCTCCAAAATTTACAAAAATGCTAAAGAACTTTTCGGCAAGAATAAATTTGTTATTGTGTATTGTACAGGGTACAAATAAAGAAGTCATGTACATACATATGTATGTTTTATTTATAATGAACACATTTGTTACAAAAGTTCTTACACGTAAGCCACTTATTGATACATACACAACATTTATGATATGTGTCGACAAGATTGAGTTATTATTACATAAAATTAAGAACACATATCGAACAACAGCGAATAGAACATAAAACACGAATCAACTTCCAATTAAAACTAGAATGATACTGTTACGATATATATTTTTATTAAAGTTAATTGAGTCAATGTGAATTGGACGACTGATGTTGCAGGTATTATTAGACAAAACTAAACTCTATTCTTCATATAAAAGAATTAATTCTCGCTGAATATTCGTCGTGAACAATCCGAGCACAAAATAAAACACGGGGAATTACCGTAAGGTATCTGGTTAGTACAGACGGTGTTACCAGTCGCTAGAGCGAGCGAGATGACTACACTCACTTAAAGAAAGGGGATTCCCCGGGTCCATCACAGATTAAATAATAAAAAGTTCCGTGCTCATTTTAATCGGTCCGAATGTAGGTGCGACAAAAATATGAAAAGAAATGGTTCAAATTTTTAGTTCAGATTACAAGATATTATCTAATGTAATTTTTTGCCACCCCACCGCGCCCCTTACGCTACGCCACTGATTTTAGAATAATGCAAGTAGTCACCGGCTTGAAAGTTTTAAAAATTTAAATTTTAATAACTATAGTTCTTAGCTAGGCATTTTCAAAATTTTGACATTTTACGAGGTAGGGGACAGTAATTCTCCCACCAATTTACATTAGTTGCTTGGAGACAGTTAGCGAGACTTTTTTGGATCTTTGTCGTGCAACCAGAAGGAAGTCACAGGTGATGAAACTATGGTCTGTACTATGATATTCTATCAAATAATTGATATGAAGTGTGAATTTATAATAAATTGTGGATACATATTAAAAATAACTTTTGAAAGAATTACCTATGTGCTTCTATATAGAAACTCAATCTTAATTTACAAGCATATTTAATTAAAACCCAGCTATAGCTACCCAGCCAGTTCTTCAGTCGGCCAGATAAATATTGTAAACACGCTGTTGCAAAGAAATGTATGGCTTTCGAAATAATAATCACATCAAAAATTTATGTCGTGCTATTCTGTTTCACATATGCTTTACTCACAATTTAGAAATGGTACTTAAACAAAAGTGCAGTCATATTTATAAGTGTAACTTGAACGCCTAATATTATAGAAAAAAAACAGGAATTTTTAAAACCTTCTTATCTTACATTGACTTATATCTAAATCTTACAAAAGTGTCAAATTATTAGTAGACCTATTCGGTTCAAATGTGGAAAACTTTTCACGTCTGTCTTGTAAATAAAACCTTAGTTTTGGGTCATTTTTCTATTATTAGATTATTATATTCAGATTATTATATATGTGTTGAGATACACCAGATGGCAAGCAGTATGAGATGAATTCGTTCAGTTGGGTGATATAAGTCTTTCGGGGTAGTTCAATTCTAGACAGTCATAAAGTTAATACAATTTTAAGGCAGTCAGATTTTGTCCATCATAGGTTAGATTTTTTTTAGAGTGCTCGGTCTGGTCAAGTTAAAGTAAAGAGTAATTCCTTATATAAGATGTACTATCCGTACATATGTGTAGTGATTAACTAAACAGTTGGAGAATATATTAATAAAATTTATGGGAGACAATTGGTTTTCGGAGACGGTAGTGGAAGGATTGGTGTCCAGTAAATTAATTAGCCAACGTGAATAAAAAGGTTTCTTATGTTATTTGAGTGATTATGAACAGGTTTCTCGAATTCGCATTAGCTGCCATCTATCCGCCATCTATCACTATGTAAATAATAAACCAGCAATCGTAATTAAAGTAGATTAGTTAAAATAAAGAATTTAATTCAACAACTCTTAAGTCTATCCTAAGAATCAATGCAACCAGTTAGCGAATCCGGTGAATTCATATCAAAAACCGTTCGCGGATTATGGACTCATTATGTGGGAGACCTTAAGTTTGAGGGATGTACAGAATAAGTACAATTGAACTATTTCAATATATCTTAAATTATATCAGTCAACCGTGAAATTTCATTCATTTAAAAGGTGATGGTCGCCACAAAGCCCCATAATTTTTGACACTTACCATTTAAATGGCAATTATACATCAACGTCCTTTTATACCTATTAAGATAACAGTTCTAGATTAATGCAAAAACATATTTTCTAAAATAAAAGCTAACCTTAAAAAAACATCCATAAAGTCCCGTGATGTTTACTCAGATAACTTTACATACTGAATGACCAAACAACATGACAGCAGTCGGTAAGTGGTAAAATAACAATTTTATCTGAAAATGTAATGCTGAAAGTTTAAGAAGGATAAGAAGACGTTGTTTCGCATTCATGGTATAAGACTGAAAATATTTTTAAAAATTAATCTGAAGTGTGACATTTTATACATTTTAAGATTTTGTAGGGATTTATTAAATGTAAGAGGTCAACGAATACTAGATGTCTGACACAATATTTTTTGCCATGATAACAACAAAATCAACGGTTTTTTTAATATAATTTTTCGTCGATTAATCTATGGAGTAAAATATTTCATTTGATAACTTGCATTACATTTAAAAAATATATTTGTTCAATAATTCCAAAAATTTAGACATCTCTCTAGAAAATAATCAAAAATTCAAGCACACGCTTGGAATTAGTAACCGAAATAGTACCATTTCGGTTTAATTTAGTGTGAACCGAATACAATTGGATGCAAAAGCTTTTTGTCTAATGGCCGTTTGCACCACTAAAGTTTAAAAGTACAGTTTACTTAAATTGTAATTTACCTTAATCGATTTTTGTTTTTTTGCTCACATGTAATGTGTATTCAAGTCTGTCCTCAATTAAAATTAGTAAATTATATACGGAATTTTTTGTCAAACGGAAACGTTTGAAAAAGTTATAACTTCCAAATCTTAATACAGTGCCCTTTTATAATTGTTTCTTAGTATTCTATTTTCTATAAAATCAACTACACATAAATCATTCAAATCATATTCTGCTAATCTTCCAGACTGAGCTATTTTTAGAAGCAATATTATATTTTTAGTAAGTAACATGCCGAACTGAGACTTTAGATGTTAGACTATTATCACTGGATTAAATTAAAGAATAATTAATTTATTGAACAAAGTAAAATTTTCGACAGCTCAAATATTCAAACATTACAAAAATAAAAATGCGAAACGTCCTATGGGACGTTTCCTTTCATAATTTATTCATTTCAACTATATGACGATTTAAGAAGAAGCCCTTTTATTATACTGACTCGCAAGATCATTCACTGATTGGCCACATTTTCTACTGTACATACATACGTACATACATACATACATGCATACATACAAACAGACAGACACATTAATGATTTATGAGTTTCTTAGTTTTCACTACGAAGTCCTTAAATGATATTTGTAAATTCGAATTATATTACGATTAGTGAACAGCCGATCTCGGTAATATAGAGGTATTGACTCTACTTCGCGTAGCAAGGCAAGGTACAGTTACTTGTAACCTTTCATATTTTTACTACGAAATCTATTACAATTATTTTTAAAATCAATCAGTTGAAGTTTGTGAACATATTCGCATGTTTAATATTGTATTTCATTACTCGTACACATTTTATTAACTCAAATAGTCAATATTATATTAACATATTCAATTTTTATTTTACTTGCAAGTCAGAAAGATACAATATTCAAGTTTAAATAGGTCGTAAAATTCTAAATGTGCTTTAAACCCGTTTATTGGGGTTTAAAGGAAGTTTGAGTAAATAAAAAAGAAAAAGCTGCCTAATTTTTCTTTTCAACGGCCCAGATATTTAAGATATGGTCAAATATAACCTATAGTTAGTTTACCTTTATATATTGTCAATATGACTAAATATCAAATATTAATATATTATAGGTATACCTCAAAACACACCCGCAGACTCACAACTTATGGATCAACACGGAAAGGCCCAGTTTAATGAAATCCAATGTGGTATTGTCCAACTAAAATTCCATGAAGCAAGTCGACCCGATAAAATACCACCTCAGTTAAGCTGCTCTGACAATAATATCCAAGACCATTCCTTCCATTATGAAGAAGTATGAAGGAATATACCCTCGGATTGGAAAAACGGTATTATCTTAAAACTCCTCAGGAAAAGCGACTTAACCCTATACCAGACTTGGAGAAGCATTACACTGCTAAACATCATCAACAAGGTGCTCAAGCTGATATACTTTCCTGTATGTCAGGAAAAATCTAACTATATATTAGGGTCAAACAAGCAGGATTCAGAACGTCCCACTCTTTCATCGACCAGATCAACACGATTAAATTCACCATCGAGCAGTTCACAAAATCCCGATATCGTCTTTCTAGTGCAGATTCTAGTTAATAGATTTCCCAATGGCAATTGACTGTCTTGGACACCACGCCATATGGAAGACTTTACGTGAGAGAGGCGTCTCATCCAAGATCATTAACAGTCTGGTGAATTCCTACGAGCATGCTACGCTATATGTCATGCACCAAAGTAAAAATGGTGAAAATCCCTGTAAACCCTGGTGTGAAACAGGAATGTGTACTTTCCTCCCCTGTTATTTATAGTGGTTCTGTTGGCAACAAAGGAGAAAGTGGGGATTACAAAAAAGGCTTGAAGACCTGGACTATGCAGATGTAATCTGTCTACTTGCACAATCCTACATCGACATGCAAACCAAATTAAATCAGCTCATTCAAGAAACGCAGAAAGTCGGCCTCAGGGTTAATATTAGTAAGACCAAAATGATGCGCATCGGAACATCAAACACGATCAGCTTTTAGACAAGCTGGATATATCCGAAGCAAGGATATATCCAAAACAAGATGATCGATGAAGTTATTCTACCTAAAGACGGTATAACATATCTTTCGGCCAGATATCGTAGTCACATAAAGTTGGATTCGGGTCTGTAACACGATTGGGTCAGAGAAAGGAAAACGACAAATATATATGATAATAGTAAATATATGAAATTTAACTATAACCTTTTATACATGTCAAATACAAGGCCGCTAGCTCAGGCAGAGGCAATGACATCAGCAAGAGGTTCCACACAAATTCCTACAATCAAAAGCGGCAAAATTTCTTTAAGACGCTAGCCATTTCTTATGTGATTGACCGCAAATCTGGATAGTGATTCCCTTAAGGGACAGAGCTCTCGCAAATAAAATATGAACAAATGCTTAACGATTACTATTAATCCTAAGTAACTAATACGAGCAATGCAATACAAATTATTTCCAATTAAATAATGCAAAACGGCAAATTAACCTATTATTATAAAATATAAGAATATCTAGCCAGCCTCGGTAGCGCAGAGGTAGCGACCCTGCTTCTCGTTCTAAAGATCCTGTGTTTTAAGTTCGGTCAGGGCATGAATATATTAGTATTCAACCTTATCACCTCATCATCATTAAAAAAATATATAAATAAAATAAAACCAGTGACGAAGAAAAACCTCCGCCAGACTTGCCCTCCCATAAAAAAAATTTTTTTTATTTAATTTGTTTTTTTTTTAAATATTTAGATAAATTTTCAAAAATACGTCAAATTATGTTCTATACAAATTTTTGTCCAAGGCTTGGTTTACTAGTTACGAATTAATTATCATAACCATGGAAACGTAACATATAAGTATGAAAAAATTGAGAATTAAAAAAAATTAAATAATTATACAAAAAAAATTCAAAATTTTTCGTTTTATCAAAAAACGTCTGAAATAAAAGTTATTAGTTATTGCATTTATAGTAACTATTGTTCAATAAATTTTTTCGAAATATTTTTCTGTTGCTAAATATTCCCAAAAATCTTAAAATCGACACGAGTAAACTCCCATTTCTAGTCAACCGATCTTCATAAAAACAATAGGGTTCTTTCCATTTAATAGGAGAATTTTTTAGTACCAGAACGAATTCTCTAAGTTGAACCGTTCTTGAGTTATCGTGTATACACACAGACACGCACACACACATACGGACGGCACTTCGAAAATAGGTTTTTGGACATAGTCCCTGGACCATGAAACGTTAACCACGTTTCAAATCTCGGTCAAAATCTCGACATCGAAAATTTTCGCGATTATAATACTTGCCCCTTATATATTAAGGTCGGGCAAGTAAAAAGTATAACATCATAAACTTATCACGACCCCAACCCGCATTTGGGTCACCGTGGTAGCTGTAGACCTGAAACTTTACTCTTCGGAGTGAAAGGCCCGTGCGCAATATAAAGTAGCAGTACGGTAGTGAAAACTACGGCTTGGTTAGACCACTCTGGGCCGAAAAAGGAGAAGCTCAATAAATTCTGACTGATGAACTGATCACGGTTCGTATCGAACCCGCAGCTGCAATCCTATAAGAGTTCTGAAAATTCCCTCAAGCAACAGTATGTTCTTACACCATTCCGAAGTAAATAAATAAAATGGACAACTTTACTTCAAAACGAAATAAATAATCAGAATTACTCTACTACAATATTTCGGATAGTTATATACGATTAACATTGAATTAGTATAAAAAAATATGTCGCCGAATCCCTATCACACAACGCAAAGACAAAAACACAAGCTTCAACTAAACTTCCAACATGAACATGAAAACAACATTATAAATTTTCTAAAAGACACAGATCTACTCAACAAAATATAAAACATTAACACCTACCAATGTATATGCATATAAGTATTATAATAATCTTAATTGTACCTACTCTATATCTATAAACTGTAAATATTGTAAAACATTCCTACCTGGGTGTTTATAGCTAACAGCTGAAGCACCCATAAATAAACTTTAATTAAAAAAAAAAATCCCTATTATTAACTTACAAATAGATAGTTTTCTAATATACCAACATATACCAACGAGGTGCAACTTTTGGGACAAGAAGAAGAAGTGAACAGCCCACAGCACCACTAAATGACTTACGAACAAGTACCACAATGTTAAGGCTGTGCAACCAGAGACTTCGAATTTCACAAACACAAGAATATAAACCAACAACATATTTCTACAGGGCAGGCTATTGTTCCGGATTCCTAAATATCGATCTACAACCAGCTTATACGGTAGCCAATATCTTTCACAGGTATCTGAACTAGTTTCTTTCATAGATCGTCTGCATATATAACTTTCAAAATGTCGACTACACAGAAGGCCAAGATGTTTTCCAATCGGAAACGTTCTCGTTACAAAATACGGTTCCCATATAAATTTTCTGAAGAAATAATTGCGTCGTCCATACAAAACGCCTCCAATTGCGAAAATATAGCTTACATTGAAAAGTTTGGTTCCAAATTATAGCCACTAAACTTGATTCCATACAAAAAAGTTTCCCAATGTAACCTTCCGTACATAGAATCCACCATATGTAAGATATGCCCATATGTAAACCATCAAATTCTTCTTTTTCTTCTTCTTCTTTGGATACATAAGTCCTCCATCTTGATTTATTCATTGTCAGGTCTTGCCAAGTACCCTGTATACCAATACCTGTTAGATCTTCGGTTAGCAGATCTCTCCGTGTCTTGCGAGGTCTTTCCACTAGTCGACGGGTATTCAATTTTTCTTCCCATATCTTTCTAACCACTCTGTCCTCCTTCATCCTCATAACGTGTCCTATCCATTGTAATCGTCTGCCTCTGAGTTCTTGTGTTATACTTGGCTTTGAGTACAGTTCTCGGTTATCTTTGTTCTTACGGATTCTCCATTCACCATTAATTTGAATGGGACCAAATATTCTGCGTTATATTTTATTTTCGAAAACTATTAGATGTTGTCGATCTCGCTTTGTTAAGATCGTGGACGTACTATAACTTGATATAACCTGATCTTGGTGTTCCTAGACAAGAGTTTTGTTTTGAAGAGGGGACCAAGTTCAAATTACGATGCATTAGTAGCTTTAATTCTATTCGTAATTTCCTGCTGTATCATATTCACCTGATTTATTATGGTGCCCAGGTATTTGAAGGTAGAAACTCTCTCAAAAGTGTTGTCATTAATTTTTAAGTTGGTCGTGTTCTCATGACTGCGTCTACTAACAATAAGATACTTGTTTTTTTCATTACTGATGACGAGTCCTACTTTAGAGCTTCGACATCAATAAGGTTAGTTAGGAATATTACGTCTTCAACCTTATTTGAAATAATATCCAGGTCATCTGCATACCGTAAAATCTTATGGTACCCATTGAGCTGTAGACCAGTCCTTCTTAAACTTTTTGATGTCGCGGGTCCCCTGCAACTCAAATCAATAACCCACGGCCCCCCTAATTTTTGTTTTTGGAACCAAGATTAGTTAAAATATATACATAAATATAGTTTTTTACGCTCAGATCATTCAATAATCTATGTATAATGAAGAATAATATTTATGTAGCATTAAAGTTAAACCTACTCATCCTTTTTAAGTAATAAAATAATTAAGTGTTATATTTACGACTCTTCGCGGCCCCCTTGTGGGAACACCACGGCCCCCTAGGGGGCTGCGGCCCACCACTTTAAGAAGCACTGCTGTAGACCACAGAGGTTGGAATCTTGGGCTTTTCGTAACATCATCTCCAGCACGAGGTAACACAGCAAAGGTGAGGTGGTGTCTCCTTGTTCGACTCCAGTTTGAATTTCAAAAGGCTGTGACAAAAGGGTTCCTACTTTCACTTTGCTTACAGATCCCGACACACACACCATAGTCATCTTGATAAGTTTACTAGGCATGCCAAATTCGACCAATATAATCAACGGAAAAAGAAAAATCTAGATATCCACAAAACCGCTAAATTAAAACAAAGAGAAACACAAAATCCGTACCTAACAACAAGATAGAGCAGGGTTCAACCAATTTAGCTAAAAACTCATAAGATTATCTACGGCTAAGAAAGAAATTTCTAAAAATTCCAAAACCACATGGCTGGCGATAATTCCGACTGTCCCATAAGTCGGAATTATATGCCAATGATGGTTTATCGTCGTCACTAACATCTCATGGCAGGATTTATTGATGATTGTCGTTGACAAATTCTTAACCTCCAGAGTTTTCCTGCCCTTACGTTAAACTACTTGTCATGTATGGCTATTAGCGTTTACGTAGAATAAAACGTATTACGCTATATTGTTCGCTATATTGTCCGTAAGATATCTATTGTCCAATTAATGTATTCAGTACATTGCGATAATGGTCGCTCACTTGTATAAACGAAAAAGTTCATAAGACCATAATTTAATTTCAATAATTAAGTAACATGTAAAAATGTATTGTTAGTTAGGTTAATTTTTAAGTAATTTCAAAATAATTTAAGGTTCTTGTAATAAAACTTCTTGTTTTCTTAGAATCAGAAATAAAGTTATTATTATTATTGTCAACGTTTTCTAGTAAACAGGTCAATTTTTGTGCGGTGATATTTGGATGTGTTATTATGTTGCTCAACTTTTCTGATTTGGGTTTCTTATGGCATATTACTATGGCAGTTAAGATGTCGTAGGTTTCACTTACAGCAACATCGCTGTATGTACAGAGGTACCTCGGTTTTCGTCGATAATCCGTCCGAAAATAATCATTGAAATCCGAAAGCGACGAAAACCGTCGCAATTATTTTCATATGAATCGCAATCAATAAAAAAGCACAAAAACACTAACACTGGAAAGCAATGGAATTGTTTGGCTTGCCGGGCGGGCTAGATGCTCACACAACGAGAAACAACGCAACACTGCACACCACGTGGGTCGCGATACGCCGACAAAATCCGAGGCAACCGACGAAAACCGAGACAAAAATTTTCGAGAAAAATCGACGAAAACCGAAACTGACAATAACCGAAGTCAACGAAAACCGAGGTACCACTGTACTGCTATTACACGTAACTATACTTCTGTCAAATATAGTCATTCCAAACTCGAGTGTTAACAAACAAGGCTTAAAATTTGCAAACATAAAATAAAATTAAAAACAAAAAAAAACTGTTTGAGTTCTTTCTGATATGTATATATATATATATATACCTTGTTTGTTAACACTCGAGTTTGGAATGACTATATTTGACAGAAGTATAGTTACGTGTAATAGCAGACATGTCATATATATATATATATATATATATATATATATATATATATATATATATATATATATATATATATATATATATATATATATATATATATATAAGGTGGTATTGGTTTAGGTCTTAAACCATCTTATATATTATATATTATAACATGAAGTGATCGCGCCTAAACTTTGAACAGAAGCCTAAGAAGAGACACGTTTGATTATTTGCCCAACCAATAAAACTCTCTAATTTTACTTTTTAATTTTTTATGATCTGTACCTACGAATTTTTTGGGATTTTATGCTATGATATTTATTTTAATGTTTAATTTTATTTTGTTTTTTTTTTTAAATATACTTTTATGAGTTTAACCAAGTTATACATCAGAGGAGACTCTTAGATTTTAATGTAAGTTGCACAATTCTGTATCATACATTGTATTAATTTAAATAAAATTTTCAGCCCTTGAAAAAGGTTTAAAAATTTAGACCGAAATATCGGGTATGAGTAAATATTGAGTTTACTTTTCTCCACTGCTATTCCCAATAACTTTTACTACTTTAATATTATATATATATATATATATATATATATATATATATATATATATATAATATTATATATAAATTATTCGCACCAGATTCTATTGGATTTAACCACATCTGTTG
Source organism: Liopterus haemorrhoidalis (assembly GCA_963971575.1). Classification (NCBI taxonomy): domain Eukaryota; kingdom Metazoa; phylum Arthropoda; class Insecta; order Coleoptera; family Dytiscidae; genus Liopterus; species Liopterus haemorrhoidalis. The sequence goes on from OZ020616.1 coordinate 28,139,298, forward strand.
ATGAAATATTAAATAATTGATAAAATTTTGTTTCAGGTGGTTTAAGAGTAAAAAGTTACTACATAATATTAGCTCCCAATATTGACTTGACCAGTTTAACCTAATTCTATAAAAAGTTAATTACATAAGTGACCCTTACAAGTACCAGTATAAACAACGCTTCCAGCAATAAACAATATTCCTCACGTTTATCATGGGTCATATTCAACTCTGCTTATCGGTTCTCAACAAATTTACCAGAGGGAACATGGATTTTTGTAATGGTAACTTGCTAATGTTATCAATAATATATGAGGGTGTAGGTCGAAGCCCCAGGGCAGACCTCGGAACAAACTTCTGCTAACAGATCCACTAACTTCAGATTTGATGTGTAATTGTTCAAGATGCATCTATTGTGTGTCGTAAGTTGTCATTGTATTAAGTTCGTGCTCATATAAGGTATACCACATACAAATTCTAATCTAAATTTTGCTTACACATGAAAATTTCATTTGAAGAAAATTTAGTGCACGATGGAGAATTTAATAAAGCAGTCTCTGTATGTTATGAGATGTCTTGTTAGTTTAATGATAATATATTTAACCAAGTGGAGTAAGGATTTATTGCACATAGTTTTGATTGTCAATCCAGTTGTGTCCGTTAGTACAATGTTAGTGTACGTTAATATGTATGTTCTCTGTCTGCAGAACATACAGACGACTGAATACAATTGAAATGAAAATGCCATTTCTGAGTTCCGCCTGGAACAATATTATTGTAAGCGTTCACTTTACTCCAGCTTGAGTGAATCAACTGGGTTCAGAAATGCTGATGGTTCGTTCACAATCTCTGCATTCTGAAATTGTGCATAAGCGAATGAAGAAAACGGACAACTTTAACTGCGCCATAATAATGATATTAAATTTTTACTTAAAATAATAGCATTTGTCTCCGCAACGTTTAGTACTTACTCGGAAACAAGTTTTCTCTTTAATTAATGCATGAATACACTCTTCGCGTCACTTCAAGTGATGAGTGCTTTTATTTCAACAATTGTAGCAATGTTAAATGGTTTACTGCCAATTTTCACTATGTAAATGAACGTATGTAGAAACACATTTTACAAGATTACAAGTTTATTAAAAATAAAAGGAAAGAATGTGAATTAAAATGAGTGCAGTATGACTCTGTTTAACTTCTAATTATTTAAGATACTTAAAATTTCAAACCAAATTTTAAAATTGTTAAGTTTTAAAGAGAACAGTACTGTTTTTATAGGTAAACGTTCAGTTCATATGAAAGACAGATTTAATGTAAACCTATCGTATGTTATGAATTTAAAACGCAGTGCTTATCAGCACATATTTTAGTTACAAGCCATTAACTGTAAGCAAATTGTACCAATACATTTTTATTTTTAAAAAATATCGCTAATTAATTGGATTAGCATCTTAAAACACTATATAAATTTATTCTATTTTAAAAAAATCGCCTTTGAAAATGGTTCCTTGCAGTAGCTACTCACCGCTAACAACGTTATTCCTACTTCTGGTAGTACCAATAAGGTAGTATAACATAGAGACTGAACGAGGACAAGTTGTTATGAAGCCAACACTTCTTTAGTCGGGGAAACAGGGGTTGCCCCGAGGTGTTGTACAGTTTGCATACATCAATGTTTTGCTGTTAAGAATTGAAAGTAAAAATATATTTTTTTAATACTGTAAACTGCAAATTTTAATAAAATAAATTTCATAAATAATATTAAATTAACCTGAATTTATTAGTATATATTTAAGATAATTAGTAGGTTTCTAAATTACATACATTTAAAATACAATATGATCGAAAAAAAGTTTAGTAGGCCCTGAATTTAAAATGTAAAGTGGACAATTCTGTTAATATAAAAATAAATGAATTCCTTGTCTCTCTAGACACCTTTTTTTCTCGATCATATTGTATAACAATGCTTTAGACAGTTTCTAAATTTAGAACGGGCAGATATTATATCATTTATTCCATGATAAATTAAAATTTATCTGACACATTATAAAGATATCTATAGTCAATGCTGGGTAAAATACTTTTCTGATGTATTCGAAGTACTGAATACTAACAAATAATTTTTTTAAGGAAAAACTATATGTAACATTTTAATTAAACATTACTTTTTAGTATTTAAAATACTACATAGTTGAAATGCAGTTCGCAACTCTCAAAATGCAATTTACGGCAATATTTATTAAAAGTTGAAAGATGATGAAAAGGTAAAAAGTAAAATAGAAAAAATAACATAACAAAACATTCATAAACACAATACGGCGCCGGCGTTTTTCTTAGCAATGCTGAATAAAATAAATGTAAATTTGACAACTTGTTATACTCCTCGGGTAAATCCCCCTTTCGTCTCCGCAGGGTCTTGGCTTCATAACAAACAATGACGTCAATGGGTAGTATTCTTAATACTTTTGTCACCCACAGATTAGCTATCCAAATTAATTATAGAGCAATAGGTCAAACAGTAAAAAATTTATGTGAAGTGTGAATTTTCACACATTTCTGGGTTTTGCAGGTATTTAGTAACAGAACGATGATTATTTGGGATGCCAAAACAAATTTTATGTCAAAATATTTTTTTATGAATTTTAATTCAAATTATTTAAGTTTACCATTATTTAAGTTTATTATATATATAAATATATTAATTATTTAAGTACCATTATTTAAGTTTCTAAATATATGCAGTATTTTTTTTATATAGCAAAGTTCATTAAGATTTTGAAAATTGCACCTATGGCTTCCCTTGGTTGCTTACATCATAAGTCCCGCCCTTTGATTTCGTCAAACATAGAATTAAATTATAATTTCAACACTTTCCACTGGTTATTAAATTTACGCTTTTAAAAATAAGATGCAACATTTACCAAATATAACTAGAATTTTAACAAAATAATTTAAACAAAATAAAAATGCAAAAAAAAAACAAAAAATAAAATCAACAGGATTCGAACCCTAGTTTGCAACAAGTTAAGTTATATTATTAAGCGTACGACAAATCCAACCACGCCACGAGAGCTACTGATGTGGTATGTTACACAACGTATTAAATAGTCAACATATTTTAGTTAAAAACACAAAAAATGCGTTATTTTCCGAAAACATAATCTGATCAAAAATTCCTGTTGTACTATTCCGGTTCACACCAATGTACATCACTTAGAATTTTTTCAGATTTTTAGTTTAAACCATCTGGGCTACAGGGTGTGGGACATAAATTTTTTTGCACAATTTTGGCAAAAATCGCAGCAAAATAATTTATTTTGCAAAAATAAAATTTTGATCGTTAATCCACGTACTAAGGGCTTTCATTTGATACCCTACTCAGAATTTAAAAAAAATATTTTTTTTTTCGATGATCACATATTTGTTTATATTTTTAGAGGGATATGTTTTTTAGATATTTTAGTATTTTTCCTATGTGCGGGTCAAAGAGTTGTATAAGCATGCCAAATTTCAACTCTCTAGGTTTAGCCGTTTGGCTACAATTTTTACCGAACAGATAGACAGACAGACAGACAGACAGACAGACACACAGACAGACAGACAGACAGACAGACAGACAGACAGACAGACAGACAGACAGACAGACGACAAAATGACGGTATAAGGGTTTTTTGGTCATACCTACAAAACCCTAAAAACCTAGATTAAGAAGAAAAAATATTTAAAAATATCTTTTCAATTTGCATATTAATTAAACCGAAATAGTACACTCGAAATCTTTGAGCAGATCATGTTTTACGTTACCTACCGAATTTTTTGTATTGTTCAAGAAGGTAATGAATTAAAAAAAAAATAGTGTTGGGCATTAAATGAGAGCTCTTAAACCTAAGATTATAGATCAATCATTTGTTTTTAAAAATCTTTCTATTTTCTTTTTAAACCTTGAGAGAAATTTTTTATGCTATAAGTCCTTCGGAAAATATATTTTTTTATAAAAAAAAAAGAAACACATAATTTCTAGAGTATTGTAGGTACGACCAAAAAACCCTTATACAATCCCTCATGAGTCTGTTTATCTGCCTGCCTATCTATCTGTGTCGGTCTGTGTGTCTGTCGGTATGCTAGAAATTGTGGTGAAACTGTTAAACCTAGAGAGTATAAATTTGGAGAGTTTAATTCTTCCATATACAGTTTTCATTGACCCGCTTATAGGAAAAATATTGAGATTTAAAAAAGCACATAGCATTAATAATATAAATAAATTTTTATTTAATGAAAAAATTAATATTTTTTTAAATTTTGAGTAGGGTAATAAATTTGAAGCGTAGATAAACGAGAAAATGCGAAAAAAACGAAAAAATATTTTTGCCGTATTATCCCTAAAAATGTGTTTAAAATCACATTTCCTACATCCTAATTCCCAAAGGCGTTGGGCTAATATCTGAAAAAAATCCCAACAATGTACAGTGATGGGAACCGAAGTATTGTAACAGGAATTTTTGATCAGATTAGTTTTTTTTTGTCTTTGCATGCGTGGTATCGAAAGAACGCTCTTAGCGCTTTTTTTATGACGATTTTTGCCAAAAACATGCTGAAAATTATTAATCCATAATACTAAAATCTTAATAATGCACACTGATTTGCACCGAAATAGTTCAATAGGAAATTTTGATCTGATTATTGTTTTGAAAGTTATCGATATTTTTGCAGTACCATGCTAACGTTATTTAACTAGCTAACTGAACAACTGGCTTGATGCGCACGTATCTCGTAATTAAGAACACTTATAAATTGATAGATGGAAGTAAAAAACTGCATGATTTTTTTAAATATGTATCCACCATTGTTTTAAACATTTAGATACCTATAAAATTCTGAAATATGTGCAAATTCACACTTCACAGCATTTTATTTTTTTATTTTTTGTAGACTAAGAAAGTATTAAAAAGATTATAAAATGATTGAAAAGATAAAAGAAAATGGTAAAAATGTCCAAGACTGATTCCCAAATAATAAGGAATGCTTCAGAACCGCGCACCTTGAATTTTTCTTGGGCCAGGGCTCAAAAATCAATATTTTTTTAAAAAGGCTTATAGTAATTTTTTCACATTAATTCATTTCAAATCCAGTTACAAGAAAAATGTCCCTTAAAAACTTGTTTTATAAGTGTTGGGGGGGGGGGGGTACTCAAGCTCTTGGGTGTGCGTCTGGCTGGAAGTGGTGTGTAACTGCTACTTGTCTGTTGGGCTTAATCAAATTTATGATATAGGTCTTCCATGATAGGATTTACGTCCTCAATAAAAGTTACTAAAACAATGATGTCACTTTTTAGTACGGTTCCATGCGAAAGTTCGTTTTTTGTAAATACAGCATACTGCCACATACTTAATATTATAACAATATCAAGTATGTATTTAAATTTCACACACTGTTTATAGTTTCTACACAAAATCCAAACCTTTAAAAATAAAGAATATCACAAGTAATTCTGACACATGTAATCAAATATTGCTACATGCTGAACCATGTATGTAAACAATAACATGTAACAATAGGAGCAAAATAAAAATACAAATTTTTACTTTATACAAATTAGTGTATTAATTCAAGGATAATGTTTGGTGTTTAGAAATATTTCATTTTTAAGGTTTTTTAGTAGATTTGTGACGTATGTCTAGATCAGTGCTTCTTAAAGTGCTGGGCCGCGGCCCCCTAGGGCCGCGAAGAGTCGTAAATATAACACTTAATTATTTTATTACTTAAAAAGGATGAGCTTTAACTTTAATACTACATAAATATTATTCTTCATTATACATAGATTATTGAATGATCTGAGCGCAAAAAACTATATGTATGTATATATTTTAACTAATCTAGGTTCCAAAAAAAAAAAAATTTGGGGGGCCGTGGGTTATTGATTTGAGTTGCAGGGGAGCCGCGACATCAAAAAGTTTAAGAAGAACTGGTCTAGATTACCCATAATAGACTAGGTATTTTTTGTCAAACTATGTAATTAATTTGAAATTAGATTTTTAGAGATACAAAATTAAAAAGCCATTGTTTTTTTTTTCTAATGCTTTTAGAATAACATTAAAACATATTTTAGTATATTTTGTTGTCATAGTAGTTAATATAGACTATTCTAAACGAAAATGAATGTTATTTTCTTTAATTATAAAAAAGGTAATCAGGGAATAAATTAATATAGTATTATAATGTCCTTTTCCAATTTTTAGTTGATTATGATATGAAAAATTTTGTTTAATAAAATTTCTAGTAAACAAAAATGCTTTTCCGTACAGAAAAATGCTTTTAGATTTTATCAGAAATATGAAAAATAATTAAAACAAAAATTTCTTTATTAAAGTAATCAGAATACCGTGGAGAATAACATTTCAAAACCTTTAAAAAATCTCTTGGGCTATTATTTTGTAATTAGAGCTGAAAAAATCTTTATTGAACATCTAATAAAGTTATTTATGTAGAAGTTATTTTTTTTCTTTCTTTCTTTTGTACGTTGACTGCTAACTTTGGCTATTAGCCAGGTAACAAGGGTAGAAGTTAAGGGTTTTTAAAATTTTCTATTTTTATTTAATATTTTATGATTTAATTTAGTTAAAAATAATTTCATAAATATCTAGAGAAAGCGTCTGAATATTGGCAGGTATAAACAGGCAGAATCTTTACATCGATGGTTCAGTTCCTATATTAAGAATAGATCTCAATTAGTGGTTTGTAATGGTATTATGTCAAGAGAAATATTTGTAACTTCCAGTGTGCCTCAGGGATCCCACCTTGGACCTCTCTTGTTTATTTTATTTATTAACGATATCACTCCATGCTTCACAACTTCTAAATTTGTCTTATTCGCAGATGATATGAAAATTTTCCAATAAATAAAGTCCACTAAAGACAGTTTAGACATGCAAGCTGACCTTAATAGATTAACCCAATATTGCAAAAAAAAAAAACAAGTTATACTAAAATTTAACTAAATGTGTAGTTGTTACATTCACTCGTAACTTCAACACAATGTTATTTAACTATAAAATTAACGACACTTCGCTTGAGCATAAGAACACAATTAAAGACCTGGGAGTTACACTTGACTCAAAACTACTTTTCAACAATCATATCGACACCACAATCAAACACTGTTACAAAATGATAGGATTGATATTTCGCACTTGTAAACACTTTAATAAACCAGAACCTTTCTTACTTCTTTTCAACACGCTAGTACGTAGTAAATTAGAATATGGATCAATCATATGGAATCCAATTTATGAAAAAAACATTAAAATTCTGGAAGCTGTACAAAGGAGATTTTTGTATATATTATTCTGTAAATTTAAACTAAATTTAGTATGCTATATAGATAGACTTGCTTACTTCAACATGTCGCTTGAAAGTAGACGAACTCTGTTAGATATGATGTTCTTATATAAAGTTTTTAATAATTATGTATATTCAAAACTATTCATTGAGTATTTCAACATCCGCGTACCAGGATCCCATACACGATCTACCAACATGCTCTTTCGCCTTCTCAGGTGCAACAGCAACTATTGCATGAACTCCCCTATCAACAGAATTATGTCTACTTACAATTCCTTTAGCGAAATTGATATTTTTCACCTTAATTTACAACAATTTAAAAATGCTTTAAACACGATTTTATTGAACTGCTGAATTTATTACTGGTTGTTATGTGTAATTTGTATGTTATTGTTACTTTTGTAAATGTTATATAATAAATTGTAATTGTACCATACCTATAATTGGGATTTGTATCCTGTTGGAGTGGTCAAAAATATAAATAAATAAAAATTTTATGGTCAACTAAAATTTAAATGGATATGCTACGATTGCAAAAATTAATTCAAGTGCATTCAAATAATAACTAGTTCAAGTAGCTGACAGACTAGTTATCACACGGATAGAAAAGAGAAGATATCATATTACTTCTAGCAGATGATATTGAGAGTTAATGTGATTAAATCTAAGTCAGATAAGAGTGCATATAAAAGATCTTTGGTGTGAAGAAAACCAGAGTTCTAGGTAAGAGGGGTTGAATTTTATCATAATATGACCTCTTGAACTGCAAAGAATCTATATATTATTGTAGCCATTGGTTATAATATGGAGGGTTTGAAGTTTGGTATAATGTTATTACTGTTTAGAAGGATATTTAAGAGAGATGCATTTATAGCTGCTTCTTTGGGAAGAAGATCAACTTCGTTTAAAAGTAGTTTGCTGATAGCTGAATACCCATTGCCCTCTTCATTAGTCTTTGTGTGCATAATTTCTCTTCCAATTTTGATGTTTAGGATCGCATGTAAATGACATAATAGAGCCAGTATCACACCTGAAATGTAAATGGGCAAAACTTGTTGGGACATTGGTTGATTGGTTGATTGGACAGCATTGGAAGAATTTGGCTAGAAAATGATGCTGATGATCATTATTTGCCAACTAGAACAAAAATAAAAAATGTCTGTCCTGTTAGCATAGAGATAGCAACGATTTTTATGTTCGCCCTTATCATTTCATCCTCGTTAATTATACAAATTAAAGAAAAAAACCTAGAAGCTAGCTAAATGGATATCACCGAGGCTAAAATCATAAAAAATGCCCTAGATTGATCATATGGTCCTAAATAGTTGAAGGTCATAACTTTTCTTGTTAGGTAACTTTCTTTTCCACACTAGTGCAAAAAGAACTCCATCTTCGCATTAGTGTGGAAAAGAATTTTCATATTTTTTTTAGTGCATTAGTAATCAAAAGAGTAACAATATTTATTGAAAAACTTAGCTCTCACTAAAAATAATACATTTTCCTTACAGTAATTTTTCTGCAGCCTTTCAAATGGTTGTGAAAAACGAGTGAAAAAAACACTATATTTTGAATTTTCCCAGTTAAGTTTACTCATGTGATTTACTTATTATAAATTTTAGATTCATAATATAATGACCTTCATTTCCTTACTTAATAGAAAATATAATGTAAATGTTGACAGCCATTAATGCGCGCCCAAATGGTACTGAATTGGAAATTTCCGCACCACTGCAGTCGCGAATTGAAAGTTGCGTAATAGCCTAAAATGAACAATGACATGTTAAAAATATGATTTTTTTGCGCAGTAAACATTTACTTTTACCATAATTTACAGGAATACTCTTGCTCTGTTAAGTATCAGTTAGGTTAGCTCTGTCAGATGATTTATCCATCTATTGTGAGGTCTGCCTACTGGCCGGCAGATACTAAGTTTTTATCTCCAAATGTTCTTTATTGTTCTGCCTGTATAACGAGATGTTTAAAGCAGTGTTTCTTAAACTTATTGCCTCGTGACTCACTAAAATACTTTACCAAACTTTTGCGCGACCTTCTGGATACATATTATGTATCTGAAGTAAAATGTTTATTTTACCTATGGCGACCCTTTTAACATCGTACATGACCAGTGGTGGCTCGTGGAAATTTCTAATGTAGGTGCTGCAACCAGAAGTATAATTGAGATTTTCGGAAAGAAAATAATTTTTTTTATTTTTTTTTTTATTTATATATTTTACATCGGCCTATTTCTGCAATGAGGCTAAGTTATGTTTATTTTCATTTCTGACCAGTCCGAATCCCATTACTTCCTCATCATAACATATTATTCTCGCCCGAATAATATCACCAACGGAAAATCGAACCACCAATCTCACAATCCAGACTGTTTTTAGCAATCCAAACTGCACGATTTAATGTGCTCGGCCAGTCTGTTGGCAAAATCATCATTAAAATGGATATTTTTAACTACAATTTTTAACGACATACATGTTTATACATAAAATCATATAAAATATAGAAATATTACATTTTATGATTTATTATGCATTAGTCAAGGTATGTTAAGTAATTTAACTTTTTATGTGCTGAACAGAACAATCTCCATCCTGCATTTATTTTTGCATTTCTTATATCCATCTTCTGTTTTTGAAATTCTTTATTTTTAAAAGAATGTGGATTACACTATTTTTTGTATGCACACAGCACCATAAAAAATAATGAAATATTAAAAATACAAAAATGTCTGTAATTATACGTTCACTTCGCAAGTTTTTAACAGCAAACGTTGCTGAAAACAGTCTGAATTGTGAGGTTGCTGGTTCGATTCTCCGTTGGTGATACTATTCGGGCGAGAATAATATGTTTACATTGCTCCCATTTTCACAATCATTCACCCGTCAGCCAGGTATAGAAGCTCACCACCTGGCATCGGCGATTAGCCTCGTTGCAGAAATAGGCCGATGTAAAATAAATAAAATAATAATAATAACTGTAAACGTGTGCAGCCCTGAGAGAAGTTTACCTCCTATATTCCGCCACTTAATGCCAATCGCCGCGATACAATAAGAAATTGGTGCTGAACAGTAATGACGGGTTTTAGTTAAAAATTAAGTAAATGAAAAGAGAGAGAGCAAAAATATCATAAAGGTCTGTAATGTTTAAATTCATTTAATTTTGAGGGTGCTGCAGTACTCTAGCTCTTCAACCGCCACTGTACGAGACTCATATTTGGGTCAAGACTCGTAGTATAAGAAACTCTGGTTTAGAACCTGATTTTGGTAGGTATATCTAGAAAGGGATCCAGGGGCGCACACAGACTTTTAGCTTGGGGGGGGTCCAATTATACATAATTTTTATAAACACAGGAACAAATTTCAATTTCAAGTGAAGAGCAAAAAAAAGGTCCTCACTTATAAGTTTTAAGTGAAGAGCAAAAAAAAAAAGGTCCTCACTTCTAAATTTTAAGTGAAGAGCAAAGAAAAAAGTCCTCACTTTTCACAGTACGGGGGGGGTCCGGACCCCTTGGACCCCCCCCTTGTGTGCGCCCCTGAAGGGATCTTATTTTGAAGAAAGTCGACTGTAATAAAAAAATGAATGAGTGCGTAAAAACATGGATAAGAATCCTTTTTGTTTTTGATTTCTTGTTGTCTAGGATTTACCTGTTTATCACGATTACAAACAGGGCCGCAGCAACCCAGGGGTGCATCGTATCTGAGCGGCAGATTTTTGGGGTGGCAAATTTTTAAGAATTTAGGGTAATTAATAAATAACAAAATACTAATAACACTAGTACACCCGTTGCCAACCATGTTGGCAAACACATCATTACCTTAATGTGGAACTTGCTCGACGCCTCTGACTGCTTTCTCTAGTCATACGCCTTAGTTCATGAAGTGTATGAAGTGCCTTACATCAAGTGAACAGCATATACCAAGACGAGTTTTACTCAATGCATTACATTTACATTTTTGAAAATAAGGTAATTTAAAACATTTAATTTATTTTTACATTAATTTACTATTTTTATCAAAATGTATTCCAAAATATCTCAAATCAGTTTAAATAATCGTGTAAATTAAAAATAAGGTGAGTATTATATGTGGATAAATCTGCAAAATATCATTCACATCGGTCAAAGGATATAAGAGTTTCTTGTTAATGCCTATGAAACCCTAGGCATTTCTATATGTAATTATATTCATAAATTCTTAGAGAATAAATCTGCAAAATATTGTTCATATGGGCCAAAGCATATAGGAGTGTCTAGAGTTTCTTGTTTATGCCTACAAAACAGTAGACATTTCTATATGTAACTTTATTTACAGTTTCCTAGGGAATAAATCGGCAAAATATTGTTCATATCGGTCAAAGCATATAGAAGTGTCTAGAGTTTCTTGTTTATGCCTTCGAAACCCTAGACATTTCTATATATAATTTGATCCCCAGTTTCTTAGAGAATAAATCTGCAAAATATTGTTCAAATCGGTTAAAGAATATAGGAGTATCTAGAGTTTCTTGTTTATGCCTACGAAACCCTAGACATTTCTATATGTTATTTTATTAATTTCACATAAATTAAATACCAGCCGCTGCAAAATACCAAAATGTTTTTAGTCAAGTTATGCTGGTGAGACTTCGGTAAGCTTCGGAATATTTCGTTACATTTCGAAATCTCGCTTCAAATTTGTTTTAGACGACAGCATTGACGTCATATAATTATACTACCTCATTGGACGACTGGCACGCACGCACGCAGCCACCCAGGGACACACGTTGGGCTATTATATTATAGATTCTTAAAAAATTGATTTTCTTTAAGTCTTGTTCAAGTCGACAACAAGTTAAAGCCAGGTCCAGAATGACCGTTCTCCACTTATCTATAAAATACAAAACATTGCAAAAGATTTTTAATTGCTAGCGCAGCATGATAGGTGCGCGAAGTGTTTGATTGTGTTCTAGTATACACGGGATATTGGCGGTTGAATATGGGTACTTATGTGTCGTCCTAATTAAATACGCTAAAAAAAGGAAATTTTCAATGATGTACCGATGGTAAAATTATTTTTCTGCATGTAATTTTTAAATTCGACTTCTTTTTAAAGGCGGCTATGATATGGCCGCACCCGGGTGGACGGTACGGTCTTGGCGCTCCTGGTACCGAGATATTTAAGAGTTTACTTTCTTAGAGAATTTACCATTTACCTTGAAGTTGATTTCCTTTTGTATACTGGCGATGAGAATTACGTTTAAATATTCGAGACGTCTTTTGTATAAAAAATGTATAAGTATATTTATATAAAATCTATACAAGCAAAAAGTAATGTTCTATACAAAAACAAAAATAGATCTTTTGCACAAAAACTTCGTTTCCTATTTTCATATTCCAAAAACATTTTTCAATCTTTTTCCGTATTATTCTTTCACAATACCTGTTTTTAACTCATTCAATATTTCACTTTCTGTAACACAAAAAGCCTTTTCGCTTCATCCTTTAACATACATCAAAGACTACATTTTCACATAATACAAATCGAACCTAACCTAAGTTGATGCAATCGGTTCGAAGCCATTCGAAGCAAAGACAATCCCAGCAACTTGTGTCAGGTAAATTTAGTGTATTTGCCCTCAGAGGCTAAGCTCTTGGATAAACTTGCACCCGGTGACTTCTTACCGAACGATAACAGCACGTACGCTGATAACGGCAAGAACGTGGAGTCTCTTAGGTTAGGGAACAAAAGATTTACATCAAATTAATTACAAAACACTTAAAAAATAAATTCGTTGAGTTGAGAAGAAGATAGACTGAAATAATAAACAATCATTTAAAGACATTTTAAATGAACTAGAAGTATCTGAATTTATCTTTGAGATTATCTCCCATTGTCGGTTTAGATATAGATCGACAAAGTAGGCGTAAAATAAAGATTTGAAATTAGATGTCACATTATTTTATATATGTCACAGAAAATGTGTTAATCCAGTAAATGTATACATTTATTAGTCAGTGTATGTATGCACATTTTAATTTAATAGGTACATAAATGTACGCACAAGCAATGTCATCTAAATTTATACATTTTCACAAAGAAAAAGTATACATGAACAAAAATTAATTAAATGAACACTTTAGCTAGTACATGTAAACAACAACAACATAACCTATAGAGCACAAACAAAAATGTTTCACTTAAACCAGTGATTAACTCAGCATGATATTTTTTAGTAGTCTAGTGCCTACTTCAAAAGATACTGCATTTGATGATAATGGAATGCCATTTGGCACACGTGTTCTTTATAAAAATTAAATCATTTTGACCTGCAGAACCTCTTTGAGAATAGAGGCAGATTCAAGATGGCGGTGAGAATAACGTGCCAAGAACGATAACGATTACTAATTTTTATGATATTGCAAAATAGATAAATACATATTTGTAGAATGGACCTTTAGCTACAATTTTCAGTGTTGTACCCGAATATCCGTCACTTATGTCGGGTTGCTAACGTAAGAATTTTCTCTAACTCAAGTTCAAATCATTTGTTTTTATATGTTACAACATACAAAAACAAATGATTTTAACTTGAGTTAGGGATAATTCTTACTTTAGCAACCGTCCATTAGTGTACAAGATATTGTTCATAATTCATTCTGTGACGCAAAAAAAGTGATTTCCGAAATGGCTAACGAATTTCGTATGATTGGACTCGTTTTATATTAATTTAATGTCGAAAATTACGAATTTGTTATCAATATTGTGAAAATTTTCATTTTTGATAGATTTTCTTCCCTAATTCGGGACATGATGATATACTCTATTATTGAAAATCTCGTATATTAACATTTTGTTTCAGTTGTCCTTAATCTGTAGGGCATATCTTTGGCTACAAGAATATGTGCGGAAATTTTCTCTGAGGGGTGCCGAAATTAAGATAGCGGCCGAAATGTGTAAAGTCCCAACTTGCAATATACTTCTCTTTTGGATGGAGAGACACTCAGTAAAGAACACATGCAATTATTTTTTCGGGCACAATACAATCTTATATTCAGGAAATCTTTAGATTGACTCCATTTTCGAAATCTACGACTTATAAATACCCGAAATTGATATACAACTCAACAATTCAGATGTAAATGGCAAAATTCAATTTTCGAGCATTATTTCGAAAGCGGCTTCATTCGAGACCAGGTGCTGTGGACAAAGCTAAGCAAATAGATGCATTCTGTATATGCATGAAGCGTCTTACTTAAATGTCATAATTTACAGCCGTTCCGGCCAGATATCCCAGATTTTTTATTTCGTTTTGGGCAAAACCTGAATTATTTAATATCTGATCTCTAAATTTAAATAACATGATCTCTAAATTTTTTGACAGGTCCTTGCACTGGCCGATGAATGTTCAGCATTCCTTCCAAGATCTTTTATACCATTATATCCTATTTTATCCTTAGAACATGTTCTATCTAGTGTGTTAGTCTAGTGTGTAGAACCATTTTTAGTGTGATATCTGGCTACTGTGCTACTCCGGCTACTATAGTACCTCCTTGCACTATACAAATTTCATTACAAAAATCGGCGTATCTGTACCAATACTTGCAGATGTTAAATAACTCAGTCGTTGTGCTAAACTGCCTTTTATCTACATTTTATAAGCCCTAAAATAGCATTACTAATAACCCTAATGAAAGATTTTATGGAATCCGTTAATTAAATATCTGTTTCTTTAATAATTTCATCGAAAATTTGTAACAGAATTTGCAACTGATTTAACATTTCCGGGCGTAGCTCTGTAATATAAGCCCGACATCATCATATCAATATAATGAAATCTGTATCGAAACAATATTCGCAAATCCCAAAGTAATATCAAATTAATCCGACAGATAATGAATTCCAATTACTTTTACATGGACTGATTTTTATTTTCCTCCACCAATACTTCGCAAATAAAAGCTAATTGTTAAATAAAATGTAGAAATGAATCATGGTACCGCAAAAACAAAAAAATATTTCCCCAGATAATTTGATAATTTCGACGAGGATAGATTGAAAAGTAATATTCTGAAAGAATTTTAATATTCCGTCTGGAGCGGACGAGTGAAGTGCAGTCTCTGATTGAATTATTAATCGAATACCAATGGAAATGGCGGCCCTCTGAGTTATTATACTAATCCAATGAGTGAATATATTTAGAGAGAAGCGCTTGCCGACGTAGACAACTGCCTCTTGATCAAATTTCACACGACTGAATTTGTGGGAAAATATTCGGGAACGTTCTTGGCTTATCATGTTTGAAATAACTGAAATTTGTTTTATTAACTCAATATCTTTCCTTTTGCAGAACTTATTTTTATTCGCGAACTTATATTCCACCCTCTTTCTTGCCAAACAAAAATGTTAAAGAAGCTGATGCTTAAAATCATTACATTTTTATAAAATTCTTGAAATATCTTCTATAAATTGATAGTTCTATGAAACATTGTTCAAATATTTGATGAAAATATTCACAATATGAAAAATCTACAATAATAATGTATTTCCTACCGCAAATAATAATTAAAAAGAATGTTGTTATGTTAAATTGTTATATTATATTGTCGTTAAGTTATATTGTCTTTTCAACTAAGAGATCTTGTCTAAAAAATTCACTCTTTATTAAAATAATTAGTTGCAATTAAGATGCAACGGATGAAAAATATCATAAAATCTAATCAGTTTTTCTATATCATACAATTAATTATAAAGGACTATTGATAATAATAATAACGTTTGCAGATCATCTGTTACCTCTCTGGTCTGCAAAATGCAAAAATCAGTGCTGCTCGGATCGCTTCATGTTGTGCAGACACTGAATTTGGCGTGAGCCCATCGGTCGCACATCGCCAGGATTTGGGATGAGGCCGATTATTGGAATATAGCTCCCTCGACGTACTCTGTTGGGGTTAGAAGTTGACCGTCTCATCTGTGCCGAACACGTTGCGGGTAAATCTGAGCGGTACTGACTGGACTAAAACCCCCTTTATTTAAAATAATTATAAAAAACTTACTGTAGTTAACACAATACAAAGTGTGTTTACCAGAAAAATAGTACAATGCAATAATAAATTAACATAAGTTATATTAGAGAATATTTAAATACCGAGATTAGAATATAATATAGTATCGCCATACAATAACAATAAAATTACAATAAAATGAAAAATAAAAAAAATCTAAATTTGTAGAACGATATTTCCTCTATACCAGTGGTTCCCAAACTTTTTTGGTTCCGGGCGCCCTTAATGTACTAAAATTATCCCGCGGCGCCCCCAGTCAATACATTAAATTTTTCATATTATTTTATTAGACAATTGAAGATATGAAACTATAAGTGATGATCTAAAAAAACGCACCTCATTTCTAAACAGCAAAAAGGGATAACAAAAAAAAAAAAAAAAATTAAGTGAAGTGTGAATTTTTACACATTTCAGGATTTTGTAGGTATTTAATAAGTGTAAGAAGCCAATATAATACTTCATGTTTAGGTATATTTATCACATTAAAATCAACAGTTTTTTTGATAATCACTTTCATTCGTTATTTGAGAACTAAGTGCTTCCATTTTTTTTAAACAAAATAATTTACCAAATATCCTAGCGTTTTTTTCTATATTTGCTTCGTATTCAAGTCTTCATTAGAATAAGTAATATTTTACAGTGTAGAGTGTAGTGTGATATGGTGTGAGTAACTCAGTTCGCAACTATTAAAAAAAAAAAAATACATATTATTTTTTAAATATTTTAAATTCCAAAAAATCATTATTTTTTTATATATTTTAAATTCCAATTTTTTTTAACTATATATACAAAAAATCCATAACATTATTAGCCATAATTTAACCATGAATTAAAATAATAATTAATTTTTTCAAAAACACAAAAACTGCCATATTTTTTAAAAACACAATCTGATCAAAAATTCGTCTTTTACGTTTCCGGCTCATATCAGTATACAATACCTTTAATTTTTTCAGATTTTTAGTTTTTTTAATCCCTTTTAACCCCTTTGGGTAAAAGGGTGCGGGACAAGAACTTTTACACATTTTTGGCTAAATTCCGAATTACGAATTTCAAAAAACTATTTATCGGTCTTTAATCTACGTCTTAAGAGCTTTCTTTTGATACCACACAATAATTTTTTTAAATATTTTTTTTTATCAATGCCACAAAAAATCGACACTTTTAAAAAAGAAAAACTTATCTGATCAAAAATTCCTGTTGAACTATTCTGGTTCCCATTAATGTTCATTATGGAGATTTTTTTCAGATTTTTAAATCAATCCCTTTGGGAGATAGGGTGGGGGACAAAAGTTTTTTGACACATTTTTGGCAAATATCCAATAAAAAAAAATATATATTTTTCAAAAATAAAAATTTGTTTGTTGATCCACGCAGTAAGAGGTTTCATTTGGTATGCCACTCAAATTTTTAAAAAAATAATTATTTTTTCATTAAATACATATTTGTTTATATTTATTTCGAAATGTATTTTTTTTTTTGAACTCTCAGTATTTTTTTTATATGTGGGTGAAAAAGTTGTATAAGCATGCCAAATTTTAACTTTCTATGTTAAGCCGTTTGACTACAATTTCTACCGCACAGACAGACAAATGAGTGGCGTTATAAGGATTTTTTTGGTGGTCATACCTACAAAACCCTAAAAAGCTCCTCACTTCTAAACTAGAAAGTGTTCACACAAAAAAAAGGTCTTGGGTCTTCGCGGCGCCCCTGTAGCCTAGCCACGGCGCCCCAGGTCGCCGCGGCTCACAGTTTGGGAAACGCTGCTATACTGTTAAAGCAGAACTTCATCAACAATTTTCTAACGGCTGTCTAAGAATTATATAAAAATATATTACGTTATATAAAACGTATAAAATTGTAAAAGAATAGAATACCTATGGAAAGTTCAGACTTGCCGAATATACAAATATCTGGGTTGGATAAATATGATATATAACTTCTTCGTCGTCTTATCTTTAACCTCTAGGCCGGCTAATTTTGCCTTAGTATCAAAGGCCATAAAATAAGAAACCTCTAGGTGACCGGCTAGGAGCGCTACGAGATGGAGGCGCAGGAAGGCAATGAAATTATGACTTTTCTGGACGTGTAGCATGTAAAAATCATATTTAACTCAAATCGGTATTATTGGTCTTATTTTTCTTATACCTCCATTGAATTATATTTAAAGGGACTTGGGGTACCAAATAACCTTGCGCCGGCCCAGGTACCAACCACCTTTTTTGAGGTTTGCCAACAATTTTGGGAATTCTTGCAGACGAATGAACTATTTTGTTTGTATATCGGTTAGTGTCAGTTACATTAACGGTTGCACAAGCAATCTATAGGTGTCGGTGTATTGGTCTGTCTGTATGGTTATAAGTTGTACTATCAGAAATTGACCCTTCCCGGACTGGTTCTAAAAATAGAACCGGTTCTGGATTTAGGTGGTTCGGATCCCCAAAACCAGGTATTTGGAATCAGGTATCCGTAACCTGGTATTAAGAATCGGATATCCGAAATGATATATTCAGAATCGGGCATACGAAACCAGGTAGCCAAATCCGGATATCCAAAACCAGGTATCCAGGACCGGAAATTTTGAACCGGAACTACAAAAGATGGATGGGTGATTAAAAAAGGTATTCCGGTCCGAGTATCTGAACCGGATATCCAGAACCGAGTATCCGGAATCGGGCATCCGAAACTGGGTATTCGAAACAGGGTTACTCGAAAATTACGAACCCATGTTTACCCGACAACCAAAACCGAGTACCCGAAAAGGCTCAATTTCGGTTTTCAGCGCTATAAGCGATTAAAACTGGTTGTCTTAACACCAGATTTTGGATTCTTTAGTATATAATTTCAGCTGTGGCCACCACAGAACCAACAGTCGTCACAAATTACTTAAACAAAATATTCCGTTACACCGAATTTGTCGAAATCTATAAATGTGTATAGATCGGCCGACAGACCGACGTACAGATCGACATCACGCTATCCGTGCTTATCTGTAAAAATCTTGAAAAGTCCAAATTGGTGTGATTATAACACCTCCCCCTCTATATGTGACGGTTGGTAAAAATGATATTGATATAAAATATTATGATTGCTTAACCTACCTGCAGAGGGATGATTTATGCGTGAAAATTTGTAAAGTAAATATCAACTTAGTGTTTTAAAATAAACATAATATTTACTGATCTATGTGAACTTAAATGTAGATAACTGTCATTTATTTTCCCTAACAGCTTTACTTTATAATGAGGTGATGATAGCACACACAAAAACTCCCGTCCATTATGTTTTTTTTCTTTTTCGCTCTCCAAACGTTATCGCAGGTTCATAGTCCCCGTGCTATATGTGCGTGCATACATAGAAAGGTGCGTGCATGGCTCTGTTTGTATGGCTAAGTGTGTATGTGACTAAACATTTCGTCCATGATAACTGAAAATCCACTTAAAAGATCAGAACATTCATTAATTTCCTTGATAACATTTATTTTAATCCATTAACAAGCAAAGTTCATTTACATAATAGTGTTTATTTATATTATTTGTTAAGAAAATAGACGTAGCAACAAATTAAATTCACAAATTCTTTATATTAATTTTTGAGACAATTTGGAAAAGGATGTGAAAACAAATTATGAGTGGATTGCCTAAATCCAGGGCTGGCGTGAGGGTCCTTGGTACTCCTAGGAAAAACATAATTATGCGCCCCTAGGCAAAAACATAATTTTGCGCCCCTAGGCAAGACACAATTCGGTACTTCCACACAAGATATAAGATATAATTTGGCACTTTCTAAATTCAATGAGAAATTTAGAATTTTAGAGAAAAATAGAATTTTCACATGCTATGCATAAATACATAAAAGTAATAATTTCACGGCCTTCCATAAGGAAACCCAATCTATATATGCAATAGGCAACCATTTATATATTTTCATGAAAATCCAAAATTGTAACATAAGGTACCTACACAGACAGATATGAAATAAATTATTCAGACAGACTGAAAAACACACAGTCAGACAGATTAAAACAATAACAAACATATATAGAGATATAGACAAAC
Organism: Liopterus haemorrhoidalis; assembly: GCA_963971575.1. NCBI lineage: Eukaryota > Metazoa > Arthropoda > Insecta > Coleoptera > Dytiscidae > Liopterus > Liopterus haemorrhoidalis. The sequence goes on from OZ020616.1 coordinate 28,159,722, forward strand.
AGAAATACTGACAGACTGATAAACAAACAGAGATAGGGACAGACTAACATGCAGACAATTGAACAGGTGTACTGAAAAACAAACTTTCAAAAATATTGAAAGACAGATATTGAGAAAGACTAAAAAACGGACAAATCTACAGACAGATATATGGACTGTAAGGGTGATAATAGATTTATAGGCATATATGCAGACATATAGAAACCTACGGACAGAAAAATAAACAAATATAGAGACAGACAAATAAGTCAATTGACAAACTGAAAAAGAGGCAAATAGAAAGATTGACAAATAAGCATATATGCATACAGACAGATAAATAGACAGCTGCACAAGTTAACAGACACAGATACAGACGAATAGAAAGACAGATATATACGCAAATAGGCAAACTGAAAGACATATAGGCGCATAGACTGTCATCTGACATATAGACAGAGAGAGAAACAGACCGACTGTCAGATATGCAGTTAGACAGTATAGTAAAAAAATTCAGACAATATATCCAAATGAAAATTTTTGCTTTGTTAGATAAACAGAAATCAACTTTTTGGTCACACTTTCATAAAATCACATATTTAAAATTTTAATTGGCAACATTGTATGAAAAAATATCTAATAGATTGTTAATATTGTGTGTAATAAACACAACCATTCAAAATGTATAATTGTAATAAAATAAACAAAATAGAGAGTGCAGTCACTATGGGTTCATTTAGCATTATATGAAATCAGACTGCACCGCGGGACTAATCATAAACTAATACAGCGCCATGTATGGGTGATTCCCTAGGCCACAGGTAATTGGGTTGAGCGGTCAGGTTGTTCGTCATTAATTACCGTATCTATTAATTAGACCCTCGTGCGTGATCTACCGCCGACTGTACGTTGCATTCACATGCAACCCGTCCAGCTCTTTCTTCCCATCTCCACTCCGCTCTCCGTTACAACTGACCATCGATTTTAATTCTATTTATAAATGACGCTTATTTTTAATTAAAGTGAAAAGTTTTTTATTTGGTTAATAAAATTATTTTTACTTCTTAAGATTGCGTGACTCTTATTTTATTTGTATGGATTTATTTTTATTATTGCTTGATATATTCATTTATTGCTGCAGTAGTGTTGTAATTTTCCATTTTAAATCCAAGATGAAACAGAAGAAAATAGATAGATTGCCTGTCAAATGCTACAGTTTAAAAAATACAATCTGAAATCTTTCAACTAAAATGCTTCGCTATAATTGCTATAGTTTTTGAAAAAACTGATCGAATTGAAATATTCCATTTTCCTACTAAATAGAGCAGGGGCAGTGGCGTACCCAGGAATTTTTGTTGGGGGGGGGGAGCGGAAGACAAAATTATTTAAATTACGAATAACGTTCACAATTCTAAATTTCAAGTGATGATATAAAAAAAGGTCCTCGCTTCGGAAATACAAAGTGATGATCTAAAAAAAGGTCCTCACTTCTAAAATACAAGTGACAACCTAAAAAAAAGGTTCTCATCTCTATTTTTAAAATATTCTAGTATGTTTGTGTGTTTTTATTTTTATTTCCTTCCTTATGGGGGGGGGGGGGCGGGCACCACCGGGTGCGCCACTGAGCAGGGGTATCAAACACATTTCAGTCCCGGGCCAATTTTCTAACAAGTAAAATTCACGCGGGCCGCATGAGATTTATTTATATTATTACTTATTCTGTTTTTCATTTTCAACCATTTTTCTGAATATGTATTTGAAGCAAGTAAAGAAATTACATTTAAATAATAATTAAATTTTGCCAGAATATTTTCTTTATCGAACCACAAAACAAAATCTGGTCGCAATCAGCGTAATGGTGCTGTACACCCATTTTGCAGCAGTTGCACCCATTGGGCTCAACAATGACCGATGGCCGCGCTGCGATCTCGAAACGAGTAATGAGTCAAGTATATTTGGTTCAGCCGCAGCATAAATGAGTCAGCACATTATTTTTAAAAAAATCATCATAAAATAGTAATAAATTGTAAATTTAATTGTTAAAACAGACTTAATTAAGTTATTAGTGTACAATAAATAATATATAGTGTTAGTGAATACATATTTTATTTCTTTTAATAATATAAATGTTTCAAAAGTGATTGTCTTACTTCAATAAAGGTCATTTTAGCAAATTATTCAATTCGCTACGACCTGTATTATTTCGTCTACAACATAAAAAGTTATTTGTTTTCTACATTCAAAGATTTTAAATATTTTTACTCTCTTAACCCTATTGTCCTGTGTTTCTCACTTTTACACCTTCCGTGGTCTTCTTGTACGTCTATTAAAAGACCCCTTGACAGACCCCTTGGGGCAGAAGAATGTGTCCCTGTCTCTAAATAATTCTGTAACAATAACTAATTAGTCTAGTTGATAGCACTCTTCTCTTATAATTCAAAGGTTCGTGGTTCAAATCTTGCACACCCGGACTTTTTATTTTATTTTTTATTAATATTTTTTTTGTTATTTATTTTTATTATTAATTGTTTGTTATTAATGTTTTTAAATAAATTTTTAATTTTTTCTATTTACTTATTTATTATAATTAAATTTTATAAATTTTAACTGCACCCGGACTTCATTATATTTTATTCTTTATATTTTATTTATTTTTTATTATTATTTTTTTATTATTCATTTTTATTATTAATTACTGTTTTTTAATTTTTTATTTTATTCGTTTTATTTATTTATTACAATTAAATTTTATAATTTTTTATTTATACCTTGATATTTTTATCATATTTTAGTTTATATCAGCTATTTACAATGCCTAAAGTACGTATTGACTCTTTAAAATTACCGACACTGAAAAACGAACTAAAAATCTTAGGGCTAACTAGTCAAGGCAAAAAACAAGAGCTTGTAACGAGACTGAAAAATAATTTGTCTTCATCTTTTATTTCTACAGTTGATAGCTCCGAGAACTATGGTGAAAGTTCTAGTAATATTATGCTGGATAATGCCGAAATTCAAACAACTGATAATAGTTTGTCACATAACACCTCATTTTCTGATAATAGTATTAAAAAACGCCGCAAAACTAAATGTTCCCAAATAAATATCTTAAAATCAAAAATTAATAAATTAGAACTGTCACTTAAAAGCTTATATAATACTAATAAGAAAATTATTGAAGATAACCGTAAGCTTAATAACAAATTAAACAAGCTTTTATCTAAACCATCCGTGCCTAATGATGATCAATCTAACACCATACCTAATAAAATTAGAAATACTCCTGATAACCCTCACGACGCAAATAAAGTAGAAAATCTAAAATCAATTAATAGACCAGATAATGATAAACATAAATTAAATAATAACAAATCAAAGAAAAGAGTATTAATACTAAGTGACAGTCATGGTCGTTATCTCAGTAACTTTTTAAGGGAATACTTAAGTGATGATTTTACAGTAGATTCATATGTAAAACCTAATGCGCATCTCAGTAGCGTAGTTGAAAGGCTTCCTCATTTAACAGCCAATTTCACGAAGAAAGATCACGTGATTGTACTAGGTGGAACCAACAACTATCCCAATAATTTTAAAAATCTTAGTGATACATACACCAAAATAATATCACAAACTAAAAACACCAACGTTGTAATTTTTGCTGTACCCTACTCAAATAATGGACCATTTGAAATTAATAAGGATATTTTTAATATGAACTGTACTCTGTATGATATGACTGAGTGCAAAGCGCATTGCTATTTGTTTGACACAAATTTTTACATCGAAGAACGAAGTTACACCAGGGATGGTATTCACCTAAAAATTTCCACAAAGAAATTTCTTTGTAAAAAACTTGCCGCACATATTATTAAGTCGCAGGATTATTTTTTAGAAAAACTTTAAATGGAAACACTATTTCAATGTATTACCAAAATGTTCAAGGATTAAACATGAAACTAGATCAACTCTCATCATCTTTACCATCGCTCGACTTCGATATTATAGCTTTATCCGAAACCTGGTTAAGTGACAGTGTTTTTAATGCAGAGATTAGCAACGGATCTTACAATATATATCGGAAAGATCGCAACTTCCTGGAGTGCAGAGTTTCACGTGGGGGCGGTGTTCTCCTTCTAGTGTCTAGCCAAATAAGTTCTTTTAATGTGCCTCTTGATACTTACAGTAATTTGCTACCTATAAATGTTGATGTTACTTGTGCCAAAATATCTATAAACTCTGTATTTTATTTTGTATTTTGTATTTATATTCCACCAGCCATGCGGCCTAACCAATTCGAAAATATTTTTGGATTTTTTGAATCTTTGCCCTTTTTAAACGATAATAATTTTATTATTATTGGTGACTTTAATATACCCGAGTTAATTTCAAATCAAAATTCAAGAAATTCAAAGCTATTTCGTAACTTTATAACGTTTTTTAGTTTGACGCAATATAATAATGTTATTAATAAAGATAACCATGTTCTTGATTTGGTATTATCAAATGTTGATTGTTTAGTCTCACGCGAAACATTGTTAATATTCAGTAGAGAATATAATTCTCATCCCACTCTCAACATTCTAATGAATACCAGATTAAATGAAAAAAATGAAAAAACTAATACTAAACGTTGTGTTACTTCCCGTATGTTTAACTTTAAAAAAGCTAATTTTATAAAACTTTATAATTTAATTAGTAATTATGATTGGAGTCAGCTTAAATCATTCGACAATGTTGATATTGCAGTTGAATTTTTGTACTCGGCTTTATACAACATTTTTGATAAATGTATCCCTCCTAAACCTAGTTATAACACGACCTTTCCCCCTTGGTTCACTCGTCAAATCAGGTTAGATTTAAGTAAGAAAAATCATTTTTACAAAATGCATAAAAAATATCAAAACAATACATTTTTCTTACAAAAATACAAACAATTTCGTTCCAAACTTAAAACAGATATAAAAATTTCATATAATAACTATATTAAATCCTGTGAATCTTCAATTATATCAGACCCAAAAAAATTTTGGACGTTTGTCAATTCTAAAAAATCAAATTCATCAAACCCCAGCATTATGTCTTTTAATAATGAAAACTTTTCTACTATTCCGAGTATAGCAAATGGATTTGTAAATTTCTTTCAAAGTGTCTTTTCCTCCGTCTGTTCATCACCTTCCTCTACGTATTCTAATAGCAATACTCCTCTTAAGAATGTCTCTAATACTTTAGTCTCTCTATCATATATTTCTACTGATGATATAGAAAACGCTATTAAAAAAACCATGAAAAATAACTTATCATGCGGTCCAGACCTTATCCCAAATTTAATAATCAGAGACTGTGCCACACCTTTTTCAGAAGCACTCTTCCACATTTTTAATTTATCTATAAAAACCAGTACTTTTCCTTCTAAATGGAAACTGGGATGTGTCACTCCTATACACAAATCTGGTGATAAAAGTCTTATAAAAAACTATAGACCTGTGACCGTTCTCCCAAATTTTAGTAAAATCTTCGAATCCATTATATATAAAAATATCTACTTCAATATAAAAAATAAACTATCCTTTTCACAACATGGCTTTATGCAACACAGATCCACATCGACCAACCTTTGTTATTTCACGCATTACGTTTCGTCTGCTCTGGATAGAAATAATCAGGTAGACGTTGTATATACCGATTTTGCCAAAGCTTTTGATACAATTGATCCCCAAATTATCATTGAAAAACTTAAAATTTTTGGACTGTCACCATCACTGGTAGCGTTATTGTCGTCGTATGTTCTAGATCGCAATCTATCTGTTTCCTATTGTGGTCATACAACCTCACCTTTTAAAGTCACTTCCGGAGTCCCACAAGGATCAAATTTAGGCCCTCTTCTTTTTTAAATATTTATTGATGACATTAATAATGTAATAGTCAGTGAAAGATTAGTTTTTGCCGATGATCTCAAAATTTTCCGCACTATCTCTTCAAATAATGATTGCCACATTCTTCAAAACGACCTGGAAAATATCTCTAATTGGTGCACCTTAAACAAACTTAACCTCAATCTTTCTAAATGCAAAATTCTGACATTTACACGAAAATGTAACCCCACTATTTTCTCCTATTCGATACTCAATCAGTTGCTTACTCGTTGCGAAAGTACCCGGGATCTGGGCATCGAGTTTGATAGTAGACTTACTTTCAACTCGCATATAGATACGATTTGTTCTTCGTCCTATAAAATGCTAGGATTTATTATCAGGAATTCACGCACTTTTTCAAACATAAACGTTATCTTCACACTTTATTATGCATTCATTCGCTCTAAAATTGAATATTGTTCAATAGTATGGGATCCCATTTATGAGATTCAAAAGAATGCCATTGAAAAAGTGCAACATAAATTTTTAAAGTTCATCTACTTTAAAGTTATGGGATCCTACCCCCCTTTCGATCTCTCGTATAGTACCCTTCTTCATATTTTTTCCACAAAATCTTTAAGTGAGCGTCGTGAGTTAAGCTCCACAAACTATCTTAAAAAATTAGCATCAAATCTAATTGACGATCCACTTTCCTTTCAACAATTAAATTTCCACATCCCATCTTTCCGTACAAGGCATTCCTCACTTTTTTATCTTCCCCAGGCACATACCAATCTATTCCTCAAATCCCCATTGAACAGGATGTGTTCATATTACGAGCAGAATACAAAAATTGAACTGTTCTAATAATTCTAATAATTCTAATAATTTTCATATAAAGTTCTATAAATTTATTCATTTTTGTGTATTATGATTTTTTATGTTTAATAGTTTTTAATTTTTAAGTCTTAATATTGTTAATTATGTTCCTGTCCAATTTTGGCTATGCTGTTGGGACAGATGTATTAAATAAATAAATAAATAAATAAATAAATAATGTGAAAATTTTCCTTATTTGTTTACATGTTAAATATTAATAAGTAAACAATATTGATGTAATTTGTAGCTCCGAAATGCTTTGAGCACACCTTCATAGTTTTTGTCATATTTTTTTTTCGTATTTAGAGAAGGAATGAACTAATCAGTTTCGTTTGGGCCGAGTGAGCCGATAGGTTTCTTAGTTGTGATCATGGCGACGAATTTTGCGTTTCGAAACGACGAAAGTTCGATGACGAAGGAAAGAAAAAGGTTTTCTTGGTCATACCAACTAAAATCCTAAAATTATGATTGTTTATTTTGATTATTATAAACTGCTCGAACTATACTAATATTTTACATAAAGGTCAAAATTTTAACATTCTTTCAATATTATGCATGAGTGGGTTAGGGTAGGAGTAGTTTTTTTTTATATTTTTAATTTTTTATGAATGTAAAATTAATAAGTTTTTACTGCCATAATACTCATAATACTCTTTTTTTTTAAATTTAGAATATTAAAATTTAATTTTGTTTTGTATTATATAATATAATGTTAACTTTTGTGTATATGTTATTCATTCCTCCTACACGCAGGTGGGATGGATATTAAAATAGGAGGTTTGGGTCAGCAATGTAAAATTATAGATTATGATGGTACTTATTTTTAGGGTTTTGTAGGTATGACCAAAAAACCCTTATACCGTCATTTTGTCGTCTGTCTGTCTGTCTGTTCGGTAAAAATTCTAGCCAAACGGCTAAACCTAGAGAGTTAAAATTTGGCATGCTAATACATCTCTTTGACCCGCCTATAGGAAAAATACCAAAACCTCTAAAAACATACCCCCCTAAAAATATAATAAAATATGTGCTCATCGAAGCAAAAAAAAAATATTTTTTTAAAATTTTGAATAGGGTATCAAATGAAAGCCCTTAGAACGTGGATTAACGATCAAAATTTTATTTTTGCAAAATAAATTATTTTGAAACGATTTTTGACAAAATTGTGCAAAAAAAAATTTTTTTGTCTCACACCTTTAGCCCAGATGGTTTAAACTAAAAATCTGAAAAATTTCTAAGTAATGTACAATGGTGTGAACCGAAATAGCACAACAGGAATTTTTGATCACATTATGTTTTCGGAAAATAACGCGTTTTTTGTGTTTTTTTGTTGACGATGCAAAAGTTATAGTTATGTAACATACTATACGAGAAGGTGTATCCTGGTCTAATGGTTAGCTTACTTTTTATTTTGTTTAAATTATTTTGTCAAAATTCTAGTTATATTTTGGCAAATATTTAATTTTTAAGAGCGTAAATTTAATAGCTAGTTGGAATTGTTGGAATTATATTTTCATTTTATGTGTCATGTATACGAAACCAGAGGAGCGGAACATATGACTTAAAACAACCAATGGAAGCCATAGGCGCCATTTTAAAAATCCTAATGAAAATTGCTATATAAAAAAATACTGCACATATTTAGAAACCTAAATAATGGTATTTTAAAATAAAATTTGTTTTTAAAGCTCTTAGTTTAACAGACGATAAATTATTTAAAAAATATCGTTCATTTTGCCGTGATTACTACAAACCAAAATTTGTTCTACACACTCAGCCTTCACTTATTACGTACTTGCGAAACCCTGCAATTTGTGAAAATTCACACTTCACATCAATTTTTTAATAACTTAACAGGTTGTATCTGCAATAAACATGTAAATAATTTACAAGTTATAAAATCTGCTAAAATACAATTTATGTAATTTCGGATAGTTAATAAATCGATATCAAAGAAACGTTTTCCAGTCAGTACACAGCTTTAATTACCTAGGAGTGACTATAACAAATAACGTTGATGAAAACGCTAAACTTGAGGCAAGAATAATGAAAGGAAGTAGATGTTTAGGAGGAGTGTCAAGCATCATAAGCTCAAATAGGATTTCAAAAGCAGCTAAAGTAAGAATATACAAAACAGTAATAAGACCTAGAGTACTGTATGGATGTGAACTATGGATATTGAACAAAACGTTTCAAAATAAACTGGAAATTTGGGAAAGGAAAGATTTAAGGAAAATTGATGGAGAAATTTGGGTCAACAAACAAAGAAAATATGGAACTATATAACGAACCAAATATAATAGGCGTCATAAAGGCACAAATATTACGGTGGCTAGGACATTTGTTGCGGATGGAAGACAATAGAGTGGTAAAATCAGTGTTTAAAGATGGAGTGAGCACAAAAAAAGGAGAGGCAGACCTAAACAGAAGTGACTAAAATACCACCTATAGTAATAGTGGCATTTCGTGTGAAATATTGTGAAAAGTGACTTGAAAAGTAACCAACTGGGAAGTAAAGTCACAAAATAGGAAACTATGGAGGACAATAATATATATATCAAAGAATTGATATAAATGAAACTGTTAACATTTCTTCCAGTGTTATTTGATTATCATCATCGGTTTTAGGAGTTCTGCTTAATTTTACTGTCATAATTCGTAGCATTTTTATGTTTTAAAATTCTAGAACAAACAAATCCATCATTAATTCATATAAAAATATATGTGCAGGAGGGACGGCTAATTTTGTTCTAATCGACCCCTAAAGGGGTGAATCTACAATCAGGGTGAATTATAGAACCCTTCGCATCTTCTGTGTTTATTGTGCTATAACATTCTTTTTTGGCATATAGGTGTCTTTTTAAAATATTTAGAAAGTGTTTTGACCGTTTATTTAAATTTCACCCCTAAAGGGGTAAATTAGAATTTTTTTTATTCGATAAAATTTCGTCTAGACAAAGAAACATAAAATTGGGGAGTATATCCCTTTTATGACTTAAGAACCCCCTAAGAAATGATTTCTGTAAATTCAACCCCTAAGGGGTGAAATGGGGTAAAATGTGTTTTCACGGATTCCTCAATATCTCACAGGTCCAATAATATATCGCCTTCATTTTTGCTTATAAATATTATCCATATAAATGTTGAAAAACTTATTTCAGGATTTTGTCCTATTCATCCCCTAAAAGGATGAATCTACAATCAGGGAGAATTATAGAACCCGACGTATTTCCTGTGTTTGTTGAGTTATTAAATTCCTATTTGGCATATAGATGTCTTTTTAAATGGTTTTGACAGTTTTTCAAATTTTCACCCCTAAAGGGGTAAAAGGATATTTTTTATTGATAGAACATCCCTTGGATGTAGATACATGATATTCGCAAAGCATATACCCCCCATGAGGTAATCATACACTAAGACGCGAGTTTTCGAAATTCAAACCCTAAAAAGTGAAAAGGGGTGAAATGTGATTTCAAAGATTCCTCAATACCTCTTAAGACCAATAAGATATCGTCATGGATTTTGCTTACAACGATTACCCATACAAATGCCGAAAAACTTATTTCAGGATGTTGTCCGAATCAACCCCTATAGGGGTCTACAATCAGGGTGAATTATACAACCCTTCGTATTTCCTGTGTTTATTGAGTTATAACAATCTTTTTTTGGCATATCGGTGTCTTTTTAAAATATCTCGAAATGGTTTTTACAGTTTTTAAAAATTTCACCCCTTAAGGGGTAAATGGGTATTTTTTACTCGATAGAACGTCCTCTGGACAATATACATGAAATTCGTAAAGTATATTCCCTGTATGACGTAAGTTCCCACTAAGACGGTATTTTTCGAAATTCAACCCCTAAGGGCTGAAGTGTAATATCAAGGATTCCTTAATATCTCTTAGTACAAATAAGATATCGACTTGGCTTTTGCTTATAAAGATTAACCATACAAATGCCGAAAATTTTATTTCTGGATTCTTTCCTAATCAACCCCTAAAGGGGTAAATCTATAATCGGGGTGAATTATACAACCCGTCGTATTTCCAGTGTTTATTAAGTTACTACCTGAGTACCCGTGCTTCGCTACGGTTTATTGACGGTTTGCCATCATCGTGCAATTATTATAAGTCATGGTTCTTTATAGATCACATTGCTAACTCTCTCCTCAGGTGTAGATTCATCCCGGTAGAAGCTCATTAGTGTAAAATTCGTAGTTTGTTTCTAAACATGTGCACGGGTAACTTTTATAAGCAAAAACCTATTCGGACAACATCCTGAAATAAGTTTTTCGGCATTTGTATGGGTAATCTTTGTAAGCAAAATCCAAGACGATATCTTATTGATCCTAAGAGGTATTGAGGAATCCTTGAAGTCATATTTCACCCCTTTTCACTTCTTAGGGGTGGAATTTCGAAAAATTCCGTCTTAGTGGGTGCTTACGTCATAGAGGGACTATACTTCACGAATTTTATTTACCTATGTCCAAGGGATGTTCAATCGAATACAAAATTCCCATTTACCCCTTAAGGGTGAAATTTTAAAAACTGTCCATACCATTTCGAGATATTTTGAAGACACCTATATGCCAAAAGGAATTTTATAACTCAACAAACACAGGGAATATGGTGGGTTGTATAATTAACCCTGTTCAGAAATTCAACACTTTAGGGGTGGATTAGAACAAAATCCCGAAATATGTTTTTCAACATTTATATGGGTAATCTTTGTAAGTAAAAACCAAGACAATATCTTATTGGTCCGTAGAGATATTTAGGAATCCTTGAAATTACATTTCACCCCTTAGGGGTTGAATTTCGAAAAATCCCGTCTTAGTGTATGCTTACCTCATGGAGGGAATATACTTTGCGAATATCATGTATCTATGTCCAAGGGATGTTCTATCAAATAAAAAATATCCTTTTACCTAAAAATTTTGAAAAACTATCAAAACCATTTCGACATATTTTAAAAAGACAATCTATATGCTAAATAGGAATTTAATAACTCAACAAACACAGGAAATACGTCGGGTTCTATAATTCTCCCTGATTGTAGATTCACCATATTAGGGGATGAATAGGACAAAATCCTGAAATAAGTTTTTCAACATTTATATGGATAATATTTATAAGCAAAAATGAAGGCGATATATTATTGGACCTGTGAGATATTGAGGAATCCGTGAAAACACATTTTACCCCATTTCACCCCTTAGGGGTTGAATTTACAGAAATCATTTCTTAGGGGGTTCTTAAGTCATAAAAGGGATATACTCCCCGAATTTTATGTTTCTTTGTCTAGACGAAATTCTATCGAATAAAAAATACCAATTTACCCCTTTAGGGGTAGAATTTAAAAAAACGGTCAAAACTCTTTCTAAATATTTTAAAAAGACACCTATATGCCAAAAAGGAATGTTATAACACAATAAACATAGAAGATGCGAAGGGTTCTATAATTCACCCTGATTGTAGATTCACCCCTTTAGAGGTCGTTTAGAACAAAATCCTGAAATAAGTTTTTTAATATTTACATGAGTAATCTTTGTAAGCCAAAACCAAGTCGATATCTTATTGGACCTAAGAGATATTAAGGAAACTGTGAAGCCACATTTTACCTCTTTTAACCCCCTTTTCACCCACTTAGAGGATGAGTTTCGAAAAATCCGTTCTTAGTGGGTGCTTACGTCATGGAGGGAATATACTCGCCGAATTTCATGATTGTAGATTCAGTGGTTTGGGCTGGGCGTTGATTATGAGTAGGTAGCTTAGTTACGATTTTATATATATAGATAACATTCATTTTTGGCACACCGGTGTCTTTTTTAAATATCTCGAGATAGTTTTGACAGTCTTTTAAAATATCACATCTAAATGTAAATGGGGGGGGGGGGTATAAATGGGTATTTATATTCGATAAAACTTCCCTTGGCTATAGAGACATGAAATTCGGGAAGTATATTCCTTCCGTGATGCAAGCACCCACTATGAAGAGATTTTTCGAAATTCGAGCCCTATGGGGTGAAATGTGATTTGAAGAATTCCTCAATATATCTTAGGACCAATACAAATATACCAAGGTTACCCATAAAAAATTTTGAAACAGTAATTCAGGACTTTGCCCTAATCAACCCCTAAAGTGGTAAATCTACATTTGGGGTGAATTATAGAAACCTTTGTATTTCCTGAGTTATAACATTCCATTTTGGTACATAATTTTCTATTTATAATATTGAAAAAGCGTTTTGAAAGATTTTTAAATTTAATCCCTAAAGGGGTAAATTGGTATTTTTTATTTGAAAGAATGTCCCTTGACATAGAGATATGAAATTCAGGAAATATATTCCCTCCATGTCGAAAGCACCCTCTTATATGGAATTTTTCGAAATTCGACCCCTAGGGGATGAAAAGTGATAAAATGTTTTTCCTCGGATTCTTCATTATCTCTTAGGTCATATGGTATATTGATTTGGATTTTGCTTACAATGTTATCCGTATATGTGTTTAAAAATTAAATTCAAGATTTTTCTCTAATCATCAATCTCTAAAGGGGCAATTCTAGATTCGGGGTGAATTATAGAACCCTTTGTAGCTTCTGTCTGTTGTACTATAACTATGTTGTACTTTTTCGCATTTAGGTGTCATTTTAATATCATTAGTTTCAAGATAATTTCATTTTGACCGGTTTTTTTATATATATATATTTCACCCCTAAATTGCATTTTTTATATTTTCCTGAATTTCATTGGTACATTGGTATTTTTTAGTAGGCAATTGAAATTTGGGGACTATATTTCTTCCATGACGTAAGCAACCACTAAGAAGAGACTTCTCGAAATTCGACCCATAGGGGGTGAAAGCGGATTTCTTAATATCTCTTGATGAAATAACGACTTGCTTTTTACTTACTATAGATACCCGTACGCATGTATAAAAATGTAATTTAGAATTTCGCTTCAGTCAACACTTAACGGGGCGAATCTTCATTAAATCAGGGCGACTTATATAATGTTTCGTAACTTATTTGTTTGTTGAGTTATAACATTCCATTTTGGTATATAATTTTTTTTATTTAATCTTTAGAAAGTCTTTTAAACGTTTTTTTTTTGTATCTATAAAGGGGTAAATAGGTATATTTTTGATTAAATACATGGAATTCCGGGAACATATTCCTTCCATAACGTAAGCATCGAACCCTTTATATCTCCTGTGCTTCTTGAGTTATAACATTCCTTTCTGGCATATAGGTGACTTTTTAAAATCTTTCGATAGTGTTCTAACAGTTTTTTAAATTTCATTCCTAAAGAATATTTGATTAGAAATAACAAATTCCAAGAGTAAATTTCTCGATATGACGTAAGAACCCACTAAGAAAGGATTTTTCGCCCCTATGAGGTGAAAAGGAGTAATTTTTTTTTTCACAGATTTGAAATTTTTTTTTTGAAATTTGAAATTTATTGAAAAATACCACATTAGACTGTTGCCAGTCTGTGCGTGGCTCATCGATACAACAATATATAATATTTTCTGAATACAATTGATTGTTTTTTTTTTTTTTATACAATTACAATACAATTATATAATTAATTTTTTATACAATACATATACAATTTATATAATTAATGTGTCACATTTACAAATTACTTTTGCAAAAGCGTTTCGCCCATTTATTATATCTGATGTTCGTTCTGTCCAATTCTATACCTACACTTTGCAAAAATGCTTGAAAATTCTCGATTCCTCAGTATCTCTTAGAACAGATGAGATATCGACTAGGTTTTTACTTATAAAATTTACTCGTGCACATATTTAGAAACAAACTACGAATTCTACACTAATGAACCTCTAACGGGGCGAATCTACACCTGAGGAGAGAGTCAGCAAGGTGATCTATAAAGAACCATGACTTATAATAATTCCACGACGATGGCAAACCGTCATTAAACCGTAGCGAAGCAATGGTACTCAGCTAGTAGTTCTATAAATTAAAATTATCTACTGCATTTTTTTTGTCTAAAACTTCAAATATATATACAAACGCAACATCTAATTCTGTAATTTTTTAATATATTTGTGGATTGCAAATAACTTTTATATTTTTACAGTTTTGTGTATTATTATTATTAACGTGTTTCTCTTCTGAAAACACTTGACCACCATTAACTCTCTGCTTTCTGTTAGTTAAATAACCCACGAACCATTTTAACACCTTACCGCATATTCCATATGTCCATAGTTTCTCAATTAACTGCCTGCGGTTCACAGTTTCAAAAGCACATTTTAAGTCTAAAAAAACAACACAAACTACCAAATTATTCTCTATAGTCTCTTTCCAGCCAATCAACACGTATTTCAAAGCTGTTTCACAATTGAAACCTTCGCGAAAACCATATTGATAAATATTTAATAAACCATGTTTATTAACAAAATCAACCAATTGTTCATACACCACCTTTTCCAAAAGTTTCTCAATTGCTGGTAACATATTTATTGGTCGGAATTCATCACTTCTATTCGTTTCAACAACTTTTCTGATGGGAATAATTGTTGCTGTTTTCAATGCATCAGGTACTTTACCTTCTTCGAATGACACATTTATAAAGTGGAGCAATGGTTCCCAGATATTGTCAAAATATTCTTTTAAAATGTTTATGTTGATGTCATCTGGGCTACTTTTATTTGCCAAAGTGGCTATAATATGACTTAATTTAGTTCTATCTAACAATTTAAAATCCTCTTATTTATTTTCAAATACTTCTATTTCATAAATTTGGTCTACTATTGGAATATCTTCTTCAATGTCTATAATACTATCAATAAAATATTCATTAAAGGCGTTTGCTACAGTTTACTGATCATTGACAACTGAATCTCCGAATATTAAATTATTATATGCTTCACAACCATCTTTCTTAATAATGTTTTTCATCTTTAAAAAAGTAAATAATTTTTACCCGCAGCACATATCTGAGTACCGCGGCGGATTCAAGGCGGTTATAAGTAATTTTCACAATTGAACAAAATAGCTAGCAAATAAACATATTTGTAGAATAAAGCTACAATTTACAATACGGTGAGAAATAAAAAAAATATTTTGAGAAACCTGACTAGCAGGAAAAAAGTTTTCGAGAGACGTGACGATGAGGTACAAAAAAAAAACAGATTTCGAGAAGCCTTGATAAGCAAACAAATGAAAACAGTCTGCCAATATCAAATGTGAGTCTGCGACTCGCCATAATTTTTTTGGTGGGTCGCCGGATATGGGTTCCACTGACATAGAATATTTCCTTTAAGTAGCCCCAAAGAAACAAATCTGGCGCAGTAAATCTGGGGAATGAGGTGGCACCATCTTGTTAAAACCACATGTGCTCAACTTGTTCATTAATTTCAGCCACAAAGAAGTATTGCCACATCGCACGATATCGGTCATCGGTGACAGTGAAAATACAACTGATGACCTAAAACGCGCCCCTAGCACTTGCCTCGATGCTAGGCCGTTCCTACGGCTCTGCCTAGGACCCTGGGGCCCCGAGAATTTTCCCGGCTATCCCCACCCCCTCTTGTCGGGCCTGATTATTAACTGACGAACCATTATGATAATTGTATTAATTAATTCCGTTAAACACTCCGTAATGCATTGCTTGCGTCCGAACTGCATTACTGTTATATTATAACTGACAGCTACAAACAAAACAATAATGGCAGCAACACAATATTGGCTGAAGTTAATTTAAACAACCTGTACGACATGGTGTAGTTTTTTTCTTAAAAAATATATTTTTTTATTAATTTACAGAAATCAGCGTTATGCACAGTTTATATCTAGAGTGCTAGTCTTAATCTTGCCTGTGACACATTTTGGTGATAGATAATAATAATAATAATAATGTTTATTAACAAAAATTACACGTACAGAGCATGTTTTTCGTCAGTCAGGTACAATATATAAATAGTAACTTATAGCTAGTGAAATTAGAGCAATGAAAAATATTATAAAATAAGAATAAAATAGAAAAAAAAATACATAAAATGAAAAATATAAAATACTTGCGAGTCAACAGTTCCAATTCACACTAATTATATCAAAATTTAAAAACTCTTGAAATGTATAAAATGTACTAGATTCTAAGAAATCTTTGACTTTAGCCTGTAAATTATTTAATGTGAGAGATTTAACATTATCGGGCAATACATTTAAAAATTTATTTGCAATGAAGTTACAATTTCTGGTTTTCAGCAATCTGGTAAAACCTAAATAGAAATTAGTTTTATTACGAGTGTCATACGTATGTACTTCTTCCACAGTTTTGTAATGCTCCTTATTTTTGTGTCCGAAAATTAAACACTGGAAAATATAAAGCGATGGCAAAGTCATAATTTTTAAATCTCGGAAAGCATGCTTACAATCCGCTCTGTAAGTTGTCCCAGAAATGATTCTAACAACTCGTCTTTGTAAGGCAAAGATACAATTCTTTACAAACTCTCGTTACTGTTATAAACAAAATTAATCATAGTATTTCAATGACAGAACAGTTGCTCTCAAACGGTATCTGTCAGACAATTCTATGAACTTGATACTTATAGTACTCACAACATCGTTCAAAATAACCATGTTCCCAATGTATTAATAAAGTATTAATTTTTTATCGAATTATCAATTTTTGTGTCGCTTGTCTTTTGACTTTATAATACACGTACAGCCTGCATCATTTACTTTCGAGTCGTTTAGAAAATACAATATTTCATAATCCGTAAAAGATATAAAAAAAATATTTAAGTAGAAATTGTTTTTGTTCAAAATCTCCATACAAATGGATATCTTTTCACAATATGCTTTCGCAGTTAAAAATCAAAGTTTTCTTTGATATTCTGTACTTCCGGTTTGCTCCATAAAATTTCAAGACTCTATCTTGATGCACTCTGTATACAGTATATACTATTAATACTACTATTACTAATACGTTCACCAGAAATAGCTGATCTCGATGTGATCAAATTTATAATGTCTTTATATTAAGATCGCGAATATATTTTAGAAAATTACTTCGTACAATTCTACACGGACTTTGTTAAAATAAGATTTCTGTAGCCAAAACATTAAAGTCGACTTTACGGCAGGAGATAGTAGAAGCAACTGGTTCTCAAAAGTACTTTCGAAGATGAAACTATCGAAACTGTTCCAGATCACACGAATATACAGCTAGTAGCACGGTCGAGACATTGACAGCATCATAATACTACCATTGTAAGTTGCATATTACTTTTTATAATTGCAATAAAAGTATTTGCATTAGCGAGCTCGTAAAATAACCATAGATATATACAATATATCCAATAGATATATAAAATAACAATACTGTCTCGTCCCTTATCCTATTAACCGCAAGAAAATAAAGTGCAACGATAAAAATTTATGACGATTTTTAAAATAATATACTATAGTTTGAAACTAGAAATCCAAATTAGTACACCCTACACCTATGAAGAATTCAAATTTTTCAGCTCCAGCAGGACCATTAACATATTGTTAAAGACGAAGGCGTTCCAAAAAAGATAACAACCTTGACTACATCAATGTTGTCCACAATACCGTCCAAAATAATCGTAATAATACAAGTCAGTAGATAAAATATATAAATATATATAATTGTAATCATATTTTTTGTCTACTGACGTTCAATTTATTTTAATTTACAAACGATAACTAAATTTTAAATCACCGCACAATAATCCTATTTTTATAAATCATATTATAGGTATTATAACAAAACTTTGAAATACACAATTTTAAGGACCAATTTCTGATTTCCACCTGTGTAGCTTTAAAGAAGAACTAAAACATTTCTAAACTGGTCAGATGTATTTAGTTTTTGTCCGCAATCCGTACAACATTCCACAATAATCAATTTAGGCGAGTGCTTCAACGATGATCTCGTTCGATGAGAATTTTTACCCAGCGAGCCATTTCTTCATATTTGGAAAGAGAAAGAAGTGGCGGGGGGGGGGGGACAAATCTGGAGAATAGGGTTGATGAGGGAGCAGTTTGTAGCGTAATTCGAACAATTTGGCCGTTCCAATTGAAGACAAGTGAGCTGATTGTTAGAAATTTGTGGAATGGAAGTTGGTTAAAATTTAAATGAAAAGAAAGACAAGTGTCAGATAACATGACATGTTTATTTATATTGCAACCGACAGAATAAAGTACAGTATATGGTTGCCAAGAGTACGCGGTTCGGCATAATTCTACATACAGTACTAACACTCCCCCTTGACGAACTCCGCCGTTGATCTTTTGTCGCATCTTGTTGTTCTTAGTCCAATGGCGATACAATGTTTTCTTTTCTTCATTTAGAGTTTCAGTCAAAATATCTGCGAGCTTTTCAGCAGTTGGCACATATGTAAGTTACCTTCGGTATTATGGTGACTCTGTGAGAAGCACGCCAGACAGTGTCATGTTAAAACCCCTGACCTTGCTAAATATGTTAAGATTATAAAAGACCATTTTTATGTATTACATTCATTCTGGTATTTGACATAAAACTATGTACTTCTGATATTTTAAATTGTAATATTAAAATAAATCCTTTTTAAAAAAGACAACTCAAGTGACGACAAATATTATTGGCGCAGTCGGGTCGGATAACTAGACGTGTTAGTGAATATAACATCGGTGCGTATCAACGTTTTGCTAGTTAATCGAACAAAATCACGGACTCTGTGTAGACTGAACGAATATCGGTTATTCAGAACGTGAACGTGTGTGCAAAGAACTGTAAGCAGTGACAACGTCTTCGAGAGAACATCGAGGCAGATCCAGTCAAGCAGTCAACTTCCATGGACAGGAGGGCACACATTCCAACACTGTTGCTGTGAGTATTAATGTCTTTTAGAGGCTCTTTATTAATTAACGAATTTTTAAATAGACCAGAATCGGATAATAGTATAAGCTCTGATTCAGATTCAGATTCCGACATCCCAAAAATTAATTTTTCTAACCCTTCTAATATAATAAAAACAGGCAAAATGCCGAACACAACAATTCCGATCACCGTACGCCCAATGGAACTCAAAAAAGAGTATCTGGCTATGATACCGGAGTTTTCGGGTGAAACGGAAATGCTACCTAGATTTCTAGAGGTGTGCGAAAAATTAGTTAACAAATTTTATAATGCAACAGACGTAAATGACTTCCAAAATGAGTACCTTATGTCAAGCATCCTTGCTAGAGTCAAGGGTGAAGCCGCCATAAATATTGCATCGAGCAATATAACAAATTGGTCGGACTTAAAGACAGCATTATTAAACGGTTACTCTGACAAACGAGACTGTTTTACCTTAAACATAGAGCTAACAGAACTAAGACAGAACTCGAACGAATCGCCTTTCGATTTCTATAATAAGATTCAAAAGGTCCTAAACCTTCAAATCTCATATATTACAACACATTGCTCCCAAGAACACTCAATCATACTAAATGATTATTTCAGAAATTATGCTCTGAGAATTCTGTTAAGAGGTTTGAGAGAACCCTTAGGTTCCCTTATGCGCACAAAGAACCCAACAGATCTCAATAATGCGCTCAATATGCTCACGAACGACTTTCAACTAGACATAAATAGCTACAAAACGAAACCTAATTGGAACACAACCCCTAAACAATCACACAAATCCTCACAAAACTATCATACACTACATGCAAATTACATGCACAATTCACCACTACTCAGACAACCCCCACAAAGGGCAAACTCTCAAAATTTTAAACCCAACAATTCATTTAATTTTCAAAATTCCAGTCCGAACACGTTCAACAGTAATAGATTTAACTCAAATGCTAAATCTTCCAATTCTAATCAAACCACAAACGTTTTTAGGCCAGGCACTAAAACAAATTTCTCAAAACCTACCCCAATGAGTATTACGACGCGTAATACTTTAGCTAGTCGAAATACTTCAGCTAATCGCCCTTATAAACCAAGTAACAATTTTCCAAGATTTCCACAACAAAATCAAAATTTTATAAGTGAAGAATTATATAATATGGAAGAACAAACATTCCAAAATTCAGATTCTGAAACTGAACCTAACATTGAATACGAAAATTATGAGGACGATACTGAATACCCTGAAGAGGTTGAACAAAATCATTTTTTAGATATGACAGCCTCGGAACCAACTTTGAACTATTAAATTTAACAAATAACGAAAGCCAATTGCCACATGTTATTTTCCCTGAAAATAATTTGAAAATCCTTTTAGATACTGGAAGCACAAAATCATTTGTCAATCCAATTATTGCACAAAAACATTTCAAAAAATTTATCGTTAAAGACCCTTTCCAAATATCTACGGCACACGGAACATCAGTAGAACATTTTAGTACTCTTATGCCGTGTCCGAAAACATTCAAAATTAAAGAACAATTTTTAAAATTCCACATTTTCCACTTCCATGATAATTTCGACTGTTTATTAGGATTAGACAACCTAAAACTTTTAAATGCAACAATTGACTTTGATCAAAATTTGTTAATTACCCCCCATTGTAAAATAAAAATTAACTATGGAAAAACACCTCAAAATTCAATACCAAACACTCACAATTACATAATACAACCTAACACAGAACATGTTATTACAGTTCCAATTAAAAATATTAAAAACGGAGAAATTGTCATACCTCATACTAATCTTGAAAAATTAGAAATTTTAGAATGCGTCACTAACGTGAAAAATCATCAAGCACTCTGTACCATTTCAAATAATACGGATAATGAGATCCCAGTCAAAATAACACCTATTGTCGCAGAAAAATTCTCAGATTTTGAAAATAAACAATTTTCTCAAAAAATTAACTCAAATTTCAATTTTATTAATTTAGACAAAGTTAAATTCGATCCCGCTAAAGCTAGAACATCTCATATGAATTCGGAAGAAAAGATCGCCATTACCAAACTTTTAAAAGAATATTCCGATATTTTTCATTTTGATGAACAGCCTTTAACTTTTACAAATAGAGTCAAACACAGTATCAAAACTAAAGATGAGGTACCGATTTACACAAAATCGTATAGATACCCCCATGTTCACAAAAAAGAAGTCCAGACACAAATCGATAAAATGTTACAACAAAATATAATTAGACCATCGCAGTCACCCTGGTCCTCACCGATTTGGGTTGTACCAAAGAAATTAGACGCTTCTGGTAGGCAGAAGTGGCGAATAGTTATCGATTATAGAAAGTTGAACGAAAAAACAATTGAAGACCGTTACCCGTTACCCAACATCACGGACTTACTAGATAAATTAGGTCGGTGCCAGTACTTTTCGACGATAGATTTAGCCTCTGGATTTCACCAGATCGAACTCGACCCCCAAAGTATTCCCAAAACAGGATTTTCTACGGAAAATGGACACTATGAATTCCTCCGGATGCCATTTGGCTTAAGAAACGCGCCCTCTACTTTCCAACGCGTTATGGATGATATGTTAAGAGGCATCGTAGGAAAATATTGTTTAGTTTATCTAGACGATATTATAATATTCAGTACGAGTTTGCAAGAACATATGGATAGACTACGCGAAGTATTCGAAAGACTTAGGAAAGCTAATTTCAAAATTCAAATTGACAAAAAACAAAGATTTCTAGTTCAGTTCTCTAAACATAATTTTGAACAAGAAGTAATTGATTTTATAAGACAATATGTAGTTCCCAAAGTAAGATATCACTTATATTTCGAAAACCCTATTTACGAAAAACTCTCCAAGGTCCTCCAAATTTATTTCAAAAATTCAGAGATCGATTTTATTAAATGTTCTAAAAAATTAATAGATGTTACCGAAGATGATGAAATTCTAAATGTTATTAAAAACTACCATGAAGGTAAAACTAACCACCGCGGGTTAGACGAGACGGAAAATAGACTAAAAGCACTATACTATTGGCCAAATCAACGAAAATCCGTGCAAACATTTATTAACAGTTGCGAAATCTGTCAACTAACGAAGTATGATAGAAAACCCCTTAAAGTCGAATTTAATATCACACCCACCGCCGTTAGACCTTTCCAGATCCTTCACATAGACACAATAACTTTAGAAAACTCAAAATTCTTAACTATAATAGACTCGTTTTCCAAATATGCTCAAGCATACCGTCTAAATTCAGGACAAGGCATAGAAGTCGTTAATAACTTGATTAAGTACTTTACCCACCATTGTATACCAAATCAAATCATTTCAGACAATGGTCTAGAATTCAAAAATTCAATCTTTTCGGAACTTTTGGAAACCCACAAAATTAAACTACATTTCATAAGTAGTCAACACCCGGAATCGAACGGAGTAATCGAACGATTTCACTCCACACTGATAGAACATATCAGATTACTCAATAACCAACCACTTTTTGAAAACGAACCCATAGAAATTAAAGTTAACTACGCACTGTTAGCTTACAACCATTCAATCCATTCCGTAACAAAATTAAGACCGTATGAAATTATTACCGGACATTTAGAAACCGAATCCCCATTTAATATCGAACTTGACAAACAATTAGTCAATAACTATATCTCGAACCACAAAGAAAAAATTAAACTTCTTTACGGCACTCTAAATCAAAAACTACAAGACAAGAAAGAAAAAGTAATCACTAATTTAAATAAAAATCGCGAACCAATCCCAACAATCCCGGAAAAAGTATTCATCAAAAATAAACAGAAACAAAATAAAACCAAGAACAAATATAAAGCGGAAACTATTAAAAGTGTGAACCCTAATTTGAAAACCGCCAAAATTGTAACCCAACACCATAATACTGCGGAAAACATTCACATCTCAAATATTAAAAGACCGCCGCAGAAAACTTACAGTTTTAAAAATATTTCAGGCTCTGCAGCTTCGGGCTCGGGACAGAAATAAAAGACATTTCAAAAAACATAGGAATACTTCCTATAAACTTAGGACAAGCAAGACTTCAAAAAACAGAACACACCCTGATCCATTACTTTGACTTACAGACGATATACGTAGAATTCGACAAATTGAATGACAACTTAGAAATAATTAGAAATAGTATAGATAATAATACCTACTTTATTGGAAACTTAGGAAATTACTTTAGAATCACTAGTTACCTAAGAGATAGCATAAATGATAAAATAGATAATATAGGAATACATAGTAACACTAAAAATCATAGTAGGAACAAAAGAGGACTCGTAAATGGACTTGGGACAATACTAAAAACATTGACAGGAAACTTAGACGCGGACGATGGCGCGAAATACGATAAAATTCTAAAACACTTACAAGAGAATGAACAACACGTTCAAAATCAACTTAACATGCAATACAGTATTAACAGACAAATTATAAGAAACTTTAATGAGACCATACAAGACATACAAATCAACAATTTAATGATTAAATCCAAAATAACTGAACTTTCGGAAATTTTACAAGACGAAACAAATCATTTTGACTTACTGACAACAAAAGACACATTGAACCAAATTGTTATACTTTACAATGTAATCTTGAATGAGGTACAAAATTTGGAAACTTCACTTGCGTTCTGCAAAATTAAAACCTTGCATCCCAGTATTGTAACAAGCAAAGACTTGTTCCTTGAACTACAAAAGATTTCAAGTCATTACAAAAATGAACTACCTTTCGAATTAACACGAAACAATATTTTAGATTTTGAATCAGTAATCGACGTTAGTTGTAAAATTGATAACAACAAAATTATATACCTTCTAACCATCCCGATAAATTTTGAAGAGATTTTCAGTCTATATCATTTATTACCTGTACCTACCATACACGAATCAGAAATTATTACTATTATACCTGATGTAAAATATTTTCTAAAATCAAAAAATGATTTAATGCCTCTAAGCGATATTTGTACAAAAAGCAAGGTGTACCAATGTCCAATCAAACTAAAAACCAATCATCGGTCTCCATGCGAAGAAGGAATCCTACTCAACGGCCAGTCCAACAACTGTCAGTTCACTAAACTCCAAGTCAACGACAACCATCTCAAAATCATATCAGAAATCAACCAATATTTGGCAGTATTCCCTAAAAAGGAGAAGTTAGAAATCAAATGTAAAGAAGAAGCAGAAATAAAAATTCTTCAGGGCATATATCTCATCAAAGAAGATAACTGCAAAATTATTTTCCGTAACGAAGAACTCCTGTTCCAAACCATCAGTCACGGACAGCCAAAGATAATCAATAGCCAAGGATTATCAATACAAGATCATCCTAAATCAAATTTTTCCATCAACCTGAAAACGCTAAAATTACAAGATCTACAATCCAATCCAATGCTGCCAATCGATGATGATCAAAAATTCTTCGATCCAAAAAATATTAACATATGGACAGTAATTCTATATCTCTGTCTCTTGAGTATCCTGACCTACATCACTACAAGATATATCGTTCAGCGGAATTCCAAGAGAGGCCAACAACACCAGGAAGCAAACGTTATCAACCTTCCAGGAGAGGCTTCATTCTAAGAACGGGGGAGTTACCTTCGGTATTATGGTGACTCTGTGAGAAGCACGCCAGACAGTGTCATGTTAAAACCCCTGACCTTGCTAAATATGTTAAGATTATAAAAGACCATTTTTATGTATTACATTCATTCTGGTATTTGACATAAAACTATGTACTTCTGATATTTTAAATTGTAATATTAAAATAAATCCTTTTTAAAAAAGACAACTCAAGTGACGACAAATATTATTTGTATATGAAACTCAATTGCCCTGAGTCTACCTTCTCGCCTAGAAAGAAATGCTTCAAGTCGATGTGCTTGTTTTTCTCGAAAGTAATATGTTTTTTCGCCATAACCATAGCTCCTTGATTATCAACCTGCAATTTTTGCGGAGTTGGTGACAGATTTTCAGATCCTAGCTCTGCCAAAAGGCTCCGTAGCCACAGCACCTCCTTAGCTGCATGACACATCGCCAAATATTCCACCTCTACTGTCGACATTGCTGTGGTCCTCTGCTTCTTGCTACTCCAAGATATCGCTGTCCCGGCGAGCATCACCACGTAACCACTAAATGACCGCCTGTCTATTCTGTCACTTGCCCAGTCAGCATCTCCAAAGACCTCTATATCTCACCCACTCCTCTTGAATGTGAGGCCCCAGTCGGTGGTTTGTCTGACATATCGCAAGATGTGTTTAACTCCAGCCCAATGCTCCTTCGATGGACAGTTGTTAAATTGACTCATGTAAGCCGTTGCATGGGCTAAATCAGGTCTTGTTGCTCCAGCCAAATAGAGTAGTCCACCAATGGCTTGTCGGTATTTGTAGGCAGTTTCCTCATTAACCGCTGTCTCTTCTGTGGAATGTACGTACTTCATACCTAGGTTCAATGGTGTCGATGCTTTGTTAATCAATGGTTAATTTATTAGTATTAACACTGATGTATTGTCATGGTAGAACAGAACTTTGTTCATCAAATATGGCCACTTTTTATCAATTCAGCTTGTAATCGATTCTATAAAGCGGCATATTATTGCCCTGTAATCGTTTTTACTTTTCTAGATAGTCGATGAAGATTATGCTTTACGAATCCCAGAAAATCATGGCCATAACCTTTCCGGCCGAGGGAACCCTTTTTTCCTTCTTCGGAGCACGTTCACAGGTAAAAATCCATGTTTTGACTATTTTTTCATTTCTGGTGTGTAGTAATGGATTCATGTTTCATCAACGGTTAAGAAACGCCACAAAATCTAACTCTGATTGCGCTTATAGATGTCCAAACATTATTTCAAAATGGACATGCGATTCCGTTTTTGACCCGCTGTGATCAGGCCATCTTGCCAATAGCTTTTTAATGACTAAATGTTCGTCAAGAATATGAAACGCACGTTCGTCTGAGATGTTAACCATTTTGAATTTTACTGATCATCTCTTCAATTGTGACTTCATTCGAACGTCCCGGTTTCTTAGCATCATTCGTGTTCGTACGACGATTAAAAAATCAGTGAACCACTTGTGAATCATTCCATGCCACGGAGCAAAGTTCTCATTATATTTTAGCTTTGCAGTTTCCTTAATAGTTTTTTCACACAAAAAACAGTGTTTTATAAACAGAAAAATCCGGAAACTTATTTGTTTTCACATATAACGCTGTTAAAAATATACTCCTACTATTTTACAGATCTTCTTGAAACTTAGCGTGTATGTCTACAAAGAGTCAGAAGGCAAATGTCAGAAATAACATCAAACTTACGATCTGAACGCCATCTCTTATTAAAGTCACTAACCTATCAAACACCCCTCGTATAATAATATAAATATATACAAATATGTAAGGTGGGGAGGGAGTTCTTTATGAATAATTTGGTAAAACTAATAAAACTGATTTAGAGAATTGATTATTTAATTTTCGTTAGTACATGCACCTGTGTGACAAATTTCCTATGTGTAGTGTCCTGAAATCAATTTAGCCGATAGACTTTTATACTTGTGTCTTACAGATAGAGCAAAGTGCAGTGTACATTTTATGTGTCTGCCTGTGCTTCGATAGCTGCTCTACTTGGGAATATATCGATTTCATATTCAGTATGGTACATCGCACTATGCTCTTCATAGTTATTTGTTTAGTGTGAAAATATTTATTATTTGAACTTCAACTAAATCTTAAGTTAA
The DNA here is from genome assembly GCA_963971575.1 of Liopterus haemorrhoidalis. Lineage (NCBI taxonomy): Eukaryota > Metazoa > Arthropoda > Insecta > Coleoptera > Dytiscidae > Liopterus > Liopterus haemorrhoidalis. Next base: position 28,187,110 of record OZ020616.1, read on the forward strand.
GACCAATTAAAAGTACACAGTTATTAAAAAAAAAAAAAATGAAAATATCTGAAAACATAATTTTTAGCACGGATTTCAATATATCATACGATATAAATAATTATAGGTTCAATGTTTAAATTTTTTTCATAGTGTCAAATGATCACTCTTTATAATCAATAAAGCCGGTCGAACTACCTTAGATAACGTAGATTAAAACTACTATTAATGTAGGTACGTAATTGCTACGTCCAACACAGACGTATGCGACTGCGAGAATCAAACCATACAAGATGTCAACCATATAATTCTTCTTCTTCTTCTTAAGGATCCTATCCGATCCGGATGTTGGCGATCAACATGTCTATTTTGACTTTGCTGGCTGCAGCTCTAAACCGTTCGGTTGTTGTTCTATTGAACCACACTCTTAAATTCTTTAACCAAGATATACGACGGGTTCCGGGCCCTCTTCTTCCAAACACTTTGCCATGTATGACCAGTTGGAGTAGTCCGTATCTTTCTTCGTTTCTCATTAGATGGCCCAAGTACTCTAACTTTCTCTTCTTAATAGTGAATATTAACTCCAAGTCCTTATTTTGTCCTTCCATGATATGCTTCCATATAATTCTAGCATGCCCCAAATATCAGCAAAACAGATCAAACTTTCTAACAGGCATATCAAGACTTGGCCTACAACTACCTCTAAACACCTCAAACATTCTAAATAGTAGCAACATTGAAATTTACAATCTACTCTACAAGTTCATAGTACAGAACAACCCAACCTTTGTATTATCCAAATAATTAATAACAATACTGGTTAATGGCCTCCGACGCCAGGACCAAAAATAGAAGAAAAAAAACCTTGCCACAAAATAATTCGAATTTTGCAATGGAGCGGATATATTTGCAAAAAAACATTTTTTTCTATTTTGCATTCATAAAACAGTTATTATGAAACTGAATTGAGTGTTATAATTAGGGATGTTCCGATACTATTGATACGATACCAGTATCGATATTTTTCATTCGGTATCGCGATTTTAGTATAGATACTAATCTTCCTTATATCAGTACATTTGACCCAGTATCGTAACGCATCGTTTTTTTTTTTTTTTTTTTGTTAAAACAATATCGTAAAATCTCGCAAACCATCCGGTTGCTGGAACATATTGACATTGCACATGGGAAGAGGAAACTAAAATCAGGCACAGGCCAACGTGGTTCTAACAAAACTGAACATGAACTATCACTTCGACATAACTTATCATAGCGACGTGTATTTGAAAAATCCAGAGTCACCTCTAAAAGCCAATCCGCTACTGCTTTGGAACGATATAAAGACAGTCTTCCCCAACATATATAAAATTGCTCAGAAATTCTTGTCTGTAGTAGCGACGTTAGTTCCTTCAGAGCGCTTATTTTCGAAAACAAGAGTCACTGTGTGCAGAGACAGAAATAGGCTTCTGGGAAAAAGGCTTACTGAAATGATTTTTCGCGGTGTGGGCAATGAGTAGTATTTAATTATATTTTAAACAATCACTTAGACCTATAGGCGCCATTGTCTTGCCATTTTTTACCTTTTTTTAATACCAACCTGACATACAATTTCAAAGCTGCAAACTACTGAAATCATTCTCTTAGTTTGTTTTTACAAAAGGCTATTCCAAACTTTTAGGCGGAACTAGATTTTGAAATCTAGTAATTTTTATCTATTAATTCGGACTTTTGGTCATTTTGTTTAAGCTTTGTAAATCATACTCAGATCGCAAATTCTAGATTAAACTGATTGTCATTATAAAATGACCTTTTCATTGCATTTGAATTTTTTGTAATTTTTAATAAAAATTTCCCATTTATTTATTTGTTTTCTTCTAAATATGTAGAAAAGTATTAAATTTTTTTAATAAATGTCATTCGTTTCCATGGGTTCACTCACAGAACAGTTTCACTGTTCGAATTCTAAATTTTCACATACCAACCTAAAAAATGAAATAACCGAAGCACGGTCCGTTCTCGTGACTCCTGACAACCTAAAAGAACGAAATTCCCATTTAGTTCCGCCTAAACGTTTGAAATAGCCTTTATACTTTAATCTATTTATTATTGTAAAACAATTAAATTGTTATTATAAGAATAAAATGTCTTTTACGTTTTATAGAAAATATACTCATTTTTCCTTTCGATACTTGAAAATATCGATATTTTATTTCGATACGATACCTGTATCGATAATTTTTACTCGATATTATCGATACCCAAATATTGATACTTTCTCAGTATCGCATATCCCTAGTTATAATGAGTAATGACACTAAACATTTTATTTTCTAAAATTGGTAAAATTGGTACAATAATTTGCAAATTTTACAAAGCATTGTTGATAGCTATACTCTATCTCCGAAAGACTGATAGTAATATAATTTATTATTTGTAAAAACTTATTGTATTATCACACAGAAGCGGTAAAACAAAAGCGACAAAATATGAATAGTTCGAAACGAAATATTGTTAAAAACAACCGAGTGTGCCGCACATAGTAGGTATATGGGAATACGAACTAGGGTTAAACACAATAGGCCATAAAAATTTTACCATAAAATTTTGAGGAAAAATATGGTCACAGGGGTGTGTTTAATGATATGATAAATATGGTCACAGCCGTGCGTTTAATAAAATGATAAATCGTAATTTAGAAATACACAAAACCAATTTAAACGTGTTTAAAATGTGCACGCCCCTAGTAACTGCCTGAAAAAATGATTTATTACTATCAGGCTTTCAGAGATAGAGTATACCTTAAAAAATATAAAACTTTTAAACTATTCCGGCTAACCACTATATTCACATATCAAATTCCCTAATCGGGGATGTTTCATTATATAATGAAAATTTATTATTTTAAAAGTCACGAAAAAACTTGTTATATAGGTCTTTTTGCCGTACTTGTCGATTAGAAAACTAACATCGACACGTGCGGCAAAATCATGCCTTATGAAACTTGTGTTTTAATAAACTATTTTGCACGTTTTTCGAGGTTTTTTTCAAAGGTCTCAAAATGTGACCTCAAAAACAACACCTCAAGAATTAATTATACATCTCACCAATTTTCAAAACTCCCGCAAAAATTTCTCCAAAACCACCAATTTCCTGGACTATATGTAAAACAAATAAAAAATGTGTCATTTTTAAGTTTTTAAATAAACATTTTTCCTTTTTTTTTACTTTCAAAAACTGCAAATCTTATATCATTGATGTATTGATCAGTATTATAACATGCATTTTATATACAAGTATGGATTAAGGTCTCCCTCAGCTTATGTGGTCGCATTTCATCCCCGAGGGAAGAAAATTTTCTGGTCGTGTCAGTATCGATAAGCATCTATCTCAGGCTTAATATGCATACTTCAGATAATGTTTTTCTTGAAACCGTTTAATTTCTGTTTTTGAATATGCCTATATAACGGATTGTAATCATATTGACAGGTAATATTCACGCTATGTTAACATTACATTTTTCTATATCTTGAAAGTCCAAACAATTTAAGAATTGCCAATAATTACGTTTTCAAAAGGAATTTGCAAACTGTGAAAAAGAAAAAACAAATTTAACCATCTCGTGTGTAATTTGTGTTATGACCTGTACCAAATTTTTGCAATAATAATATTATGACAAAAGAATCACAAATTTTACGGTACTAAGGTTTATTAGTTATTTTTACTAATTTCAAAACTATATTACAAAGTGTGGAGTAGCTTCATTTATAGCCCTTCCGCATCGCATTATTTTCTAGGCTTCAGAAACCAAGCGATAAAAACGTCATTAACGTCCAACGGGCTTAATTCGCTTTGCGGGCGTAACAGACCCAAAGTTACGCCCCTGATTACCAACAATTTATTTATTTTTTAAATTTTGGTTTTGACTGCGAATGGCCATTAGTATATTTATTTATCTTATTTTTGGATACATTTCAAATATTAACAAATATAAACATCTATTCCAAACATCACGATTCGAATCCGAGCCCCCTGCTACACCACAGGGTCTCGGATTGTGGCTGACTGGCTGACTGGCCACGTTGACCACACCATTACTACCGGTACCAACTAAACTTAGAATCTATAGTCTTGCACGATATGAGAGGCTTTATGTCATCAATAAAAATTACTAAATCAATTACGTCGCTTTCTAGTACGGTTACAAGCGAAAATTTATTTTTTGTAAAAAACAGCTACTTAATATTGTTACAGTAAGAAGTATGTTTTTAAGTCACACATATTGTGTTAATAGTTTGTTTATCACATAAAATTCAAAGAGAAAGCTTTAAGAATAAAGAACATCACACCTCAATTTGACACATATACAGAACAATTCTGTAACTCAGTTACTATGATCATAGTAACTAAATTTGCCTCTATGAGCTAGGTCAGTTACTATCATGAATGAAAGTCATTATACTTTTTATAATATTTTATCTTGTAATAACGTTACTACACAGTAATTTTTTACAGAATTGATCTGATAATCGAATATGGCTGAATGCTGAACCACAGAAAACAACGCAATTGTAAATACTACCAATTGAAGCAAAATAAAAATCTTAATTTTTACTTAATAATAGTTAAAATTAGTCAAATCTCTTGATAAATAAAATTATTAACAAAAACACACGAATTCGTGTGTTTCTAAGTGTCATTTAAAAAAAAAAAAAAAACAGATTTGTCTTTTTACTTTGGTGCGATTTTAATGTAAAATATTTCAATATGTCAAGCATCCAGAGAAATTAGTCTAAAAAAAAAACAATTAAGTAATATAATAATAATAATAATAATAATACTTTTATTCCAGTCGATCTGTAAATACAGACATAGGATATGTCTAATAAGATACAATACATAATATGATACACAGTTATAGTTATAATAACTTATATTAGTTAGATATATCCTAAATACGTATAATTACAGGACACTATTATTAGCAGAAGCAATTATGCAGCAGAATCTTTCATGTATTCATCTACCGAGTAATATGCTTTCTCTAGGAGGAAATATTTCAATTTGTTTTTAAATAATGTTATGGAATTAAACTGCTTTATGTCAGAACTAAGTTTATTAAATAAGCATATTTGATTGTACATAGGAGAGTTCTCAAATGTAGATAATTTGTGTGTAGGTATTTCTAGTGAATGAAGTCCAAATCTAGTGTTATACCTGTGATTGTAATTTAAAAATTTAAAATCAGTTATATTATTTTTTACGAAGATCAAATTTTTAATGTATAAACAAGGAAAAGTTAAAATTTTTAATTCTCGAAATAGATTCCTACATGAAAAGTTTCTGCGCACGCTGCTCATAATTCTAATAACTTTCTTTTGCAGTCTAAAAATTCTTAAAGAATAGCTTACACCTCCCCAGACAGTAATACCATATGATATTATGCTATAGAATTGTGCATAATAATATATTTTTAAAGTTGAAAAAGGGGTAAGAGTTTTTAATCTTCTCATTGCATAACAGATGGGGGTTAGTTTATTTGCAATTAATATGAGTACACCATTTGAGATTACTTTCTATTGTTAATCCTAAGTGTTTAATAGACTTGACAGAATGCAACGAGCTTTTATCGCTCTTTATTAATAAATCAAAATTATGCTGACAATTGGATAGGTTAAAATGAATAAAAAAAGTTTTGTCAAGGTTTAAAAAAAATTATTTGCTCGAAACCAATTGTCAACAAAATTGAGATCTTTGTTTGTCTCATTAACCAATAAAAAGTAATCGTGTTGTTAATACTTAGTGAGATTTCATTTTTGGGATTATTTGTATTTACGTTTTTTCTAATAATGTTCCAACCCAGCAAACATTTTTATACGGGCCAGTACTGGTAAAGCACATACTCCCCGGCATTGAAAGCAATGGGCCAGTACCCCGGTGTCCCCGTGGCCGTTACTGGCCCATTGATGTATCAGTTGCCGGCCCAGCAACGGTAAAGTGCAAAATAATCGCATTAGTTGCAAGATTTATTTCTGATGGTTTTAAGTAAAAAGTATGAGTGAAGAAGAGTGCTTATAAAATGCTGGTAAAGTACTTCGTATAGGCGGAATGCGAAATACAAATGTGAAGTACATTATTAATACTGGCGTTGCACTTACTTTTGGTGCCAGTAATTTACCAGCATAAAAGCAGTTAGCCGGCATTCGGCCGTTAGTTGAATGTTTGCTGGGAAGTAGCTTTTCCTATATTGTTCGATTTTATTATATTATTTGCATTAAATTGTTTTTTTGCAGTAGAGATGATTTTTCTTAATATTTTTCTATAATTATTATAATATGCTAACGTGTCTGCATTCATATTTTTTATCCAGTACAATTCCTTCAACCTTAATATCGACTTTTTAATTCCACTTGTGATCCAGCCATTTGAATTTTTTTTTTTAATTTTAGTTTGAAGATTTTTGTAGAGGAAAAGCGATATTAAAATTAAATGTGATCGAGTTCAAAAAATTTTCAAATTTATCATCGATGCTCGGCAATACATAAATAGTGTTAAAATCGGTATTTTGTAAAACATAATTAAAATAATTGACATTTGTAGTGTTTATATTTCTTTTAAAAACAACCTGGTTTGGAATGTAAATAGTGTTACAGTCACATTCTATTTCCATCACATGGCCAAAATGATCAGCTAAGGCTGAACGAATTACTTGATGTTTACGTTTGTACAAATATTGTCAATACATGTGGCTGAGGTCGCAGTTACTCTTGTCGGTTCGTAAATTGTGTAATACAAGTTGTATGAAAATAATGTGTCAGTTAAAAATGAGAGATCAGTCGAGTTAGTTAAAAAGTCAATGTTAAAGTCACCACATAAAATAATTTGACAGTCATATTTTGAAAATATATAATTTAAACAAACTTATTTACAAACGTTATAAAATCAGAGTCAGGTGTTCTATAAATTTTATTATTATTAATTTTCCACTGTTAATTTCACAGGTGGCTGCTACACATTCAAAAACAAGTTCACTTGCAAAATCATAAATGGTTTTATGTTAATATTATTCTTTGCCAGTATTAATGCACCACCATTTTTTGATTTGGAGCGAGTAAATGAACTAATTAAATTATAATTTTGAATATTGACAATGTTTGTTTGAAGAGGTTTTAACCAATGTTCGATTATACATATAACGTCATATTTATAATTTTCCAAGAAAATTTCTAAATGATCTAATTTATTAACAATACACTGGATATTTTGATGGTAAATACTTAGTGACTGTTTTTTTAGCATAAAAAATTCTTCTGCTGAGATTGTGGTAGTATTAGTGGTAGAATGGGCGATGTAGGAATTGCTGACGGAGATGCTAGTTGGGTTGCTACTTCTTTCGTGAGTACGATACTTCTAGAATGGTTGCCGAAGTGGTAGGATGTAGATTTTATCGCTGCAGCCAGGATTTCGCAAAGTTTTTGCTTGCCACTTTTATTAAGATGAAGACCATGTCTGGTGTAATGATCCCGTCGTAAGTGATTGTTAATATCCACAAAGTGAACCTTATTCGCGACACTTATCCTGCCTAAAGTATTGTTTATGTTTGTAATAAGGGTGTTGTAAATATTTGAGTCGCATCTCATTGGAATGGACACAAAAGTGACGGGAGATCCTCGAAGGTCACGAATTTTCTCGCTGAAGGTTCGTTTGAGTTCAGATACCATTTCAGAATTATAGCAAACATCTATGTCATTAGCTCCTGCGATAATAATATTGTAGTTTGAATCTTTCGGAGTTATTTGGTTCGCTACTTCATAAAATGGTGCATTAGGTTTAATAGTACCATAAGTATTCGTATAAGGAACCATATCGCGAAGTATAGATGATAGATATCTCCCATGACTATCTCCAAAGATGTTAATATCTGTAATTTTTTTATTCCGGTTTACGTCAAGATTTGTAACAATCGTGGGGTAACTCTGAATTGGGGCTGAAATTTTATTTAGTTCTTGTGTTTCTACTTGCGTTGAAGTCGTATTTGTCGTAATTGGGTCTGTTTGTGTGGCTTCATTTCTGATTATGACTTTTTTATTAAGTTCAAGTAAACTGCTATTAAGAGAATTAATTACGGTTTCTCTCTTTTTTATATCACCTGTTAATTTATAAATTATTTTTAAAAATTTCTCTTTTTCCTCTTTTAAACATAGAACTTCGCAATTGTAGTCGGCCAGTTTATTTCTTAAATCTAGAATTAATTCATCCGTACATAATTCGTTAGTTTTATTAAGATCCTCCTGTACTGTAATGTTAAGGTTACTAATGTTTGACTGAAAAAGTATTTCTGTTTCAGTACGACTGCGGGGAGTACTAACGTGTGGTACTTTTGTTTGACGGGTTATGCGTCTATATGAATTGTGCGTTTGAGACATTGTAACAGATAAATAGTTAATTTGTAAATAAAAGTAATTAAAATTATATAAAAGTAAATAAAATAGTCAAATAAGTAATATAAAGCAAAGACAGGGATACACTTTTCACCCCTTGGGGTTTGTCAAGGGGACTTTTATACAAGACATACAAAGAAAAACCACGGAAGGGTAAAAATAGATTTAACAAAGGTTAGGAAATTTTATTGAATGTTATGAGTTAAAATAATGAGAGATAATATGAGATAAAAATGCGTAAAAATATTTGTCAAATCAGTAAAAGAAAAAAATATAAATCTCTCAGTATTTTAAATGTTAAAAAGTAAAACCATAAATAAATAAATAAAAATAAACTAATTACTTACATTATTATGATGTATACAAATTTATAAAGAAAAACAAAATAGTAATAAAATCTATATATGAAAGAAATACATTCAATAAAACAGTTTAAATAACATGCTAATTTAAAAAAATACAGAGATAACTCATAACGTAATACAACCTACAATCAGGTGTTGCACCAACTTGTAGCTAGAAGTCATTGCCTTGACAGTAAATTTGAAAAAATAAAAAATATACAAATCACCATAACTTCACTATGCGGTTTAGTAATTTAGAATAAAACACATCACAATATGCACGATTTTAATTAACACCACGTCATAAATTTTCAAAATAATCTATTAGGAAAAACTCTTTCAAAATTGCAAAAAACTGAGGAGCACCTTTAAAATACGTTAACTACGGTCATTACATGTGTAATGTATACTTTGGTGAAGACAGAAATATTTCAAACGTAATTTTGTTTATTTATTATTATTATTATTATTTTTTTTTGAATGATGTCAAAGTTCTTGTATTATTGAATGTTACATTTTTTATTTAATGTAGAGTACTTAAAGCATGTTCTTAATACTTTCTAAGTTTTACCAAGTTTTCAAAATATAGTTAATTTTGATGCCATTATAGCATAAATGTTCTCCTAGCCATTACGTATTCGTATCCTCTGTCGGTTGCTTTTACTTACTAGATATCTACGAAAGCCTGAAATTGGTTAAAATTCACTTTTCAAAACAATTTTTAAATTTTTACTGTGCTATTGTGACCGTCTATGAAAAGTCTATTTTTCCATGTCTTGATTTTGTCAGATGTATTGAAAAGACTCAACACTAATAAGATTTGGTACCTACGTATAATATTCTATATTGGAGTCTTTATTGAACATTTTTATTTTTCTCATACTTTGTTTCTACACGTTTCAGGCGATTATAAGATGATATATATCAAAAACTCAATTTGTGTCTGTCTGTTCGAGATTTCGGTCATGTTTTCATGTAATACGAAACATTCCCTGTATGATGACAAAACAAAACCGAGATTCGACTATAGACAATATGGCGTCTCAACATTTTTATTGCAAGATGGCGAAATTTTCGGGGGACGTTAACTAAAAAACCACATATATTATTAGCTTAAGCGGAAAAACGAATAACAAAAATTGTTATAATATAAAACATATCTTTTTTTGTTGTATATATATTTTTAATTGGATAAATATTTGGGAAGTTAATTCCACTTAAAATTTTTTAAATATATCATTTGTTATTTACCTTACAGTAAAGATGTGCATAACAAAAATACGTCCTAACTACGGGAATATCATTCAATATCTTGTAGTGAATTAGAAAAAAAAAAAAAAAAAATACACACACTGTGGTTTTAGTTTTAAGATGAAGACGGCTGGAAATAACGATATCTTTGGCTTTCATTGAAGATGAGAGAGCACAAGGTATGTCTGGCTTCAGAGTTTAACTTTTCGCATAAGCAGAGATAGTGCAATTACTAATGCTAACTAGAAGATATGTATAACATCTAGACTATTGTCGCTTAGAACAAGTTACTTAACAAGTGAAATTAAAGTGAAACTAAGCTTATAATTTCAAAATGATAAGAATTATTGGAATACAAAAAGGCCTACATTAAATGAAAAAATATTTAAATGCTATATGTCTCGAACTTTTGGAACCTCTGGGAACTTTTGTATACTACCCTATATATATATATATATATATATATATATATATATATATATATATATATGTATGTATGTATATGTATCTCTCTCTCTCTCTCTCTCTCTCGCTCGTCTGTCTGTCTGTCTGTCTGTCTGTCTGTCTGTCTGTCTGTCTGTCTGTCTGTCTGTCTGTCTGTCTGTCTGTCTGTCTGTCTGTCTGTCTGTCTGTCTGTCTGTCTGTCTGTCTGTCTGTCTGTCGGTCTGTCTGTCTGTCTGTCTGTCTGTCTGTCTGTCTGTCTGTCTGTCTGTCTGTCTGTCTGTCTGTCTGTCTGTCTGTCTGTCTGTCTGTCTGTCTGTCTGTCTGTCTGTCTGTCTGTCTGTCTGTCTGTCTGTCTGTCTGTCTGTCTGTCTGTCTGTCTGTCTGTCTGTCTGTCTGTCTGTCTGTCTGTCTGTCTGTCTGTCTGTCTGTCTGTCTGTCTGTCTGTCTGTCTGTCTGTCTGTCTGTCTGTCTGTCTGTCTGTCTGTCTGTCTGTCTGTCTGTCTGTCTGTCTGTGTGTGTGTGTGTGTGTGTGTGTGTGTGTGTGTGTGTGTGTGTGTGTGTGTGTGTGTGTGTGTGTGTGTGTGTGTGTGTGTGTGTGTGTGTGTGTGTGTGTGTGTGTGTGTGTGTGTGTGTGTGTGTGTGTGTGTGTGTGTGTGTGTGTGTGTGTGTGTGTGTGTGTGTGTGTGTGTGTGTGTGTGTGTGTGTGTGTGTGTGTGTGTGTGTGTGTGTGTGTGTGTGTGTGTGTGTGTGTGTGTGTGTGTGTGTGTGTGTGTGTGTGTGTGTGTGTGTGTGTGTGTGTGTGTGTGTGTGTGTGTGTGTGTGTGTGTGTGTGTGTGTGTGTGTGTGTGTGTGTGTGTGTGTGTGTGTGTGTGTGTGTGTGTGTGTGTGTGTGTGTGTGTGTGTGTGTGTGTGTGTGTGTGTGTGTGTGTGTGTGTGTGTGTGTGTGTGTGTGTGTGTGTGTGTGTGTGTGTGTGTGTGTGTGTGTGTGTGTGTGTGTGTGTGTGTGTGTGTGTGTGTGTGTGTGTGTGTGTGTGTGTGTGTGTGTGTGTGTGTGTGTGTGTGTGTGTGTGTGTGTGTGTGTGTGTGTGTGTGTGTGTGTGTGTGTGTGTTTTTGTGTGTGTTTGTGTGTGTGTGTGGGCGCGCGCGTGCGTGCGTGCGTGCGTGCGTGCGTGCGTGCGTGCGTGCGTGCGTGCGTGCGTGCGTGCGTGCGTGTGTGTGTGACACAAATTTATCGGACCAACCATTTGTAATATACTATTCCGGTTCATATTAATGAGCATTACTTTAATTTAGTCTTTTTTTACATAATTTAGGCAACTAACGTATCAAAATATTCTTTGATGATTATATTGTTAGTTAAGCCACACATCAAAAGCTTTTTCGTACGATGTGATTTTTTCAGTTTCAGTATTTTTCCAAAACTCCATAACTTGTAATCCACGTAGTAGGCCTATTTCATTATTGAAAAGCCATTAAGAATCGAAATCTTACAAAATTCCTGGGACCGGTGTTCTGCTATGAGAGGTGAACTGCAAAATTCAATATTCTCTTCCAAATATTCAAACTGAACTCCAAAATTAAAATTACAGTCCGAATATTTTACTATGTGTCAAAAGACCAACCACATGCCTCCTTAGTCCACAACCAAACAGGCTGAAAATTTCAGGGAAACCAACTATATCTGCCATGCAGTTCCCATGCCCGGCGGTAGGCGGGAAAACAAAAAGAAGAAATCAGTATCCAGAACAATTCGAAAAGTCGCAGTAGCGACTAGATTCGTTTATGAAAATAACGCAACACGCAGGTGCAGGTACAGGTGCCTTAACTGAACATTCAAGTGTCAAAATAAACCGATGTATATTTTAACCTAAAACAACCCCAAGAATGTTTATAATATGATTGAACAAAAGGACATATAACGGAAAGAATAAATCTTGTATCATTTTAAATACTTACCAAAATACGCGGAAAGTTGTTGAATTTAAGCATGTATTGAGTCATCCACATATGCACATAACAACATTTCAAAATACAAGGAATTACAGGATTACGAGTTGCATGTTATGGTTCACTCGATTGGAAAGCGTAAGGTTGGAAGACAAAAGTTACGTTGGCAAGGCGAAGTAAAATAAGACATTAAATCCTCGCAATACAGTACTGATGGGCGATCGTACAAATTATTTTTCTACTAGAATATAATAAATTGCAAAGTAATCAAATTGACAGATTTATTTATATTGTATACTAGCTGAAAACCCGTGCTTCGCTACGGTATATTGACGGTCTCATTGGCATAAAATCCGCAGTTTGTTTTTAAACTTGTGTATGGGTAACCTTTGTAACAAAAAATCTACTCGATATCTCATCTGTCCTAAGAAATATTGAGGAACCCGTGAAAAAACATTTTACACCTTTTCACCAGATAGGGGTCGAACTTGAAAAAATCCTTTCTTAGTGGGTTCTTACTTCATATTGAAAAATGTACTCTCCGAATTTTTTACTTTTAACAAAAAAATACTAATTTACCCTTTAGGAGTGAAAGAAAACTGTCAAACTGTGAAAAATATATGCCAAAATGGAATGTTATAACTCAACAACCGCTGGAAATACAAAGGGTTCTATAATTCACCCCGAATGTAGATTCACCCCTTTAGGGGTTGATTAAGATAAAATCCTGAAATACATTTTTCGGTATTTGTATGGGTAATCTTTATAAGCAAAAACCAAGTCTATATCTTATTGATCCTAGAAGATATTAAGGCGTCCTTGAAATCACAATTCCCCCTTTTCACCCTTTAGGGGTGATATTTGTTAAAGGTAAAAAACTGTTAAAACCATTTCGAGGCATTTTAAATAGACACAGGAAATACGACGCGATGTATAATCTACCCCGTTTGTAGAATCACCCCTTTAGGGGTTGATTAGGACGTAATCCTGAAATAAGTTTTTCGGCATTTGTATGGATAATTTTTGTAAGCAAACACCAAGTCGATATCTTATTGGTCCTAAAAGAATTAAGGAATTACTGAAATAACATTTCACCCCTTTTCACCCTTAAGGGGTTAAATTAAAAAAAAAATGTCAAAATCATTTCGAGATATTAAAAAAAAAACACCTATGTGCCAAAAAGTAATGTTGCAACTAAACGAACACAGGAAATGCGACGGGATGTATAATTCATCCCGATTGTAGATCCACCCCTTAAGGGGTTGATTAGGACAAAATCCAAAAGTTGGTTTTTCGGTATTTGCATGGGTAGTTTTTGTAAGCAAAAACCAAGTAGATATCTTATTGGTCCTAAAAAATGTTAAACAATCCTTGAAATCACATTTTACCCCTTTTTACCCTTTAGGGGTTAAATTTAAAAAAATTGTCAAAACATTTCGAGATATTTTAAAAATACGCCTATGTGCCAAAAAGAAACCTTATAACTCAACAAACACAGGGAATACGATGGGATGTATAATTCACCCCAATTGTAGATCCACCGTTTAGGGGTTGATTAGGACAAAAATCCTGAAATATATTTTTGCGTATTTGTATGGGTAATCTTTGTAAGCAAAAAGCAAGTCGATATCTTATTGGTTCTAAGAGATATTAAGGAATCCTTGAAATCACAATTCACCCCTTTTACCCTTTAGGAGTGAAATTTAAAAAAAACTGTCAATACTATTTCGAGATATTTTAAAAAGACATCTATGTGCCAAAAATTAATGTTGCAACTAAACGAACACAGGAAATACGACGAGATGTATAATTCACCTTGATTGTAGACCCATCCCTTTAGGGGTTGATTAGGACCAAATCCTGAAATAAGTTTTTCGGTATTTGTATGGGTAATCTTCGTAAGCAATAAGCAAGTCGATATCTTATTGGTCCTAAGAGATATTAAGGAATCCTTGAAATCACAATTCATCCCTTTTCACCCTTTAGGGGGTAATTTTAAAAAAATGTCAAAACGATTTCGAGATATTTTAAAAAGATACCTATGTGCCAAAAAGTAATGTTGCAACTAAACGAACACAGGAAATACGGAGGGATGTATAATTCACCCCGATTGCAGATCCACCCCTTAAGGGGTTAATTAGGACAAAATCAAAAAATTGGTTTTTCGGTATTTGCAAGGGTAGTTTTTGTAAGCAAAAACCAAGTCGATGTCTTATTGATGTTAAAAAATATTAAACAATCCTTGAAATCACATTTCACCCCTTTTCGCCATTTAGGGGTTAAATTTAAAAAAGTTGTCAAAACCATTTCGAGATATTTTAAAAAGACGCCTATGTGCCAAAAAGAAACCTTATATCTCAATAAACACAGGGAATACGACGAAATGTATAATTTACCCCGATTGTAGATCCACCTTTAGGGGTTGATTAGGACAAAATCCTGAAATATATTTTTCGGTATTTGTATGGGTAATCTTTGTAATCAAAAAGAAAGGCAATATCTTATTGGCCCTAAGAGATTTAAGGAAACCTTGAAATCACAATTCACCCCGTTTCACCCTTTTGGTGTGAAATTTAAAAAAAAAACCAAAAACTTTTCGAGTATTTTAAAAAGACACCTATGTGTTAAAAAGTAATGTTGCAACTAAACGAACACAGGAAATACAACGGAATGTATAACTCACCCCGATTGTAGATCCACCCCTTTAGGGGTTGATTAGGACAAATTCCTGAAATAAGTTTTTCGGTAATTGTATGGATAATCTTTGCAAGCAAACTGTAAGTCCATATCTTATTGGTCCTAAGAGATATTAAGGCATCCTTGAAATCACAATTCACCCCTTTTCAACCCTTAGGGGTGAAATTTTAAAAAACTGTCAAACCCGTTTCGAGATATTTTAACAAGACACCTATGTGCCAAAAAGTAATGCTGCAACTAATGAACGCAGGAAATACGACGGGATGTATAATTCACCCTGATTGTAGATCCACCCCTTTAGGGGTTGATTAGGACAAAAACCTGAAATATGTTTTTCGGTATTTGTATAGGTAATCTTTGTAAGCAAAAAGCAAGTCGATATCTTATTGGTTCTAAGAGATATTAAGGAATACTTGAAATCATAATTCACCCCTTTTCACCCTATAGGGGTGAAATTTTAAAAAACTACCAAAACCTTTTCGAGATATTTTAAAAAGACTCATATGTGCTAATAAGTAATATTGCAACTAAACGAACACAGGAAATACGGCGGAATGTATAACTCACCCCGATTGTAGGTCCACCCCTTTAGGGGTTGATTAGGACAAATTCCTGAAATAAGTTTTTCGGTAATTGTATGGATAATCTTTGCAAGCAAACAGTAAATCGATATCTTATTGATCCTAAGAGATATTAAGGAATCCTTGAAATCACAATTCACCCCTTTTCAACCCTTAGGGGTGGAATTATAAAAAACTCTCAAACCCATTTCGAGATATTTTAAAAAGACACCTATGTGCCGAAAAGTAACGTTGCAACGAAACGAACACTTGGAATTACGACGGGATGTATAATTCACCCCGATTGTAGATCCACCCCTTTAGGGGTTGATTAGGACAAAATCCTGAAATTGGTGATTCGGTATTTGTATGGGTAATCTTTGTAAGCAAATAGCAAGTCGATATCTTATTGGTCCTAAGAGATATTAAAGAATCCTTAAAATCACAATTCACCCTTTTTCACCCTTTAGGGGTGAAATATCAAAAAACTGTCAATACCATTTCGAGATATTTTAAAAAGACACCTATGTGCCAAAAAGTAGTCTTGCAACTAAACGAACACAGGAAATACAACGGCATGTATAATCCACTCCGATTGTAGGTCACCCCTTTAGGGGTTGATTAGGGCAAAATCCCGAAATTGGTTTTTCAGCATTTGTATGGGTAATACTTGTAAGCAAAAACTAAGTCGATATCCCATCGGCCCTAAGAGATATTAAGTAATTCGTGAAATCACATTTCACCCCTTTTCATCCCTTAGGAGTGGAATTTAGAAAAATCCCTTCTTAGTGGGTGCTTACGTCATGAAGGGAATATACTCTCCGAATTTCAAGTTTCTAGGCCCAGGGGTTCGGGCTGGGCGGTGATGAGTGAGTCAATCAGTCAGTCAGTCAGTCAGGACACTGCTTTTTATATATATAGATAGATTGTCATAAAGTCAACCCTAGGTCAAAATTGCGAAATTTAGACATTGTTATATACAGGCTCCTTCATTTAAAAACTATTTGACAACGTCTAAGCGGGTATAATTTACCTACGTAATGTACATGGTGCTCTTTCGTAATTAGATAATGTTTGCTATGACAATTGAATATCGGAACTAGGTTAAGCAGAAGTATAAGTAATGGGTGTATGGAAGGGTGTCAGAGGAACCTAGCCAAATCTTTTATGATCAGTCATGGTGATGACTACGAGTCCAACTCTGCATTCTAATACCTCCGGTTAAATTAAACAGCAGTCCTTATGTGAGCGAAAGAAGACTCCCTCGCCAGAAGGCAAGGAGGTTCAAAGCAAATCCCGAGCATCACAGGGTGAAGGGGGGATGCCAGGAAAATTTTCATCAAAAATTGATATAGGAACTATTATTAAAACCAGGAATAATTTTTTCATCAAACTACCCACGTTACATTATTCAATTTTAAAAACAGATATAATGATAGACTATGTCTTGAAAAACATAAAAATCGAGAAAAACCTAGAAAATTGTCAAACCGAATGGCTTTCCATCATCGATAGCAAAATTAGTTTTAAAAATACAGTTAAACCATGGAGAGATAAATATAATTTCAATGTTAAAACGAGGGTCGTCGAGGAAGTAAAAATGATTGGTTATTAGCATCATGAAAGTCATTACATTTTAATGAAAAGGGCGTATATTGTTAATAGATATCATAACTTATTTTTCTACATAGTCACCATTTAGATTGAAACGACTGTCATAATTTGTGACGAGCTTTTTGTACTTTTTTTAAATCCACGGTTTGTGAGTTTACCCAGTTTGACACTGTCCTTTTCATTTTCCATTTGTCTAGAAAAGAAAGTTATTAAAATAAGGGAATAAATTGTAATAATGGCGCAAGGTTGAAATCAGTGTAAGGTTTATCTAGATAAAAATATCTAGATCAGGGGTGGCCAACCCGAGGCCCGCGGGCCGCATGCCTTGAGAATTTTTCCGGCCCGCGAGATTCATCACACTTTTACAAAATATATTTATTTCATAATGGCCAAATTAGTGAAAACCAATGTATTAAAAAAATATATTATTTGTGCATCCATATATTCAAAAATTAACTGTTGATATGAGAAAATATGACGAAAATATGGGGATACATAATTTTATATGCGGCCCGCAGAGTTATGATGCATTTCCAAAGTAGCCCGCAAGATCATTTGGGTTGGCCACCCCTGATCTAGATACTAGTGTTATTATCGATTATCATATATCCGGATAACTGACTTCGTTAACTTATTTTAATTTAAATACATTAAATTTTAACATTTCAGACAAAAGATAAAAAATTGCTTTTATCTTCATTGGTCATAATTTTGGTCTGGTTTCGTTTTTTTTTTTTAGCCTTCACTTCCATCTCCCTTTTTTTTCTTTTGGTCTTCACTTCGTTCTGTTATCTATTGCCCGTTATCTATTTTTGCTTGATAACGCATAAAATTATCCGGTATCTCTATCCAGATACTTTGATAAGTAGTATTACTTTGATAAGTAGTATATCTGATTTGTTATCTAGATAAAAAGAAAAACATTATCTGATACAACGCTGGTCAGGACCATATTGTGGATGTGAAAAAAAAGTGTGATATTCATCAAGTTGTGTTTGAGTCAAGACTGCAAGATGCGAGTAGTGCCATGCAGTAAAATCACCGATTTTGGATAGCATGCTGTAGATGTGACACATTTGACGATAAATTTCAATTGAAAATTTTATAAAAATTAATAAAAGTTAGCTTACTGTGAAATTTTCTCTGTGCCAGCCAAGGCCACAATGAAGCCCATTAGACACAAAATTGCGCTGAGGGGTTATCATCGCCAGCGCTGTGCGAAAACGTTCTTTACTTTGACTACCCTTGTATAACGTTGAACAAAATAAAACTATTTAAAATTTAAAGATATTTTCATTGGTGAGAACGTGATGCTTTAAAAAATATGTTAGGAATACGAGTATATTAGTTTTCATCTCTACAAGGTAAGTACTGCATGTTCAAGAGTTACGAATTTATCGGAACTAATGAAATATTCTAAACAAATATTTCAGCACTAATTACTTTCGCAAATGTTCTCAAGGGCTTTATGTACACTGTAATCTGATGGTCAGCAATTTAATCCACCAAATCATTACCATATTATCGCCAAACATTTAGTACAATCTATGTTAACACCGGCTGACTAGAATTGTTCAGTAACTGACCAGACTACAGACCTGTGTACCCAGACAAGTTGAGCATGAAGCAAGACGGTACTAAACGCCATGCTATTATACCCAACACTCTCCACATGCTATATTAAATTTTCTGAATATTTAGTAAGGAAGTAGAATACGTAATAAGTGCAATTTAGTAATTACAGTATTGCACCATGTAGTAATTAGGAGAAGACTTAACTAAACATATCGTTTAGTTAAACTAGTATTAAATTGTAAACTCTGGAATCGACTCAGCGTCAAGTATTTAATACTTAAAATGATTTGGGGGTAATAGGACAGATCGAAACGCTACACGGACCTCTCTATTATATAAATAGCCGTAGGTTTTGAATCGAAGAACTTACCTTCTTTGCTCCTATGTGCATATATGCCTATAATCCACTCTACCAACTACATGGAACGCTCTAAATAGGAGTGGGACAAGATCACGATTACAAAATAGCAGACTATCAAAGAAGATCTCGAAAATTTGCTAGCCCTTCGCTCAAAATCACGAATACCTACAGTCTGTATAATAAAACGTCCTTGTTAATTTTTGGCGAACTATAAGAGAGAAAAGGAAAAACTAAAAATAATTAAAAAATTTACTGTAAATATTATTACGCTACTACCCAATAATTGATCTAATCTCCATTATTATCAACTAGTTTATTACTCGTCAATAATGACGGATTTATAACAGAAAAAATTCAATTGATTGTATATGTATTTGATTTTATTTTTTAACGTATCTTAATTTCGTATAGTTAACCAAAAAATATACCACCATGTCAGGTATTTTCGAAAAACAACATGACTCACTATGTAAAGAAAGGAATATTAAAAGAAAAGATGCAGAAAGGACGGTAAAGAACCAAGTTAATACAGTCAAAAACATTTTTTTTTGTTGTGTTAAAATCCCGTCATTGTTGACGGGTTAAACAACCTAGTGTTACAATATTGAAATTATTAAAAATATGTGCTCACTTTGGAAGATTTAGAACTAAGTCTTCTTTAAAAACCTCTGCAGACTGTTTTAACACAAAACACTAAATTAACACTATTTTAATACTAACTTTTAATTAATTACACTATTTTGAAACAATGTTTCATTAATTTTTATGTAAAAAACGTTCAATTCTTTCAAAATATTGATTCTAGCTAAGTATTTTTAACTTGTTTATGCCAAAAATTTTCTTTTATCACTGGGATTATAAGATTAACAAGTATGTGACCTTAGGAAAAAATGACGTCACAATGTTACCCAGATCACATACATGCACTTGCTAATTATATATGTAAGATTATTGTTTGACATCTTTTCGGTACACTTTCTACCAGCTTTTCGGCATACTTTGGCAGTGATCTCCATATATGCCGTATTTGACGAGTTATCTGATCCAAATTTTGAACGTTTTTTGTTCAAAGCTTATATTTCATGTACCCCCTATGTAAAAACTAGATTCATCAGACAAAACCACATCAGGCCAATGTCGGTCTAAATTTTCCTTGGCCCAAGCGAGTGGTTTTTCGACATGTTTCACCGATAACAATGGTTTCTGTTTGATGCTCCAGAATTTAATACCATTTTAGATTAAACAACTTCTCAGGGTCATTATACTTAACTTAATGTTCTTTTTTAACAAAATTGCCTGATATTTACGTAAAGATAACATAGGATTATTTTTAGAAACGTTATAAACTTCTTATAATCCACAATTAGGTAAATCGTCAACATTTTTATTAATTTTATAACGTTTCACCCAATACTTCACAAAGTTTACTGACATATGCATTTATTTTGCTGCACTATAAAGGAACATTTTTGGCAGTTTTGGGTGGGTACATAAAAATACCGCTTCAAAACTTTTTGCATACCTAAATAGCACTCATTATTAAACAGCCGCACTACTGAAAAACAAAACACTAACTAAACCATTTTTATTATCGGGCGTATTAGGTCTTGACGTTCTTGTCATGTTTGAACCTGTTTATTATTTGTGCACATGCCTAATCCTGAGTCTTATGCCTAATCTTAAGCATGTGTGTCTTATTATACAGACTCTATATGAAACGACCATAGATTGAAAAAACCAGAACACGTTTATATTGAATGGAACAGTCTGTGAAGTGCTGCGTTTGTGAAAAACCAAATCATAATTCTAGAGGCAGTAGAAAAGTTATCCGGCTTTGACCTACCGAGATATCTATGGAAGAGACTGAATCGCATCCGAACGGGTCATGGAAAATGCAATGACCTACTCTTTAAAAGGGGTATGACACATTCCATGGCTTGTGACTGTAGTGCTTTGCAGATAGTAAACCACTGCCTATTGAAATGTTTGCCTAGTGGTACCCTTGAAATTAATGAAGCTACTCCACACGCTCTGCAATGGTTAGATAACCTTGGTATTGAACTGTAAAGCCTGGTTTATAATAACTCCATAACATAACCCAAAATAATGGAAAAATGAGTTTGACCCTTCAAAACATCTGTTTGTAATAAACAGAACAAAGAAAGTAGTGCAATTTTTATGTTTATGTTTCCATAGCATATCTATTATAAACCAGGCTGATGACAGATATGAAATTAGCAACACATATTTTCGTTGTTCCTCGGATGAGTTCGGGCAAACGAAGTAATCTGATTGGTTCTTTGTTAAATTGGGATTTTCAGCTGTGAATTAGGATACAGTTTTGATATTTTTAAACTCATTGTTTACTGTTTTGTAACGGACAAGAAATCAGACTCGGACACGGTATAAGAACGGTATAAAACGGACACGGTATAAGACTTAAGATAGTTTTGTAGCCTTATAGATACGCAGCTATCTTCTTGCTAAGGGGATGTTCCTTTCTATCAAATTTTAAGCCCTAATTGTAGTGGAATTCTTCTAATGACACTATTATTTTTGATCACGAATAAAAAATTACTGATTAGAAATATATGATTTTGTTTTTGACATTCGATACAAATTTAATTTATTAACAGAATTTCAGTTGACATTCTGACGTTTACAAATTCTAATATAGTATTTATATGAAATATCAGAAAAATTATGTTTTTCTATGTCATTTAGAAAACACATCTACTTACCTTACTGATCTCAATTAGGAAATAAACTTAATATTCACACTAGCAAGGCCGGCCTGGATGAGGCAGATTAAAGCCAGGCCTAAAGTGATAAAATACCCCAAAAAAATTACCAAATTGTACTTTAAATCACTGGATATTTTTGAAGGGCCTTAATTTGTCTTGCCCAAAGCGTCACAAAACCACTTGCGTGGATATAATTTTTCATATGTTTTTAGTAAATTGGTCATCAAAATAGTAACAATATTTATTCAAAAACTTAGTTTTCATCAATAATGACCCATTTTCCTATAATACCTACTATTTTTACGGCCGTTCAAATGCTACGAAAAACGAGTGAGAATAACATTTTTGTTTTGACATTCGATATAAATTTAATTTGTAAACGTTAGAATATCAATTGTTTTCTGAATTTTGTTTATAGCAAAAATAAATTAATCAAACTGACAATTTGTAATTAAACTATTATATCAGCTCGGTATCACGGTATAAAAATAAAGTAACGAGCAAAGTATCTGACATACAGATACTACATACTTAAATTTAAATATCTTTATACAGATACAGATACATATTTCAAACAGTATCTAATTTGTATCTAGATACTTGATGAAACAGTATCTAGTTACTGTATCTATATACTTGTAACTATACTCTATTTCAAATTAGAAAAGAGTAGATAGCGTTGCGAACCGAGTACGATTTATACAGGACAAATACAGTATAGCGGGAAATTTAAAATAAGTTACAACTAGGGCATGGGCGTAGTAACTGGGTAAGCAAGTGATTTTTTTTAAATGTAAATAAGGAATATGTTAATAAAATATTGAAAACAAGGCAGATAATACACTTACGTTATTTATGGTATACGATATAAATTCAGTATAATGGGAAATTAGAGAAAGTAAAAAAAAATATTTATTTTTTAAAATTATATATTTTATTTTATTTTATTTTGTGGACACGACAGACCGATAGTCCTTAATGTGCCCATAAATACATATATACATTATAAATACATCTAACATATCTATATAAATATACAGACATATAATAAGAAAACAATAAAAGTACAGAGTGAAAAAGAAATAATTTTGAAATATACAATACAGATTAAAGTACAAAGTAAATAGAAAATACAACATAATATGCAAATAGTATCACAAATAATAGATTTTATATACAGTTTTTTTAAAGATGTTATATGTCATGCCATATATGTCTAGTGATTGGTCTATCTCTATTGCTTCATTATAGAGTGAACCCATTTTATTTATTGAGCTCATTTTACAATATTCTGTTCTATGCCTATCAGTAGTAAAGAGCATATTCCTTTTCCTGGCACCTGGGTATGGGATTCTAATTTATGTATTATATATAAAAATTATGTATTATACCGGGTGAATTATTTAAGGAGCAACATACATATAATGTTAATGAAGTGAGTTATTTCATTTGCAACATAGCAAATTATGAAAGCAAGCTCATATCCATGGCAACATATATGCAGTGTTGATTAGATATAATAGTTATTTGACAAGTTCCTAGACGGCTAAAAAATAGTAAATTAGAAACAATAAATGATTTTTTATTAGTTTGGTTATATTTACTTACAAACAAAAATAATAATGTCCTTAGTAGCTAAGTCCAAAAAATATTTAAAGAATAATATTTTATCTTTTCTATGGGTACGATAAGCATTTGTTTTATGGCTATGTTGCTTTTGAAATAACTCACTTCATTAACATTATATGTGAAACATGTATGTTGCTCCTTAAATAATTCACCCGGTATATAAAAGAGAGATTTGGCTAAAAGAGTTTAAATAAAACAATATCACAAACTATATATCTTCAAAGCTAAAGTTGCTTATTTAAATATTTATTGCAAATAAAATTAAAAATATGTATATGCATATATGAAGGTCTAAAAATTATATCAATTATTTCTTCTTTGGGCACTATCAGCTGGACTGTATTTTGGCCTCACTCACATTAGTCCTCTATCTTGATCTGTTAATTGGCAGATGTCACAAAATATACGCCAAGAATATAAATACAAATATTAACAAAATATACGAAAAAAATAAAATAATATAAATAATATACAGGGCGTTTGTTTGAAACGGGGCACCCCGAAAATCTCCTTTATTTGTAAAGATACAAAAAATCTTCAGAACAAAAGTTAAACTAGACAAAAAGGCCCGTCTAATAGTTACTATAAGAATGCTGAGGCACTTCCGGTTTCACCGGAAATGATGTCAACTTTTGATCTAGCATAGGGAATCGATAAATTTTTTTTCGAATATTTTTTTCCTAAAAGTACATTAAATTAGCTTTACAATGAGACCAAAAAGTCATATTTTTATGTTAACCATTTCAAAATGGTGACAATTTTTTTACAAAATAATAATCAACATAAGTTTTAAAAAGTTGAACGTAGCAAGCTTTGAAGCAAAGAAACAAAATATCTCTAAAATAAACTGTTATAACTAGTTATTATATGAAATAACATGAAATAACTTAAATTTTAATTTTTCAATTAAATGTTTTATAAATAACAAGATTAATAGTTTATTTTGCTTATTTATGTTTGAAAAAAAATGTATTAATTGGTAGTAAGTCGTTATTTGTACCTAATTATGGTTTATGTACGATATACCAACGAAGAGATGACAGATATGGTTCTGATATACGGAGAGTGTCAAAGAAATGCGGTTAGGGCCCAGCGACTCTATCAGGAAATGTATCCTGATAGAGCTCGGCCGAAAAGGCAGTATTTTGCCAAATTAGTTAACAAATTAAGCCAGCGAGGTTCTTTCGAAATTCAAAAACGACGTCCAGAAAGAGCAAACCATGTAGAAAATGACAAAGAAAGAATATTGGCTTAAGTCCACTACGACTCGGAAGTGTCGGTGCGGGAGATTGCAAAAGAATGCGGTGTTTCACAATGGAAAGCGTGGAAGGTTTTAAGAAAACATGGGTTTAAGCCTTATAAACCGCATGTAAGCCAATTTATCCACGCAAATGATGAAGATCGCTGACTGAACTTGTATCTGGTTTTTGGGTATGTGGGAAAATGATAATCGCTTCCATTATAAAATAAAGTTTTCGGACGAATCCAATTTTACCAGAAATGGTTTATTCAATAGGAATAATGTAAGACGTTGGTCGTTTGGGGGTATTTAAAAGAGTGTATCGGACAACACCAACGACGATGGAAGATTTAGAAGAAATGGCTAGAAGTGCAATCCGGGATATCCAAGAGTGTACTCTTATAAGGGCAATGGAAGAGTTTTTATTAAGAATGAGAAAATGTGTGGACAATAATGGTGGTTTGATCGAACATTTGTAATTTTTTTTTTTGTAAAATAGTTGTAAGAAGTAATAGTTTTTTTTTTTTCTAAATAGTCAAATTGTTTATTTTAGAGATATTTTGTTTCTTTTTTTATTGTTTTCAAAGCTTGCTACGTTCAACTTTGTAAAACTTATGTTGATTATTATTTTGTAAATAAATGGTAGCCATTTTAAAATGGTTAACATAAAAATATGATTTTTTGGTATCATTGTAAAGCTAATTTAATTTACTTTTAGGAAAAAAATATAAAATTATCGATTCCCTATGCTAGATCAAAAGTTGACATCATTTCCGGTGAAACTGGAAGTGCCTCAGAATTCTTATAGTAACCTTTAGATGGACCTTTTTGTCTAGTTTAACTTTTGTTCTGAAGATTTTTTGTATTTTTACAAATAAAGGAGATTTTCGGGGTGCCCCGTTTCAAACAAACACCTTGTATATATTTTCAATGTACGACACTGAACATCTGTCAACTTGGATTTAAAACAATATTTTAACATTGTAATAGGGATGGTGTTCTAAACCATCGTTTCCCAACCTTTTTTCATGGTCGACCGGCAAACGACCTAGAAAAAATTTGCGGACTGGCAAGTTTAGAAAGTAATGTGTATCGCAAAATTATTACAAGTGATGAGCAAAAAAAAAGGTCTTCACTTCCAAAATGTAAGTGATGAACAAATAATAACAAAAAAAAGGTCCTCCCCTTCAAACTACAAACTCGGATATTTGGAGATTTTGTAACAAAATTTCGCAAACCGACAAAAAAATCTCACGGACCGCTGCCGATCCGAGGACCGGCGGTTAAGAAACGCTGTTCTAAACCAATCAGACATAGAGCATAGATACATTACAACAGGAATATATACTAATTATATATACCTAGATTTTATTTAGTATTAAATATTTCACTATTAATAGATAGTCATGAGATAGTGACCAGTTTGCAGCTACATGGTAATTTTCGATTAAATCTGTATTGTCTTCAAATGGGTACCATAAATACCATATAAATTCAATTTAACAAAAAATCAACAGTAGATTTCAAGTTGCTAATTCATCTTGCTTCGCAATTATACCTTTCTTCAAAATACGAGCTCTTTGTAGCACTAGTGACCAACATACGATCCGCGGGCCGGGTGTGGCCCAATTATTAAATGGCCCTTACGAAATTTTTACCCGATCTACAAGTGATTTTTTCACATTTTTCAGCTTATACTCTTGTAATTTTCTGAATTTCGAGTAATGATATCCAGGCTAACGTAGCTATCCTAAATACCATATGTTAAGTTTACGAAGGCGTTTATTGCCTTAGACCAGTGGTTCTTAGCCATTTACTCTCGCGAAACACTTTTGAGTACTTAAATATTGTCAAAAATATGAAATAGTTTAAATATTATTATACATGGATTTAAATACAAATTAAACAAAATACAACTCTATTAACCTACAAATTTAGTTAGTTTATAAATGATCAGATTGTCACGGATACAGGGCATCCACATCTTAGGAATAGCTTACTGTGCACTAAACTGGCCCGTTTTTTGACGTAACTCTTGTCATGAAATTCTTCCACGGATTATTTTATATTTTTCATATATATATATATATAAGGAACTAAACGATCTTAAAAGATAATTAGCAATTAGTTATCAGTACTCTTGTGACTACTTCCAATTATGCATTGACCAATAATGGTCCTACAAAGCCGTGGTTATGTAAGTACAGTTTAAAATTATATTTTTGTATTTGCTCCAGATGTGTCTCACAACTTTAATGGAATTTATTCCATTTAAGTAAAACTCTTACGATCCGAAGTCAATTAATTGACTTAATTAATGAGTCGCTAGGTTGAACCTAAGCTCTACCTAGAGCCCTTATTATAAGTTATATATATATTGTATTTGAAGTGTTATATAATTTAGGCATACTTAGCCTGGCGTTTGCTAATTCTGTTAGTAATTAGAAATTATAATATTTTTTTTACACTTATTTAATTATATTGCAATTATTAGCTTTTTTCGTGAAAAATAGTACTCATAAATAACTACAGTAAATTATAGTTTCATAATTCACTGTTTGGGGCCAATCACAAACCTACATTTCCATAATTCACGCTCGCTGATCCAATAATATTTGACAATAGCAATGGGAGGGGCCAAAACTGCAGTGGTAGCAGGCAACATGGATGACGCTATCACTTCCATTAAAATTATCAATTTTTAGTCTAATTTATTTGTTACACGTTGACTGCCAATTACAAGTTTTCTCGTAGTTAGCGTTCTTGCCCAGGACGCCGACTACGAGATTACTTAATAATATAATATGGCTCTATCAAATTGACTTCTGAGACAAGAATCTTGAATCTTGCCTTGGCACTCAACGTGTTAATAGGTGTGGAAAAAGTATAGTATTACATTCGCGATTATTGGCCATTATTCACTTAGATGATTTGCGCCACTCGCCTGCGGCTCGTGGGCTTAACGTCATCTTCATGAATAATGGCTGTCATAATTGCTCATATAATAATATACTATACGAGTCCTTCAATACGAGTCCATAAATACGAGTCCTTCAATACGAGTCCTTCAATCGCTGATATCCAGAGACTCGTGCAAGAAATATTTCACACAACTTAATATATTAACCCAACCAGCAGAATATATTCTCTTTGTATGTTCGTCTACAAAAATAAACAACTGTTCCTAAAAATCGAACATTCCCATAACACAAGGAACAAAGATGCACTAGTTTCAAGGCCACACAATTTAACCTGTTACCAAAGAGGTGCCCATTTCAATTGCTGTAAATACTATAATGCGCTTCCTGGTGAAATAAAGTTGTCAAAAAATGCACTCATCATCAAGACCAATGTTAAAAAATACCTAATTGAAAGAGAATTGTATGACGTTAAGGATTTTTTTAGATAATTTCCATATTTATTGTTTATTACTGTTTATTTATTATTATTTTTTTTCACTGTCCATATCTCTATTGTTTTAAATAGTTTCTTATATTATTATGTATTGACTTTCTTTTCATGTAATAGTATTATTGACTCGTTGCAGAAATAGGCCGATGTAAAATAAATAAATAAATAAATAAATAAATAAATAAATAAATAAATAAATAAATAAATAAATAAATAAATAAATAAATAAATAAATAATAAATTGTATTATTGTTGTACATTGTTATTATGTAATATTTATGTACATGAAAGACAAGAATAAAACTAAACTAAACTAAACTATTATCATATCAATAAATTAGTATTTAGAAATTATATTCTTTTATTAATACCAACCCCCAAAACCAACCTACACGCGACAATATTTAGATATATTTTGAGTTTATTAATTATTTGTAATACCGAAACGAGCAGCAAGTCAATTAACTACAAGTTTATTTAATAATACATGTAAGCGCTTTTTAGGGCTTGTAAAAGAATCAATTAAAACACACAAATTCGAGCACAAATTTCAGCATTTATTCAATTATAAACAATTACTATTTACAGTGTGTCATATATGCCATCACTTTAATAATAATCCTTTGATGATTTGTTGATTTTCTTGATATAGCTGGAAAATCTTCTTGAAGGGAAATGCAGAAAGGATAAATTGACATTTATGAATGTTTAATTTCAGGTTTCTGTCAGCGGATACAGAAATTAGTTCTTCCTCTTCATTCAAGGTAAAATCGAAAATCAAGGTTTCACTTACTAAAAATGGCTTTCTCACCAAGTTTTTCATTATTTCTCTAACTGCTGAGTTGGAAAATATTTTTTAATTTGTTGTACAATAACGTCAAATGCTCAATACTTGTTCGTTTATTTTTTAAAAACAATATTTTGGAATGGATTAATTTTTTTCTAAATAACTTTTTTTCCTTTCTTCTTCTTCTTTGGGTACTGTCAGTCTGGTTGACTTTTGACCTCACTCACATAAGTCTTCCACCTTGATCTGTTAATTGCCGGGTTTTTCCATGTTTTATTTTTGCTTTACCAAAAAAATATCATCCACAAACCAAGAAAATACACTTATATACGTTTTTGGAACACTCGTCTGCCACGGCGCTGTGGTTGAGAACCACTGCTTGTATAGTGTTATTTTCTAATTTTAATTTTTATTTATTTATTATTTCGGCCACATAACAGGACAAGGCCAATAACAATGTGGCACTATTAACCTATAAAAAATTAAAATTAAAAATATACCAGTGACATAATATTTTATATATCTATACATAGCATCATACAACAAAGTAATAAAATACAAATAACACAATAGAATTAATTCGGAAACTAGAGAGAAAATAGTAATAAAAATAATAATATACATTAATAATGATAAATTCTAAATATATTTTCTTTCATGAAACAGGATATCATGTTACAACTTAGGATCTAAAGATCCTATCCTGTAGCATGCACATCTGGCCAGCTTTATTGTGTCATATCGTGTAACGATTCTTTTTCCAAATTTTTCGGCCGTCAGCTGCTTTTAACTGTGGAGACGGTCCTGCGGTTTTTATTTTAATAAATGTAAATTATCTGGGCGCCAGCTGGTCTAAATATCTTTATATATTAGACCGACCAGCAAGTCTAATATTGAAAGAGAGAGGGAAATAAGAAATATATTGCTTTATTAATTTAATTAAATAAATATATTGTAGATAAAAAAAGACATTTGAATGAATGAAAATAGAAATAAATAAGGAGTTAAATTGGATCACAATTTTAGAGATGGTCGACCAAAGTGACTATAAAGTAAATTTAACATTAAACAAAGTCATTTCCTAGTTAACTCCAAATATAATTTTGAAAAATATCGTAAAATACAGTAATTACACAAATATACCGACAATTTAGATGCTGTTTATATAGCTCTATCCTTTCCTGTAGCTACATCTACATATATTTCTTTATCTTTGCTAGTCGTCGATGGTGGGAGTGGGGAAGTACGATATAGAATGAAATCCTTAGGTGTTGTGCGGCTTTAAATACCAATAAGAATCTGAATGAATTAGAAAAATATTCTTGGTTATACAACCCTTCTTTAATGTTGGGAAAAATCCTCCACAACCGGAGTCAACAATTTAATAGTTTTTAATAGTTATACAAAAAAAAACACTATTAGCCATGTTGCGTTACCACATTAAAGATTACAGTTTCGTATCTTTTTTTTGTCTGTTTCTTCTTTTTTAACTAATGACAACCAGCATTTTGTTACTTAGGCATTGCCTGCTATACCTTTATACGATACAAAAGAATAAAACACCTACCACGAAATTAATTTATAATAATCGGTGTAATAATGTACAGAATAAGGGTATAATATATAAAGTCTAACAAATAAATTGACAATTTCAGTTTCACGTGTATGACCTGACTATTATAGATAAACCCATAAACTGACAGTTGTTTTAGATTTAAAAAAAACTAAATTTTTGCGGTATAGATAAAAATACTGCTTTCATTCAAACTGTGATATTTCTCACCTTCATAGAATGAAGAAGGATATTGAATGAATATGTTATCTGGTAAATGGCTTAACTAAATGGTTTAATAATAGGGTCCAATATAAATGTAATTATTCAGAATTTCAAATATCTACATCTTTCATATGCCATTGTCTACGAAAACAGCAATTTCATATAACCATAAATCAAAAGCTGATAACTGATTATTATTAATTAATCATTAATCACAGGCTTATGAAGGGTCAGTTTTCAGTTTGATAATATTAATATAGTTGTCTTTTGTCGCATAACGATGATGCTTGTTAACTGGTGGGCATCCATCGATGATCGAGAGCCATATTTTCATTTTTGTCATTTCGTAATAACATTCTGTTTGTGATTAGTGGCATAGTTTTAACTTATTTTCTTTTAATATTACTCTTTCTGGATTCTTACTCACAAGTGTTTCAGTGTTAAACTGCATATAATACAAATAAATGCGTACCATAATTGATACAAGCATTAGTATAAGTATGGTTACAGTATGTAATCATAATTGTAACTTAGAGTTACAGAGTTTCCTAAAGTTTGGGTCGCAAAATGTAAATACCAGTCGTTCAAGGATAACTAAAACGAAATAATAGTATAACATACGAGATTAAAAGGAATCTAAACAGGGGATCGCTCATAGCTCGCATAAATCATTACAATGCATAACTAGGAAAAAAAAGTGAACATGATTTTTAATTTTTTTTATATATACATTTTCGCTGTAAAATATCAGGTCGTCAAGGATGAAATTTGTAGTTAATAATAGTGCCAACTTTAACAGCTTATTATTTGACATTGGTTTAATATTTTACCGTTTTGTAGTTGTTTTTTTTTTTTTTTTTGTTGGAAAGTTACACATCGTGCCTGTTTAAAGAAATCATTGTTTAAAAAAATATCAAACACTTTTTTTAAAAATTAATTTTGTTGAAAATGGAACGATCGGATATTCACACTATTATGCAGTATGAGTTCTTACGTGGAACTACGGCATCGCAGACCGCGCGAAACATTAATAGTATATTTGGCTTTAGTGTTACTACGCAGCAGACAATATCAAATTGATTCGCCAAATTTCGTACGGGTAACTTAAAAAAAAACAAAATAAATAAATAAAAACCTGGCTCATCGATCACAGCAGAAATATACTGCAACCAACTGGACGAAATGCAAGAACTTAAAGAAAAACAGCCTAGATTGGTCAACAGATCGATCTTATTGCATGATAATGCTAGACCACACACTGCACAAATGACTGTGGCAAAACTACAGGAATTGGAGTTGGAACTTCTTCATCATCCTCCATACTCACCAGACCTAGCCCCCACTGACTACCATTTCTTCCGCAATTTGAACCACTTTTTAATAAGAAAACAGTTTAATTCCACAATGCTGTAAAACTGGCATTCTAGGAATTCATTGACTCTCGTACGCCAGGGTTTTATTACCACCGCCCTGAACAATCTGCCGCTTCAGTGGCAAAAGTGTATAGACAATATGGGTGAATACTTTGATGAATAAAATAATTGCTTATATTGGTAAGTTATCAACCAACCTTGCCTTTTTTTCTACAAATTTCATCCTTGACTACCTAATAATAAGGCAGAAGTTTTTTAGATAGCGTGTACGCTATTACACCACAACCCCTATTGAAAAAAATTATATTAACTCTAAATTATCACACATTTCAGTGTTTTGTAGGTTTTTAGCAAGTGATAACAATTTGTGGGTGCATACTATAACTCATAAATTTCCATAACTTTTGATATAATAAGCACGTGCTTCCATCTAGTGACTTATAACTAGGGTTACGATACGTCCCCGTATTGAGTCCTTGTCCCGGTGTCTTGACTGGTTTGCAATTTTGTCCCTGTTTTCTGAAAATACTGCAAATAATACAAAAATGCTTCTTTTATCAATGAATAATATCTGAACAGAAGAGAGAAATATTTTGCTGCAAAGCAATGTGTCGCATTATTTTTTTACAAAATCATCATAGCGTAGTGAATTACAACAAAATAATAAACAATAAAATATTTTTGAAGAAATAAATAGTCACAGAAAAATACTAATTAAGTTTTTTTTAAGTGTCATCTGGGTTTGGCAGAATAAAAATATGGCAAGTCTACTTATAATAGTACAGGTATCCCCCGACTTACGACCAAGTTCCGTTCCGAAGGGTTTGTCGTAAGTCGAATTTGGTCGTGATTCGGGGAATTTACAAAATTTTAAAATATGTATACATATCTTACCCTCCCCCTAATCATGGTTTTAACCTGAATATATGTTAAATCCCAAGTTATTGACTGCAAATACTTGAAAAAAGGCGATAAAAATAAACAAAATTGGTCTTACCTGGAGAAAAAATACAATTTTTATTTGAATACTGGAAGAAAATAAAGTGCAAGAAACGTTAGGAATCATAGAAATATAGAATTAAAAAAAAAACGTACAATTTTACCTGTAGCATTGCAAGTGAATTTAACCAATATTTGCTTGTTTTTTATGTTTTATGGAGTTTATAAAAAAAAAAATAATAATTTTAAAATTTTGGTCATAAGTACGGGAGTTCGTAAGTCGGGAGGTCGTAAGTCGGAAGATACCTGTACTTGAAATGCGCTCGCATCACTATCCAGGTCTTGTCAGTCTGATAAGTATTTCAAGCATGGTGTTGTCAAGAATTTGATAGCTTTCGACAGATAAAAAAATCCTGTGATTCTGTTCTGGTTTACATTAATGTGCGTTACTCAATTTTTTTTCAGATTTTTCGATTAAGCCTCCTGTGTATGGGACAAGAGCACATTTTTGGTTAAAATCGTGATAAAGTAAATAATAATTACAGGATCCCAACACCTAGATAGGCGTATATGGGGCAGAGAAGGTAAGTTCTCCGTTTCTAGACCGCCGGCCATAGATTTAAAAGCCACGTGGTCAGCGTGACGTTTCGACCTATTATCCCTGTATAAACAGGTACTGATTTTAAGTATGAAATACTTGAGACTGAGCTGACTGCGCATTTTCGCAAGATAAAAATCCGAAGGAGGGGGGTCTCGGACCCGGGTCCCTGTGCTCCGTAGACAACCGTCTTACCACGGAGCCACGGCAACTCTATAAAATAAAGAAATTTTAATAAACTACTTTCTATCCCTTAAACTACGTTTTCTAATTTTCTAAACTACAAAAAAAAAACTATATTTTTCGAAATAGTAATCTCATCGAAAATTCATGTTGAACTATTCCGGCTCACATTAATGTGCATTATTGAGAATTTTTCAGACTTTAAAACCAACCCCTCTGGTAAATAGGGAGGGTGACAAAACAATTTTACAAATTTAAGTGCAAGTAGTGGGGTAAAATACATAAAATTACTTGAGGCAACTAAAAATTGTTTTGTGTATAGTGCAAGTGTGGGGCTTTAGAAGAATTCCCCGATCTTCAAAAAGCGTCACGCCGGCTTTACGTTGGTATTGGTAATATCCATTTCCAATGATATCTTAAAACATAATTATGATAGATATATTACAAACTGTGTGACCAGGATGTACTTCGAATTTTTTATTTTGTTGGAAATAAATTATTGTTATAAAATTTAAAATCATAAATCTATATATATAAAAAGCAGTGTCCTGACTGACTGACTGACTGACTCACTCATCACCGCCCAGCCCGAACCCCTCTCTCTCCTTTAATATCTGTTAATATCTCTTAGGACCAATAAGATATCGACTTGCTATTTGCTTACAAAGATTACCCATACAAATACCGAATCACCAATTTCAGGATTTTGTCCTAATCAACCCCTAAAGGGGTGGACCTACAATCGGGGTGAATTATACATCCCGTCGTATTTCCTGTGTTCATTAGTTGCAGCATTACTTTTTGGCACATAGGTGTCTTGTTAAAATATCTCGAAACGGGTTTGACAGTTTTTTAAAATTTCACCCCTAAGGGTTGAAAAGGGGTGAATTGTGATTTCAAGGATGCCTTAATATCTCCTAGGACCAATAAGATATGGACTTACAGTTTGCTTGCAAAGATTATCCATACAATTACCGAAAAACTTATTTCAGGAATTTGTCCTAATCAACCCCTAAAGGGGTGGATCTACAATCGGGGTGAGTTATACATTCCGTTGTATTTCCTGTGTTCGTTTAGTTGCAACATTACTTTTTAACACATAGTAGTCTGGTGCCTACGTCGAAAGATACTGCACTTGATGATAATGGAATGCCATTTGGCACACGTGTTCCTTATAAAAATTAAATCATTGTGACCCGCAGCACCTATTTGTGAATCAAGGCAACTTCAAGATGGCGGCGAAACTAGCGCGCCAATTACGATAATGATAACTAATTCTTATGATACAGCAAAATAGCTAAATACATATTTGTACAATGGACCTTTAGTTACAATTTGCCGCGTCGTACGCGAATTTCCGTCACTTAGTTTACAAGATACCGTCCATAATTCATTCTCAGACGCAAAAAAATTATTTCCGAAATGGCTAACGAATTTCGTATGATATGGCGTGTTTTCTATTAATTTAATGCCGTAGATTACGAATCTGTTATCAAAATGGCGAAAATTTAAAATTTTGATAGATTTTTTTCCCAAATTCGAGACATGCTGATATTCTCTATCACTGCAAATCTGCGTATATTAATATTTTGTTTCAATTCTTCCTAAATCTGTAGGGCATATCCTTGGCTACAAGAATATGTGCGGAATTTTTCTCTGCGGGGCGCCAAAATTAAGGTAGTGGCCGAAATGTGTAAAGTCTCAACTTTGTATTATTTTGACACTCTTTATATCGTTTTCGACCAAATCGGACCTGTAAATTACAAAAATTAAATAAAAAATGGCATATGACTTGTTATTATTCGGATTTTGCCCGAAATGAAATTCAAAAAATACATATCCGGCCGGAACGGCTGTAAATTATGACATTTAAGTAAGATATTCCATGCATATATGGAATGCATCAATTTGCTTAGGTTTGTTTGCAGCACCTGGTCTCAAATGAAGCCGCTTTCGAAATAACGCTCGAAAATCGAATTTTGCTATTTACATCAAATTTGTTGAGTTGTATATCAATTTCGGGTATATTGAAGTCGTAGATTTCGAAAATTGAGTTAATTTAAAGATTTACCACACATAAGATTGTATTTTTCCCGAAAAAAAAAATAATTACATGTATTATTTACATAACAGTGAGATTCATTACACGACAGTGAAGTGTCTCTCCATCCAAAAGAATAGTAAATAGCAGTTCTGACAAAACAAATATATATTACTACACACTTAATACGATTCTAATGGTGGCCGAAAACTATTCTTTCGAAAATGGTTAAAATATTCTCAGATATTTTTACCAGTTATCAGGACAACATTTTAATGTGTTGATATATCCTCTATATGTGCCAATAATACTGACTTCCTCTACTACTTAATCCTATACAAAATGAAGATATTCGATGAATTCTTATTCAACACTAGTCTGAATCGAAGTCGAAACCTGATGTGAAACATTATTCTGCATATTTAACTGAAGAAACATTTTAAATAAACTTTAATTTAAGAAATAATAAGTAATTTTTAATTATTAGGGAACGGACGTAATTAGCTCCTGAGCTTGACTTGGCGTTTTCATAGGCATAGTTTTTAAAAATATAATTTTGAAATATTTTACCCTTTTAAAAATTTAAAATAAACCTAAATTAAAATTAATAACGGCAATAATCAGTACAATTGATGAAATATTTTTACTAGTTATTAGGACAACATTTTAATGTGTTGATAGTTCCTTTATGTTTGCTAATAATACTGACTTCCAGTCCTACCTTAAAATAATTTATATTTGTTTACAAATCAAAGTCGAAAGCCTCACTAATTGGGTGGGCCTATGTAAAGATAAAATTCTAGTGAGATAGAGTATGTCCATTCATGCCATCAATTGTACTGATTATTGCCGTTATTAATTTTAATTTAGGTTTATTTTAAATTTTTAAAAGGGTAAAATATTTCAAAATTATATTTTTAAAAACTACGTCTATGAAAACGCCAAGTCAAGTTCAGGGGCTAATTACGTCCGTTCCCTAATAATTAAAAATTACTTATTATTTCTTAAATTAAAGTTTATTTAAAATGTTTCTTCAATTAAATATGCAGAATAATGTTTCACACCAGGTTTCGACTTCGATTCAGACTAGTGTTGAATAAGAATTCATCGAATATCTTCATTTTGTATAGAATTAAGTAGTAGAGGAAGTCAGTATTATTGGCACATATAGAAGATATATCAACACATTAAAATGTTGTCCTGATAACTGATAAAAATATCTGAGAATATTTTAACCATTTTCGAAAGAATAGTTTTCGGCCACCATTAGAATCGTTTTAAGTGTGTAATAATCTATATTATTTTGTCAGAACTGCTATTTACTACTCTTTTGGATGGAGAGACACTTCACTGCCGTGTAATGACTCTCATTGCTATGTAAAGAATACATGTAATTATTTTTTTCGGGCAAAATTAAATCTTTTGTGTAGCAAATCTTTAAATTAACTTCATTTTCGAAATCTGCGACTTCAATATACCCGAAATTGATATACAACTCAACAAATTTGATGTAGATAGCAAAATTTTCGATTTTCGAGCGTTATTTCCAAAGCGGCTTCATTTGAGACCAGGTGCTGCGAACGAACCTAATCAAATTGATGCATTCCGTATATGCATGGAGTATCTTACTTAAATGTCATAATTTACAGCTGTTCCGGCCGGATATGTAATTTTTTTTATTTAATTTCGGGCAAAATCCAAATAATTACAAATCATATGCCATTTTTTATTTAATTTTTGTAATTTACAGGTCCGATTTGGTCGAAAACGATATAAAGAGTGTCGAAATAATACGAAGTTGAGACTTTACACATTTCGACCGCTACCTTAATTTTGGCGCCCCGCAGAGAAAAATTCCGCACATAGTCTTGTAGCCAAGGATATACCCTACAGATTTAGGAAGAATTGAAACAAAATATTAATATACGCAGATTTGCAGTGATAGAGAATATCAACATGTCTCGAATTTGGGAAAAAAATCTATCAAAATTTTAAATTTTCGCCATTTTGATAACAGATTAGTAATCTACGGCATTAAATTAATGGAAAACAAGCCATATCATATGATATTCGTTAGCCATTTCGGAAATCACTTTTTTGCGTCTGAGAATGAATTATGGATGGTATCTTGTAAACTAAGTGACGGAAATTCGCGTACGACGCGGCAAATTGTAGCTTAAGGTCCATTGTACAAATATGTATTTAGCTATTTTGCTGTATTGTAAGAATTAGTTATCATTATCGTAATTGGCGCGCTAGTTTCGCCGCCATCTTGAATTTGCCTCGATTCACAAATAGGTGCTGCGGGTCAAAATGATTTAATTTTTATAAGGAACACGTGTGCCAAATGGCATTCCATTATCATTAAGTGCAGTATCAACGTAAAATATGGTGCGTAGGCACTAGACTATACAGTACCTAGACAAAATATTATAACCACTTATTATTTTTTAAGAATTCATAGTTTTACTCAAAATCGACAAAATAGTAATACACTAATTTTATTTTTATTTTGTATTTTATTATTTCAAATTATTTTAGTACATTTATAAAATGTTTTTTAATATTTTGTGTTGGGGGCCCTTTGCTTTTATTACTGCCGCAATTCTTGGAGGCATACTCTCAATACATGCCCTAATACAATTTTTAATTTCTGGAGAGACATGCCATACTTTTTTAATATTATCTATTAACTTGTTTATTAGTATTATTCAAATCATAAACAAGTCTTTTCAGGAGGTTCCAAACATTTTCGATAGGATTGATATCCGGCGAATTACCTGGCCAGGACTAAATCGATACTTTTTGTTCTTGCAAATCAGTCTCAGAATTAAAATACAGAGTTGAAGATGTTTAAAATGGCTTATCTTTTGATAAATACACGATATGTTAAAGAAATAAATAAAGTAGCATATGATTTATGTCGGCGTTTTGAATTAACAGTTGTTTTTGTAAGTGGTTATAATATTTTGTCTAGGTACTGTAGGTGTCTTTTTAAAATACTCGAAAAGTTTTTGGTAGTTTTTTAAAATTTCACATCTAAAGGGTGAAACGGGGTGAATTGTGATTTAAAGGTTTCCTTAAATCTCTTAGGGCCAATAAGATATTGACTTGCTTTTTGATTACAAAGATTACCCATACAAATACCGAAAAATATATTTCAGGATTTTGTCCTAATCAACCCCTACAGGTGGATCTACAATCGGGGTAAATTATACATCCCGTCGTATTCCCTGTGTTTATTGAGATATAAGGTTTCTTTCTGGCACATAGGCGTCTTTTTAAAATATCTCGAAATAGTTTTGACAACTTTTTTAAATTTAACCCCTAAAGGGCGAAAAGGGGTGAAATGTGATTTCAAGGATTGTTTAATATTTTTTAACATCAATAAGACATCGACTTGGTTTTTGGTTACAAAAACTACCCTTGCAAATACCGAAAAACCAATTTTTTGATTTTGTCCTAATTAACCCCTTAAGGGGTGGATCTGCAATCTGGGTGAATTATACATCCCTCCGTATTTCCTGTGTTCGTTTAGTTGCAACATTACTTTTTGGCACATAGGTATCTTTTTAAAATATCTCGAAATTGTTTTGACATTTTTTGAAAATTACCCCCTAAAGGGTGAAAAGGGATGAATTGTGATTTCAAGGATTCCTTAATATCTCTTAGGACCAATAAGATATCGACTTGCTTATTGCTTACGAAGATTACCCATACAAATACCGAAAAACTTATTTCAGGATTTGGTCCTAATCAACCCCTAAAGGGATGGGTCTACAATCAAAGTGAATTATACATCCCGTCGTATTTCCTGTGTTCGTTTAGTTGCAACATTAATTTTTGGCACATAGATGTCTTTTTAAAATATCTCGAAATAGTATTGACAGTTTTTTTTTAATTTCACTCCTAAAGGGTGAAAAGGGATGAATTGTGATTTCAAGGATTCCTTAATATCTCTTAGAACCAATAAGATATCGACTTGCTTTTTGCTTACAAAGATTACCCATACAAATACGGAAAAATATATTTCAGGATTTTTGTCCTAATCAACCCCTAAACGGTGGATCTATAATTGGGGTGAATTATACATCCCATCGTATTCCCTGTGTTTGTTGAGTTATAAGGTTTCTTTTTGGCACATAGGCGTATTTTTAAAATATCTCGAAATGTTTTGACAATTTTTTTAAATTTAACCCCTAAAGGGTAAAAAGTGGTAAAATGTGATTTCAAGGATTGTTTAACATTTTTTAGGACCAATAAGATATCCACTTGGTTTTTGCTTACAAAAACTACCCATGCAAATACCGAAAAACCAACTTTTGGATTTTGTCCTAATCAACCCCTTAAGGGGTGGATCTACAATCGGGATGAATTATACATCCCGTCGCATTTCCTGTGTTCGTTTAGTTGCAACAGTACTTTTTGGCACATAGGTGTTTTTTTTTAATATCTCGAAATGATTTTGACATTTTTTTTTAAATTTAACCCCTTAAGGGTGTAAAGGGTTGAAATGTGATTTCAGTAATTCCTTAATTCTTTTAGGACCAATAAGATATTGACTTGGTGTTTGCTTACAAAAATTATCCATATAAATGCCGAAAAACTTATTTCAGGATTACGTCCTAATCAACCCCTAAAGGGGTGATTCTACAAACGGGGTAGATTATACATCGCGTCGTATTTCCTGTGTCTATTTAAAATGCCTCGAAATGGTTTTAACAGTTTTTTACCTTTAACAAATATCACCCCTAAAGGGTGAAAAGGGGGAATTGTGATTTCAAGGACGCCTTAATATCTTCTAGGATCAATAAGATATAGACTTGGTTTTTGCTTATAATGATTACCCATACAAATGCCGAAAAATGTATTTCAGGATTTTATCTTAAT
The DNA here is from genome assembly GCA_963971575.1 of Liopterus haemorrhoidalis. NCBI lineage: Eukaryota > Metazoa > Arthropoda > Insecta > Coleoptera > Dytiscidae > Liopterus > Liopterus haemorrhoidalis. The sequence continues at coordinate 28,227,932 of OZ020616.1, forward strand.
CAACCCCTAAAGGGGTGAATCTACATTCGGGGTGAATTATAGAACCCTTTGTATTTCCAGCGGTTGTTGAGTTATAACATTCCATTTTAGCATATATTTTTCACAGTTTGACAGTTTTCTTTCATTCCTAAAGGGTAAATTAGTATTTTTTTGTTAAAAATAAAAAATTCGGAGAGTACATTTTTCAGTATGAAGTAAGAACCCACTAAGAAAGGATTTTTTCAAGTTCGACCCCTATCTGGTGAAAAGGTGTAAAATGTTTTTTCACGGGTTCCTCAATATTTCTTAGGACAGATGAGATATCGACTAGATTTTTTGTTACAAAGTGTATGGGTAACACAAGTTTAAAAACAAACTGCGGATTTTATGCCAATGAGACCGTCAATATACCGTAGCGAAGCACGGGTTTTCAGCTAGTATTACATATAGGTCAGTCGTTCAATCGACGCAGTTGGTCATTTTGCGTCATAACTTCAATGACAAACTTAGTGGCGAAAAAATAACTAAATCGATTATTTTTGCATTTGAATTATAGACTAATATTGCTTTTCACTCTTTTATTTTACTAAAATATACCTTTTGAAATCATATTTAGTTTGTGTTCGATAGTCATTTTGAAGGTTTACAAATTTTAAAAGTGTATATTAATATAGGGATATTTGTATTGGTATCGCTAAATAAAACAATGTTTACATTTGACATTTTATAATACGCCCTGATGTGTTTTGATACTTGTGTTCACATATCTAACTTATAGTAATTTCTAAAAACCTTTTTTATTAAGTTTGTTGTTTATTTAGCAGCTTTGTGTTTAGTTATATATTTTCTTATAGATATCCATTTGATATTGTGTGTAGTGCATAGCTTTTTAAGTTAAATTCAACGTATTTCTATTTTCTTTTCTTTGATCATATTTTTGGATCACTTCAGCCCTTTTTAGGACTTTTTAGCCCATTAGGATAGTTTATTTGTTTCTAATATGTTCTTATTCTCATATTTTCATTTCAATCAACGTTTCCAGTGACGCAACTGCACTGATTCGCCGACTACCCTATGCATAATATATGTAAAAAAGTGTTAAAAGTGCCAGGGCATAATTAATATTTTATACCAATCATCAGCTTATTTTTAATATTTTAAAGAGCAGTTTATGTACTCATATTTTAATAGCTATAAACAATATTTAATGTTTATGCTTTTGATGATTTAAAAATTGATAATAGTAATAAAAAAATTCATTGTTTTCGTGAGAGCTAAATACTATATTATTCCTTATTATTTTTACGCCTTCACAACTGTATTTATGTAGCAATATTCAATTTATTTTCCCAGTTTTTCTTTAATATTTTGTCTTTATTCTACTGTCTCTTATGATCTGTCATACATTTTCTATGAGATACCGGCGTTGAATAAAGTGGGCGATAATGTTCGTCCTCGCATACCCCAGTAATCATTAATTTAGATTGGACCAAACATTCTGCGTAGTACTTTATTTTCAAAGACTGTATTGTTATTTTCGCTTCATTAAAGTCATGTGTCGGTAAAATATATAAGTATGAAGTGCACTTTTGTTTGGTAGATCCTAATCCTGGTATTTTTTTGAGATGGATCTTAGTTTGGAAGTTTGGAAGAGCAAGTTAAGTAAAATGTAAAATGTATTAACTGAATGATGTTTCTGATTTATTTTTGAATCATACATACTTCATTTATAGTTCGCAGATATTTGATGATACAAAATTTCTCAAGGGTTTTACATATGAGTCAGTTGTATTACGTCTTCAATTTTATTTGAAATAATATTCTGGTCTTCTGCATACCCAGAAATCTAATGCTACAAATTGAGCTTAAGGCCCCAGTTGTTAATTATGCTCTTCTTTGGAGACGAAGAATGGTTTTATTGTGTTACAATAGAACGAAAGCAGAGCTTGAGAGTTCCATAATAGCAGCAAAGAAAATAACAATTACAAAAATCAAAGAATACATGAATGGTTTTCAAAAATTGTACAACACTTAAAAACGTTTGTCAAAACAGGTAAAAATCCAGTTTATTTTTAAAATTATTAATTGAAGTAGCATTGATGACATAGTTCTACAAGGTATTCCACATTTCGAACACTCGATTAGAGAAGAAGTTAAGTCACCGCGAACATGTCGATCCACCAACTTGATGAGCTTTAATGTACGTAATCGGACTTCATATGATGTCCTGCTATACCCATATGGAATTCAGGTTGCTCTGCGTTACACATTTTCAATAAGGTTAATGTATTTCGACAAATATAGTGACCAAATGGCAAAATCAAACTCCAGATGAGGACGAACATACATTTTGTAGAGAGAGCAGAACAAAGTAGGAGTTTTTGTAGAAGTTTTTGTCGCTTGATTTCTTAAAATAACCTTGTTTTTTGTTACTTGATCTTTTGGAAAGCTTTTATTGTCGCTTGGTCTCTCGCAATATTCTTTTTTTTTATCAAATTGGTCTTCCATTGGAATTGGATATCTTTGACGCAATTGACAACCCAATTAGGCGGCGGGGGGCAAAAATCAGCGTGGGGGCGTCAATTTAAAGTTACGTTATGTTACTATATTTCTCATGATTTATATTATCTTGCTCAAGTTTTTTATACTGATATGGTTCTATGATTGTCTACATTTGATTTATTTATTCTGGTCTTTAGTATCGGTAAAGTGAGAATTTATTGCCATGGATTTCGGTAAGTTTTTTATTATTATAGAGTGAGAGTAAATAATTTAGTTCACAACACATTCTGTTAACTGTTTTAACAATTCACCTGGAATTCCATCTGGTTCAGGACATTTATTTTCTGGCAGATGTTTAATTGTGTGGATTATTTCATTAATAGTGAATGGTTATTTTATTTCTGTATTTACCTTATATCATCAATAGTTATTTCTTAATTTTCAGATGTTTACTTATGAGCTAAGAAAGTTTCACTCTGGTCAAGCTCGCGTCTAGAATTTTTGGAAGGAAAGCGTTGATATTTTGTTTTGCGATACTATAATGTTATCACAAGTTTGGTTTAATATTTTAAGTTTTTAAAGTAGAAAATATTAATAACGAATCTTTGAAAAATTATATAATATTATGTATATATTTTTTTATTTAATGTATTTTTATTTATTTTTTTTGGGAATAACTCATTTTTGTATATTTCATATTATGGGTAATTAACTTTTATTTTTTAATACTTCATTTGATTATGGTCAGCGTTGTATTTTTTTTTTATAGACACTAATATAGGTAAATATATACTTACTAATATATTTCAACATTCTTCCAGAATCACAGTCTGGTTTTAGGAAAAATAGATCTTGTACTGACAATATATTTTGCCTGACTGCAGTTTTGCAGAGCCAGTTTATAAATAACTCAAGAAATATATATGCTATTTTTGTAGACTTCAGGAAGGCTTTTGATTCGATAAACCATGAAAAATTATTCAACAAACTGTTTCAGACAGGCGTAAGTGGAAAACTTGTAAGAATCTTAAAAAAAATTTACTCTGAAGCGACAATAAAAGTAAAAACTACAACAGGACATACGGAACCTATAAGCATCACCAAAGGTGTTTTACAAGGAGACCCTCTAAGCCCACTCTTGTTTTCACTCTTCATAGCAGACATCGAACAACATTTTAGGAACCAGGGCCTAGAAGGGGTATACATGGGTAACAATAAGGACATCATGATGTTATTATATGCAGACGACCTGGTAATCTTAGGAAAATCTGTATATGATGTTTCAAACAAATTAAAAGCATTGGAGGTCTACTGTAACAATAACTCCCTAACCATTAATCCAGAAAAAACTAATGTAATGCATTTCCACAAAGGTAGACCTAAAAACTACACGACAAATTATAGATGTCAGGGCTATCCCATACCAACTGTAAACAAGTACACATATCTAGGAATAGTATTTAATTCTTCAGGGGTATTCCTAGAGGCAACAAGAACAGCTCTTAGTAAACAAAGAATAACTTTGGGTAACGTAAAGCAATTAATGTGGAGAGCAAAAATGTCCTCATGGGAATCAAAATTAAAAATTTACTCAGCTGTAGCCCTACCTGTGTTGCTATACGGTTCAGAAATCTTTGGCTTAAGATACCCCGATATGTTAGAAACATCGCAAGTTTATTTTTATAAGTCAATATTTGGTTGGGAAAGAAACACCCCAAATTACATAGTACGCAAAGAAACAGGTTGTGCAAAAATTGAACTTCTCCTATTTACCAGAGCTACCAAATGGTGGATCAAAATGCTCAAAATGAACGATGACAGATTCCCAAAAATATGTTTAAATAAACTAAAACGACTAGATTCCTCTGAAAGAAACAATATTAGATTTAATTGGGTCACGCAATACAGAGAAATGCTGAGTAAAATACATTTTGACTGGTTATGGGAGAGACAAAATATCACTGATACCGAAAATAATTTGGAAAACCTTCTGCAGTGCTACAAAAATTATTTAGAAGAAAATGACAAAAATAGGATAATTTTATCATCCTATTCCACATTATATAAAAACATTGCACTTTCTGATCAGAATAATTATTTGTTGTACAACTGTCATTTTAAATTCAAGAAACTGGTAAGTCAGCTACGAACAGGAAGCACTAGAAGTTCGAGCTTATACCATAATGGCTTTAGTCACCATTTCAATGACATTGAGCCCTGCCCCGTATGCAGCTCCGGCGAAAACAACTCAACCAGTCATTTTATGTTCAGATGCGCTCACTTCATGAAGCCTAGAAATACCTACCTACAGAAATATATAATAAGGGACAGAACTGATCTGGTGGACATACTAACCTTTAGTAACGTGGAACAGGTTGAGAAAGTAGCCCTGTACGTAATATGTGCACTGAAGATCAGGCAATTTATTCTGGAGGAGCAAGCGATTGGAGACGTCGCCCCCAATTAATATACGTACGAATAAATACCGAGGATAATACAAAAAATAAATAGGTACCTAGAATTTAGTACAGAATAAGGGTAATGTGCTATACATGTTTTTTATTTATTATTATTTATTTTTTATTTTTTTATTTTGATAAAATTGATGTAATAATTTATAAGTACTTATTTATCTATTTATTTATTTATTTATTTATTTATACATATTTTATGTTAGTTTTATATAAAAAATTATACGTACGAACAAATACCGAGGATTATACAAATATTAAATAAGTACCTAGTATCTAGTACAAAATAAAGCTAATGTGCTATACATGTTTTTTCTTTGAGAAAATTGATGTAATAATTTATAAGTACTTATTTATCTATTTATTTATTTATGCATTTATTTATTTATTTATTTATGTATTTATTTATTTATATATTTTTTATGTTACTAAGTGGGAGAGCACAAATGTGAGTAAATCGATGCACTGGTTTATGAGTATTTATTTATCTATTTATTTATTTATTCATTTATTTATTTATATATATTTTATGTTATTTTTAAATAAAAATTATGAAACATGGTGTACCTCTGTCTCCAACTATTATATTATATAAACAAAAAATGTTAATTAAACTCAAACTCTTTTGTATGGATATATGTCCGAACACAAATAAATATTATTATTATTATTATTATTATTATTACTTACTAATATAGCGATATTTAATATCTTAAGTACCACTATAAAAAAAAATTCGTAGGATTAATAATGAATCATATGTGATTTCTCACCTGTTCTTATCACTTAATTTTATTTTGGGGGGACGACTTGCGTTCCAATTTACTGTATTCCGATTGTTGCAAAAAAAGAACATTATTTTATATTTTAGTGGATTGTCACGCAAGTTGCCTACTTAATTTAAATATTTATTTAACGTTTGCTTTTAACGTATTGTATTTTGTTACTTGGTTCTAAGTAATAAATAATAAATGATAAGTTGGTTAGTATGTAAATATTTGATCTCGTCATATCGTATCATGCTGCTGCTCATTAATGCTCATTAATATTTAGTAATTTGATTTGTTTGCTTATTTTTTTGGGCATTATTATATATATATATATATATATATACAGCCTTGTTCATATGTATGGAGCACCCTTGGAACATCTAATAAATAAATGCAATTTATGCGAATTTTATTTAGGAAACCAAATAAAAATACTTTTACACATTGTTTTTAATTATATTTCATAGAAAAATGTTTCGTTTGCAGCTTTGAACATGTTCGTAACCTTTTAAATATTGTAGTTTGCAAGTTAATATTCGTTTATATGCGTTAGGTACATAAATGTTTTAGATTAGAGTGAGACTTGGGCAAGAATAGAGTGATTTTTTTTTTCATTTAGTTCAGTTACTTCCATTTACTAATTATGAGTGTGAATACAAAAAGTTTGAGTGAAGTTAAACGTGCACAAAATGTAAGTCTTAGTCAAACGGGATGGAGTCAAGAGAAAATTTTTCAGAAACTAAATTGCTCCAGGAAGACGGTCAAAAATGCTATAAAACGGTTCGCTACGACTAGTTCTCATAAAGATAAGCCACAATCTGGAAGAAATCGTAAGACATCAGAGAGAGAAGATAGAAACTTAATTCGACTATCATTGAAAAATAGAAAGAGAACATCGTCTGAATTGGCTACAGAGTTTAATACTGTTGCGACTATGAAAATTTTGGCACCAATCGTTAAAAGAAGACTACTAGAACATAGTTTGAGAGGCCGAAAAGCGCGGAAAAAACCCTGGCTCTCAGAGAAAAATAAAAAAAGAAGGCTTCATTGGGCGAAAATTCACAAAAACTGGAAACATGATGATTGGGCAAAGGTACTTTGGTCAGATGAGACAAATATTCAGGTAATTTTGAAGCATATTTATTGCTGCTTAATGAAAAAATTTAAATCATAAAAAAATGTTATTGTGAAAAAAAAAAATCATCAGTTAATACTGAGACTTAAATTGAGATTATTGTTTATAGCTTTTTGGCACCCCTGGGGTGGTTTATGTAAAACGAAGGACCGGAGAAGAGTTTCACCCTGACTGTGTGGTCCCTACAGTTAAATTTGGTGGGTGTAGTGTAATAATATGGGGCTGCATGGCAGCGTCAGGCGTGGGACAAGTGTTTGTGTGTGAGGGAAGGATGAATTCTTCTACTTATATCAAAATGTTATCGACTGTTTTAAGACATTCTGTACATAAAATTTTCATGAACGATGACCAATCAACATATTTATTCCAACAAGATAACGCACCATGCTATGCAGCTGCCACTTCTCGAGAATGGTTTCAAAGACAACAAATTTCCATTTTGGATTGGCCGGCACAGTCTCCCGACTTAAATCCAATTGAGCATTTATGGCCAATTTTGAAGAAAAATGTTGCTCAACACAAGGTTCAATCAAAACTGGAACTAGTTAAGAAAATAAAGGAGGAATGGGGTAAAATTTCTGCAAATACATGCAAGAAATTATTTGCCAATATGCCACAAAGGATAGCTGCTGTTATAAACGCAAGGGGGGGAGTGACAAAATATTAAATATATCAATGTTAATAATTATTTTGAATAATAAAATAGTTTTCATTATTTAATTTTCTTATTCTTCCAAAAAAATCACAAATATTTAGGGTGCTCCATACATATGAACAAGGCTGTATATATATATATATATATATATATATATATATATATACCTAGTCCTGCCATAAATATTGATACAAGTGTAAATGATAAATGTAATTGATAAAAGTACAAACTGAACGCAGCAGTTATGTTGGCATTACTGACTGTTGACATGTATACTAAAAACGTGCCAAAACATTCCAGTCTAGTTTGAGCCGTTACGATGGAGTGGACAGACAAAGAGAACCGTATTGCTGTCATTGCACTTCATAAGTGCGAAATTGAAAGAGCTCGTATTTTTGAGTTACTAAAACCGTTAAATATTACGCGTGTTTTTGTGTATCGTACTGTTAAGTTGTTTTTGGATACGGGAGGAGTAAGTGACCGTAAAAGATCCGGCCGGCATCGCTTGGCTCGTACGCCACAGGTTATTAACGCTGTTAGGTCAATAATTAACCGAAAACCTGTCCGAAAACAAAAAATCATGGCTCGGGAAATGGATATTAGGCCGAGAACCATGAGTCGTATTATCAAACAAGACTTGGGACTTGGGGCTTTCAAACGACAAACAGGACAACGCCTTATCGTTGCATTAAAAGAAAATAGGAAACAAAAATCAAAACGCCTGTTATCGTTGTACGGTAAAGAGCGTTACAAAGAAATCCTCTTTACAGATGAAAAAAATTTTAATGTGGAGGAAACTTTCAATAAGCAAAATGATAGAGTTTATGCACGGTCATCCAAGGAAACCCGCGAACTGGTGCCAAGGATCGAACGAGGTCATTATCTTGCCTCAGTGATGGTTTGGTGGGGAGTGTCCTATGACGGCGTCACTTCTTTACATATTTGTGAAAAGGGCGTTAAAACAGCGGCGAGAAATTATCAGCGGGACATTTTAACAAATGTAGTGGAGCCCCTAAACCAAACTATGTTCCAAAATAGACCATGGATATTCCAACAGGACTCTGCACCTGCACATAAGGCCAAAACTACTCAACAGTGGCTTGAAAATCATGTACCCGAATTTATTAGTAGTGACCATTGGCCGTCAGCCAGCCCAGACCTTAATCCACTCGACTACAAATTGTGGTCAGTTTTAGAGGGCAAGGTCTGTACAAGACGTCACCATAATCTGGAGTCATTGAAGCAGGCACTGGTAGAAGCTGTGGACAATTTTCCTATGGATGTCGTCCGTACAGCGATCGATGAATGGCTTAACAGACTTCGGCAGTGTATTCAGGCAAATGGCGGCCATTTTGAATTTTTTTTTTTGTAGTTTGTAGTTCATTATATCAGTAATAAATTGTGCAAAAAATTTTCAAATCAAACCAATAGTTTAATTTTTTTTAGTTAAATACCTTGTATCAATATTTATGGCAGGACTAGGTATATATATATATTGTTAACCACTATTCTTTATATATATATATCTTATTATTTTTATTTTTATTTTTATTTATTTATTTTTATTATATCTGTTAATTTGTTTATTATTTTGTCCTGGCATTGCGACAAACTTCAGCTTAGTGATGCTGGACAGAATGATAAAAAAATAGTAAAATTGTCTATTAGTTACAATAATTATGTCTAAGAAATTATAGTAGGTATTAGAATGAATATTTTCATATTTACATTTGTTAGCATATATCAATAACGTATGTATAGCGCTTATATTTGTAAAAAAATGTAAATAAAATTATTATTATTATATTGATTTGCCGATTTTGTTTAAGTTGGAATATTTATTAAGAACTTCTTGATCAGTAAAGTCTATATTTCTATGTATAGCTAAAAGTCATAGTCCAACAAGATGAGATTCGTACCCTGTAGCTAAAACAACAGGCATACCAGGTGAATCATCTTCGTAAAATTGAATTATGTTAGTTGCTAGGTATTTTTGTGTATAACATCGAGTTTTAGTTTACATCTAGTTTTAAGACTTGTATGCAAACGGACATTAGAACACAAGTATCCCTAGCAACGCAATGCGTTGCAAGGTGTGATAAATCAGCGCAGAAAACAATCTTTCTTTTACGTGTTCATACCTTAATATGGCCTTGTTCAAACGGATGTAAAGCGAAGCACGACGTTTCATACGATATTTGTTTGATAAATCACATACATATAAATGAATATAGTGAAGATAAATAAACATATGTGGTTGTAATTGTTAACACGTGCAATTAAATAAGCTTCATCTGTTGTGACAGGCTAAACGCTTCGTCTTAACATATCTTGCGGCTAACCCTTTACACAAACGTCAGGTCTCTGCTGAAATGGCAGAATATAATGTGTTTAGTCTAGTTAGTTTGTGACAAAGTTGATCAGATAAATCTTCTTAATGACGTACGTGTTAATGTTATCATTACGAACAATGTATATTAGTGCAGATATAATGATATTCGGGGTCGTGCCAGTGACAATTGGAACTTTACCCGCTAAATGTGTTGGAAAATTTAATATTTACAATATGATAATAATATTAGGTTCCTAACGTCCAAATGGCGTAAAGGGTAGAAAAAGCTCTCTGTCAAATACATATCTTTTATGAGAGAACAAAATTAAGTGGACACTTACAAAAATAATGTCAAGTTTTAATCAATATTTAGTGAGGCAACCTTTTGCGTAAATATCGGCCTGTTAGAGCCGAGGCATACACTATTTTTCGAAAATGTTACGATACAACAGAATTTGATTGCTTATTTTGAACACTTATTTAAAAATTACTATATTTGATCGTTCGGCGGTAGACACTTTATGGTCTAATATTGACCACGAATTTTCAGGATTTGGAACCAGACTTTGTGGTGGTTATTTCTGTACATGAATATCATTGCCATCAAAATATTTCACGGCTTTCTTTGATTTTTATATTGGCACATTGTCCTACTGAAAGCCAAAATTTTCTTCTATACCCATTCCTGAACAATGATTCCTCAGTATAAAAAAAAAAATGTCTGATGTTGATTAGAGAAAAATAACTGTTCATAAATATTTCAGACATCCCGACCAAATACATACGAAACAATGAAAATGTAAAAATTTAAAAAAATAACAATATAAATAATCGTAGACTGGAGGTTTTTTAAAAACTATTTTTATAAAAAGTTGGGTATCAATTGAAAACCCTTAGTGATTAACAATTAAAAATTTTCAGCGAGTTTCACAAAAGGTGCTAAAAAAAAAAATTATAAATTTTAACTTAATAATTATTAAATCATGAACCTTTATTTATGTAACAATACATATATTTATTTAACTAACCATTAGAAAATTAATTAGAGCAGTTGATAACAATAACCTATGAATTTAGCTTTTAAATGTCTTGTTTACATAATAAACAGCCACATAAAAATTCCATATCAACAAACAATTACGTTATAAAATATTGTCACGGAGTGAAGTCAAGAACGGAATCTTTTCTACAACATTTATTATATAATATTAATTTACATCAGAATACAATTGTTGTTCAAACTGGCTGCTGGTGTAGTCCGTTTAGAAGCTGATATTAGTCTCCTTCTTGCCCCGGCTTCTCCAGGATCGGTCGAACTACCCCAGATATCCGCACGAGACGAACACTCACATCTCGTCTTGGCGACTTCAATAGTTGGGCTGGTCCTTGGGTAGCGTGATGCGGACTGATGACTGGTCACAAGAATGACTACCGTCTCTATTTCCTAAGAACATTTTATAACTGTTAACCAGGACACTATGACGTCAGGTCCTACCTCAATTGTTTTGGAAACATTATTCAGTAATGTAATTATTGGCAGTAATTAAAGGCCATAGTCAACACAATTGAATAATGTTTATCAACGCATTAGAATGTAGTTCAACACTTATGTTGACAAACACGCAACACCCTGCACATTCTTTAATTCCCAAAGCCGTACGTCAGCAACCTTGACCTACACAGCCTAAAGGCCGCTCAAGGAATTGGTACATTAGAATACAATTATACCATAATTGTGACAATATTAAAAATAACTACAAAATTAATTGCCCTTGATGTGTAAAACGTTGTTCATAACTCAAGCCAAAAGCTTACACCCTTCGACAAATAAAGGTTCTTCACTACGGATCCAACCTCAAACTTCGTACGCTGATGTAAACCGCGACTCTTAAAAAATAAGTTTCATAAATAATAATGCAATTTAAATGCAGAAGAAATAACTTACAATTTTATTTCTGCTACCAAAATTAACTACCTAACTATAATTATAATAAACAATTGGAATAAGATCATATGATTATATCATCTTATTCCAGTAGTGAGTTGTAGTACTCATTCATTATTTAGCGCAAATAGTTTTTAGACTCTTCTGCAAAAGTGGCCATTTTGTATGCCTAGGTTTTATATAGAAGTAAGCAAATAATATTCATACTATTTACAATATGCCATTTTTAAAATCAGTCAAAATTCCTTTTAAGGATGTAACCTTTTATTTATTTCTGTTATCTGCAACTTGTGGGTGAGTGATCTCAACAAGCGTTTAGTCGACTGGCCCATCACGAAAGATAGATTGATGATCACTGACACACACTTATCTTTTATAAATTTGTTGCTGCTGGGAAATCCTAAAACTCATTGACTTTTCTGCTGACCAACCTCTGAAATGTATATTCCTTCATTCTCCCATCTTCTTACTAGCATTCCAGTTAAATTTAAATAGAGAAATATATTATCATCTTTAACGAAATTTTTGAAACGATTCTACGCGATAAGTGCATTTTATAATATTTTAAATTCATTTAGGATCATTATTATTCAAGGTTTATACTATTTTTATAGTTAGAGATTTTTATAAAGTGACGATAAAAGCAGAGTACGAAGGCGTCGTCTCGACGGTTCTCCGGGCGCGATGACCTAATAATTCGTTTAAATTCAAAATATTTTTAAAAATATGGAGCTTATCTGTTTCGGGAACTTACAGCTTTATCTGTTTAGTAACAAATAATATATTTTAAATGTAATATTTCGATATATTTGTGGATTTTATTTATTTAAATTTAAATTTAGATTTAAAAAATGCAATAAGAGGAACACCTTATTGCAAAACATTATATGTATATGGTCGACTTTGGTATCGTAGAGGTAACGCTTCTACTTCACGAGCCAAAAGTCTCGGGTTTGAATACCGCTCAGAGATGAATGTTTGTAAGTTACAGTGTAATTGGGATATTTAGTCCCAAGTTCTGTGGTGTGTAAGAAGAAGAAAAATTTATGTGAAGTGTGAATTTTCAGATATTTCAGGGTTTTGTAGGTATTTAATAAATGAAAGAAGCCAATATGTCTTTCAACGCATTTATTAAACAAATAAAATCTCTTATTTTTAACTATTATGTAATTTTTTTTTATTATGTATGTGTGATTTTTCTATATTCTCGCATATAAGTCTCAACCAAAGCCAACTAAGGGAAACAGAGAGAGACTAGAGACAATTGAAGACAGTAAATAGGGACGCTGTTGATTATTGCATTGTTAATGGTATATATATATATATATATATATATATATATATGTATATATATATATATATATATATATATATATATATATATATATATATATATATAGTGTTTGTTGAGAGTATATTCACTTCTGTCATTATATTTTGTAACTTTTAACTGGATTTGCAATATAATTTGTGTGATTAAGACATGTAGATTTTCATTTTAAGACGGAAAACCTACATGTATTTTTCAATGTTATATTTTTTATTTGCTTTTTGGACTTTTCTCTGTAAGCAAATTTTCGCAAATAAATAAATAATGCTGGATGTCTAGGAATATTTGTTCTATAATCACAAAAACTACAATTTTTTCATAATCATGTTTATTCGTTATTTGAGTACTAAGAGATAACATTTAATTTTTTTAAGGAAAATTTAATAAAAATAATAATAATGATAATAATAATAATAATAAGATAACTTTGCGACTCTTAGGTCCTTGGTTAGGACCCGATTCGTGAAGAGGACATTTTTTCTCCCAGTATAACTATTGTTATACTGTGTAACATAACTAATAATAATAATAATAATAATAATACCAGGGCATATCGCCAGGGTTTGGGATGCAGTCGTGTGTATTTAGCTCCTCTTTTGCGGCACAACAAAGTGGCCACCGCAGTACACTGGAATCTCTGCAAAAAGTACGGGTTACCATCTGGCAACAACTGGTGGGACCATATTCCAGAAAAGGTAGCTGAGAATGAGCAGGCTAAAATACTGTGGGATTTTCGAATCCAAACCGACAAACACCTCGAGCACAACACACCAGACATCACAGTAGTGGAAAGAAAACGAGTCTGGATCATTGATATAGCGATACCAGGAGACAGCAGAGTACAAGATAAGGAGCTGGAGAAGATCACGAGGTACAAAGACCTGCAAGTTGAAATTGTGCGACTTTGGGAAAGGAAAACCAGTGTAGTTCCCATAGTAATAGGCGCCCTAGGAGCAATACCACCTAATCTCCAGAAACACTTGGACGCGTTAGGGCTGCAACGGATTACAACCGGACAGTTGCAAAAGGCAGCCCTGTTGGGAACAGCACGAATTTTGCGAAGATACCTTTGCGACTCTTAGGTCCTTGGTTAGGACCCGATTCGTGAAGAGGACATTTTTTCTCCCAGTATAACTATTGTTATACTGTGTAAAATAACTAATAATAATAATAATAATAATAATAATAATAATAATAATAATAATAATAATAATAATAACCCCGCAGGGGGACATGTCGCGTGAATGACAAGTGTGGCCCGCATGGGACACACTTGGCATTCACCCGGCATGTGATGGTGTAAGGCGACACCACGGCTCCGAGCTCAACTTTCCGTTGTCATAACCTTACTTCACATGCACCTTAACCCAACGTTCCTCTCTAATCCCCCCCCCTAACTCCAAGCCTGGCAGTAGGCTTAAAATGCACCTTCCATCTATGATGAGTTCTGCAAACAATTTAAGGAAAAGGCGATTGCCCGAAGAGGGCCCTGTAGCTACTGGAGTTGACCCTGGTGCACAGGCTTCGACGAGCGGTCAATGGCATGGGCGTTTAATGAGACGGGCCCCATGTCGGGATAAACCCGAAAAAGCAACTGTCTCTAGCGAAGATAATAGTACTACAGACGAAGAACAACCTGTCGTCAGCCATGTAGTGGGTAGAGTTATTCAGAGTGCTGAAAATCCTCCTACTACATCGAGCCAAAATACTGCAGAATGTGTCTTAGCTAGTAAACCGGCTACCACAAAAGCAGGAAAACCCCGTCAACGCATGAAGTGGACTACAAAAATTAATTGTGATATTGTAAAGTTCTACTTCATATCCACCAACCTGGAAAAAGATTTAACTACTTATAGACCAACACTGTATAATCTCTTTAAGAATACTTACCCTCATATCCAAGTAACGGAACAAAGAATTGCAGATCAGCGCAGAGTAATATTTAAAAATAAGCTATTATCCAATCAGATGATTAAAAACCTTAAACAAGAAGTTGCGAGTACACTACGAATTGATGAACCTGAAACAGAAAACACAAGTATTGAAATAACCAGTAACACCATTACAGATATAATAGAAAATATACCTTCAAGTCCCACAGAAACTAACTCTACAATCAATACAAATATTTTGAATACAGTCTACAACAGTACAAATACAGATACTGGGAATCAATTAGTAGAAAAAATCGAAGAGACCCTGGAGGAAATGCTAATTAAATACGGAGGTAATGACCCATCAACAGACCTAAAATACCTCGGCAAAACACTTCCATCAGACTAGCGAAACTTGTGATGGACATGAATACGGTTTTAAAAGACCGTGTTACATAAATCGAAAACCTCCAGGACCTCCATTCACTAGTATATTGTGCTGCATTAGCGTGTGCTACTCGTAACGGTGCAAAAATTAAAGAATTAGTGAAAACAAATGTCCCTTGGCAAATGAAAAGTCAGAGCAAAGCAAAGTGGGCAGTTAGACTAGAAAACAGAGTGAAAAAGCTAAGAGCAGATGTTAATCGACTCACTCAATATCTTGCTGGAAACAAATCGCGCAGAATGAATAGCAAAATTAAGAAATTGCTAAAAAATAATGAAATACATACTAAGTACGATCCGCCAAATATTTCATTAGAAGAAATTTTAGACACCTTAAAACAGAAGTTAACGGCTCTTTCTAAACGATTAAAACGCTATAATGAATGACGGATAGGAAAATCCAAAACAGACAATTCCAGGAAAGGCAAGGTAAATTTTACCGAAATTTACAACCTACGATTTACAACACTAATGAAATTCCAACAAAGATTGAAATCGATGAGTATTGGAGTAGCTTATGGTCTAAAAGCAAAGAACACAATCAAGACGCTACATGGATTTTAGATGAATACAACAGGAAAGGAACACTGAATGACATGGAGCATCATGAGATAACAGAGACTGAGTTATCTGAAGTTATTTCTAAGACACACAAAACCCCCTGGTGTAGATGGTATCCATAATTACTGGTACAAAAAATTCCCAGCCATACATGCAACGCTTACCAGATACATCAATGACATAATACATCATCCAGAAAAATATCCAGAGTTCTTGACGCATGGCATTACTTATTTACTACCCAAAAGCGGTTCAACAAAGAATCCAGCTAACTACCGCCCTATCACGTGCCTCCCAACTTTATATAAAATAATCACTTCGTGTATATGTCAGCAGATATATAAACATTGTGAAGAGCAAGAAATAATTGCGCAAGAGCAGAAAGGATGCTGTAAAAGATCTCAGGGCAGTAAGGAACAATTAATAATTGATTCAGTAGTGATGAGCCAAGCTGCAAGAAAATGTAGAAACATCTATACAGCCTATATCGACTATCAGAAGGCGTTCGACTCTGTGCCACACTCATGGCTTCTTAGAGTTTTAAATATCTACAAAATTGACCCAATATTAGTAGGATTTATTAAGAAGAACATGTCAAACTGGTGTACTACTCCCAAGCTATGTCTTGATGGATACTCTGTAACAGGCGACACGCTAAAAATAAAAACAGGCATTTTCCAAGGCGACGCTTTAAGCCCTCTTTGGTTTTGCTTAGCGCTCAATCCTCTCTCGACTCTATTGAAAAGAGAAGAAAGGGGTTTTAATGTTAAAACAGACCATCACGCTACTCACTTAATATCCCATCTAATGTACATGGACGACATAAAGCTCTATAGTAACACCTCTCAAAACCTCAAGAAGCTACTTAGAACGGTCGAAGTGTTTAGTCATGATATTGGCATGAATTTTGGCATACAAAAATGTAAGACCCTCAGCATCAATCGAGGGAAAATTTGAACAGAAGACTACAGACTTGAAAATGATGAAGTCGTAGCAGGCATGTTGGAAAGTGAAACCTACAAATACCTAGGTATACAGCAAGCAAAAGGAACAGCAACTTCTGTTGTTAAGGCTGAACTAATTGAGAAATATCTTGGTAGAGTACGAGCACTTGTCAAGACAAAATTAAACTCTAAAAATCTATTTAAGGCTATTAACACATATGCCATATCTTTACTGGGTTATTCGTTCGGCGTAGTGAAATGGACGGATACTGATATAGCCTCAATTGAAAGAAAAACAAGGAGTTTACTTACCAAATGTAAAGTTCACCATCCAAGAAGTGCTGTTGAAAGGCTGACTCTACCACGATCCGAAGGAGGGCGGGGTTTACTGGATATCAGAAACCTGCAAAACAATCAAAAAATTAGATTAAGAGAGTACTTTTTGCATAAAGCTGTTACATCCGAACTCCATCTAGCAATTGCAAAATCAGATAATGGATACTCACCGCTAAATCTGGCACAAAATATAAGTTTCGAGATAACGAGTAATGAGGATAAAAAGAACTCCTGGCAGTATAAGGCTTTACATGGCAGGTTCTTCACTGATATCAGTCAACAATACGTCGATAAAAGAGCATCGTACGCTTGGTTGGGTGGAAGTGGATTATATGCTGAAACAGAAGGTTTTATGGTAGCCATTCAAGACCAAGTTATCAATACCAGAAACTACCAGAAATACATTATCAAAGATGGCACGAGTGATGACTCATGCAGACTATGCAAAAGATGTCCCGAAACAATTCAGCACATAACATCAGGATGCCAGTCGATAGCCCAGTCTGAATATAAAACCAGACATGACAATGTAGCCAAAATCATTTCACAGGTCGCTTATGTTGAAACATAAACTAGCAAATGATTTACCACCGTACTATAAATACATCCCAGATAACATTTGCGAAAACAACGACTGGAAAATTTACTGGGATAGAAGTATTATTACAGATAAAGAAGTAGGACATAACAGACCTGACGTTACTTTGGTAAACAAGTCAACATAGCAGACTTTCTTTATACACATTGCCATACCCAATAATAACAACATAGAAAAAACGTATTCGGACAAAATCTCTAAATATACAAGTCTAGCAATAGAAACAAAACAGAAATGGAATATGAAATCAGTGAAAACCTTACCAATAGTTTTATCATCCACAGGTGTAATCCCGAAAACATTGAAGACCTCGATTGAAGCGCTGCAGCTAGAAGACGCTGATAAAATCACATTGATCATGCAAAAGGCCGTAGTCCTCGGAACCTGCAACATAGTTAGAAAATTTCTTAACAATACGTAACTAAAACTGAAAGTAAATTTATACTCACCATTAACGTGTAATAACACCTTACTTATCCATAGTCATATTCCTATACCATACCTACCCATAGAACTTACCTAAACTATTGTCAGAAGACACGTTAGGCTGACTTAACCACGGATTTTCGTGAGAAAAAAGAAAAGAAAAGAATAATAATAATAATAATAATGTCAAGACCTGACAAACTCCATAATAATAATAATGTCGTGTGTATTTAGCTCCACTAGTCTCTAGTATGACGCGGCTCAAAAGGTTGCTGAAGTTTGAGATTAGTGGACGCTTGTCAAGACCTGACAAATCCCAAAATAATAATAATAATATGTAAAAATTTCGTCACAAAAAAAAAATTAAATTAAAAAATCCGGCGTTATTTCTGCATTTGCTTCGTATTCAAGTTTTCATTAAATTTATAAGAAATATATTGATAAAATGGCTTCATTTTTGTTTAATTTCTGAAAAGTATTTCTCACTATTAAAATTGTGTTATTTGATTTATAAGTATTTCACTACTATAAATGATTTATTCCTTCGATACCTTAAAAACAAAAAACTAAAGTAATTCAAGAAATGGCTTGATAACGATATATGATAATAGGCGAAGCCTACTGAACACTATATACTACACTCTACACATATGAACTAGGGTCTAAGCTTTCAACGTTTTTTTTTATTATATTTTTATCTCAAAAAGTGACACACACTACCTTAGCCATACATTCAATAAAATTATAACATTATTAGCCATAATTTAACTATGAATTAAAAGAAATATATTAATTTTGTCAAAAACACAAAAACTGCAATACTTTCCAAAAACGAAATCTGATCAAAAATTCGTCTCGTAGGTTTCCGATTTGGATCAATGTACATTACATATATGTTTTTCAGATTTTTGTTTAACCCCTTTGGTCATTATTAAAAAATTCTAAAAACTACGGTTTGTTTCGTAATCTATTTTATTTTTATATCATAAAATAAATTTTAAAAAAATCATTATTTTAGACACAAAATATTCTTAATAAAAATTTCAGTTGAACTATTCCGGTTCCCATCAATATACATTATTGAGATTTGTTTTTAGATTTTTAGTTAAATTTAAATACAGATTTAAAAAATGCAATAAGAGGAACACCTCATTGCAAAACATTATATATGGTCGGTCTTGGTATCGTAGAGAAAAAATCTTTTTTACATATTTTGGCGAAAACTTCATCAAAAAAATTGATTTTTCAAAAAAATAAATTTGCTTTTTTATCTACTCAATTGATACCCCAGTCAAACTTTTTAAAAAATATTTATTTTTTCATTAAATACCGACGTTTTGTTTATATTTGTCTCGTGATTCGTTTTTTGAACTCTCAGTATTTTTCCTATATGTGGGTCAAAGAGTTGTATAAGCATGCGAAATTTCAACTTTGTATGTTCAACAGTTTGGTTACAATTTATACCATACAGACAGACAGACACGTAATTGACGTTATAAGGGGTTTTTGGTGGTCATACCTACAAAATCCTAATTATAGGATAGGTATATCGAATATTGAGCATAGCAAAAATATTTGTAGCTGATAGATCCATTTTAACACTGCTGAGAAACAAAACCAGTTTTTCGGGTATCTGATTCCAATTTTCGGCTAAAACCGGGTCTATAATTTTAGAGTAACCCGGTCTTCGAGTACCAGTACATTTTTGTTGTGAAAGTACTAAATTTACGATTTCATTAATCTTTTTGTTATTAATGATACCGATTAGACTAATTCGACTAATTCGCGTGAATATAGTACGTAATAAATAACTCTTAAAATATACAGCTATTTTTTAATTATTTTCCTTAATTGGTAATTTGGATCATGTTGAATCTTTCTTATAATAAAAGTTTTAACAATATAAAATCCATTGTTCTTAGATATCAACACGGTTCAGAATGGCTAGGGTATTCGAACATCTGTAATGAAACAGTAATATAATTCAGTTTTTTTTTCTTTTCGTTTTATTTCCGTTCAATTAAGTGAAAATACGATCCAATTTTGTACAGACCTTGTTAAAATATTCATAGGAGATACAGGATTTAACATAGAAATACCAATTTATTTGATATACTCGAACAAACATCCAAATTAGGTTGTCAGGACGGTCGCATGTCAGATTAGTGTGCATGTCTTTTCAGTTCTACAACTTGAATACTCCTGCAACCCCTCTTCAATTAAAAGAAACCAAAACAAGGAAACACTATTGATTATTTATAAAAGAAAATCACCTTTTGGGGAAACTAATTGGCTAGAGGGAATTACAAACTATCTTATTGACGTTAATTTTATTACAATTTATTTATGTTTAACAAAGTTTTAGATATAATTACTAAGCACCAAGCAAATTTCATTATACCTCCCTCAAAAGAAGAAAATGTGTAATTTTAGAAAAATAGAGCAAATATAAAAAATTGTCGGCTATAACATTTGCATATATAAATGAAATTTATAAATATAAAAAATAAAATGTGTTCACCTTCTAATATGCTGTTAAAGTAAAAATGTTCAGAATAATCAAGGATAGAGAGTCAGCAGAAACAAATCGACTCCCGACTCTCGATACCCGAGACGGTATTTTGGAAAACCGACTCCGACTACCAATTTTGAGCCCTACTCCGACTCTCAGTTGCAGCTCCCCAGCTCGGCACAAATAGCCATTGTTGCTGTGCGCCAACAAATTTTAACCGGCTCCTTTCACTCGTAAATCGTACTTAAAATATAAATTTTAGGTTGGGGTGAGCTGTCGAATATTATTTTCATTACATCTTTGTCTCAGTCTTAATACAAATTTTTGAATATAGGTATGTTTTAAAAATATTTTATTTTATTTTATATATTTTATTTTTATGTCACTTTTTCCTTTTGACATTCTGATTTTGGCTGCAGAACATACTGAAGAAGATAAAAATGGATATGTATAAAAACAAATTGCCTCATGTACTGCTTCATCGTATAAATCTGTTAGTACGACTAGTATTAATCAAATTATAAACTGGAGAACATGGAAACCCGGTATTGTATATTTCCAATTTCATTTCAGTACTTGAACCAAATAACAAAATGTTGTTCCTATTTTTGTTCGTTTCTATTCTTTAAAAATATCTGGTAATATCGTTTTTGTTTTGTTATCATCCTTGATAAAAATTGAATCAAATGTTCGGGAGTTGATAATTTTTCCGACTCTCGACTCCGACTCCTTATCCGACCTCCCCATCCCTGACAATAACACCAATAGCACATAACTTTAGCCTTAGGTTACAAAACATTAAATAGTCTATATTGATGTGCAAACATTTAGATAACAACAATCGTATAAAAAAATATTTAAAGCGAAATATAATTATAAGTTACTTAAGTAAACTTTGAAATATTTTTCTTTTTCATTCTGTTCATATCTTCTTTTCAGGAGCCATAAGCCTCCCTCTATTCACCGTAAACCTATGTGTTCATGGTTTGATAGAACCAATTATTTCCTCCACTCTTTAAATATCGTCCAGCCATCTTTTTTAGGTCTCCCTATTCTGCGATTGGATATGTCAGGTCAAGAATGGATATCAAGAAAGCTTAAATTAAGTGTAAGTAAAGTATTATTGCCTAATAAGCGATAAAATTAAATCGGTCAATTTAAAGTCAGCTATGAATTTGTATTATGGTTTTTGCCGCACATATGGAGGTGCAGAGGGTACAAGCTATGCTGGACTCAGGTTGTATTTGACCCCCAGGCCATAGTAGTAAAAGAATTGATTTTTATTCGCTGAGCTTCACTGCCTGAATAATTATGACCGTCTTGTATAGTGGACCTTAATACCTTCTATATATTTCTAAAACTTTGAGGTAATTCAACGTTCAAAAATAGCTCCGTTTCAAGGCTACTGTATTCTTTTTTAGGGCCATATTCGTAACAATATTGAATTACAATTTGTTTACTTATTTTATTGTATTTTCTTTATTTCATTTAGATATTTTTATTTGGTCAAAATATAATTATTGTGAAATAGTTTGGGAAGCAAAAAAATTATTTGCACCCTACGGAAGAGGCCAGGGCTGATTATACTTGTAAAATACCTATTACACTTTGTAAATATCAGACGAATAACTGTTTTAGCGGACCGGCGTAGCGTAGTGGTAACACATGTGCTCTGCGTTGCGAAGGTCTCAGGTTCGAATCCCGCTCAGGCATGGAAATTTTCTCCAATAAAAATTGTCCTGGCTAATTGCCACAGCAGCAAAGGCCAGTAAATTAAAAAAAAAATAACTGTTTTTATTAGAAAATAAGAAATATTAACCAAAACTCTTATATCAACCAGCATAAATTAAAGTTAAACACTAGTGCCCCGTTGCATAAAAGTCTTAAAACTAGGTGTAAGCTAAAACTTATTAAAAATGTATTCAAATGAATTGCGTTGCTAGGTAATTTTGTGTTTTACATCCAGTTTTAGTTTATATCTAGTTTTAAGACTTTTATGCAACCGGGCATAAAGACCAATATGTTTTGTATCTCATTCACACGAATCTTCCTTCTTGATCTTGGACAAAAAACCAGTGCTACAGACATAGTCACGAATATATCCAAACAAAAATGGCAGTAGATGGGTCATGCAATACGTCGAGGTGATGGTGAAAGAACTTATGAAGCAATAAGGTTACGGCATAACGTTCCAGAACTTGTAAAAGATTTATTGGAAAACCAGGAAAAGCAGCTGTGGATAATGTTAACAATTAACATTAATGTTAATGTGTAACAGCTAATGATTGTCAACAATGGTGAGAATTAGAGAAGGTGAATATCCAGATGGTTAATTTAACGCTAAATAAAATTATTACAATTCATTCTTAAAATTATTGGAATAACTTCGTAAGACAAATACGGTTTTTCGGACGAATATTTATTTTCAAATAAAAAAGCCGTTGTATTTAAGAAAAATTAATAGTTTAAATACACACGTTCAGTTTATATCGTTCAAACCAAAGAACTGTAAACCAACTAATTCTTTTTTATTTTTTCCCTCAAAATTCTGAATCAAATCGTAAGAAACAGATATCACAATAACGTTTCACTTCTTTTATTGCAGATATTTGCACGGAAAATACCTATGGGGAAACGGACTTAAAAGTGATTCCTGTACAAAGAAATTCAAAAGAACAGAAGAACAGAAAATACCAATTGTCGTACAGAAGAATGTCATTGGGCATTTCTGTCTTTCCTTCACTTATATGTGTCAGTATGCAGTGGCACAATTCAAGCATGTCTTTGAACAATATAAGTAGACTAAAACATCCAGCGAATTTTAACAGGGTTTGGAACATAATATGTATGACCCCACAACTGTAATGAATCAAAATATGTCATACTAGTGGTAGTAACTGTATTAATATTATAATATTTATATCACTATATGATAGCCATAAAAACTGATTCCGGAACGAAAGATGAATAACAAGACCAAACAGTAATTTCTTTTCTTAAATCTTTCTTGTGGTATCTCCATTTACCACATATAAGTATGAATGAAATCTAAGATACAACTTAATAATATAGTCCATGTTTTGAAGCCATACATACATATGGAACATACTGTAGTTTAGTAAAGCCTGATCTGTGTGTTTCCAGAGAGGAGTTTCATTTTAAAGAGAGGGCCAAGTGCAAAGTTACCTTAGCAACTACTTCTCTTTTTGATTTCTTCAAATTTGATTTATCGTGGTATTTGTAATTGGTAAACTAGGTATAACCTAAATCCTTTTTTTTTGCCACAATAACCTTAAGAAAGAGTAGTTTCCCGTGTTCAGTTGGAACCTATAAATAATATGTCTTACTTCAATGATACATAACATATTCTTCTACTTCTGCATGATACCCAAATAACTATTTGAGATCAGTGTCCATAATTCCTTTATCCACCAATATCTCCAAAAATTTGGCCAATTGGAAACTGAATGACATGAAATGATATGATAGAAGTCTCATACCACTTCCTTCCATTGAAAATAACAAAATTTCAAAAAATATTATATAACACCTTAATTCATTCGATTAATACTGCGCCTTTAACTGTCTAACAATTATTAATTATTTAATATACAAGATGTGATAAAAAATTTCGTGCAATTTGAAATTTCCGCGCTATATTTGTCGGATTGAACTTTTTTTTGTCATATTGGTTAACCTGTCTTTGATGACTGTCTCAATTGGCAGCCATATTCAATGTGTATTTTAGATTTGACAGATAATCAAAGAAGTTATGTTTCTGCATATTCGGCGATTTTATATTTTTATAATGGGAGATCAAAGAATATGCATTAAATAAAGTGCTGTACAGTAGTGGAACTGTTGTAGAAGTCATTTGGTTAGTCGAGTATGAATGAACGAGCGATTTACAAATAGTATAAACGCTTTCAAGATGGCCGGGACGATGGCCGAAAAAACGTGAAAGTTAAGAAAAAAATTCTTGATAACCGTCTAATTACCATTAGAGAGGTTGAAGATGACGGTATATCGTATTGTTCACGCAAAAAAAAAAATCCCTAATGTTTTGGGCATGCGGCGAGTGCAAGCAAAATTTGTTCCGAAATTGTTAAATTTTGAACAAAACATGTGTCGTAAAGAAGGCGCTCAGGAAATGATAGATTGTGTGGTAAATGATTCAACGTTGCTCCAGCGCATCATAACGGGTGACGAGAAATGGATGTACGGGTGTTACATCGAAACAAAGGCTGAATCAACTCAATGAAAGCTTCCAAATGAACCAAGACTCAAAAAAGCACGACAAGTTCGATCAAATGTTAAAGTTCTTCTCAACGATTTTTTTTTTTTTTTCGATTATCGTGGTATTGTGTACCGTGAATTTTTACCACAAGGTGTTACAGTTACAAAAGAATACTATTTGAGAAACGGCAAGATTTATGGAAGGACGATTCTTGAAAATTACATTAATTTACAATTACGAAATTAAATGCAATTTCAATTAATTACAAAATTAAAAAAGCTATACCAAAATCTGCGTTTCAGAAGTGTTTTGAAGACCGGTGGCATAAGAGCATTATGTCCGATGAGGACTATTTTGAAAGATACAATTGATTAATAAATAAATATTGTTTTGTAAATCAATGAACTTTTTGATCGCACCTCGTATTAGTTTACGATTTCTTTCATAGTTTAAAGTTGTATAATATATATCTGGTTATCTATCAAAATAACATCAGGCGGGATCAATCAGGCAAGTATGGTGGATGGGGAAAGAGAACGACATTGTTCTTTTCCAAAAACTGACGAAAGCTGATTGTAAACTGATTGTTGTCGTTGTTGTCAACATTAGTCAAAATGTCTTAAGACCCATAAGATATTCCTACTTTATATGCAACCTCAATCGTTTTCAAAAGTTCGAGTGTTTCAACCGTAGTCTTGCCAAGTGTGAAATAAAATTTCACACAGACACACTGCTCTTCAATCAGGTCCATCTTAATTATCTTTGGGCCAAAGAAATCGAATTACAAAATCCGTTATAAAATTCGAACGGAAAATAAACTGAACGGCAGTAAATTTACAAATGGCAGCTGCACCATATCGAGTGATCAAATATACACATTCTTAGTGGAATACTATTTTTTACAGGAGTTTTATTTTCATTACTTAAACACTTCATTGTATTTGACCGAAGTCGAATTCTTATTTCTTAGTTAGTGAGTTGATTGTGAGAGAGGTTGGACGTGCGTGGCAGGGCAGCGATTGTATTGAGAATTTGTGATAAATAAGTGAGCGAGCAGTTCAAATAGTGTAGACTATATTAGTATAGGCGTTTTAGGTGCCAGTGAGGTTTTCGGCAGTGACGTTTTTCGTGGGTATTGTTCAAATAATCTATTTATATATTATTTTTGTAGGTTATAATAGGAATAAATAAAAGGCCGGTAAAGAAGGTGTGGCTGTGCTAGTTTGCGAAAGAACGACATCTATCGCAGGATAGCAGCAAGTAGGTCGGGCTAGCACAGATTTGGGTTTGGACCGGAATTAATTACGATCGAAGGAGAACCGAATTTGTGACGCCTGACTGCTTGTGGCTACTGCAACAAGCAGCACACATAGCCAAAGAAGGTAGAGGACATTTAGGAGGAGAAGCCAGCAGAATAAACCCAGACACGACAGACGGGACATTTTCTTTGCCGAGGAAGAGAGGAGGTAGACAAGGAGAATGGAAGCAAGAGAGAGAGCGAGCAGCGTGGGGTGTTTGTCGGACTGGGTGAGGAGAGGGGTTAACGGGAAGAAGAAGAAGAAGGAGAAGACGCAGGAAGATAAGGAAAAAGGAGAAGAGATACAAAGGCCAAGAAGGATAGTAAGACCGCCGCTGGCAATAAAGGAGAAAGCAGGAGATAGAGGAGGCAGTGAAGATGGAGAAAGTACGGAGGTAGATGAAGAAATGGCAGAGGGTAGGAAAGATTACATCGAAGGAATGCTGGAGGAGATTCTAAGGAGGATGCGAACAATAGAAAAGCAAAATAGGCAAAGAGAAAAAGACAAGGAGGAGATAAAGGAAGAAATAAGAACAATGGGGGAAGATTTCGGAAGGAAACAGGAGATCTTAGAGGAGGAGCTCAGGAAAGTGAAGACGGAGCTACAAGAAACGAAGGAGCGAATGGAGGTCATGGAAAGTAGGATGAACGGGGACAGGCAGGAAGAACAGGCGAGCGAGGAGAAGAAACAGATGGAAAGAAGAATGGAAGAGCTGGAAATGGCACAGGAGAGGAAAGAGAGGGAGGAGAGGAAAAACAATCTTGTAGTCAGAGGAGCGGAGTTAAACGAAAATAATCCCAAGGAGGGGGAAATAAAAAGAATCGTAAGGGAGTTGACAGGCAGGGAAGTAGAACTGGGGAGAATACAAGAAGTAGGAAGGGGGGAGGGAAGAATATGGATAGTGGATGAAAAGATGGGAGGAGAAAAGGGAAGTAATGGAAAGGAAGAGTAGACTAAAAGGAAGAAAAATATACATAGATGACGATCTTACGAAGAAAGAAAGAGGAATTCAAAAAAAGATAAGGGAACTAGTGAGGGAGGAAAGAGAAAAAGGGCATCAGGCGAAAATGGGGTACATGAAGATCCAGAAACAGGGGAAATGGCTGAAATTGAACGAAATTAAGGGAGAATTCGAAGAGATGAGGGATTTTCGGTATGGGGGGAGGAAGTAGAAGAGAAGCGGGTTGAGTCGAAGGAGACGGGGAAAACAGGAGGAGGGGAGGGGGTGAGGGCAATCTTCTGGAATGTGGCAGGGATAAAAGGGAAAGATGAGGAGTTTTGGGAGTTTCTGAAGGAGTTCGAGATAATAGGTTTAACGGAGACGTGGATGGTGGAATCAGAATGGGACAGCTGGGAAGGAAAGATGTCGAAAGGGTGGGAGTGGAGATTCCAAGGTGCGGAGAAAGAAAAGAAAAGAGGCAGAGTGAAAGGCGGGATGATCACAGGAGTAAGACGGGAGATGAGTATAGAGGAGGAGGAAGAGTTGGGGATTGAGGGAGTAGAAGAGAGAAGAGTGAAAGTAGGAAAAGAAAAGTGGCGAATAGTCACACTGTACAATAGAGGAGGAAGTAAAACAAAATTGAAGGAGATGGATGAGAAATTAATGGAAGAGAGAGAGGGGGAGTTGATCATAGTGGGAGGGGATTTTAATGCGAGAATAGGAGAAACCGGGGAGTGAGGGGGTGGGAAACGAAGGGAGAAGAAGAGACGAGAGGCGCGAAGGACAAAGAGAGAAATAAGGAAGGGGAGGTTATGTTGGAATGGATGGAAGAGAAGGGATGGAGTGTACTAAATGGAAACAAAGAAGGGGACGAAGAGGGGAGTTGGACGTATTATAAGGGAGAGAAGAAATCAACCATCGACTACGCCGTAGTAAATGAAGGGGCGTGGGAAAAGATAAGCAGGTTTGAAGTGAAGGAGAGAATAGAGTCAGACCATCAACCTATAATAGTAGAGATAAGGAAGGGGAGAAAGAGAGAGGATGAAGAGGAGGTAAAGGATACACAAAACTGGACGGAGAAGGGAATAAGTAAATATATGGCAACAATTGAGAAGATGGAATGGAAAGGAACGGGGGTGGAGAGAGGATGGAGAGAGCTAAGAGAGGGAATAGAGAGAGCGGTGGAAAAGAGAAAATGGAGGAGTCCAAAAATGGGGAAGAAGCCATGGTGGGGAACGAATTGTAGAAAGGCGAAAAAGGAAGCGCAAAAGGCCTGGAGGAAAGAAATAAAAGGAGGGGGGGACGGAAGAGGAATACAAGGGAAAAATGAAACAATATAAAAAAACTTGCGAGGAGGAAAAGGAAAAGCACATGAAGAGGCAACAGGATGAAATCGAAAAGATAAATAATAAAAAACAAGCGTGGGAATATATAAATAAGGCCAGAGAGAAAAACGTAGGAATTAGCAAGAAGATAACTATGGGGAGCTGGAGGAAACACTTTTTGGAACTATTGGAGGGAAGTGAAGGCAGAAGAGAAGAACCCGATGAGGAACAAAGGGTATGGGAAGCAAGGGAGGAAGATAAAGCTTCAGATAAAGGAAGAAGAGAGGAGGAGAAGGAAGAGGAACCAGCAGAGGAGGAAGTGTGGAGCGTAATTAAGAGCTTGAAGAAGGGAAAAGCGGCAGGACCTGATAAAATAAAGAATGAAGCATGGATATATGGAGGAGAGAAAGTGGCGGAAAAGATGACAGAAATAATCCGAGGCGTGTGGAAGGAAGAAGGATACCCAGAAGACTGGAGGGAAGGAATAATAATTCCCATCCACAAAAAAGGAAGCAGGAATAGCGCAGGTAATTACAGAGGAGTAACCCTGATGAGCACGGCGTACAAAGTGTATGCGACAGTGCTCAATAAGAGGCTAGTGGAGGAAATGGAGGATAAAGAAATATTAGAGGAGACGCAGTCAGGTTTTAGGAAGGGAAGGGGGGCGATAGATAACATATACACGATGAACCACATAGTGGCTGAGAGAATAAAGAGGAAAAGGGGGAAGGTGTATATGGTATTTATCGACCTTAAGGCCTCCTTTGACAAATTGGACAGGCAAGAATTGTGGGAAGTATTGGAAAGAAGGGGTGTAAGGGAAGAAATGATAAATAGGATTAAAAAAATATACGAGGAGACGAGGTGCAAGGTGAAGGTGGGAGAAGAAGAATCCGAAAGCTTTTGGGTTAATAAGGGGGTGAGACAGGGCTGTCCGTTGAGCCCAACATTATTTTATGTATACGTAGCGGACTTGGAAGATACAATGAGGAAGGGGCAAGACGGAGGAGTGGTGGTGGGAAGGAAGAAGTATTGGACAACGGGATACGCAGATGATCTGACTCTGATGGCAGAGAATGAGCAGGGACTAAAGAGGATGATGGGCAGAGCGGACAAGTACTTCAGAAGAAAAACTGGAGGTAAATAGAGATAAAACGAAGGTGATGGTGTTTGGAAAGGGGGAGGAAAGAGAAAGAATATAAGATGGGAATGGTCAGGGACAGAAATTGAAGAGGTAAAAAGTCTGAAGTACCTCGGTTATGTTCTAACGAGGAACAACAGAGCAGAGCAGCATGTTAGAGAGAGGGTGAAGAAGGCAAGAATGGTTATGGGGAAGCTATGGAGCATAGGAGAGAGGAGGTTTGACGACGATATCAGGTGGAGGATGAAATTGTTTGACGGGATAGTGAAGAGTATCCTCATGTACGGAGTAGAGATCTGGGAATGGAAAGAATGGGAGATAGTAGAAAGGGTACAAGAGGGATACATGAGATGGATTATGGGATTAGACAGAACGACACCAGGATATATAGTGAGAGAGGAAATGAAGAGGGAAAAGCTGAGAGTGGGTGCCGGGTCGAGGACGGCGAAGTATGAGGAGAAAATCAGAAGAGACGAAAGAAGGAAAATATTAAGAGAATGCTGGGAAGAAAGACTGAAGGAAGAACAAAAGGGTAAACTGTCGGAATGGGGAGAAACAAGGAAAGAGTACTATTGGAGATGTGGGATGGACATAAGGGAAGCTGAGCGAAAGAGAAATGGAGGAAGAAACATAGTAGAAGAATTGAGGAGGAGAGACAAGGAGGTACAGGAGCAGGAAAGAACAGTAAGAATAGAAAATTCCAGGAATGTGAAAAGGTATAGAGAGATAAGGACGGTAGGAATACCTAAATATTTGAAAGGGAGGAGAGGAAAGGCCGGGGGCAGAGTTAGAAGGATTGCCAGATTAAGATGCGGAAATGAAGAACGGTGTAATAAGTATTGGGCAAAAACAGAGGATAGGCTATGCAGAATGTGTAGGGAGGAGGAATAATCCTTGGAACACCTAACAAGAAGATGTGGAAAGCTGACAAAATGGGAGGGAGATATAAAGGAGCTATTGAGTGAAGAAGGAAAAGGAGAAAGGTGGGTGAGAGTACTCGAGGAAAGAAGGAAGGAATGCGGAGAGGTAAGACAGAACTGAGAACAGGAAGGAAGAGAGAGGTAAAGGAAGGGGAAAGAAAAGAGGGAAGAGAAGCGAAGAAAGAGGGGAAGAACAACTGGAAAGATTCGCCGAAAAGAGAATAGGAAGAAAGAGAGGAACACTGGAGGAAGAATGTAGAAGAAGAAGAAGAAAGAAGTCATAAAACGTAAAAAAATGTACTATAATATTATTATTTTATTTTATTTTATTATTATTATGATTTTTTAAATGTATTGGTTAAAACCTTAAACGCCGCAAGGCCTAGGGTAAATAAAGAATTTATATATAGTGGAATACTAGAAAATGATGGAGGTACCAAAAAAATTTCAACAAAATATGCAAAACATAATTTTCATCTATATTCATATTTTTATACATCAATAACAAAGAAAATCAGAATATATTTTTATAATCGTTCAATTACACAAAAAATATGTTTCTGAAAAACGTATTTTTTAATGTATGTGGGGAATAAATCCCTTCTTAATATTTTTAACAACTTTTAGGCATATATTTGGATAAATTTCTTCATTACGTATTTGCAAACATTCTATAGATCAGTGATTTTCAACCTGTGGTCCGTGAACCCCCAAGGGCCCGCGGTGGATCTCAAGTTTCTGATTGTACACTTGCGCGTTGCGCCGTCGTAAAATATTTGTTAAAAAATTATAAGGATTGTAAAGAACGGTTTCAATGTTTTTTTTTAGAATCTACCTTTAATTATCTGATTATCATTATTGGGTACTACATTCAGAGACGGCGCTAGCTTTTTTGCGCCCGGGGCAAGGGTAGTAAAATTACGCCCTTTTTTTCGAATGTGCAATGGCGTATCGAAGTGGGGATTGGGTGCTCGTACACCCCCCAAAAAATGTTCAAGAACAACAATATCAAGAGAAAGAAGGAAATATCATTTTAAAAATCTGTTTACTTTTATTATATACGTAAGTATTTCTCGGATTTTATTAGAAATTTAACAATATAATCGTAGAAACGCTTAAAATTTACTACAGAATAACCGCGTTAAATCAATATTTGCATTCAAACTTTAAACAGCTAAAATATAGATTTATAAGTACATATATTTTAGAAAATTTGGCTATTTTAATTCCAGAATAAAATAATGCGTATAAAAATAATGAGTAAATAATGAGTATAAAAACAAACTCGAAACCTGACTCCAAACATATTCTTTTGGTTCAATGTGTAATTTAAATAATTTAACTATCGAATACTATTTATAACAAAGTAAATTTGCCCCCAAAATGAGCTGTAGAATATTTGCAAATATGTAATAAAGATATTTATCCAAATATATGCCTACAAAAGCTGTTCAAAATATTGGGGCATACTGGTTTGAGTCCTCCTAAACATTAAAAAACGTTTTTCAGAGACACATTTTTTGTGTAATTGAACGATTATACACGTGACCCCTCCCATAGAAATATATTCTTGTTTCCAAACTCCCCATTAGAAAAATATCTGGGTACGAGTGCCTGTGTACTACTGAACGATCATTTTTTGCTTTAAAATCTTTAAAAACTATCTTCAAAACACTAACAGAAGATCGTTTAAATGAATTCTCTTTGTTATTAATGTACAAAAATATGCATATAGATGAAAATGATGTTTTAAATATTATACAGAAAAATTTCCATAATCTGCTGAATATGCTACTAAGAATGTGTATATTTGGGCCCTCGTTTTGGCGCTCCTAGCAATGGGCGCCCTGGGCTTGTGCCCCTCTCGCCCCTGCCTTTCGCCGCTACTGACTACATTATACATTTATACAACCTTCCCTACTTACACAATTTTCTTTTTGTAGTTTTATCTTTAGGGGGTTAATTTTTGAGGGTCTGTCAGGGTAAATAGGTTGGAAACCACTGCTATAGATGATTTTGCGGCATATTATATAAGCAAATTTCCTCTGCTATAAATGGCATTCGGCAGTTAACATATTTAAATCGCAATCTGAATATGTTTCGAGTCAGTTTTCAAATTTGTTTTTATACTCCGTATTACTTTGTTCTGGAATTATAATAGCCAAATATTCCAAAATATGTGTATGATTTATAAATCTATAGTTTAGTTGTTTAATGAAGGAATTCAAAAATTTATTACTTAATACGGTTATTCTGTAGAAAACTTCAAGCCATTCTATGTTTATATTACAAAATTTCTAGAAAATCAGAAAAAGTTCTACGTTTATAATAAAATTAAACAGATTTTTAAAATGATATTTCCTTATTCCTGTTGATATTGTTGTCCTTGAATATTTATGAGGGGTGCACGAGCACCCAACTCCCTACTTCTGTAGCCGTTGCATATTCTTATAACAGAGCGCAGTTTGGCTAGCCTTGCCCCTGGCGCCAATAGAGCCAGCGTTGGCTCTGGATGGAATTACACCACTTTCATAATAAACGGTTTAATTAACAGTGCTGTTGTAATAATAAAATTTGTTGTAAAGTAAATAATAAGTTATTTCAAGGTTTTTTATTGTAGTCCATCATTTCCTCCCACACATAAATGCCAGGTAACCTAATTTCGATTTGATATTTTGTATATATCGTATATTATTTATATTTTGTAATAAAAACATTTTATATTCCTATTTTCACACAATTCGAAAGTCCGAAATATTCAGGGGAATAGGTGAGAGGAAATATCAAAATTCCCGACCAGTTCAGATGTATTCTATCATTCGCAAGATACTGTAATACTTCATCCAATCCAAGAACCGAATCCAATCATCATACACGTACTAACAGTATCTGAACGTTTTTTCCTCGAGCTTGAATTTGACCTATTTTGTACGCCACCTTGGGAATAATAATCAAGTCTTCACTAACTCAAATTACGATGAATATCACTTCAACTTGCTAGTTTAATTTCCATAGGTAATACCAGAAATAATTTGAGGAATCATTGTATTCGACTTTTTGAAAGTACTCTTATACATTCTGATTTAGAAAATATAGGAGACTGACTTTAATTTCACTATTGCACATAAAATATAAGTTAACGTGGTATAAATTAACATAACATAAGTTATAATATAAGTTAACATACAAGGCCCGATCTAGCGCTTCCGCTGCTTTGAGCAAAAATTATTTTTGCCGCCTTTTATATATAATTATAAATAATTATTTTAAAATATAATTTTTGACAGCGGGTGAAAATTTTGTAGGTATTTGTTGAATAACAAAAGCCTTTTGTTTTATAAAAAAAAAAATATTCATAAAAAAAAAACAGTAACAAAACAAAATAAAATATATAGGTATATAGCCATTTATTAAATCTCGAAAAAACACGTAAAATATTTTAAAAAACAAACTAAAAATAAGGTATTAAATTTATACAAAGAATAATAACAAATCTGATTCGAAATAATGTTAATATTTATTAAACCAATACAAATAAAAATTAAATTTAAATAATGTTGTACATTATTTTAATCAACAAACCTAAAAATAAAACACTATATTCTACAAACAAATTTAACAATACATTTATATTAACACATATTGGCATTTAATTTACGTGCATACTGTAAATATACTTTGTACGTATTTAAGAAAACATACTAGATTATAACAAAAATAATAATAAACTTTTCAACCGGTAAAATTCTTAATAAACTTGAATAAATTACAAATACAGTAAAATACTTAAGCATGAAATGATACAGAACAATTCATTTCTACTGCTGCAAGCTGATTCTTGCTCTTAGTATAGGTACGATTTTTACACCCGAATGAACAACAATTAACCATTTTAACTAATTTGTATTGTATCTACCCGATAAAAACTATCTACCATCCAAATCAGCACAGAAACCGAAGACTTTAAGAACCACATAACAAACAAAATCCAAGACACCTGGCAAAATTAATGGACCCAAACGGCGAACAACAATCTTAGACAAATAAAAGAACAAACGAAGACCTGGGAGACATTAGACAAAAGACAAGACTAAATAATTATTACCAGACTTAGAATCGGACTTTGCCGCCTGACACACGGACATATCTTCCAAAAAGAAGACAGACCACAATGTGAAACTTGCCAGACAGCACTGACAATTACCATCAGACATAAAAGAAGCTCTCAGCAATACAACAAAACTTCCAAACATAACGGACTACCTCAAAGACATAAATCTATACGACCAAATATAAATAACCTAACTTTACCTATATATAAGTAAATCTGTGATATACTATCATGTTCTACAAAATATTTATTATATACACAAAAATGTACAAATCAATATTATATAAATTTAATGCTATTGGCCTAGAAGTCGAACAATATTTTGTAAAAATAAAAAACTAAATAAGATAATAACTAATGAACTGTACCTAACCTTAATTATTAAAACTATAATAGAACATAAACTAGGTACCAAACTATAAAAATAAAGAGTCCAAATATTACACTTTCTATTAACACACAAAATACAATTGCTTATACACAATAATAGGTTAATATATTAAATAATATATTAAACACTAAAAAAAAATATCTTAGATGTACACACAACATAAGAATCATACAGAAAACACGTAATGTTTTGACCAAGAACAAGATAACGCCCAGTGAAAGAGACGAATAATATCGAATACATTTTGGAGACAAGGTCATACTATAATGATTCTCTCTATTATCTCTATGGTGAAGATAGAGTTTGAAGATTTTTATTTGATGATTCATTTCTGCCAATATATTTTGTACTTATTATTTAATTTACAATATATTTTGTGTGTACAAGACGTGTAATTTTTGATTGAAGACGGAAATTCTACGTGTTTGTATATATTAAATATATATTAAACCAAAATGAGGGGGAAGTTATTATTTTATACCTTTCTTATAATTTAATTCATTGTTCTTTAACCTTATAATACTTACCGCCCACTTTTATAACTTGCGTAAGTTAAATTTCCTAAGCGCCCACTAACATTTAAATTGAAAAAAAAAAAAAACTTTGCCTCGACCTGCCCCTTGATGTGTTAATCGTTTCTTCCTGTAACCTGTATCAGTACCTTGTAATATTATAGAACGAGTAGGAAATTTAAAAATTAATACTATAATAAACTTTATTATGGATATGTGGTAAGATAAAAATAAATATTGTTTTAATAGCACATTTTATAATAAACTGTTTTGCCAGACGTACCCCTAGAGTGCGGCAGCAGGAAGTTTCTTTTAAAAAGAGCATGTACTTTTTTTTTGTTCTTTTCATTCATTTTGAACAAACTTTTTGTGATTTATGAATATTTTAAAGATTATTACTTACTTAACGTGGGCGTACAATCCTTGTAAGTTTTAGCCTCCACCAAATTTAAACGACCATTCAAAAGATTATTACATACAAAAATAAATCTTCTTCAAAAATTGTTACTTATTTTTTGTTAAACTATCTGGCCAACCTAAACTAGGGGCACGCGTACCCCAAATTGAGAACCACTGCCCTATATCTATATAAATAAAATTGGACGCTAAATCTGTTTTTTTTTTTTTATCTGCTCGTCTTCATATTTGGTTGCTACACGATTTAGGTGATATCCTAAAAAAAAAAAAAACATTTCTGAGATTTATGCAAAATCGACTAGACAACAAGATATTTTAATGTAATTTGTAATGATTAAAAATTTAGTAAAACCAAGATTCGAATACAGGCCTGTTGCGGGAGGGGCCCCTCGGAAGAAGTCCTTAGATCCCAACTTTAACACAGACCACGGTCTAGCTCAGGAGCGGGGTCGTGATGCCTGATCTCGGCTGTAAGAGCCTCGTCGTAACTAAACGGTCTCTGAAAATTAAAGTGGTGAAGGGAGATGATGATGATGATGATTGAAACACATAAATATGGTTTTATGGATTTATTTGACAAAGAATAGAATTGGTAGTAATAACAAATAACAACATGTAACATAACAATGAAACATAGAAAGACTAGATAACAAAACATATGACATAAAATATAAGTTAAAGTTGTGCGATGCTTTCTCGTGAGGCGAGAAAGGCATCGGGATGGAGAGGATGTGGTAATTAAGGAGGAGAAGGATTTGAGGAGACGACGGGCGTCGTTCTTGGCGGCAGCGTCGGCGTCGTTGAGTTACTCAGCATAGTGAGGAACGTTGGTTGAGACGCACTCGTTGAGCGGCGAGTGGTCGACGATGGAAGCACTCACAGAAGGTGAGTGGTTCCGCGATGGATGAAACACACTTGTTGAGTGGCGAGTGGTTTCGCGTTGGTTGAGTGGTTGAGAACCACTGGTGCAAAGAAGCGAGAGGTTTCGCAATGGTTGAGCGGTTGAGAACCACTGGTGCAAAGAAGCGTGATGTTTCGCAATGGTTGAGCGGTTGAAAACCACTGGTGTGACAAAACGAGAGGTTTCGTGATGGATGAGCGGTTGAGAACCACTGGCGAAACGCACAGCAGGAAGCGTGGGTTTCGCGATGACGGCGCGGTTGAGAACCACCGGCGAAACGCACAGCAGGAAGCGTGGGTTTTTCAAGAGAGCGAAGTTCTTTTATTTAGAAGTGTTGTTTTACGAAGGGATGAATTTTAACTGAGAGAGATTATAATATTGACAGTTTTTTTATACAATGTTCGGTGACGGAATGTGGTTTATTGCTCTAAGGGTTGTTTGTGATTGGTTAGGGATGTTAAAAAACTAAGATCATGAATTATTCTAATGGTATCGCAAATTATTTAGATTCGCGGCTATCAGAAGATTGCTGAAGTCTCACGGAATCTGGTGATCTACAATATAATATGAAAATGTCATGAGTGACGCGCGAAGTGACTTCAAACTGTGAGGCTTACATCGGCAACAGGCCTATGCCTATGGCGTCTTAAAATTAACATTCTAGAGACGATGCGGGGTTAACGTCGAGTGGTATTAATACCATTTACGGAACAGCATGAATCTCCTTTACTATTATTGACAACAGCAGAAACGAATATGATAAACAATGTTTATAATAAGAAAACAATCTTTGCTGTTACTATACATTTTTAAAATTGAATGAATATTTGGAAAGTCTCCCGTAACTCTCCCCGTGAAAAACTAAATCTAAAAGCTTGAAATATCTCTTACATTATTTACATTACATCAAAAATGTACAGACGAAAATTTGTTTAAATAAAGAAGAAACTGAAGAATAAAGAAATTTTCCTGTTTTGTTGCAGGGAGTTTTTAATAATATTTAAGGGATTGAAGGGAGCATTACCTATAAATTTAAAATATCTAAATTATCATTTACTTAACAACAAAAATATATGTAAATTAAGTTATTAAGAATGAAGAAACGATTATATTTTTTTTTGTTCAATGCAGTTTTTAAAAAGATTAATATTTTGGGGCTATGGGAAGTACTATCTATAAACTTGAAAATTATATCATAAGCAGCTAATAATACCATATTTTACATATTTTAAAATGTTTTTAATGAAGGATTAAAATTTGATAGATAAAGGACCAAATTAAAAACTATTTTCATTCCATATTTTTTTCATATTAATTGTGCACGAATAAAATTAAAAAGTTTTACTATTCAATTCACTTGTATTCCTTATAATATTTGTGATATATTTATTATCAACAATTGACGTGAATTTTAAAGAAAATATCTCTCGACTTTATTCCACCACATTTTCGTAGTTTGTGTCTACTTCGATACTCGTAGGACGCCAAAGTATGTAGCTCTCTAAGTGTCAGCTACATCCTGAACCCCTAGCTATGTGTAACTGACAGATTTTCCCAAGACTTGCGGACAAACAATGCGGTGCGTTCCGAGCAGTTTTTTATTAATTCTACAGATCAGGGAAAAGAAAAGTCATCTGCAGGCGGAATTGTTTCGCCTCTTCTTTATTAAAACTGTAATGACATAAAGCACTTAATTTCAAACAACTCTTATACGATATTAATTTATTTACTACTAGCTACGGTTTCTGTACTTCCAGCGTTTTTGTTATATGCATTTTTTTCTGTGACGAAAATAATAATTGAAATATTTTAAGTACCCCATAGGCCCATAATATTTGTCCTATTGATATTGCATAAGACAAGAAAGATTTGTTATTTTTTAAATAATTTTTGTTATATATTTTTTTATTATAAAATATATATTATTATACAGGGTGTTTGTTTGAAATGAGAGATATTTTGTTTATTTTTTTATTGTTTTCAAAGCTTGTTACGTTCAACTTTGTAAAACTTCTGTTGATTATTATTTTGTAAATAAATGGTCGCCATTTTGAAAAATATGATTTATTGGTGTCATTGTAAAGCTAATTTAATGTACTTTTAGGAAAAAAATATAAAATTATCGATTCCCTATGCTAGATCAAAAGTTGACATCATTTCCGGTGAAACCGGAAGTGCCGCAGAATTCTTATAGTAACCTTTAGATGGGCCTTTTTGTCTAGTTTAACTTTTGTTCTGAAGACTTTTTGTATCTTTACAAATAAAGGAGATTTTCGGGGTGCCCCGTTTCAAACAAACACCCTGTATATAAGTTTTTTAGATACCGTCCTCCGAAACCCTTCTTAAAATGAATTTAGTTCAAACGCCGTTTTTTTGTCATCATACCGAATTATGTATCGTGTTATCTAGCTTGAGACTTGAAAAATGAATGCGCACAGGACTAAATGACGATTATATTCCATATAACGACTTGAAAGTAAAGTGTTTTTATTTACAAGTGTTCAAAGTGCATTCCTTTTTAATTTTAACACATTTGCATCTTTACTCTTGAGTTATCTGTAGCACGGAGAGCAATTTAAAAAATCAGCTGTGGCTACCACCGGACCAACCGCCATCATAAAGTACTTGTATAAAATACATTCTAGCAGCAGAGTAGAAATAACTTGGCCTAATATTGTCTTACAGAGATATTATTTATCATGACCATGGAAACGTTACATATAAGTATGAAAAAATAGAGAAATTTCGAAAAAAATTTCAATTTTTTTTAATTTTATCAAAAAATGTCTCAAATAAAAGTTGTTAGTTATTGCTTTTATCAAATTTTAGCAACTTTTGTCAAATATTTTTTTTCAAAATATTTTTCTGTTGTTTAATATCCACAAAAATCTTAAAATCGACACGATTAAACTCCCATTTCTAGTC
Organism: Liopterus haemorrhoidalis; assembly: GCA_963971575.1. NCBI lineage: Eukaryota > Metazoa > Arthropoda > Insecta > Coleoptera > Dytiscidae > Liopterus > Liopterus haemorrhoidalis. The sequence goes on from OZ020616.1 coordinate 28,267,864, forward strand.
AACCGATTTTTATCAAAAGTTAATCAAGTCGTGCTATTGATGGCAGAAGCTTAAATATGAAGTTTCATAAAAATCCTTTTATCCGAATTTGCTCTGCACGTGTACACAGACAGACAGACAGACGGACGGACGGACGGACGGACGGACGGACGGACGGACGGACGGACGGACGGACGGACGGACGGACGGACGGACGGACAGACAGACAGACAGACAGACAGACAGACAGACAGACAGACGGACGGACGGACGGACGGACGGACGGACGGACAGACAGACCGACAGACATCATGCTAAAAATAGTCAAAACGTTATGTAGGGACCTCAATTCGTGAAGATCCATCGAAATCTCGAAATGTCAAAATCGGTATGATTAATACCTCCCTTATATATATTGAACCTTTGTCTGAGAAACCCATCAACCGACACTATAGTCTGTTTTTTTAGTTAAAGCCGAATTAGATTTTCAAATCTAGTATTTTTTATCGATTGAATGAAGCTTTTCATCATTTTGTTTAGTAAAAGCCCATTTACTCATTATAAAGTTAGCTAGTGACAACTTAAACGTTTGAAATATCCTGTAGTTTAAATTAGTTGTCAAAATAAGTATATTATGTATAAAAATAAATAAAATATTTATTTTATTTATGTTATGAAAGGTATATTTTTATAAATATAAATATAAGATACTCGTATTTATAAATATGAATAAAATTTATATCTTGCAAGATTGAGTGCATTTTTATTATATTTTAATGTTTCGATCTTGTTCGACTTCGCGGCCCCCCGACGAAGCCTTCACGGCCCCCCAGTTGAGAAACGCGGATTTAGAAGATTATGCTGATGAAAAGCTAAAGCTGGACGTGAACGGCTCCAAATTTTTATCAATCATTATGAAGGTTTTTCGGAATTATAGGATTCAAATCATCCAACATATATATAAACAAAAGTAGTCAAGTATCAAGAAGGTACTGTTAGCCTTTCATTGTCAGATATAATTCCGCATTTTGTTTTTTTTTTTGCTAGTATGGCTTTACTCCTTAGTAACTTCTGGAAAATATTATCGCTCATATGGAAATAATTATGGAAATCATCTGCATCTGTTAATAGTAATCACGCATTCAACACTTTATCTTCGTTCTTATAAACATTATTAAAGTTAGACAGGCTTTAGTCGATCATGGAAGGCAGTTCACTACTGTACGCAAAACTAAATCGAAAACATTAACAATAATATGGATCGTGTAGTGTCTCATTATATTTTACTGATATTTTCAATATTTTACTGTTATTGACCGATATCATTGATCAATATTATTACCAGCTGTTAGAGATGCCGAAGATAGAGCGCCTAGCGACGTTTGGCTCGAAGAGCTTCGTTTTAAACAAAGTTGATACATAATCTTGTGAACACTACACGTCATTCTCGAAGTTAGATTGAGAAGAAGATGCCCGGTTTCTAGAAGTGCTTTTTGTTTTTTTTTGCTCGGTCGGTTTCTCGAAATACCCTCTTTTTTGTTAGCCGAGTTTCTCGAAGTACCTGTTTTTGCTCTCCCGGTATCTCGAAGTACCTTTTTTTGTTTGCTAGACCAGTTTATCGAAGTACCTTTTTAGTTTGCTTCCTTGGGTTCTCGAAATACCTTCTTCTTTGCTCGCCAGGTTTTTCGAAGTACCATTTACTTCTCGCCTGGATACTTGAAGTGACTTTTTTCTCGCCCGATTTCTCGAGATACATTTTATTGTCGTTATGACTCTTCTAAAAGTAAATCATTTAAAAGGATTGTAAAGGATTTTAGGATTTTTGTCTCGTCTTACACTATGTGTTGCTATCTCCTGGTCTAAGGGATAACAGGAAAATCATAATAACTCTTAATATGACAAAATATATGCGTGTTGGATGAGTGTATTGGTGGACAATAAATAATGAAATGAGTATGAGTATCTTGTAACAAAACAAAAAAAAAAAAAAACGGATAATGGATGATGTAAGGAAGGAAAAAGGAGAAAGATATTGAGGTAAACTCAAGCAGAAAAACTGCTAGCCACTAAGATGGAAACTTGTCCATTATGATCATACCTATTATGCCCATCATGCGAATTACCGAAATATGAATTCCAAGACAAGTACTGCAGTGGATGCCAACAGAAGAGCAAAAAATCAGCTGTGGTCACCACAGGACCGACGGCCATCACAAAGTACGTGTATATAATATATTCTAGCGGCAGAGTAGTTATTATTGTAAAAGACAATAATAACTACTTACGCTACTTAACTAATATATTACGTTGACAATTTCATAACCATGGAAACGTACCTGCATACATACAAAAAAAAATGTCTCAAATAAAAGTTGTTATTTATTGCTTTTAGAAAATGCTCTGTTGTGAAATATTCGCAAAAATCTTAAAAACGACATGAGTAAACTTCCATTTCTAGTTAACCGATTGTTACCAAAAGTTGATCAACTCGTGCCATTATTGTCAAAAGCTTAAATATGAAGTTTCATAAAGAGTCTTTTAGCCGAATTTGCTCTGCACGTATACACAGGCCGACGGACAGACAGAAAGACATCATACTAAAAATAGTCAAAACATTATGTAGGGACCTCAATTCGTGGAGATCCATCGAAATCTCGAAATTTCAAAATCGGTATGATAACAATACCTCTCTTATATATTGGCGGTCGGTAAAAAGAGAAGGGCAAAGAGCACACAAATAGAGGTGCAACAAGCTACGTCGGGACAATATCTTGCTTTAGATCGGCAAGTGTTTTGACTGAGAACTGAAGGGCATCAAGAAGAGTTGTAAAGTCGCACGTTAAAATTAAATTATTGTCTAATTTCCATAATATTCTATAATAATAATTCTAATTACAAATTCTGAAACTATAGACCAGACCAGGGGTGGGCAACCTTTTGTATAACACGGGCCAGAATAATATTTACGTTTAAATAATTTACGTAAAATATAAAAAACAATAGTGAAACAAAGTTAATTAAGTATTATATTTATTTCTCTTATCATTTATAACAAATTACAAAGAAATGAAAAAAATAAGTAAGTATTAATCACAAAACAATAAATATAAATGATAACAAATTTCAATTAATGCGACTTCTGGTGCGATGTCTGGTTCGATTTGTGTAGTGCTTAAACGCAAGTTGTTTTCCAAACCCGTATCAGTTATTGAAGTTCTGTACTTCGTTTTTAGATACTTTATCTTGAAGAATAGCTATTCACATCGATATTTTGAGCCAAATAAGGAGTAAATGTACTTTGTATTATCAACTAAATTCGGAAATTCTTCAGCCGGCAGATTTTTATAAAACTCGTGCAAAGGTGTCAAATTAAATTCTCTTTTTTCTCTTAAATCTGTCTTCTCTTCGAGATTCAAAAGTTCCATTTGAAACTTTTCTGGAACATTTTCGATTTCAGTGATGGAAAAGAGCGAATTAAATAAAGAAAAATAATAAGTTTAATTTAAATAAGACGAATTATATCGAAAATTAAACTGATAATCGCTCCTTTTTCCTGTTAGGTACTAACCTAATCCTATTCTTTCAAATTTTTGTTTTTGAAAATATTTATTTATTAGGTCTTCTAAAGATCTCGCGGGCCGGATTGGAACATTGCGCGGGCCGGAGGTTGCCCACCGTTTCCCACCACAGTTATTAATTTGAATCGATAGTAATCATAAGTAATATAATCTTTGAAATAACACGACTTATCGTTTGAGGAAGATCAAATAATGTTAAACTATCTACGAGTATCCAAAGATTACGAGGGAATGTCAACCCACAAAATTACTAGCTTGAACTCAATGATAACCTCTTTTATTCGAGCTAATTTTATTAACAATAATTTTACACATTCAACTACTGTCGGTATATTGGTTGGAATACTGTTACGTGTACATAGAATTAAATGAAGAATATGCTGTAGTAAGTCAATATCAACAATATAATTTGATATTTGTATCTAAATGGATAAGGAAGATCATTATGTGTATTTTTACATTAACCATTTATATATTTCCAGTAATTGTTGATTAAATACAGGGTGGCCAAACATTGTGGAACAGACAGTGTGGAGCACCGCTGTAATGGTAACAACGCGTTTTACTTTCGAAAATATTTTATCAAAAATCTTCAGTTACAAAGTCTTTCCAAGTTCCAAGAACATATTATTATGGTTAGTGATTTATCTATTTTTAACCTATTTTTTTAAACCTATTTTTTTACCTATTTTTAAGGTTTTCTAGGACCAAAAATCCCTTTTAACGTCAATCATGTGCCTACCTGTCTCTCTGTCTGCCTGCCTGCCTATCTGTCTATCTGTCTATCTGTCTGTCTATCTGGCTGGCTGTCTGGTTACCTGGCTGTCCTTCTGTCTGTTTGTGTGTTTATCTGGCTGGCTGGCTGGCTGTCTGTTTGTCTGGCTGTACTTCCGTCTGTTTGTCTGTCTTCATGTATTCAACGAAAAATTAAACATTTTTTTTTTTTTAATTTGAGAGAGATATCAAATAAAACCTTTTAATGCGTGGATAAAGCAACAACAATTATTTTTTGAAAAATATTTTTTTCTATTTGATTTTTTCAAAAATGTGTTCATCACCTATTTCCAAGAGGAGACTACAAAACTGAAAAAATGTTCAATGATCTACATTGATGGAAACCAGAATAGTTCAACAAGAATTTTTGATCAAATTAGTTTTTTTTTTTAAATATAGCATTTTTTGTGTCGTTAGAAGATTTTTTTTAAAATTTATAGTGTAGTATCAAAAGATTGATCCTAAGAAAGAGATTAAGGAAAGTAGTTTTTTTATTACTTTATTTTAAGACAATTATTGTCAAAAATATATTTTAAAAAATTGGCTCACACCCTGTAACCCAAGGGGGAAGTTAAATCAAAAATCTGAGAAAATCTAAGTAATGCACATTAATATGAGCCTGAATACTACAATAGAAATTTTTGATCTGATAATTATTTCGAAGGTTATCAAATTTTTTGCAACACCGTTCTTACAATATTTATCTGCTGACTCAGGGCATTTCAAATACTCTTGTAAGTCTGTAAACGGAAACACCTGGATTATTCTTTCAAAAGTTATCAAAAACTATGATTTTTAAAATGAACCCACAATTTGTTATTACTAGAGCGCGGATTTATAAGCATTTATTTTTCAAATATAAGCGCCTATAAAAAGCAAGAAAAAGCGAATAAAAAGCACCTAAAATGAAGTAAAAATCGCGAAAAATCGAAAAAAATCTCAAAAAAACGTAGAAAGCAATAAAACGCTATAAAAGGTGCAAAAAAAGCACTACAAAAAAGACAAACATACAGTCTATTTTTTTTTAACACGGAATAGGTCTAAATGGGCCAATTACACTGTGTCTTACAAACATCCATGCCCTGACCGGGATTCGAACCCGGGACCTTTGGTTCGTGAAGCAGGAGAGCTACCGCTACGCTACCAAGGCCGACAATCACTAACCATAATTCCAAACGATTAAGCGGAACTAACCGGAATTTTCATTTTTGTAAGTTGTCATTAGCTATTTTTTTATATATTGATGTTGACTTTTCTAGAACAAAATGATCAAAAGCTTCAATCAATCGATAAAAGTAACTAGAATTGAAAATCCAGTTCCACCTAAACCAAAGGAACAGATTTTAGTATCTATTTTATAAATTTTATCAATATTTTTCCAATAATAATAATAATAATAATATAATAAATCAATCATATAATCAATAATTTATCAGTCAAACTTAATCATTGGGTTTATAACAATTTACAATTCCATATTTTTCAACGTTTTCCATTGTAAGTGATTGTCTCCTATTTGTTAGTATTGTTTTATAAATGGACAAGATCCTTTCTACGTCTACCGACGTAATTGGAGCATACTTAAAAATGTGCAAATGGACATTTATTTTGAAATCATCAATATGATTTCTTTGCTAACATCATGGAAATTTTGTAAAGGGTATCAAATCCTTCATTCTTTACTAAAATATCTCCGATCTTTATATTGATTATGTCTCCAATTTGTCCTTTAACATCTTTTACCCTTTTTGGGTAAAAAATTATTAAAATTATTTCGGTAGAATCTATAAGCGTTGTATTTTCTTTTCCTTATTTTTCTATGTAGTGGTTGACTTTACTACGATTTGCGCCATCTGTTGTTTGCATGTACAAGTAGAACGGGGTTTACCTTCGTGCATGCATAAAAATATAATTATTTTATTATAAAAAGGTGAAATTCGTCGACTTGGTGTTTGACAAATACGAAATACAAAACAAATTTAAAAATAAGTGTTAAAATTATGAAAAAATGGAACGATAGCACAATAAACTTCAAATAAGCACTAATAAGCAAATATAAGCTTAAATCTACAAAAAAAAAGCAAAATAAAAATAATGTCAAACGTTAACATTTTCCCTGAAACGTTGAGATCTCAAAGAAAATTTGTTCTGCTTACAATACTGCCAATAATCAAAATACTTAAAATCCGCGCTCTAGTTATCACTTACTAAATACCTACAAAATCCTGAAATGTTTGAAAATTCACACTTCAGTTTTTCTGTTTTAATGAAGTATACTACTTTTTAGGGTTTTGTAGGTATGACCAAAAAACCCTTATACCGTCATTTTGTCGTCTGTCTGTCTGTCTGTCTGTTCGGTAAAAATTGTAGCCAAACGGCTGAACCTAGAGAGTTGAAATTTGGTATGCTTATACAACTTTTTGACCCGCACATAGGAAAAATATTAAAACATCTAAAAAAACATATCCCCCTAAAAATATAAACAAATATGTGATCATCGAAAAAAAAATATTTTTTTTTAAATTCTGAATAGGGTATTAAATGAAAGCCCTTAGTACGTGGATTAACGATCAAAATTTTATTTTTGCAAAATAAATTATTTTGACGCTATTTTTGCCAAAATTATGCAAAAAATTTTTTGTCCCACACCCTGTAGCTCAGATGGTTTAAATTAAAAATCTGAAAAAAATCTAAGTAATGTACATTGGTGTGTACCGGAATAGTACAACAGGAATTTTTGATCAGATTATGTTTTCGGAAAATAAGGCATTTTTTGTTTTTAACTAAAATATGTTAAATATTTAATTCGCTTTGTAACACAGTAGATAAGTAAGAGCTGATAGTGTAGTTGGTTTCGTCGTTGGTTTGTTCGAATCCTCTCAATTTTAATTTTTCTGTTTTTTTTGCATTTTTATTTTGTATAAATTATTTTGTCAAAATTCTAGTTATATTTTGGTAAATGTTGTATTTAATTTTTAAAATCGTAAATTTGATAACCAGTGGGAAGTGTTGAAATTATAATTTAATTCTATGTTTGAATGTATACGAAATCAGAGGGCGGGGCTTATGATTTAAGCAACCAATGGAAGCGGTAGGCGAAATTTTCAAAATCATAATGAACCTTGCTATATAAGAAAAATACTGTACATATTTAGAAACTCAAATAATGGTATTAGGCATTCGAATTAAAATTCATAAAAAAATATTTTGACATAAAATTTGTTTTGCATCTCAAATAATCATCATTCAGTTACTAAATACCGGCAAAACCCTGAATAGTGTGAAAATTCACACTTCACTTTTTTTCATCAATTTTTTTACATACTGTTTTTTTTTTCTTAAAATTATCATAGACCCCTTCCCAATACTAAATCTCGATAAAAAAAATCTTTCTAGCCATGAGAAGGTACATGAGTACTCGAGTTTATATCTGAACGAAATGGGGACGAAATTTGAATGAAAAGGGGGGCGCGACATGAAATGTTTGCTCGCTCCTGTTATAGATAATGGTCATTCTAACTAAACATTTAAAACATTTTATTGGATTTCTGTATACCATTTTAACGACTGACTATAACATGTTTCATATCTGGTTAAATGATGGTTAAATGTACGAGGGATGTTTGATAAGTCAGTGACTTAAAAATATACATATTTTTTTACCTAACTGCGACTTATTTTTCCACGTAGTTTCAACCTTTTAGTTCGATGCATTATGCCCAACGATATTCCAACTTCTTTAAGCCTTCCAAAGAATACAATTTGTCGAACTCTGCAAAATAATGTATTTCAGCGATGATCCCGTTTGATGTAAATCTGTTTTCAGCGAGCCATTTCGTCATGTTTGGAAAGAGAAAGAAGCCGCAGGGGTTCAAATATAGAGAAAAGGGTGGATGAGGGAGTAGTTTGTATAGCAATTCGGCCAATTTCACCGTTGCACTTGCGGACAAGTGAGCTGATGAAGTGAGCATGGGAGCAAACGTGGCACCCATCTTGCCGATAGCTTTTTCATGTCCAAATATACGTGCAGGATATAAAACGCACGTTCGTCTGAGACATTTACCATCTTAGCTGTATCGCGTACTTCACTCGGCCGTCGTCCAACACGATATCATGATTTTATTGACCTTTTCTTCAAGTGTGACTTCATTCGAACATCCCGGCCGCTTAGTATCATTCGTGCTCGTACGACCACAATGAAATTCAGTGAATCATTTGTGAACTTTTTCATGCGACGCAGCAGAGTTCCCATTATAATTTTTTAGCTTACTTTCATTTTATTAAATGGGTTTTCCATGTAAAAAGTAGTTCTTTATCAACATACGGAATTCACTTTTCTCCATTGTAGAAAATAAACACAAACTTATCCGCTTCCAAGCGCTGTTAAAAATTTATTATTTTACAGATCTACTTAGTGTGTATGTCTACAAATAATGACAAATGTCAGAACTAATATCAAATTTGAGATATAAGCGCCATCTCTTATCAAAATTATTGACTTATTAAACACACGACATATTTATGCATTACATATTATTTTGGCAATATACTGTGTTTGTAAAAAATAAAAGATTTAAAAAAATAATAAAAAGATTTCTCCTAATTTTGGTGAGTATTTGACAAGATACTGATAAAATAACAGCATTGGCTCATTGGTTCATTGTCTGTTGTATCTATTAAGATATACAGTGTACATTTCAGAGGATGTAGAAATGTCGCGAGAAAGTCAATTTCACGGTGGTTGACCAGTGACAGGTCGCTGCCAGGAAGGGAAGCCCAGACGCCAACTCGGCTGCAGGATAGTTCATCTGTGGGCGAGTGTCGCGTGCCGCGGCCGATAGCAAACACAACCCGCAGACCTGTGGTAGCAATGCACCCTCGTCACACACCGGACACTTGGGGATGCAATTGGGACACTTGTCGGCTAATAGAGTGGTTATTGGAAAACAATGGTTTTGATTCTATGGTTTTATGTCAAACGACGGAAACCTAATACTACTGCTTAATGGACTGTTAAAGAAGAAGCATTTGCTGAATTTTAAATTGAATGAATTCAACTGCTCAAATAATTAAAAGAGGGAGAGAACTGGAGAACTGGATTCTAAAAATTCAATTTCAATTTCTTTAATACAACTCACACCTACTGTTTATTTACGATCTACTGGTAATATTCGTTCACAAAAGTAATTAAAGGTACATGGCTTTCCCACTACTATTAATAACATTGAAAATATTTTCAATTTATTTTGATTCATACTTAATGTGATTAATAATAATAGAATTCATACTTAATAACTTAATTTATACATAATCACGTAATTTAATGTGTATTCCGTACTTTTTGATGTTTCTATTGGGTCTTTCGCCCATTGTTTAAACAATCATTTCTTGATTTTCGACTATAAATAAAATTCATATCAATAAATTACATCTAAAACTGACTTTCAGTTCGACTAAATTAATTTTGCTTTATGTTGAAAATTTCATAATTAAAATAATTACTTTTCTTTCTTAATTTGAGCTTTTCCAGCCATATTGTCTGATCCCACTCACACCGTTCAGGTTAACCTTTCATCAGGATGTTCCTTAGATTTATAATTCTTAGTCATATAATAAAACTTTATTAATTTATGAGATTGATTTAAGTAAGATAGTTCAGGGCCCGGGTTTGTTGCACCTACCGCACCCACCAAAGGCGCATTATACCTTTATGGAGCCCTAAACAAAGTTAAATTTGCGGGCTCAATGGCAAGATAAGAAGAAAAAAGAAACCATTGACGATCATTTTTAAATAAATTACATTGTAACATAAAACAAACAAATTCTGAATATGGCATACGAAAAATATATAACTCACAAGTGAAATTAAAATATAATACATAAACCTAATGGAATAAGTATTTTTATTATAAATACAGGGTGTATGAAACTACCTGTCCACTTCTTTTTTTTTTTTTTTTTTTGAAAAAGTGATGATTGAGCAACCTGAGAAAAAAAATTAATTACTAAAGTCTACCCAAACAATCGAATGGTAGTATTGAACTTTTATTGAAGTACCTACAGGATATCAAAGACAATTTTGATTTTTTTAATGGTTTTTTAATGGTATGTCGAGTTGGGTATCCTTGATGGAGCTTTCGAAAAGAAACAACTACTACTTTTTGCGAAAAATTAAAAAAAAAAAATATTTTTTATAACGACTTGAAAGTATTTTTTTTGTTAATTACAATACAGTGACTGTATAAAGACAGTGTGGCCATATGAACTGTAGCCGCCATGTTTATTCCAGATTTGTATTGGGTTATATAGAATAAATGTTAATATATCCTAATATATTATAATATTTCTTAAATTTTTAATAGTTTTACGTGTTTATGTTTATGTATATGTGAATATCAATTTATTGTTAAGAAAAAACATGTATATGATTCAACATTTATTAAGATAAATATTAAAATTGCCTACCGATGAAGGTATTTTTTTGAAATGTTTGCAACATAAAAGAAAACATGTGAAAAAAATTCTTAAAAAAGGACATGAAAAGAAATATAAGAGATATGTTTTTATTATTTTATAAATTTATTTGAGGACCTATAAAAACTAAAACATTTTTCTTTTATAAAAACGGGTGTTTCAAACATTTTAATTTGAATATTTTAAATTTAAGAAAACAAGTTCAAACAGGACATTAGAATTAGAATAAAAAGATAGGGAAAAAATGATGATAAGGTTCTATAAAAATTAGAGAACCCAACATTTCTCTAATTTTTTGGAAAACGCATGTTTATATATATATATATAAAAAAAAAGGATATTTTCATATTAAAAAAGAATAAGCAGAACATGTTATATACCCTGAGTTCAAAAAGAAATTACATAAGAGTTGGCTATGGAAAAATAAAATAATGTATACCAGTGTTTCTCAACAGGTGTTCCGCAGAAAAATTTTAGTGGTCCGCGAAAGTTTTCGTATGTTTTTTTGCAGTTTTTTTGTTTTTTTTTTTAGACACATTTTTTATGTAAATAATTTATAATTTGTTTATTTTCTGTAAACTTTCTGTGATTTTCTACAAATAAAATTTATTTAGTAGCACATTAAATATATTTGTTTTCTTGCAAAAAATTAACCAACAATTATTATTAGTGGTCCGCGTTAGAAAATTATATATTTTACTGGTCCGCGGTGCGTTTTTGGTTGAGAAACACTGATGTATACTACAAGCTTTATGTAACATTAAATAACTTATGACAACAAGAGTGATTTAATTAATTCAGACAGTAAATTAATTCTAAAGCTTTCTGTTGACATTACTTTTATTTTCCATAGCCAACCCTTAGGCAATTTCTTTTTGAACTCATGGTATAAATGATATATTAATAAAGAAAACTGATGTATATATTATCAATTATGCATTTATACAACTAAAATTATGGTCAGGTGAAAAATAAAATGAAATCAGCATGGAATAACATTAAAATTAATGAAAGTAAATACTTCTTATAATTGTGAAGCCATCCATTGATTTACTGGCATAATGTTTTTTTATGTTCATTTAGCCTTTTTTTCCCTGCAATTTTAAACCTAAACATAACAAAACGTTTCATTATTTTTATGACAATTTTATGACAATATTAATTTGTGACAATTTAAAATATGTGCACAGTTTACATTATCTACATTACTCATTACTCATCACAAACACAACAATATTCACTATTAAACGTCTAAATATACGTATATTATTTGAAAATATCACTTAAATCTGTTGAAACACAAGCTAAACACATGTAAACCATATATAATCTGTAACAAATTTGGTAGAAACATGGCGGACTTCAGCTCGACCAATAGAAAATGAGACCATCGTATGGCCACACTGTCTTTATACAGTCACTGTAAATTACAAGCGTTCAAAGTGCCATCTATTTTGATTTGAACACTTTCGTATCCTTGCTTTTAAGCTATGTGTAGCTCAGGGCATAATAATAATAGTAAAAAATAAATCAAAAATATTGCACTTTCAAGCCGACTCAAAAGTGATTTTGGCCAGTTCATTGTAATCATATTTATTTGTGATAACATACTCGACTCATTATACACATTACATACACATTATTGCGAAATTATTAATTTTTTCTTGTCCAATTGAACTTTTAAAATTGTTTTAAATATTTTAAGCATAGAGAATACTTAAAAATATAGGTAATGAATAGCAAAAAGTTTTTTGGGTTCTAAACTAATGCCTTTTTTGTTTATAGCAGGTGTGTCAAACTGGCGGCCCGCGGACCACATATGGCCCAATTCTTGCATTTTGGCAGCCCGCAATGACTTCGTATACTATTTCAGCACCTTAAAGGTAAACTGTATCAAGTCACATTTTTATCAGAAATGACATTTTAGTGCCAAGTGACTTAATACTTTATAGTCCATCGATTGGACAATAATTTGGAACTATAGCTCTAGCCAGTTTCAGTATACGTTGCTTTAAAACTGTATCAAGTCGATCAACGCAAGGAAGTAAACAATCTTAAATCGTCTTTTCTGAGCTGTTTATCATTTGTGACTTAATACAAGTTACCTCTGAGGTGCTGATTTAAATTTTTATACTATAGGTCTTATATAATACAAAAATTTATTTAAACGAAAATACCTCGTTACAGAATCTGTTCGGGCCGCGTTCAAGACTTCCTCAAAGGGCAGAAATCCAATAGTCAGGCAGTAACTGTTGCAGTCAGCCAAGGCTATGCGATATTCGGTAGATCGATGATTCCCCGTGATTCCAAATAATATAATCGTAAGCAGAGCTTTTAAATAGCACTTTTCTATGCGCAAATGCTGTGTACAGTACCAGTAAGCTGTTTTCGACCAGTTTTTGTTTTGTTGTTCGATAAAGAAAATATTTTGATAAAATTTAATTATTATTTCAAAGTTATTTTTTTTTTTTACTTCCTTCAAAAAATACCTATTCAGAAAAATGGTGGAAAATTAAAAACATAATGAGTAATAATATAAATACATATCATGCGGCCCGCGTGAATTTTACTTGTTAGAAAAGTGGCCCAGGGCTGAAATGAGTTTGACACCCCTGGCTTATAGGATAACACTTTCTGGCTTATACACCAGACTAGGGGCCGGCAATTGGCGGTCCGTGGGATAAATCCGGCTTGCCGAAAGATTTTATGCACCCCGTTAATAAGAAAATGTAATGTTTAATTTTTCTTATTCAGCTAGCCAACACCTTACTAAAACGCTGCTTTATATTTCTTACACACAAGGTGTCTTTATGTCGATGTATATACGTGTAAACAAGCGTAAACAAGAATTTAAGATTGTAAAAAATAAAAATGATACAAGAAAGTATAAACTGCAATGCAGTTCACTACGTAAAAATAATAATAATAATAAAAACGTGTTACTGAATGCAGCCCGAGACGCGGAACAGGTTGCCGACCCCTGCATTAGGCGATTTTGGTGTTCCAGTTATTTTTAGTTGGAAATGTATTTTGAAACCTATACTTATAGAATTTATTATTATTATTATTTTATTTATTTTACATTCGCCCATTTCTGGAACGAGGTTAATCACTGATGCCAGGGGGCGAGCTCCTACACCTGGATGAGGGATTAAAGATTGTGCAAATGGGAGTAATGTAAATATATTATTCTCGCCAGAATATAATATTTTTTCATCAACGGGGAATTGAACCAGCAAACTCACAATTCAGACTGTTTTAACCAGTCAGAACTGCTATTGCAATTAAACAAGTGGAGTAGAAATTTAAAATAGTAATAATATTTGTGTAGATACCATGTCCAAAAAGTAGATCTGTTTCGACCGCATCAGAATTTGAAGGCCGGGGCGCAGCCGCGGACTTCAAACAGATAAGAATGAAAAAGATATTTTTGGCCAAAGTGCACATTATATTTTTTGGGAGAAAAATTTAATTTATTTATTTGAATTGGATAATTTATGGTTACTGAACAATTATTACAATTATAAATGTTTGACTGTAAGTTGTTTCAATGTAACCATGGAGATCTTGTAACTTAAGAAATGACACATAGATGGCTCTAGCATCCAGCAGCCAAAAAAATAAGCTAATTTACCTAGGCCGAAAAAGATTTACTTTTTGGCCGGTACTGGATGATAAAAAAGAACTGTTTTTGAGATGGTTGCCCAAAAAATATTTTATATAGTTATATTGGTTGCTTTTCACGCTATTTAATATTATTTAATTTATATTCTTTATTTTAATACTTACTGTTTGGAGTATGAATAAAATAACCTCTCCCCCCTCCTAAGTCGAAGCCCTAGGCAGTTAGCTAATTAGCCTACGATATAAAGCGCCATCCTGTAACCAGCCATGTAAGTTACGTTAGTTTATAACTGATATATATATATATTTTTTTTTGTCGATAAATGTACTTTAGATAAAAAAACTGACAGAATAAAAAAAATAAACTGACAGAAATAAAAATCTCTTGAACTAGAGTGTTCAAACTCTATTCACAGCGTTCACAACCCTTCATTTAGAGAATCGCATATCTAGCATATGAACATACGTATAAATATCACCAGTGAAATTGTGGAAACTTAGAAGTCTTTTTCACAGAAGTATTATTACTGCAAATTTCGACCAATTGTACGCCTCCCCTATATAGAACGGAAGGTAAAAACAACAA
Source organism: Liopterus haemorrhoidalis (assembly GCA_963971575.1). Classification (NCBI taxonomy): domain Eukaryota; kingdom Metazoa; phylum Arthropoda; class Insecta; order Coleoptera; family Dytiscidae; genus Liopterus; species Liopterus haemorrhoidalis. Next base: position 28,282,879 of record OZ020616.1, read on the forward strand.
AGAAGAAAGGGATGAAAGGAAATTGAATGGATTCAACTGCTCAAATAATTAAAAGAGGGAGATAATTGGATTCAAAAAAAATCGATTTAGATGTGCTTAATATAACCAGCACCTACAGTCTATTTAACTGTTAAGAATTTGTATTATAACATTCTTATGCTATTAATTCTTATCATAAAGTCGTACTGTGTTTAAAATTAAATAATGAAATGAAGATCTAACAAGTATTGGTATACACGGTTCTTGGCTTGCCTTGCTTCTACTGACACTGAGTAGATCAAGATGGACTTATGTGAGTGAGGCCAAAAGTCAACCAGACTGATAGTGCCTAAAGAAGAAGAAGAAGAAGAACGACGAAAGAATGGCTGAGTTGATTTTCAGCATCAAACATTCGTATATAAACAATCATAGATTTCGTAAAGGGAAGAGAAGGTAAATCATATTTTCTAGACCACTGGTACAAGATTAAATACAAGATTAATTCGACCACTGAGCTTACGAAAAATATAGGGTGATAGTATCAGAAAAATATACTTGGGTGAATGGTATCAGAAGATGACAATTCCAATTTTTGCTGAACCCACGTCTCTGTATTCTAGTCGTAGTATTCTACAGGCAACCTTCTTACTATGAAAGCATCATACCTGGCAACTCATATGGTGCACTCGGTAGGATGTAAATTACTATGAATTACTAGTTATTCATACAAAGTCATGAGAATACTAAATATCTTATAATATCAACATATTGTTACGCCGCCACAATTAAAGTCGACTAATTTTCTTATCATTTTGTTTAATTATATAGAAATATAAATATTGAACTATATGCTAATTACTTTATTACAACAACACTTTTCCCAAAGTTAATTGTCTTACAAACTTTATATTATTTCAGTGTAGATTACCTGTCTGCATGTGGAGCTATTATTATATAAGCTTTATAAGTTTCTTTTAGACCAGTTTGGAAGCGTCCAATCTTATTAGTAAATAAATAAGATGCACGTGGAAAACAAGTATGTCTTGGTCCAAAAATATTTCGTAACAGTAGTCTGAAAACAGTAGTCAGCGTCTCTACTTGATTAACACTTAAATGCTTCCAATTATATATTGTACAGTGCGATCATTATTCTTGAACGTTATGCAATATTTGAGAGAAACATTTAATTATCAAACTTATTTCCAAGGACATGTACACATAGGCGTACATTCTATTTGTATTACCTTATACGATTTATTTATTAAATAAACGCTGTTTTTCTCTACACGCCAATGAGTTGATAACACATATTAAGTTAGCACCAGAATTTCGTTGTTCCTCGGGTGAGTTCGGGCCAACAAAGTAATCTGATTGGTTCTTTGTTAAATTGGTATTTTCAGCTGTGAATTAGAATACAGTTTTGATATTTTAAAATCCATTGTTTACCATTATGTTACGCACAAGATTTAATAATCGCACTGTATATCTTTATATTTAATTTATTAAAAAACATCAAATATGCCCATTTGCATAATTGCATAGATTTATTATGTTTAAATATTCTATACACATTTTCGTTATTCTAGTTAATGATTTTAGTAGGATCTATTATTATAGTTTATATTATTTATTTTACATTTACATTACATTCTGGATTAGTTCAGGACACCATTATAGGTAACCGAAATTCAGGACGACGGGTCATCATCACTAACTTTTAAATAATTTTATAAAGATTTTGCAAGTGAAAACTATACTATTTACATCTTTTTAACAGGCAATTTTAACAGGGCATGATTTGGATCGTACTGTTTATACAAATTTTATTTTATATAGTACAATCTTTCCCAAATCTATGGACAACACAAATTAAATATAGAAAGGTGCACATTGTTTTAGTGGATAATATATTTGAAATTATAATAATTTTGTTGATGTGATTATCTCAAAGTGACCCTTGTTTAACATTAATGAAATTACAAATATGTTTGCTCAGCGCTTATCAAGTAACCTGGCAATGAATCGAATTTCAGATCTGTCCATGTACTTATAAAATAATGTAATAATATAAGATTGCTGCGTAAAAGACATAATCATTCGTCGAGGTGTAAAAGATTACTTTTGATAAATTTTAATATCGATACTAGTGCACCCGTTGACAACTGTGTTGGCAAACACATCATTACCTTAATGTCGAACTTGCACGATGCCTCTGATTTCTTTCTCTAGCCATACGCCTTACTTCATTCAATTCAGATTGAGTTTCAAGTATTGTTCCGAATTATTTATTCCTAAACTTTTTAAGATGGGAAAATGATTCATTATTACTCAGCGTGTTATATTTATATTGTTAAAACTAAGAATGATTTGAAAAGTAAATTTATGCCTACGAATTTCTGTATGTAATTATATTCGTAAATTCTTAGAGAATAAATCGTAAGAAAGAAAAAAATGTAAATCTTAACTAGATCATCACGCACAAAATCGTGTATTTGCCAATTTTCTGTATACAAACGTAATAATTATTAAGTTTGTTGATCCATAACATTGGAGTTTTACAGTGATGTATCAATTATTAAAATTAACAAAATATAGCATTTCACTCAGAATCATAAAGTGTTTTACACTATACATCAAAGCTTGATAATAAGAGAATTCAGTTTCCTATAAAGGTCTGTTTCGATGATAATGAATAAAGTTCAAGGTAAAATGCTTCCCGTGGCCTGCATCAACTTGAGCGAAGAGTGCTTTCCACTTGGGCAACTACACATTTTACACATATGCACATATATGTCACTATCCCGCTTTAATATAGTGGAACAATTATACGTATTGTAATCACGTGGCTATACTACCAATGTAATTTATAAAAAAAGCCCTTACTTAAATTATTTGTATAGGAAACACATATTGGTAGATTAAAACAAAACAAAACATACGTGATTTGAACCCATTTCGACATAGGCCCGGTCTAAACGGACTACGACTGCATTTTTTCCGGTAACAGAGCAGCGAGTACACTGCCAATAAAATGTGTATCGAGTAAGTTGTTTCATACAGATGATTCGGTATTAACTTAAAATAAATTGGAAACATCAAGTAATAAGGAGCCGCATAGAACAATATGTATAGAACATATGCATTGAACATATTGTAACTCCTAATGCATTTGGATAAATGAGACAGCTTCTACGTAACAAAGACCTAGAATTAGATTAATGTCAACTTTTGAACAAATGCTATGTTCTGCCAATCTTATTACACGGTATTGAAGAATGAGCATTATCTGTAGATGTAATTAAAAGAATAAATGAGTTTGATGTCGGTTTGCCGATAAATTTTTAGAATCTACTGAATAGATTATATAACTAATGATGGAGTACTGTGCGGAATAAGTACATCTTTGAAAATTATGTACTGAATGAAAAAGCGAAATTGGAATATCTATGACAAAGTACGAATTACGCCAATTATTAGGATTAGTTTAACTTACTTTGTTTTTTTCTTCTTTCTATCTTCTTTGTTTACTTTTTTTATATGTATTTTGTTTTTGCACATACTAATTGCATATTATTAGAGCTATACAAGTCTTATGACTTCTGCTCATAGTTGTAATCATAATATAAATAAAAAAATAAATAAATAAATAATAATAAATAATTAATAATAAATAATTAGTAATCCAGACCACGGAAAAACTTCATGGTTAAAAAGATTTGAGCCAACAGTTTGGCAAAAGCACCCGTTCGCCTCACGATCAACATCGCCTGAAGAAGACAAATGATGAGGAAGAAAATAGTAAGCAATTAATTAAAATTGTGATAAATGTAGGGTTAATGAGATAGAATATGCTAGATTTACACAGTGAACATCAATACATAATTATAATTTGATTTCCTGCAGTATAATGTACATGCTATCTATCAAGTGGCTTATGTTCATAGGCTTTCTCTCAGATTGTCTGGAAAAGAAATGAGTTGGACTTGTGACTAGGTTGTAAAACAAAATATTGATGAGGAAGTTCGTAGAGTGGCGAGCAAAGAACACGATCCGAATTAGGCTGTGGTTATACTGGAAACGTATTCGCCAGAAGTACACTTCGGGCATATTCGCGCGTATATGGACATATTTGCGCGTATAATTACTTTTGTTCTTAAAATTAATTCAAAATGACGGTTTAAAATTAAGTTTCAGATTTATTTAAAAAAAGATTTACAAGAATAAAATATATAAAACCAGGATCGAGTAAACCACCAGATAATCGACTCAGAGCTTCTATAAATTCCACAATTCTAGTTCTTCTCGCGAACCGAATAATGCTCATTCCCGTGTTAAGTAGACAGCCGTCTATATAATACATCGAATAGCATTTCCTGGAATTAAAGTCTAAACATTGTCCCAGGGTATGTCTTTGTTCAAATTTATTAAACAATAACTTTGTACAAAAATCATTTTAAGTAATTCAGTCCCCACTTCATCCCATAATTTACGTGATTGATCACGGTTATGGTAAGTTTTACATTTTTGATCCCATAACGATCTTCGATCAAAAACTAGAAATATTAATTTCTCAATATTCATTTTGTATACACAGACTGTAACACAAAGCAAGTAAAACAAGTGGACTGTACAGAAATAAGTACGTAGAACGTGTATTCGTGCAAAGAAAACAAACAAGTTTGAACTTGAAGCGGCGATCAGCTATTGGCGCGATTTATAATACATAGTACATGTGTACTTCTACACGCTTGAATCAGTCGCCCGAATGCGGTCGAGTAGGAGCGTAGTTTTGCGCGATTGATAAGCTTCTACAGTAATCACACATGTGTACTTCTACACGCTTGAATCAGTCGCCCGAATGCGGTCGAGTAGGAGCGTAGTTTTGCGCGATTGATAAGCTTCTACAGTAATCACACATGTGTACTTCTACACGCTTGAATCAGTCGCCCGAATGCGGTCGAGTAGGAGCGTAGTTTTGCGCGATTGATAAGCTTCTACAGTAATCACACATGTGTACTTCTACACGCTTGAATCAGTCGCCCGAATGCGGTCGAGTAGGAGTATAGTTTTGCGCGATTGATAAGCTTCTACAGTAATCACACATGTGTACTTCTACACGCTTGAATCAGTCGCCCGAATGCGGTCGAGTAGGAGCGTAGTTTTGCGCGATTGATTAGCTTCTACAGTAATCACACATGTGTACTTCTACACGCTTGAATCAGTCGCCCGAATGCGGTCGAGTAGGAGCGTAGTTTTGCGCGATTGATAAGCTTCTACAGTAATCACACATGTGTACTTCTACACGCTTGAATCAGTCGCCCGAATGCGGTAGAGTAGGAGCGTAGTTTGGCGCGATTAATTAGCTTCTACAGTAATCACACATGTGTACTTCTACACGCTTGAATCAGTCGCCCGAATGCGGTCGAGTAGGAGCATAATTTTGCGCGATTGATAAGCTTCTACAGTAATCACACATGTGTACTTCTACACGCTTGAATCAGTCGCCCGAATGCGGTCGAGTAGGAGCGTAGTTTTGCGCGATTGATTAGCTTCTACAGTAATCACACATGTGTACTTCTACACGCTTGAATCAGTCGCCCGAATGCGGTCGAGTAAGAGCGTAGTTTTGCGCGATTGATAAGCTTCTAGAGTAATCACACATGTGTACTTCTACCCGCTTGAATCAGTCGCCCGAATGCGGTCGACTAGGAGCGTAGTTTTGCGCGATTGATAAGCTTCTACAGTAATCACACATGTGTACTTCTACACGCTTGAATCAGTCGCCCGAATGCGGTCGAGGAGGAGCGTAGTTTTGCGCGATTGATAATCTTCTACAGTAATCACACATGTGTACTTCTACACGCTTGAATCAGTCGCCCGAATGCGGTCGAGTAGGAGCGTAGTTTTGCGCGATTGATAAGCTTCTACAATAATCACACATGTGTACTTCTACACGCTTGAATCAGTCGCCCGAATGCGGTCGAGTAGGAGCTTAGTTTTGCGCGATTGATAAGCTTCTACAGTAATCACACATGTGTACTTCTACACGCTTGAATCAGTCGCCCGAATGCGATCGAGTAGGAGCGTAGTTTTGCGCGATTGATTAGCTTCTACAGTAATCACACATGTGTACTTCTACACGCTTGAATCAGTCGCCCGAATGCGGTCTAGTAGGAGCGTAGTTTTGCGCGATTGATAAGCTTCTACAGTAATCACACATGTGTACTTCTACACGCTTGAATCAGTCGCCCAAATGCGGTCGAGTAGGAGCGTAGTTTTGCGCGATTGATTAGCTTCTACAGTAATCACACATGTGTACTTCTACACGCTTGAATCAGTCGCCCAAATGCGGTCGAGTAGGAGCGTAGTTTTGCGCGATTGATAAGCTTCTACAGTAATCACACATGTGTACTTCTACACGCTTGAATCAGTCGCCCGAATGCGGTCGAGTAGGAGCGTAGTTTTGCGCGATTGATAAGCTTCTACAGTAATCACACATGTGTACTTCTACACGCTTGAATCAGTCGCCCGAATGCGGTCGAGTAGGAGCGTAGTTTTGCGCGATTGATTAGCTTCTACAGTAATCACACATGTGTACTTCTACACGCTTGAATCAGTCGCCCGAATGCTGTCGAGTAGGAGTATAGTTTTGCGCGATTGATAAGCTTCTACAGTAATCACACATGTGTACTTCTACACGCTTAAATCAGTCGCCCGAATGCGGTCGAGTAGGAGCGTAGTTTTGCGCGATTGATAAGCTTCTACAGTAATCACACATGTGTACTTCTACACGCTTGAATCAGTCGCCCGAATGCGGTCGAGTAGGAGCGTAGTTTTGCGCGATTGATAAGCTTCTACAGTAATCACACATGTGCACTTCTACACGCTTGAATCAGTCGCCCGAATGCGGTCGAGTAGGAGCGTAGTTTTGCGCGATTGATTAGCTTCTACAGTAATCACATATGTGTACTTCTACACGCTTGAATCAGTCGACCAAATGCGGTCGAGTACGTGCGACTTACAGTTCAGGCGAACACGCTTCTACTGTAACCGCAGCCTTAGAAGAAGGCCTCGAACTACGCGGACGCATGGTTTGAAGAGTGCAGCTGGTAATAGGAAGTAGGCGTCAATTGAATGTGGAGCTGCGAATGCTGAAGAGAGGATGGGGAATGATGATTATGATTGTATGGTAATGAGTAGAGACCCAATTTTAAGTTTATGCTTTTTTTTTCTTTTTTTAAAGCAGCAACAGTATTTCTTAATATGTGCACGAATTAGAAGAAAATGAATCATTTGACAACGAGTTTTTAATGCTTTTTTACAATTGTAAGTTTTTTTTTTTACTTTTTGTGCATATTTAGAACTTTTTTGTATATTTATCGAGATTCATTTTTATTGTACAAACAATTAATAAAAATAGTTTACAAAATACACATGTTAAGTAAAATTTAAAGACGTTACATCACTATGATTAAACGCATTTCTACGATAATATTATGTTCTCGGGTGTTCCCCGATTTCGTTGGTTTGTACTCGTAGCGAACATTGTACACTTCAAGTGTGTCTCTGCTAGTTTTGCTAATGTCTTTCTTCTATGTTAGTTTTGCTATTGTCTTTCTAAGTATCGTACGATATTTTCTTTAATACTATTTGTAATGTAAAGTTATTTATTGTTTTAAAATGCCCAAACAAAAACCTACGGTAGAAGCGTGGATTCGAAATTATCGGGAACTGAAAATTGAAAATAATAAATTTTAAAAATATCAAATATCGTTAGTGTGGAAATTGTCGATGATTTTAATTGGACACGACTATTGATCTAAATTTAAATACGTACCGATAACACGTGTGGATGTCGAAAGAAGCTTTTTTACATAAAAAAATATTTTAAATCAGAAATGACAAAATTTTACTATAGAACATTTAGAACAACATTTAGGGTCGGTTTTTGAAAGCTTAGACGAGTTTAATCTTTAGGTTAAACTCGGTTACAATAAAACAATCCCATAAGTAACCATAGCAACCATTTTCTAACTATTTGGTTATAGTTAACTAGGCTTTCAGAAACCGACCCTTAGTGGTTAATTGTTTTTAGCAGGAGTAGAGTTTTAACTATAGTTTTGGTTAGATTTTTAATTTAAGTTTATGTAGATTAATGTATTGTTAATTTTTTTGTACTATTTCTAAATTTCGTTATTTTGCAAACGTTGTTTTTTTTTTTAACTTTGTGCGTTTTGTACTCAACTCAATGTTTATTTGGCACATTTTTGTGCTTCTTTACTACATTTTTGTGATTTTTGCAATATTTTTTGTGCTTTTTTATTTTTTTTGTGCTTGTTTATCCAGTCTCTAATACTGAGAAATAGAATTTTTCTAAATAATATTATTGAACGTAATTAAAATAATGTATAATTATGGGTGATTTTATAATATATCATTTACTTAGTATTGATTTTACTATTTGTTTATTCACACGTGTCTAGACATCGAAGTATGTTCAAATCAACGTGTCGAGTTTAGTCGACAATAACAAATGATATATTGCTTTTCTGAAATTGTAGTAAGAAACATATTTTCGCCTAATATATCACGTTTTTTTCTCAATCAATACCAAGAGAAGAAAAATAAAGTATGATATCTGTAACTTTTAACAATCCTGTTCATTATACTCTTTTGTTCGTTGTTCATAACTTTCTTAGTTCTTAACAGAGCTAGATGAATATTTCATGTGTTTAAATATCGAGCTGAAATACTGCTGGAGCAAAAACTTCCCAGGCAACTTTTAAGAGCCATAATTAGTTCCTAAATACGCAATTTAAACAGGATTTATCAATTAGCTACGTTATTGTCAAAAACAGTAATGTGCTTAGTACTGTGAGACATAAATACCATTTGTTTATATTATGCTCTATCACATTATTTTATTTATATATTTGTTTATTTGTTAGAAACATATATAAAGAATAAAAATAATATAGCATATTTTCACGGAAAAACCTTATGAGCTTAATCTTTAGTTCTTATCTAATTATATTTTCGTGGTGTTTTTTCAAACGCTCAGTATTTTTTGTACATGCAGATCAAAAAATTGTGTACGCAAATTTCAACTCTCTAGGTCGAACTGTTTGGTCACAATTTCTATCATACATGTCTACCTGTATGGTAGAACCTACAGACGCATGAGTGGCGGTAGAAGCGTTTATTGGTTATACCTTCGAAACAGTAAATACGATTTTGATGAATTTTGACAAATTTTATTGTAGAGAAATATTTTGTTTAGGCCACATTATCAATGGGCGTCATATATGTATGTAACCACTGTTATCATTGCAATGAAAATACTTAGTTATTTTATTCTCGTTTGTAGCACAAATAGCCATCTTTCTTATTTTTACAGTTTCGTAGGCACGACCAAGAAATTCTTATTCAATCTCTCGTTTCTGTTTGTCTATCTGTTCGATATAAATTGTAGTTAAACCTAGAAAGATGAAATTAGGCATACACATATCAATCTTTGACCTGTATATATGAATAATACTGAGACTTCTATAGTATATATTGCGCAAAAAATATAAACAAATATGTATTTTACAAAAAGAAAAAACAAATGAATGCTGTATCAAATGAAAACTTCTTAAAACTTGATAAGTGGAAACATTTATTTTAAAAAATCAAGTGATTTTCGTCAAAAATGTGTAAATATTTCGGTTCTCCGCCCTATTTCCCAGAGTGGCGGAACTAAAAATCTTAAAAATTCTTAATAATATAAGTACATAGTTGTTCAGTATGACTAAATCGCAAAGCAATAATACATATATAATGTAGAAATTAAATTAATATCAAAGTACTGCCTCACCAGGAATCGAACCCGTCAACCTAAAAATTTCGGGTTCTCGTTCTAGAGCCTAGAACGAGAACCGGTGAGGCAGTATTTTGATGTTTAATTTCTACATTATTCTTAATAATGTACAATGATTGAATCCAAAATATTTCTTCAAGAATCTTTCGAAAATTACAGAATGTTGTGTCATTGAAAAAATTATTTTATTTTATTTATTTTTTATTTATGAGCTCTCAAAACATAGGAAAGAAGAGTAGTTTTTTAAAAGTTCTTTTATGATTTTTGTTTAAAATGACCAACAAATTTAATTCTACACCCAGAGGGGTTATTTGAAAATCTGAAATATCTAAGTAATTAACATTGTTATAAAACGAAATATTATAATAGAAATTTTTGTACAAATATGTTTTGGAAATAATCGATTTGTTATATTGTTGAATAAATTGATATATTTTTTTAAAATTTAATATTTATTATATATCAAATAAACGCAGAATTAGCAACGGAAAGTAATTTTTAAAAACCTTTTCATTTGGACTCATTTAATAGCTTACATGAAATTTAATTTTTGTAGTTATGTGTAGGGTAGAGATACGTAAATTTCAATTGGAAAGCAGTTTCTAAAAAAATTAGAACCGCTGGTAGCTGGAATTCGATCCCAATTAATACGCTGTCAGTCGCATTACTTTTCTGTCAGTCCTATTACTTTTCTAACAGTCCCAAGCAGATCCAAATTTAACACGCCGCGGCTCACTAGTCTTGATTACTTAGCTACCCACACAACAACCGTATATTTGACTTAATACTATGTGTATGCGTATGTCTTTAATACCCTGTGACGTAAATCTCTTTATAAAAAATACGATTGTAGCAGTGGCACTATAGGAGCGAGGAGGCTTACGTGATAACGTACGTTCGAACTCAATAGTTGTTTATTTCTTAACCTGAGTTTTACATTTTTTCTGGACTAAAGTTTGATATAATTGGCTTAGTTTATGGACTATTATTGGGTATTTGGTATAATTTACTAGGCTTTTGAACTACGGTTTTGTTATCTCTAATTCATTCAAACGTTAGAATGCAGTATTGTTCTTATGAAAAATGGGAGCGGTGTTACCAAATGTAGTAAAAATGTGAAATATGCCAATAAACCTAAAATATTATTTGGAATTTTATGTTCTTCTTTGTTAATTCCTTGAAATTAAATGAATCTCTGAACAAAAATGAATAACCATTTGTAAAATATCGCCTCTTCACAGATCAGTGCGTTTTACAGCCGGTAACGTCACCAAGAAAGAAAAGGATGACGGTATTCATGTACAGATGACTGTACTGTATTCTAACATTTGAACGCACTATAAAAGCATATATTCAATATTTTGGCTCTCAAATTCAATTCAATTCAATTTCTTACTTACTAGATACCTCTGAAACCCTGGAATGTATGAAAATTCTCACATTACATCAATTTTTATAACATGCTAATTACTTTTATTTTTCATATTTTATTGTAAGAATCTTTTGATTGAATGCAAAATTTATTTTAGTCACCCCTGCTGATAAGCAACTGCATTTTAGCATACAAATGGTAAATTCAGATCTATATTTATATGCTAAGAGTTGATAATATGTGTGTTAATAATTCTGTCTGCATTTCAAGGAGTATTATTAGCTAGTGACATGACAATTTTGAATACTGAATACTAAATAGCTCAAAATTTAGAATATGAAATTATTACTAAAATTCGTATCGATATGTGTGGCATAAAAGGTGAGCTTTTAAAATTCCCCATTCATGTTGCCGTGTAGTAACGCTAAATAAAAAAAAAGACACTGATTTTAGACTGGGTTAAGATCTCTATTTTGAAATGAGGGTGGTTTCGGCTAGATGTTTTCTACTCGGATAGAGGTGAAGAAAGATGGGCAAGGGTTTCTTTTCTTAAATTAATTCTGGATTAATCGTCACAAAATTTATTTAAATGATATTGTGCTACAAGCCGTTTCGACTGATCTGTTCAGTCATCTTCAGTCTTATTTGCAGTCAATGTTTAAAAATAGTTACACACATAAAAAAATATCGTTGAAAACAATTGAATCCGTAGTTTGAAGAAGGGAACGAATCCAAAAACCAAATTTTGGGAAAATTAAGAAAACTTGCTAAAATATCCACATAAATCGATTTTAAAGATCAACATCATCATTATTATTGGTTTGGTATGCGGTAACCATATCCCGATGTTCTATTGGCTATCTATTACAGGTTGTTGGCAATTAATTATTTAATTAAGTGGATTCGTTGCCTTCTTCAATCTCATGAAAATAAATGGGAGATGAAGTGAAAAAATTAAGCTTTTACAAACTGCATTGAATATTTTTATTTAAAAAAAAAAACTTATTTATTATTATTATTTGAGTATTTATTACTTATTAATTATTTAATTTTTTTTATTCATTTATTTAAAAAAAAGGAACATTTTATAAATCTTCTTCACTGTCACTCTCTCTCTCTCTGTCTGACCACTCGTTGGCCTGGCAAGTAGTTCTTCATCAAATGTTTTGCGCTCATCCGGAATGTAACACAGTAACCCACTTTTATGGCTTTTTTGTGCTCAGTTCTACTTATGACGGAGTTGGTCTTTGTTTCTTTCTTTTACCTCAGGTTGTAAGCCCCACTCCAAACAACTTTTTACCATGGAAATTCAAATTTTAATTTTTTGGCGCTTACTCCCTTCTTCAAACTACCGATTCAATTTGCGATTTACCTCAAACAAATGTCAGAACTTTTGTTCCCCAGCCTATTCCCCATACGGGTTGGTTTACGAAACTGAAAAAATTCTCAACAATGTAGATTTATGGAAACCGGAATAGTTAAACGGAAATTTATGATAAGATTACATTTTGAAAAATTATTGAATTTTTTTGTAGTTGAAAATTTTTTAAAATTTATTATGTTATATCAAAAGTAAGCTTGATAGAAGAAATAGTTAAAGACGTAGATTAAGTACAGAAAAGTAGTTTTTTTTTAAATTTCTTTATTTCAACACAGTGTTTCCCAACTTTTCTTACCATTCCCCACCTAAGTCTAAAATTCTGACGCCCCCCTATGTATCATATACATATTTTTTTATATTCAAAAATTGAATTATTCCCTAAATGAAGCCTAATTACAACTTGTTCAGGACAAAAGACTTAAGTCGAATTGCCCCACTGAACAATCAAATTGTCCCCATGTGGGAAGTGAGACCCACGTTGGGAAACACTGTTTTAACACGATTTTTGCTAAAAATATGCAAACAAGTTTTTATCTACGACCATCAAATAATAAATGTATTATCCTAACTGTAAATCCATAAAGTTGTTCATATTGCAACAAGAGTAAAAAAAAAATACGCGCATGCGTGCTCGCCCGTCTTAATAACTAGAGAATATTATTAACAGGTTAGAATATATATTAGGTCGTCAAGGATGAAATTTGTAGAAACAAGGGCAAAGTTGGTTGATAACTTACAAATTTAAGGAATTATTTTATTCATCAAAGTATGCAGCCATATTGTCTTTACACTTTTGCCATTTAAACGGCAGGTTGTTCAGGCCGGTAGTATAAAACCCTGGCGGACGATAGTCAATGAATTCCTGGAAGGCCAGTTTTACAGCATTGTCGGAATTAAACTGTTTTCCTATTAAAAAGTTGTCCAAACTGCGGAAGAAGTGGTAGTCAGTGGGGGCTAGGTCTGGTGGTATGGAGGATGATGAAGAAGTTCCAACTCCAATTCCTGTAGATTTGCCGCAGTCATTTGTGCAGTGTGTGGTCTAGCGTTATCATGCAATAAGATAGGAGTTGATCTGTTGACCAATCTAGGCTGTTTTTCTTTGAGTTTTTGCAACATTTCGTCCAGTTGGTTGCAGTATATATCTGCTGTGAACGATGAGCCAGGTTTTTTGTTTTTTGTTTGATTTTTAAGTAACCTGTACGGAATTTGGCGACCCAATTTGATATTGTCTGCTGCGTAGTAACACTAGAGCCAAATACACTATTAATGAATCGCGCGGTCTGCGATGCCGTAGTTCCACGTAACAACTCATACTTCATAATATTGCGAATTTTCGGCCGTTCCATTTTCAACAAAATTAATTTTTTAAAAAAGTTTTTGATATTTTTTAGAGCGTACAATGATTTCTTTAACAAAAAAAAAACAACGGTAAAATATTAAGCCCGTGTCAAATAATAAGCTGTTAAAGTTGGCAATATTATTAACTACAAATTTCATCCTTGACGACCTGATGAAACAATGAATAATATTATTTTAAACATTGTTGTATAATAAAATCAGCTGATGGTTCAGCAACCATCTTTGATGACGTAGGTTCTAAGGTTAAACAATTGACACTCAAAATTCAACTCACTCAAACTCGCCTATGGCTCAGGTGGTAAACTTCATCTTCGTGAAACATAGCCCCCATTATACGCTTTTTAAATAAAATACTGTTATCCCGCACTCTCTAACCAAGGGAGGTTAATCAAAATATCTGAAAAAATCAGAAAATTACACATTAATATGAACCGTAATAGTACAACAAGAATTTTTAATCTGATTATTTTTTTCGAATGTTCTTGATTTTTTTGCTAGGAATATTAAATTGGCTAACTGGAGATCTGGGCAACAAACTTGATGCGCAATACGATTGTAAATATCTATATAGAAGCACGTAGATAATTTTTCCATGATTTTATCATTTTTAGGGTTTTGTAGGTATGACCAAAAAACCCTTATACCGTCATTTTGTCGTCTGTCTGTCTGTCTGTCTGTCTGTCTGTTCGGTAAAAATTGTAGCCAAACGGCTAAACCTAGAGAGTTGAAATTTGGCATGCTTATACAACTCTTTGACCCACATATAGGAAAAATACTAAAACATCTAAAAAACATATCCCCCTAACAATATAAACAAAAAGGTGATCATCAAAAAAAAAAATATTTTTTTTAAATTCTGAGTAGGGTATCAAATGAAAGCCCTTAGTACATGGATTAACGATCAAAATTTTATTTTTGCAAAATAAATTATTTTGATGCGATTTTTGCCAAAATTGTGCAAAAAATTTTTTGTCCCACACCCTGTAGCCCAGATGGTTTAAACTAAAAATCTGAAAAAATTCTAAGTAATGTACATTGGTGTGAACCGGAATAGTACAACAGGAATTTTTGATCAGAGTATGTTTTCGGAAAATAACGCATTTTTTGTGTTTTTAACTAAAATATGTTAAATATTTAATTCGCTATGGAACACTTCAGATAAGAAACTCTGGTAGCTCAGATGGTTTCGTATCGCACTTTGTAAATTGCAGTGCGAACGTTGCAGAGTTCGAATCCTATTAATTTAATTTTTTTCTGTTTTTTTTTTGCATTTCTATTTTGTTTAAATTATTTTGTCAAAATTCTAGTAATATTTTGGTAAATGTTGCATTTATTTTTTAAAAGCGTAAATTTAATAACCAGTGGGAAGTGTTGAAATTATAATTTAATTCTGTTTGACGAAATCAGAGGGCGTGACTTATGATATAAGCAACCAATGGAAGCCATAGGCGCAATTTTAAAAATCTTACTGAACCTTGCTGTATAAATAAAATACTGTACATATTTAGAAACTTAAATAATGGTATTAGGCATTCGAATTAAAATTCATAAAAAAATATTTTGACATAAAATTTGTTTTGGCATCCTAAATAATCATCATTCAGTTACTAAATACCTGCAAAACCCAGAAATGTGTGAAGATTCACACTTCACATAAATTTTTTATTATGTACCCACAATTTGCTGTCGCTCGCTTGTTATCTAAAAACCCTGAAATTAGTAATTCTGATATCTAAGGTAAGTTTATAATACTTTCTATAGTATAGTATTTTACACGATAAATGAAACAACTTCTTAATGACTGTCATAAAAATTCACCATAATCTCTTATTATCCCCGTCATAAATTATTGGTAAACAATATCATTGCCAGAGACGAATCAAAGAAATTTTGTTTGAAAAAACATATAAATATACATTTGCACACATATTTATGACGGCAATTAATTTGTTGCATTCATATTGCACATAAATATAAAAAAAATTGTTGTGAAATGTGAATTTTCACACATTTCAGGATTTCGCAGGTATTAAGTAAGTGAATGATGATTATTTGGGATGCCAAAACAAATTTTATGTTAAAATATTTTTTTGTTAATTTTAATTCGAGTGCCTAATATCATTATTTAGGTTTCTAAATATGTGCAGTTTTTTTTTTTTTTATATAGCAAGGTTCATTAAAATTTTGAACATCGCGCCTATGACTTCCATTGGTTATTATAAGTAATAAGCTCCGCTTCTCTGATTTCGTATACATTGCAACATAGAATTAAATTATAATTTCAACAATTGCCACTGGTTATTAAATTTACGCTTTTAAAAATTAAAAACAACATTTGCCAAAATATAACTAGAATTTTGAAACAATATTTTAAACAAAATAAAAATGCAAAAAACCGAAAAAATAAAATTGTCTCCAGACCGGAAGCGAACCTTGGTTTGCAACTTAGAAAGCGTCAAGGTTAACCATTACACCATTAAGGCGTACTGGTTTACTGTGTTACATAACGTATTAAATATTTACATTGTCAACCAAAAAAACACAAAAAATGCGTTATTTTCCGAAAACATAATCTGATCAAAAATTCCTGTTGTACTATTCCGGTTCACACCAATGTACATTACTTAGAATTTTTTCAGATTTTTAGTTTAAACCATGGGCTATAAACCATGTTTAGTTTAAACAAATTGTCGCACACCCTGATGTGAGACATTTTTTTTGCACAATTTTGGCAAAAATCACCTCAAAATAATTTATTTTGCAAAAATAAAATTTTGATCATTAATGCACGTACTAAGGGCTTTCATTTGATACCCTACTCAGAATTAAAAAAAAAAATATATTTATTTTTTCGATAAGCACATATTTGTTTATATTTTTAGGGAGATATGTTTTTTAGATGTTTTAGTATTTTTCCTATGTGCGGGTCAAAGAATTGCATAACATGGCAAATTTCAACTCTCTAGGCTTAGCCGTTTGGCTACAATTTATACCGAACAGACAGACAGACAGATGACACAATGACGGTATAAGGATTTTTTGGTCATACCTACAAAACCCTAAAAATAATATCTGAAGATTTGCAAATTATTTATATCGAGTATGGTATTTCAAGATTTAGCGGCGTGACGTATAGACACTAAGATCTTAACGTGTTGTAATTCTACCAATTCTGTATTATATAAACTCTTCTGTCACTTGTTATGAATTATTTAACTCTTTTACTCATTCAGAAGGAAAAAATATCGCTCCAAGGTCGCCACATTTTAATTTTTATTCCGGTGAAAAGTGTATAAAAATTAAAAGTAGCACAATAAAAAATCAGTCATTATATATACATTAAGTATACACTGTATACTTAAATGGTACGAACGGGTTAAAATATTTTCATTAAATGTCTTTTAAATACACCCATAGCATTAGTAAATTAAAGGAAAATATTCAAATGATCCTAAATACGGACAAGCCCACTCGTAAAATCCCACTTGCTGTGAACCCTAAACATGAGGTCGCAATGAGCGTTTCAAATATTGCAAAAAACTATACCAGCAATTACCTCCTATTGCAACAGTTGGCTTATAGAAAAGGCAACCTTTCTACTGCTGCAGAAAAAAATTAATTTAACTGTTCTATATAATCAATTAAGAATCTAATTAAATGCACTAAATAGATCGCATTGTTGTAGTTTGCATACATTTTTAAGAAATTAAATGTTTAAATCCTTTTACATCCAAGTATATTTGAAATCTGCTTTTTGAATCTCGTAATACAATTTTTTTTACAAAAACTTAATTTAGGTTTGTTTTATTTTTACATTTATTCACAGTAATTGCATTGAAAGAAAAGTCTCTTTTAACACTGTACGAATAGTGACAGGGTCAGCAAAGCTTTTAGCCAAATGTCCTTTTCCTGTTTAAACACACAAAAGAAATAAAAAATTAATTAGAGATTTTTTTGTCTTGAATTTCTTTTCATCAGATTTTCGCATTCAGTGAGGATTTTAATGTTGCGTAACTATCTTCAAATTATATAAATAAAAGGTAAATTAATTAAACATTGGTACCCTTTTAAGTTTAAGTAATAACAATAACATTGTTCTCTCCATATTGTATTGCAAAAATTTTGCGCGGGCCAGGGTATGTTTTCGAGCAGTACTTATTCTATTACGTGCTGAAATATTAAGTGCCATGAAATCCATCTCCTAATTAAGTTGGATTTCATATGCAATAAGGCATCTAGCTTATTAGGAAAATATGTCAGTTTATTACGCTAATAAAATATATTAGGACATTGACATAAGGAAAAAGAAATATATTAGGCATATGAGTATTTTTAATGAGTTGGATTCCATAAGCTTTAAAAGAATAAATCTTGATTAATGTAAACAAAATAATGTTTTGTCCAGTAACTAGATAATTGTTCTAATAATTATTAGCATCTCCTAATTAAGTACACTGTATACCAATACTTGTTAGATATTTGGTTAGCTGATTTCTCCATCTCTTGTGAGGTCTTCCCACTGGTCGACGGGTATTCAATCTTCCTTCCCATATCTTCCTAACCATTCTGTCTTCCCTCATCCTCATAACGTGTCCTATCCACTGTAATCGTCTGCCTCTGAGTTCTTGGGTGATACTTGGCCTTGAGTACAGTTCTCGGATATCTTTGTTCTTACGGATTCTCCATTCACCATTAATTTGAATGGGACCAAAGATTCGGCGTAATATTTTATTTTCGAAAACTATGAGGTGTTGTCGATCTCACTTTGTTAAGGTCCATGTTTCGGAGCCATACATAAGTACGGGACGTACTTTAACTTGGTATAACCTGATCTTGGTGCTTCTCGACAAGAGTTTAGTTTTGAGAGGGGACCAAGTGCAAAATCGACGATGCAACTTCTAAACCGTTCAACGCATGTTTCTAGGCGTACTATGGCCTGCGCCATTACGATTGCGTGCCTCGCGCTACCAGTTTTTACAAGAATATAGATTTTAGAAGTGTTTCTTATTCGAAAAAATTTAATCACCGAAATATTTATATTTGTATAAATAAAATGTTTTCCTATTTTGTTTAAAAAAAAAGAAACAATTCGATACTGGCCCAAATGTGCTGATATTAATAAAGTATCGGAAGATTAGTATCGATGATAAAATCGCGATATCGAATAAAAAATATCGATACTGGTATCGTATCAATAGTATCGGAACATCCCTATCGAGGAGTTAATAAGAATAGTAATAATAATTTATAGATAACAAAAAATTATTTCACTTATTTCAGGTTAATGCTTTTGAAACACTGAATCGTCAAGAAGATCATATTGCACGGCAATCTGTTGACTGACACTACTCATGAGGGTTATTGCTCACCATCTGCTCCTTCGACTCCGTGGTTAGCCGACTGACATTTAAGATGATGACAAGGCAATAACGAGATTCAACTTCTTGATTCCCTGATAGGTTATCCTGTCAAGGAGGAAGGTCCGAGTCCCGGATTCCACGAGGTGGACGGTAGGTTTTTCCCAGCTACCATTGTAGTCCAGGGCGATTTTGAGATGGATGTTGAGAGTGGGCACGCTAATTTTTGCAGAAATTGGTTCGAAATAACTCACATAACAATAATTGAGTTATCCTCCCCGCCAAAATGTTCGGGAACATTGTTTAAAAATTGAAAATATTAAAAAATATTTTTTTTTTCTTCTTTTTGAGCCCATAGCTGTGAAATTATTCATTTCTGAGAAAAGTTATGAGGAAATAAAAGTTTCGTAATTAAATTTCCTACAAGATAGGATTATTTAGAAATTTCAAAAATTGTTAAACTTTCTGCAAAATAGCAATAACTGCTGAAAAAAACACTAAAAAACATGTGTTTGCATTTTACTTTTTTTAATGACTTGTATTGTACTTAGGACCTCCAAATTTCACCCTGTAAAACTTTATGATATGATAAAACAACACTGTATATTTCATTAGGATCGGTTCGATAGGTTTTGCAAAATAATTTTGCAATCCAGGATTTGTAAAAAAAATGCAATTTTGCAAAATATTGCAGGACGCAAAGTAAAGCAGATAGAAGGTTGTTTTTTACATATAGAAGAACACTTCAGCTTTCATCTGCAATTTGCAGAATTGAAATTGGTTAATTAGGACGGCGTTGGGAATTTTTTAAAACAATTTTGGCAAAAATAGCGCCAAAATAATTTATTATGCAAAAATAAAATTTTGATCGTTAATTCACGTACTAAGGACTTTCATTTGATGCCCTACTCAGAATTTAATATTTTTTTTTCAATGAGCACATATATTTTTAGGGAGCTATGTTTTTTAGATGTTTTAGTATTTTTCCTATGTGCGGGTCAAAGAGTTGTATAAGCATATCAAATTTTACTCTTTAATTTAGCCTTTTGGCTACAATTTTTACCGAACATACAGACAGACAGACAGACGACCAAATGACGATATAAGGGTTTTTTGGTCATACCTACAAAACCCTAAAAAGAGAAATGATATAAATGTAAAGAGGGAAATATAAAAAATTTTAAAACTCTGATTACCTTACAACCAAATAATTAATTATCAAAGTTAATCTAAAATATAATTAAAATTTTAGTTATTTAATAATTTTAAATAAGAATAGTTTTCTCTTGGTAGGTATTCTGTTTTAAGTGCAAAGGCCAATTTACGTTATCAAAAATTTGTTGTAATTTCTATATTCAAGATATACTTATTTTATATTGTGTTTCAATTTTATATTAATTTTGAAGTTTTTAAATTTTTATTTTATTATTTACTAACCTATACAATCAAAATAACAAATACCATTAAAGTAAATAAATAAATATTGTTATTTTATCTATTTATTTATTATATATACTTTTTATTTTTATATTTTTATTTATTTATTTATTTATTTTTTTTATATAAACTAAATTAAATCTTCAATAGTTGTACAATCGCTATTTCGTGTAGCACCACTTGCTAGGGAACCTTAAATAATTTTATAAATATCTATCTGTCGAATAAATACATCAATTTTTTTCAGATACTCTTCAATCGGTAAAAATATGTTTTTTTGGTTAACTCTGTTGCCTTAAGTAAATCTAAATTAATTAAATGTGTTAAATCTGCCATTATTCTATAACAAATTATTTGTTTATATGTTTATATGAATAATTAGATATACGTTTTGTTTCCTTTGCTTATATTCCGTTTATTTTTTTGCATAAAAATCATTTTTGTTACAAAAACTGACCTTTCTTTAAAGATACTACCTACTACTACCTACCAGCCATTCGATGTAAATGCACCTGAAAAATGCGTGTACGACCATTCAAGAATACCGATAGGAGAACCGCATACGAAACATAGAGAGTTGCGTACACGAATGATTTCAAGAATTGGACCCCAGGCCCTGCTCATGTCTCAAGGAACCCCTACATAAAAATTAATGCATTTCTAAATGATAAATCAGGTTGAAGACTTTATTATAATACCCAAGAATATAATAGCACTAGGGGCCTCAGCCCGGCTACGCCGGTCTTCTCCCCTACGTTGTTAAAACTCGTCGCTTCGCGACTCGTTTTAATATAATTTTGTCGCACTTGTCGATTATAAAACTCGTCGCTCATCTTTTTTTAACACTATTTTATGGAAATTCCCCCTGCAAATGTCTTAAGTTTTATCGTTAATTCACCTTAAATACTTAATTAGTTTTCTTCTATCAAGAAATGTGAAATCTCGTCCCATTTTAAAATGCAAAAAATTTGACAGCTGTCACCTTCTGAAATCTTGTAAGCATATTTCCAATAATGGCCCAGATTCTTTGAAAAATGTTTTCTGATGCCTCAAAATATTATCTCGCACGTCAAATAAGCTATCTTGAACCATTATCACCACTTAACACTTTGATTAACCCTGAAATTTTTAATATCTATAAATCTTTTTTAACACTATTTTATGGAAATTCGCCCTGCAAATGTCTTAAACTTTATCGTTAATTCACCTTGAATCCTTAATTAGTATTCTTCTGTCAAGAAACACGTTCAAAATGTGAAATCTCCTCCCATTTTAAAATGCAAAAAATTTGACAGCTGTCACCTTCTGAAATCTTGTAAGCATGTTTCCAATAATGGCCCAGATTCTTTGAAAAGTGTTTTCTGATACCTCAAAATATTATCTCGCATGTCCAAAAAGCTATCCTGAATCATTATTACCATTTAACACTTTGATTCTCGCCGTAGATATTCTGGACCGGCCGTCTTGTATTAAGAATATTTTTGAATTATCGTCTGATAAAACCTGTCCGTGCCGATCAATGGTGACTTTGATTCGACACGGTTTCGAGGAAAAAATGCATTATTTTTATCAATAAAAATTAGTCAGTACCCCCTGTCGAAATAAAATTAAGTCTAAGCACTAAAAAAATATCACCCGGATAAGACGGCGGTTCATTTTCCTCTCTCCGCGTTACCGGAAAAATGAAGATACACCAGAAGTTGAATAGAACATATATATCAACACTTGTACAATATAATAGTAGACTAGGGGCCTCAGCCCGGCTACGCCGGTCTTCTTCCCTACATTGTTAAAACTCGTCGCTTCGCGACTCGTTTTAATATAATTTTGTCGCACTTGTCGATTATAAAACTCGTCGCTCATCTTTTTTTAACACTATTTTATAGAAATTCCCCCTGCAAATGTCTTAAGTTTTATCGTTAATTCACCTTAAATACTTAATTAGTTTTCTTCTATCAAGAAATACGTTCAAAATGTGAAATCTCGTCCCATTTTAAAATGCAAAAAATTTGACAGCTGTCACCTTCTGAAATCTTGTAAGCATATTTCCAATAATGGGCCAGATTCTTTGAAAAATGTTTTCTGATGCCTCAAAATATTATCTCGCATGTCAAATAAGCTATCTTGAACCATTATCACCACTTAACACTTTGATTAACCCTCAAATTTTTAATATCTATATATCTTTTTTAACACTATTTTATGGAAATTCGCCCTACAAATGTCTTAAACTTTATCGTTAATTCACCTTAAATCCTTAATTAGTATTCTTCTGTCAAGAAACACGTTCAAAATGTGAAATCTCCTCCCATTTTAAAATGCAAAAAATTTGACAGCTGTCACCTTCTGAAATCTTGTAAGCATATTTCCAATAATGGGCCAGATTCTTTGAAAAATGTTTTCTGATGCCTCAAAATATTATCTCGCACGTCAAATAAGCTATCTTGAACCATTATCACCACTTAACACTTTGATTAACCCTGAAATTTTTAATATCTATAAATCTTTTTTAACACTATTTTATGGAAATTCGCCCTGCAAATGTCTTAAACTTTATCGTTAATTCACCTTAAATCCTTAATTAGTACTCTTCTGTCAAGAAACACGTTCAAAATGTGAAAAATCCTCCCATTTTAAAATGCAAAAAATTTGACAGCTGTCACCTTCTGAAATCTTCTAAGCATATTTCCAATAATGGCCCAGATTCTTTGAAAAATGTTTTCTGATACCTCAAAATATTATCTCGCACGTTCAAAAAGCTATCCTAAACCATTATTACCATTTAACACTTTGATTCTCGCCGTAAATATTCTGGACCGGCCGTCTTGTATTAAGAATATTTTTGAATTATCGTCGGATAAAACCTGTCCGTGCCGATCATTGGTGACTTTGATTCGACACGGTTTCGAGGAAAAAATGCATTATTTTTATCAATAAAAATTAGTCAGTACCCCCTGTCGAAATAAAATTAAGTCTAAGCACTAAAAAAATATCACCCGGATAAGACGGCGGTTCATTTTCCTCTCTCCGCGTTACCGGAAAAATGAAGATACACCAGACGTTGAATAGAACATACATACCAACACTTGTACAATATAATAGTAGACTAGGAGCTTAGTCGGCTTCGCCGACCTGCGCTCCTACGTTAAGCAGGGGGCCTCCGGCCCCCTGCCTGTACAGTGGTTAATGAAAAGACGCACCGCGGGCACGCCCGCGGAACTTGCTGTAATGGTACACAAAATCACGATACGTATATGTCCTTTTTATAGAGGAGAACAAAAATCCCTTTTACTGTGTGTGCAGAAACGAATAGACGGTCTTTTAGCTTGTTGTACTGTAGACAATCTGTAATGAAGGAAACTAATAATTAGTTACTGAGTATCTGAGCTTGTTGATCTAGTCAAAAAAAGGTATTTTATGAATAATAAGACATGATTTTATTGATCAACTAATACGTCTCGTACATCATATGGTTTATTTTCTACTATTCTATTTACATAAAACAATATGCCTTAGCAACGATATAGCACACCATGATCGTTAATTAGGGTAAATGTTGCATAGTTATATTTTCGCTAACACGGCCAGACTGACACGCGGAACGTTCTCGAGACGCAACTGTATTCTTCACACCATTAACAGCATTGTTGTTATCAGCAACAGCAAGTTGAATATCACCAGTGGTCTGCTCCATACCAACTACAGCATCCTGCATCTTGCATACCAGTAACAGCATCCTGCATACCAGGGATCCATTCTTGAGCTGGTCTACCATTTATCTTCTACTGCATCTTGAAAATCTTCACCTAATTCATAACCTGTAAATAGAGCAATTTGGGCGCAGAATTGATCTTTCACAAAAGCAACCATGCACCAATATCAATTAGTTAAAATAAATATTTGATTACAACAAAACCTTCCAATAGCAATATATAAATCGTGATCTGAAAGTTTAGAGAGTTTTTGTTATCATTTCATTTCTCTACCACGAACTCAGTATTATTATTATGCCTGTCACGTGATTAAGGAAGTGACGCACCGCGGGTGCGACCGCGGAATGTTATGGTAATGCATCGTGGTTGGGCTCTTAGAACAGAAAACTAATGTAAAGAGGCGCGTATTTCGTTATTTAAAAAGTAGCCTTTTGTAAAGAATCACTTTTCTCAGTTAGGCTTGCTAATTAAAACTTGATCAATCTAACCTGACCTACCTGTTAATTGACTAAGACAAATAATTCACCGAGGGTGTTGCGTTCGTATGGCCTACATGATAGATACCTTACATGTTATAGTTTTCTAATATTGATTCGTTTTCTTTAGTTAATATTACTGCACAGTTTGATGGCTTTCTTTTAAGGGTGAAGTTTCGCTGACCATCTTGATAGATCAAAAGTTTTTTTTCTTTTTTTTCATTATGTAGGTGGTGGAGTTCCTGTAGTATTCAAATTTCATTAGTGTTTGATTCTAACAGATAGTTAACTCAATTTGTTGTAACATTCTTTTACATTCCAGGTTGAACGTGTATATATCTCATGTTGTTATCTTCATATTAAAACTATGAATTGAAAATTATTAAGATTAGTATTTTAATTATAAAATAAAAAGCTATGTAAAAATCTTTTTGGATTTATAAAGCAAAGTTACTTACTGGTATGAGAATTTTAATTTTTTAATCTTTTTTTTTTCTCTTGTATGTCTGTATTAAGTATCCTCATGATAGTATAACATAATGTTTGTATTGTTTTCAACTGATGTTTGACCGAATAAAATTTGATTCATGGTGGTATATCTATTTAAATAAAACAGTTATATAAAAATTGTTGTTAGGAATATAAAGTAAAACTTCTTACCGAGTGTTGGTGTAGCTCCTAAATGTGCTACTGTTTTTCAAGTATTTCTTCCGGTTTCATTTCAATCAATTCTTGTCTCAATAAAAATTCTCTTAACTAATATATCTACTACAAAATAAAAACATATTTAAAAACCAAGATATATTATAATCGTAATATTAAAAAGAATTTAAAAAAATCTTACTTTGAATAGTATTATAGATGTTCATGTTTCTTTCGGAGTATAAATATGGCAAAAAATATTTAAATATTAAATAAATTCTTCAATGATATTAAATATTACCGATTGTTATATATATTTTTTTATTTATTATTATTATTATTATTATATATATATATTTTTTTTTCTTTTTTTTTCATCAAGCAAATTTTTTGCTTCAGTTCGGATTTATCATCATATGACTTATTTAAGACAATAATTTCATTAAATATTCATTTATGTTAATTTTTCGGGTGGATTTATTAAAAAAATTTAACTAAATTTTGAATATTAAATAAAGCCATTGATTATATCTAATATTGTTTATTCTGTATAAAAATGATTATTCGTTATCATTGCATGACATATAAAATTATCATCTCATGGAGCTTTATGTATATTAATTTTTCGGATGGATTTATTAAAAATTTTCAACTTAATTTTTGGTATAAAATAAAGCTATTGGTGATATCAACTATTGCTTGTTTTGTATTAGATTAATTATTCGTCACATCATTTTTCTAGCACTTCATGACTTGTATAAAATAATCATCTTATGGAGCATTTATATATATCGACTCTTCGGTTGGATTTATTAAAAAATTTCTAGTTTTGTTTTTTTTTTATTAAATAAAGTCATTTTGATGATAAATATTGTTCGTGTATTATCAGATTAATTCTTTGTTGCATGACTGTTTTCATTAATTCATTACTTATTCAGTATGCTCATCTTAAGAAGCATTCATATATTATTAGCGTAGCGTACCTATTTAAAAATAAACAAATATATAACAATTGTTTTAAAAAATATAAGGGAATATCTCTTATTGAGAACAGTATTGAAGCTATTCAAATCTTTCTTCGGGGTTTTCGTTAACATTTTAACGGTATTAAATAAATGGCAATCCTCCTTTTAATCATTTTTTGAATGAACAAAATTGATTCAAATTATTAAGTATATCTGTGCTAAAACTAAAAATATATATTGAAAATTATAACATAATATAATCATTGAAAAACGTAAATAAAAAATACTTACTGAATAAAATATTGGAGATTTTTATGTTTCATTCTGAGCATTGAATATCGTTAAAAAAGTTTTTATATTATTATTATTTTTTTTACTTCATGACTCCCATAAAATAATCATTTTACATTCATGTGTATAATCTTTTGTCGGGTTTTTTGTGTCATCTTTTTGTCGGGTGAGTTTTACATGAAGCCATTGGTTATATTAAATATTGCTTCTTTTGTATTAAATTCATTATTCGCTGTACAATACTTTTATCTCTTCATTATTTATATAAAATCGGGAGTTGAGGTAGGAATTTTTTAAATTCTTCAAACTTATTTCTGGATAATAAATAAAGCCATCAGATATTAATATTTTCTGTTTTTATCAAGATAATTCCTTACCGCTTAGTTTATTTAATCACTAATGACTTATTTAACAAATTCATCTTTCGAAGCATTATTTTTTGCAAAAATTTGAAATATCTTACGGTTGGATTTTTTGAAATGTTCCAAATTTATTTCTGGGTATCAAATAAAGCCTTCAGTGATATCTAATAATCTTTGCTTTAATTGTAATAGTTCTCCGCCGCTTGATTCACTCAATCACATCCTGACTTATTTAAAAAATTCATCTATCGAAGCATTCATTTATGTTAAAATTTGAAATATCTTACGGTTGGATTTTTTTAAATGTTTCGATTTTATTTCTGGGTATTAAATAAAGTCTTCAGTGATATTTAATATTATTTGCTTTAATTGTAATAGTTCTTCGTCGCTTGATTCACTTCATCATCTCCTGACATATTTAACAAATTCATCTAGCAAAGCATTCATTAATGTTAAAATTTGAAATATCTTACGGTTAAATTTTTTTAAATGTTTCAAATTTATTTCTGGGTATTAAATAAAGCCTTCAGTGATATTTAATATTCTTTGCTTTAATTCAAAAAGTTCTTCGCCGCTTGATTCACTTAATCACCTCCTGATATATTGAACAAATTCATCTACCAAAGCATTCATTAATGTTAAAATTTGGAAATATCTTTCTGGTGGATTTTTTGAAATGTTTCAAATTTATTTCTGGGTATTAAATAAAGCCTTCAGTGATATCTAATAATCTTTGCTTTAATTGTAATAGTTCTTCGCCGCTTGATTCACTGAATTACATCCTGACTTATTTAACAAATTCATCTATCGAAGCATTCATTTATGTTAAAATTGGAAATATCTTACGCTTGGATTTTTTGAAATGTTTCAAATTTATTTCTGGGTATTAAATAAAGGTGTTTAGTGATATTTAATATTATTTGATGTAAATGTAATAGTTCTTCGCCGCTTGATTTTCTCAGTCACATCCAGACTTATTTAACAAATTCATCTACCAAAGCATTCAATAATGTTAAAATTTGAAATATCTTACGGTTAAGTTTTTTTAAATGTTTCAAATTTATTTCTGGGTATTAAATAAAGCCTTCAGTAATATTTAATATCCTTTGCTTTAATTGTAATAGTTCTTCGCCGCTTGATTCACTTAATCATCTCCTGACATATTTAACAAATTCATGTACTAAAGCATTCATTTGTGTTAAAATTTCAAATATCTTACGGGTGGATTTTTTTAAATGTTTCAAATTTATTTTTGGGTATTAAATAAAGCCTTTAGTGATATTTAATATTCTTTGATGTAATTGTAAAAGTTTTTCGCCGTTTCATTCACTTAATCACATCGTGCCTTATTTAATAAATTTATCTATCAAAGCATTCATTAATGTTAAAATTTAAACAATCTTACGTATTTTAAGGGTGAATTTTTTTAAATGTTTCAAATTTATTTCTGGGTATTAAATAAAGTTTTCAGTGATATTTAATATTCTTCAATTTAATTGTAATAGTTCTTCGCCGCTTGATTCACTTAATCACATCTTGACTTATTTAACAAATTCATCTATCGAAGCATTCATTTATGTTAAAATTTGAAATATCTAACGGGTGGATTTTTTTAAATGTGTCAAAATTTATTTCTGGGTATTAAATATAGCCTTCAGTGATATTTAATATTCGTTGTTTTAATTGTAATAGATCTTTGTCGCTTGATTCACTTAGTCATATCATGACTTATTTAACAAATTAATCTATCGAAGCATTCATTAATGTTAAGATTTGAAATATCTTATGGGTGAATTTTTTTAAATGTGTCAAATTTATTTTTGGGTATTAAATAAAGGCTTCAGTGATATTTAATATTCTTTGTTTTAATTGTAATAGTTCGCCGCCGCTTGATTCACTTAATCACATCCTGACTTATTTAACAAAATCATCTATATCTACATTGCATATGTAAGTTAGTCATGTAACGTAGTATTTATTTATGTATAACTTTAAAATCTCTTACGTGTTAAGTTATTCGGTATTTTTCAAACTTTTTAAGAGTTAAAAATAAAGTCTTCAATGATATGAAATAATGTTTGTTAATTATTAAATTAATACATTGCCGCACATTTCATTTTATCACTACATGACAAATATGTAAGTAAGCCATGTTACGTAGTATTTATTTATGTATAACTTTAAAATCTCTTAGGTGTAAAGTTATTGGGTATCCTTCAAACTTTTTAAGCATTTAAAGTAAAGTCTTCAATGATATGAAATAATGTTTGTTAATTATTAAATTAATTAATTGCCGCACATATCATTTTATCATTACATGACATATATGTAAGTTAGCCATGTTACGTAGTATTTATTTATGTATAACTTTAAAATCTCTTACGTGTTAAGTTATTCGGTATCCTTCAAATTTTTTAAGCATTTAAAATAAAGTCCTCAATGATATGATATAATGTTTGTTAATTAATAAATTAATTTATTGCCGCACACTCCATTTTATCACTACATGACAAATATGTAAGCTAGCCATGTTATGTAGTATTTATTAATGTATAACTTTAAAATCTTTTTTGTGTAAAGTTATTCGGTATCCTTCCAATTTTTAAGAGTTTGAAATAAAGTCTTCAATGATATGAAATAATGTATTTTAGTTATTAAATTAAATAATTGCCGCACCCTCTTTTTATCACTACATGACAAATATGTATGTTAGCCATGTAACGTGGTAGTTATTTATGTATAACTTTAAAATCTTTTACGTGTAAAGTTATTCGACATCCTTCAAACTTTTTAAGAGTTTTAAATAAAGTCTTCAATGATATGAAATAATGTTTGTTAATTATTAAATTAATTAATTGCCGCACACTCCATTTTATCATTACATGA
Source organism: Liopterus haemorrhoidalis (assembly GCA_963971575.1). Classification (NCBI taxonomy): domain Eukaryota; kingdom Metazoa; phylum Arthropoda; class Insecta; order Coleoptera; family Dytiscidae; genus Liopterus; species Liopterus haemorrhoidalis. Next base: position 28,312,958 of record OZ020616.1, read on the forward strand.
CAAATATGTAAGTTTGTCATGTTACGTAGTATTTATTTATGTATAACTTTAAAATCTCTTACGTGTAAAGTTATTCGGTATCAATCAAACTTTTTAAGCATTTAAAATAAAGTCTTCAATGATATGAAATAATGTTTGTTAATTATTAAATTAATTAATTGCCGTACACTCCATTTTATCATTACATGACAAATATGTATGTTTTTAATGTTACGTAGTATTTATTTATGTATAACTTTAAAATCTCTTACGTGTAAAGTTATTCGGTATCATTCAAACTTTTTAAGCATTTAAAATAAAGTCTTCAATGATATGAAATATTGTTTGTTAATTATTAAATTAATTAATTGCCGCACACTCCATTTTATCACTACATGACAAATATGTAAGTTAGCCATGTTACGTAGTATTTATTTATGTATAACTTTAAAATCTTTTACGTGTAAAGTTATTCGACATTCTTCAAACTTTTTAAGAGTTTAAAATAAAGTCTTATATTGATATGAAATAATGTCTGTTAATTATTAAATTAATTAGTTGCCGCACACTCCATTTTATCACTACATGACAAATATGTAAGTTAGCCATGTTACGTAGTATTTATTTATGTATAACTTTAAAATCTCTTACGTGTAAAGTTATTCGATATCCTTCAAATATTTAAGATTTTAAAATAAAGTCTTCAATGATATGAAATAATGTTTGTTAATTATTAAATTAATTTATTGCCGCACACTTCATTTTATCACTACATGACAAATATGTAAGTTAGCCATGTTACGTAGTATTTATTTATGTATAACTTTAAAATCTTTTACGTGTAAAGTTATTCGACATTCTTCAAACTTTTTAAGAGTTTAAAATAAAGTCTTTAATGATATGAAATAATGTCTGTTAATTATTAAATTAATTAATTGCCACACACTTCATTTTATCACTACATGACAAATATGTAAGTTAGCCATGTTACGTAGTATTTATTTATGTATAACTTTAAAATCTTTTACGTGTAAAGTTATTCGACATTCTTCAAACTTTTTAAGAGTTTAAAATAAAGTCTTTAATGATATGAAATAATGTTTGTTAATTATTAAATTAATTAATTGCCACACACTTCATTTTATCACTACATGACAAATATGTAAGTTAGCCATGTTACGTAGTATTTATTTATGTATAACTTTAAAATCTCTTACGTATAAAGTTATTCGATATCCTTCAAATTTTTAAGAGTTTAAAATAAAGTCTTCAATGATATGAAATAATGTTTGTTAAGTATTAAATTAATTAATTGCCGCACACTTCATTTTATCACTACATGACAAATATGTAAGTTAGCCATGTTACGTAGTATTTATTTATGTATAACTTTAAAATCTCTTACGTATAAAGTTATTCGATATCCTTCAAATTTTTAAGAGTTTAAAATAAAGTCTTCAATGATATGAAATAATGTTTGTTAAGTATTAAATTAATTAATTGCCGCACACTTCATTTTATCACTACATGACAAATATGTATGTTAGCCATGTAACGTGGTAGTTATTTATGCATAACTTTAAAATCTTTTACGTGTAAAGTTATTCGATATCCTTCCAACTTTTTAAGAGTTTAAAATAAAGTCTTCAATGATATGAAATAATGTTTGTTAATTATTAAATTAATTAATTGCCGCACACTCTTTTTATCACTACATGACAAATATGTATGTTAGCCATGTAACGTGGTAGTTATTTATGCATAACTTTAAAATCTTTTACGTGTAAAGTTATTCGACATCCTTCCAACTTTTTAAGAGTTTAAAATAAAGTCTTCAATGATATGAAATAATGTTTGTTAATTATTAAATTAATTAATTGCCGCACACTCTTTTTATCACTACATGACAAATATGTATGTTAGCCATGTAACGTGGTAGTTATTTATGCATAACTTTAAAATCTTTTACGTGTAAAGTTATTCGACATCCTTCCAACTTTTTAAGAGTTTAAAATAAAGTCTTTAATGATATGAAATAATGTTTGTTAATTATTAAATTAATTAATTGCCGCACACTTCATTTTATCACTACATGACAAATATGTAAGTTAGCCATGTTACGTAGTATTTATTTATGTATAACTTTAAAATCTCTTACGTGTAAAGTTATACGATATCCTTCAAATTTTTAAGAGTTTAAAATAAAGTCTTCAATGATATGAAATAATGTTTTTTAATTATTGAATTAAATAATTGCCGCACACTCTTTTTATCACTACATGACAAATATGTATGTTAGCCATGTAACGTGGTAGTTATTTATGCATAACTTTAAAATCTTTTACGTGTAAAGTTATTCGAAATCCTTCCAAATTTTTAAGAGTTTAAAATAAAGTCTTCAATGATATGAAATAATGTTTTTTAATTAATAAATTAATTAATTGCCGCACACTTCATTTTATCACTACATGACAAATATGTATGTTAGCCATGTAACGTGGTAGTTATTTATGCATAACTTTAAAATCTTTTACGTGTAAAGTTATTCGACATCCTTCAAAGTTTTTAAGAGTTTAAAATAAAGTCTTCAATGATATGAAATAATGTTTGTTAATTATTAAATTAATTAATTGCCGCACACTTCATTTTATCACTACATGACAAATATGTATGTTAGCCATGTAACGTGGTAGTTATTTATGCATAACTTTAAAATCTTTTACGTGTAAAGTTATTCGACATCCTTCCAAATTTTTAAGAGTTTAAAATAAAGTCTTCAATGATATGAAATAATGTTTTTTAATTATTAAATTAATTAATTGCCGCACACTTCATTTTATCACTACATGACAAATATGTATGTTAGCCATGTAACGTGGTAGTTATTTATGCATAACTTTAAAATCTTTTACGTGTAAAGTTATTCGACATCCTTCCAAATTTTTAAGAGTTTAAAATAAAGTCTTCAATGATATGAAATAATGTTTTTTAATTAATAAATTAATTAATTGCCGCACACTTCATTTTATCACTACATGACAAATATGTATGTTAGCCATGTAACGTGGTAGTTATTTATGCATAACTTTAAAATCTTTTACGTGTAAAGTTATTCGACATCCTTCAAAGTTTTTAAGAGTTTAAAATAAAGTCTTCAATGATATGAAATAATGTTTGTTAATTATTAAATTAATTAATTGCCGCACACTTCATTTTATCACTACATGACAAATATGTATGTTAGCCATGTAACGTGGTAGTTATTTATGCATAACTTTAAAATCTTTTACGTGTAAAGTTATTCGACATCCTTCCAAATTTTTAAGAGTTTAAAATAAAGTCTTCAATGATATGAAATAATGTTTTTTAATTATTAAATTAATTAATTGCCGCACACTTCATTTTATCACTACATGACAAATATGTATGTTAGCCATGTAACGTGGTAGTTATTTATGCATAACTTTAAAATCTTTTACGTGTAAAGTTATTCGACATCCTTCCAAATTTTTAAGAGTTTAAAATAAAGTCTTCAATGATATGAAATAATGTTTTTTAATTAATAAATTAATTAATTGCCGCACACTTCATTTTATCACTACATGACAAATATGTATGTTAGCCATGTAACGTGGTAGTTATTTATGCATAACTTTAAAATCTTTTACGTGTAAAGTTATTCGACATCCTTCAAAGTTTTTAAGAGTTTAAAATAAAGTCTTCAATGATATGAAATAATGTTTGTTAATTATTAAATTAATTAATTGCCGCACACTTCATTTTATCACTACATGACAAATATGTATGTTAGCCATGTAACGTGGTAGTTATTTATGCATAACTTTAAAATCTTTTACGTGTAAAGTTATTCGACATCCTTCCAAATTTTTAAGAGTTTAAAATAAAGTCTTCAATGATATGAAATAATGTTTTTTAATTATTGAATTAATTAATTGCCGCACACTTCATTTTATCACTACATGACAAATATGTATGTTAGCCATGTAACGTGGTAGTTATTTATGCATAACTTTAAAATCTTTTACGTGTAAAGTTATTCGACATCCTTCAAACTTTTTAAGAGTTTAAAATAAAGTCTTCAATGATATGAAATAATGTTTGTTAATTATTAAATTAATTAATTGCCGCACACTTCATTTTATCACTACATGACAAATATGTATGTTAGCCATGTAACGTGGTAGTTATTTATGCATAACTTTAAAATCTTTTACGTGTAAAGTTATTCGACATCCTTCCAACTTTTTAAGAGTTTAAAATAAAGTCTTCAATGATATGAAATAATGTTTGTTAATTATTAAATTAATTAATTGCCGCACACTCTTTTTATCACTACATGACAAATATGTATGTTAGCCATGTAACGTGGTAGTTATTTATGCATAACTTTAAAATCTTTTACGTGTAAAGTTATTCGACATCCTTCCAACTTTTTAAGTGTTTAAAATAAGGTCTTCAATGATATGAAATAATGTTTGTTAATTATTAAATTAATTAATTGCCGCACACTTCATTTTATCACTACATGACAAATATGTATGTTAGCCATGTAACGTGGTAGTTATTTATGCATAACTTTAAAATCTTTTACGTGTAAAGTTATTCGACATCCTTCCAACTTTTTAAGAGTTTAAAATAAAGTCTTCAATGATATGAAATAATGTTTGTTAATTATTAAATTAATTAATTGCCGCACACTTCATTTTATCACTACATGACAAATATGTATGTTAGCCATGTAACGTGGTAGTTATTTATGCATAACTTTAAAATCTTTTACGTGTAAAGTTATTCGACATCCTTCCAACTTTTTAAGAGTTTAAAATCTTTTAAAATCTCTTACGTGTAAAAGACAAATAATTTAATTCTCTTATGAGTATTGTTATAGAGAATCTTGGACTTGTTTCTATGTAATAAATAAAACCATCAGTTGCATAGAATATAGTATGGTTTTTTCTAAAAAAAATTACCAAACTTTCTATTTCCACCTTCCGTCAATAATAATATAAAACGTTTCCTAACGGAAAAATTGTTAGAATTTGTCCAAATCCCTTCGGGGAATTATATTTCGTTATTGTTGACATATATTGTTTGCCATTTTTGAACAAATGTTTTGTCATTGTCCTTCATCAATTAAAATTTAAAGAAAAAGTTTCCCAATGGATATAATACGGAAATTTTTCTAAATTCTTTCCCAGAATCATAATCAGTGGCCATATAGTGTGTGCCTTTTTTAACAGAAAAATTATTCGAATTTCTGCAAATCCCCTATAGGAATCAAGATTTTTAATTAGTACCATAAAGTACTGTTTGTCTTTTTTTAATATATATATATATACATATATTTTTTTGTCATCCATCTAGTAAATCTTTTGCAAGTTATTCAGTACCGTTCCATTGTATCAATAGATATTTTAATCCCATGTGCAAATAGTGTCTAAAGAATTTCTTTATACACTATGTTGCGTGTGAATATTGTTGGATTATTCATTATTAGATTACCCTGTTCTGGTGTGGGGCAAATTTGGACACGGACAGCATCAAAGGATCGGGCCCTGGAGAAAGCCACGTAGAGCTGTCCGTGAGCAAACACCGGTTTCCTCAAATAGATGCCCACCATATCTAAAGTTTGTCCCTGAGATTTATTTATAGTCATGGCATAAGCCAAGCGAATCGGGAACTGTCTTCGCTTCAGAGTGAAGGGCAGATTTCCTTCGCTTGACAAAATGTCAATGCGGGGTAGAAAGACCCTCTGGCCTTTAAAATTTCCTACCGCTATCTCAGCGTCTAAATAATTGTTGTGCATTTGTTTTATACGTAAACGGGTGCCATTGCATAATCCACCTGCCACATTCAGGTTGCGCAGCAACATAACAATGGCACCTGTTTTTAACGACAACTTATGTGGCGGCATTCCTGTTGGCGTTAGTGAATTCAGAAATTCGATGGTGAAATCTTCCCGGTTAGCATCATTCTCGATGACGTTATCGATACTGATGTAAGTCTTGCTTTCACCGGGAAGACGTGATAAAATAATACCGTTCACCATCAGGCAGTCCTCGTTCTTTGGGCATAAAATGGCGCGGTCTATTAAGGTGTTATTATTGTCGACGTTACCGTATAAATCCTGGATGACATCTTCGGTAATACATCTAGGTGGAATGGCAATAGTGTCGCTGGGCAAGCCGTAATCATTCTCCAATAGTCCGTCTCCAAGCTGTAGAAGGAAATCGCAGAACTCGATTTCCTCTGGACGGGCTCTCATATTCTGACGGAGGTGTAGAGATTGAAAATGAGACCACAACGGACTATTTTTTACGGACGCCTCTATGATGCGGGATCTATGAGCGTGCGGTACTACCGGCAAACACTGGCGAAAGTCTCCACCCAACAATACAGTTTTGCCACCGAATGGCTGATCAGTACGCAACACATCACGTAGCCCTCTATCGATGGTGTCTAGGGCTAAAGCTGGAGCCATCGGTACCTCATCCCAAATAATCAGGTCCGCCCGTCTGATTTTCTCTGTTATGGCTTGCCCAGCCTTCAGATTGCACGTAGATGTTTCCGTGATCGGTACCGGTAATTTAAACTGAGAATGCACAGTGCGACCATTTTTCAATAGCATGGCTGCTATGCCAGTCCATGCGACAGGCAGGGCTATTTTATGCTGACCGCGGAGCATACTCAATATCGTATTATAAATAAATGTTTTACCTGTGCCTCCCGGTCCATCCAAATAAAAATACCTCTTGGCGTCCAAAGGGTTAGAGATGGCGTTCATAACGACGTCATAAGCAGCTTGCTGTTCGACGTTCAGCAATGCTTTACATCTCTCTGCCTCTTCACGTTCCGCCTCGAAGTTACACGCCTCATCCTGATCTCTCAGTAAATCTGCAGGCGGTGTCGGAAGGCCTTTCTCGTGACAGCTGGTTCCGTTTCTTAAAAACACTTCTTGTATTGCTGCCAGAGTAAGAGATTCCGCCGTATTCAGTTCGTGGCCGCCTCTCCTGAAATCTTCTGTTAAATGCTCCTTGAACCGGTCCCAGAGCATATCCGGCTGGACGACATCACAGAAGATACAGAGAGTCGCAAACAGCATACGGAGTTGAGCGGGCATCTGTGACCGTACCGCTTCCTCCAGACACCTAAAAAAGAACAAATCAACAATTAGGGAAATTTGTCCTGACGCCAGTCATTCATACAGATTCTTACCTGATCCATTCCTGATCATCGGAAAGCAAGTTTCTTGCTCGAGCAGCGAGCTTGAAGGTGTTGTAAACTACACCATCGACGGTGCGGACGTCTTCAAAGCTCATCGCGCCTCTTACGTGTAAAAGTAAAAGACGCAGATAATACCTCTCCTCGTCTCGCGGGCTGATGGCGTACATTCTCGAAATTATTTTTTCACGACCTCGCGCTCTCACCTGCCACTTTGCCGATTCCGACTGAAACGTATAGTGGTACGGAATATCCGTATACAGGTACTCGGTAGCATTAGGATCAGTTCGGTTCAGTTTGAACCATGCTGTCAAGGTGGTATCGCGCGTCGCTGCCCGTTCCGTGGCGCGTCTCTCTTCACCTTCATGAAAGTAAACGTCCTGCTGGTGCGGCAGATGTACAGCAAGACGTAAAATATGGTGCGACATGTCGTGCATCTTATAATCCAAAAGTCTCCACATCGCTTCGGGCGCGCTTACATAGCGCGAATCGACGTAAGATTTTATTTCGTCGTGATGCAAGGCTCCGTCGGTTACCACGTTAACCTGCACAGTAGCGCAGTCGTGGCCTTTGTGGACATATGCGCATATGTATTTTACGCTCTTTACCGATGAGCAGACTTCTACATTGATGTGTGCACGGTATTTTTTAAGTAGCCATTTGTTATAAGGCACCACAAAGCTGTTGTTGACATCAGCGTTTCGGACCCGAGTCAATCGGCCGTCGTCTCGTCGGCGATATGCTGGATACCCGTTGACGTTGGGATCCGTCGCCTGTCTCAACTGCTTTGGGAATCGTTTGGAACATTTACCGTTTTTCATACATGGGCATCTTGGATTCACATCCCCGCAGGGTCCATGCACCATGAATTCGCACACCAGCTGATGCAGTTCCGGGTCACTCTCAGGATCCGGGAATTCAGCGCAGACCAGACTGTCGATATCATCTGGCTCGCGTAACTTATCCTCGTCACGCAAGATGATAAGGATATGGGCGTGCGGCAAGCCACGCTTTTGAAATTCGATCGTATAAACGAACGCGATGGTTGTTCCCAGAACGTGCCGCTCCTTTATATCCTTCATCAGCTCTTTCAATTTCAAATTGAAAACTCGAGCAACCAGATCTGGTCTGTGCTCCACGGACTGCCACGGTTCCAAGTTTTCCTGGATTTCTGTCCATTTGGGATTGCAGGTAAACGTTACGAACAAATCAGGTTTGCCATATTTCGTGATTATGGCCATCGCGTCTTGATAGTATTGCCGCATTGCTCGCGGGCTACCCATAAAGGAAGACGGCAATATTATCATTCTGCCAGGTCGGGCATCAGCATTCAGTGCTTCGTTCTGCAGATGATCTATCAAGCCCTGATAATGTTCGACTCTGAAGTCGTTTTGTTTATTGCGGATGTATTTAAGGCGGTGTGCTTCGACCTTCACATACGCGTCAACAATAAACTGTTGTGTCAGTTTACCTGCGTTAAGCAAAGGACTGAACTGGTTTCTTCGGACAGCTAACCTATAGGAGTAATACTCGTTGATTGAAATCCCAGTCCTTTTTGCTCCCGAATCACGTCTCCTCTGACTGGTAAGACCGACCTGCCAACCGGGCTCACCTGTCGGAAACAGAAGGGCATAACACAGAGGATCACAATTTGGGCTCTGGATGTCGATGTTAAGGAATTGTCCTCCGCGCATGTAGATCCTCAGGTCACGCTGTAAAGGTGGAGCACCATCCATATTGCGAAAAACTACGGCTACCTCGTTTGCGGTTGGGATGTTATAACGTCTGGCATCCATCCTACGGTCTTCCGCAATTTGCATTATGACTTCAGAGGGTGGCTCACCCGTGATCAGAGCCAACTGCCTGGATCTCTCCTCAACATCACGCATAAACATATATGCCTCCGCAAACGGGTTTATCTCTCGCAACAGGAGATCAAGAGATGCTAACAGATCCTCACGGCAAGCATCGTTAACGATGAAATCTCGTCGACAGCCAAGCGCTTCTGATGTGTCTAAGAAGTACAACTGTCCGTAACGCTTTTGGTTTCCGCCATCATCTATGTTACTGATCTTATGGTATATTTGCCCGTGTATACGGAAGCAATAGGGACCACGACCAGGCGGCAAACTGATAGCGGCACCGATGGACGCGAAAGACATTGCGCTGTTGTACAATCTTATGTTCTCCAGAAAATTTCGTGACTGCGGATGACGTTTCATCAGTAACGACTCTAGCAATTCCGGGTACGGTCTTGGAGGATCTAATTCTACTACACCATCTTTGCAACAGCTAGGATATGTTCCCCGAGCGGTTTGCTCTTGGGAAAAATGCTGTGCGGAGCAGAAGCTACACAACATATCCATAGCTCCCAGATAATGGATGGCTACATCGTCATGAGCGGCTGCTAAGTGTGTGACACGCAGACCGGCAGTTCGGCGACGTACGTCACGGACATTCGCTGCTCTGGTCGCAAGGCGGTCTCGACGTGTAACAGCGTCCTCATTGGCTCTCGCAGCTAGTTGGCGAGCGGCCATCGCCGCCAGACGTTCATCACGCTGTTCTGCGTCTTCGGCAGCTCTTGTTATTTCAGCACGGCCTGCCACATCTGCCAAGCGTTCAGCACGGTCGTCAGGATCTTCGTCGGCTATCCTTATTGCGGCACGGACTGCCATATCCGCCAAACGTTCACCACGATGTTCGGGGTTTTCGTTTTCTCTCCTCACTGCGGTACGGCCTGCCACATTTGCCAAACGTTCAGCACGCTCATCAGAATCTTCGTCAGCTATCATTAATGCAGCACGTACTGCCATGTCTGTCAAACGTTCACCACGTTGTTCGGGGTCTTCGTTTGCTCTCCTTGTTGCGGCACGGACTGCCAGATCCGCCAAACGTTCACCACGCTGTTCGATGTCTTCGTTGGCTGTCCTTAATGCGGCACGGACTGCCAGATCCGCCAATCGTTCATCACGTCGAACAGAGGTTTCCTCGGCTCTTTTGGCCTTAGCATGAACTGCCATTTTTTTCAAACGTTTAGCGCGTTGTTCAGGTGTTTCGCTAGCTCTTCTAGCTCTAGAACGGGCTGCCATCGCGGCCAGACGAATAGTACGCTGCTCTGCGCTTTCTTGGGCTCTTGCAGTACGTACTCGCTCTGCCTTGCTTATTACCTCACCTGAACTTACCTCATCAGAAGAGGCTTCAGAAAAAGTGTGTTTTACCTCCTGTGACAATCGGCGACTCTTGTACCCGCTGGGGCCAGCAAGATTCACATCCACTTGCCTTGAAGTGCAAGGTTGATTGTCCATAGAAACGTCAATTCTGGGAACGGCACTTTTCTTTCTTCGCGTCAATTTAGATTTCCCTTTTTTCGGCATTTTGACAAATGCTGAAAAAATTCAACAAACTAATAAATAAAACGTGAAACGTTTTGCGAACACATTGTCAAACACTATATTGAATTCTCAAATCTTAATTACTTTAAATTGCAAAATTAAAATAGTATATACGCTATGCAACCGGGCTTTAAATTCGAACATAATTAAACATTTAAATTTACTGCAAATATAATCGCAAGTATTTAAATGAATTGAAGAATCTTAATCAGATTAAATTGTTAAGTTAAAGAATTCAGATTTTAAGGGCGGACATTATTGCATGTTATAATCTAACGTAGATAGATAAACCAAATAACAGTTTATGGTGAAATTTTACACAACGAATGAAAATTTTAATGAAACACAACTCTTACCTATAAAAGCGTATAAAAATAGAAATTAATTAATAATTAACACAATTATTATCACAATAATAATTAAAATAGAGCGATAGTTGTTTTAGCGTTCATATAAACGAATAAACTAACAATTGAAATTGTTTTATAATGTTCCCAACCTTTAAAATTTGAAACTGAAGTAAATAAATATATAATACTTATTATAGTTATAAAAATGAATTTCTTTCTATATTTAAAGTGGTATATTCATATTAAAATTATGTAAATCCATTAATCTCAAAAACTATTTAATTCTACTGACAAAATTATTTCATATTTACCAACTTAAAGCGCCACCTTTAGAGATTCAAGCTTTGAATTCTCAAATCTTAATTACTTTAAATTGCAAAATTAAAATAGTATATACGCTATGCAACCGGGCTTTAAATTCGAACATAATTAAACATTTAAATTTACTGCCAATATAATCGCAAGTATTTTAATGAATTGAAGAATCTTAATCAGATTAAATTGTTAAGTTAAAGAATTCAGATTTTAAGGGCGGACATTATTGTTTGTTATAATCTAACGTAGATAGATAAACCAACTAACAGTTTATAGTGAAATTTTACAAAATGAATGAAAAATTTTAATGAAACACAACTCTTAAATTTAAATAAAAAGTCAAATGATTTGCGAACACTTTGTCAAACACTATATTCAATTGTGGAATCTTAATTACCTTAAATAGCTAAATCAAAATAATTAATACGCTATGCAACCGGGCTTACAAACTCGTATAAAATTTTAAATTAAAATTTACTGCCAAAACAATCGCAGGTATTTAAAAAATAGATGGATTAGATTAAATTGTAAATTTAGATTTTAAGGGCGGACATTATTGCTTGTTATAATCTAACGTGGAACGTGGATAGATAAACCAACTAACAATTTATCTTGAAATTTTACACAATGAATGAAAAATTTTAATGAAACACAACTCTTAAAATTAAATAAAAAGTCAAATGATTTGCGAACACTTTGTCAAACACTATATTCAATTGTGGAATCTTAATTACCTTAAATAGCTAAATCAAAATAATTTAATACGTTATGCAACTGGGCTTACAAACTCCTATAAAATTTTAAATTTAAATTTACTGCCAATACAATCGCAGGTATTTTAATAATAGATGGATTAGATTAAATTGTAAATTTAAACTTAAGGAATTTAGATTTTAAGGGCGGACATTATTGCTTGTTATAATCTAACGTAGATAGATAAACCAATTAACAATTTATGTTGAAATTTTACACAATGAATGAAAAATTTTAATGAAACACATCTCTTACCTATAAAAGCGTATAAAAATCGAAATTAATTAATAATTAACACAATTATTATTGCAATAATAGTTAAAATAGAGCGATAGTTAGTTTAGCGTTCATAGAAACCAAGTAACTAAACAATAGAAATTGTTTTATAATGTTACCAACCCTTAGAATTTTGAACTAAACTAAATAAGTATATAAATACTTATTATAGTTATAAAAATGTATTTCTTTATATATTTATAGTGCTATATTCATATTAAAATTATGTAAATACATTATTCTCAAAAACTATTTAATTCTACTGACAAAATTATTTCATATTTACCAACTTAAAGCGCCACCTATACAGATTCAAGCGTACTACGTTTGACAAAATAGTTTTTAAACATAAAAAATATAACCTAAAAACATTTTTTAATTCTTTGAAAATTAATTTTTATACACATTTTATATTGAATTTATAAAATTGTTGGGAAAAATGTAATGTTTGCAGTAATCATTTTTTATATTTTTTGGGATTGCAAGGAAGAGTGATAGCAAATAGATATTTAACTATTTAGGTTAGTCCTTATAAATTTCGTCGCATTCCCACAAAAAGCGATATGAAGAATACCAATTCTACCGGTTCGAGAGAAACAGATGGTCGAACAACACCTGGTGGTGTCATATAATTAGCAACTTTTGATTCTGGCTGATGTTTTGCAGCTTTTTTTTTTCGCGAAGCTTTTTTTAGGTAGACAATTTAACTTACAGGAATAGCTGGCGAATTAATTTTGCACAGCAAGCATCTGAGATGTGTACGTCGTGGTACCGATATGCATTTATATGTGTTTCCCAAGTTGTGCGATGTCGTTCGATAAGATACGATGAAACAAACTAAAATAAAATATATTTTCACCATTGTCAAATACAAAGATTTATTAGCAGCTGGATAGAGTATGTGCTATGTTTTGGTCGGAAATTTCTAACAATTCAAATAATATCTTAAGGCGTCACATTTAAATTATGTCTTATTTTAAACTAATAATCAAATGATTAAAGCGGTAACTGAAATCAGACTATTACAAAAAAACACAGAAACATCGATCAATACAAAATTAGCTTTTATTTACATTGCTCACAATTACATCAATAATTCGCAGTTAGATAGGATAGGTAAGGTTAATGAAGTAATGACTCGTATAGATACTATTTAAACAGGCTACTGACCTAACCTTTTCCTATTGTAACTTAATTAAATTAACTGATAATTGGTTAAAGAAGCTGGCTGGCCTGAAAAACAGGTAGAAGTTAATTTTTTTTTTATAAAGCAAAATATCGATTATGGTAGTCTCATTTATTCACGATAGTATATATTTTAAAATAATCAAACATAAGGAAATGATTTTTAATAAAAAAAAAAAATAATAATAAAAAATTTTATACTCCACATTAAAATTAATGTAATATTTGTTTCTGTTATATGCACACATATTAATCTTGATTTTTTTAATCAAATAACGTAGTCATTATTAACCGGGTTATTCAATTATCTGTGCTCTAGTGTACCAGAATTAACACAGATAATCGTTGTTTTGCTGTACTTCATTGCAATAAAAACCTTATTTTGAATAAAGAAGTCTTTATCGAAACATGACACTTACGATGCAATGATCATTGACTAATTAATTATTATTAATGGAACATGGTTATTCCGTTCAAAAAGCTTTTGATTTATTCTGCCACAATTCTATATTTACTAATACATCGTAAAACAAAGAAAACGAAGGCTCGTTGGCTACATAATCGATTTATTACTATAGCTGCAGTTACGGTTTCCAGAGAACTGTTTCAACGCATGCTGACCATTTGTGACTGGAATGTTTAACCTCTTGCTCATTAGAAGTCGCTGACTAAACTTCATTTAGTTTTTCATAGAATCTGTATGCAATAATGTCAAGCCCTTGTTATCAACTTGTTCCGCTGTAGTTACACCACACCTGAAAATTATTCAAAATACTCTTAGAAAATTAAACAAAATAACCTTATAATAATAATAATAATAAATTTTATTAACTTAAAAAATATTAATTTAAAAATTAAGATAACAGTAACAATGGACAAATAGGCATTTTTGGAAAACTTTAAAAAACTTCAGTCTTCTGATGAAGATGTGAATAAACTTTCACCAATTTCATGCTGTTTAAAATATATCATAATCACACATCTCAAAATATTTTCAAAAGTAGTAAAATTTTTTTATAAACTGTCTTTCCGCATCTAACCGATGACTGATTTTTCATTATTACGAAACCCAATACCAGTTACCGTTTACACTGGTTCATTACGTTATATAATATACACACACGATACACTATTATTTATCAGTTTATAAACTATAAAGGCAGCTCTGGTTAAGGATCTGCTTTTCTTTTTTAAACTGTATGTAATCATTTGTCACAGTAGTATATTACTTCTATCAGAGAGACTAAAATTTTGTGGCACTATATTTGAGGTTAAATTTTCAGTAAAAATATATTGGACATACCTGGACCAAACCATATATTTAGGAAGCAGCAACAAAGATGTTCCATTCCTCTCTCCATGTAAAATGTACACAATGAATAGTATATGTCTCTTAAGACGATGGCTAAAAAAATTTCAAATGACTAAAAATTTTTAGCATATAATTCACAGAATAAAATACCCAATGTTATTATTTACTTACTTTTAAACATTTCAGTAGTGATTTTATATTGTAGACACTGTTCCGAAAGTAAATAAACATCCTTAGGCGGTTTTTAACCTGCAAAATTTTCAAAATATGTACAAAAAACAATTCTTACTCGCTTTCGTCTATCTTTTAACGTTTCGGTAATTATATAAACATAAATCCTCCAAATGTTTACAATTTTCATGTAAATTAAAGTAAATTTAATATATTCAGACTCCGAAAGTCACTTTAAATATTAAACGTCAATGCCATGTAACATTTTGCCAATTGAGGTTATAATTTAGTTTAACTCATGTTTTCAAATAAAAACAACCCAAAATCGTAAACGTTTGAAAACTTATTTTAAGTTTATAAAATTAACACATACATGTTTTACTTTAGAGAACTGTTTCAACGCATGCTGACCATTTGTGACTGGAATGTTTAACCTCTTGCTCATTAGAAGTCGCTGACTAAACTTCATTGAGTTTTTCATAGAATCTGTATGCAATAATGTCGAGCTCTTGTTAGCAACTTGTTCCGCTATAGTTACACCACACCTGAAAATTATTCAAAATTCTCTTAGAAAATTAAACAAAATAACCTTATAATAATAATAATAATAATAAATTTTATTAACTTAAAAAATATTAATTTAAAAATTAAGATAACAGTAACAATGGACAAATAGGCATTTTTGGAAAACTTTAAAAAACTTCAGTCTTCTGATGAAGATGTGAATAAACTTTCACCAATTTCATGCTGTTTTAAATATATCATACTCATACATTTCAAAATATTTTCAAAAGTAGTAAAATTTTTTTATAAACTGTCTTTTGGCATCTAACCGATGACTGATTTTTCATTATTACGAAACACAATACCAGTTACCGTTTACACAGGTTCATTACGTTATATAATATACACACACGATACACTATTATTTATCAGTTTATAAACTATAAAGGCAGCTCTGGTTAAGGATCTGCTTTTCTTTTTTAAACTGTATGTAATCATTTGTCACAGTAGCATATTACTTCTAACAGAGAGACTAAAATTTTGTGGCACTATATTTGAGGTTAAATTTTCAGTATAAATATATTGGACAACCTGGACCAAACCATATATTTAGGAAGCAGCAACAAAGATGTTCCATTCTTCTCTCCATATAAAATGCACACAATGAATAGTATGTCTCTAAGATGATGGCTAAAAAAATTTCAAATGACTTAGAATTTTTAGCATATAATTCACTGAATAAAATACCCAATGTTATTATTTACTTACTTTTAAACATTTCAGAAGTGGTTTTATATTGTAAACACCGTTCCGAGAGTAAATAAACATCCTTAGGCGGTTTTTAGACCTGCAAAATTTTCAAAATATGTACAAATAACAATCCTTACTCGCTTTCGTCTATCTTTTAACGTTTCGGTAATTATATAAACATAAATCCCCCAAATGTTTACAATTTTGATGTAAATTAAAGTAAATTTAATATATTCAGACTCCGAAAGTCACTTTAAATATTAAACGTCAATGCCATGTAACGTTTTGACAATTGAGGTTATAATTTAGTTTAACTCATGTTTTCAAATAAAGATAACCCAAAATCGTAAACGTTTGAAAACTTATTTTAATTTTATAAAATTAACACATACATGTTTTACTTTTAATTTCACGGCATTTTTACGCCACGAAATTATTTCTGACGACCAGGGAAATTTCAGTGGTTTACTTACTTAAAACCAACGTGTAAATGTTAACCATAAAATGTATGATACTGAAAGTCTTTTTTTAACAATATTTGATGCAATTTCGCCGTAAATATGTCTTTAGCTATATCATGAATTTACTCCAACGTAGATTTGACTTTTTTACACCCGAAAAATACATCTAAAATGTAAAATATCATCCCAGTGCGTAATGCAAAAGAATGACAGCTGTGAGGTTGGGATTTTGTATTTGGCATTTTGCCGCGCATGTCGATCATAAAACTCGTTGCTTCGCAACTCGTTTTCTTGTATTTTAATATAATAAGGTATTTTGCCACGCTTGTCGATCATAAAACTCGTTGCTTTGCAACTCGTTTTCTTGTATTATAATATAATACGACGTTTTGCCGTACTTGTCGATCATAAAACTCGTTGCTTCGCAACTCGTTTTCTTGTATTATAATATAATACGACGTTTTGCCGTACTTGTCGATCATAAAACTCGTTGCTTCGCAACTCGTTTTCTTCTGCTTTAATATAATAAGGCATTTTGCCGCACTTGTCGATCATAAAACTCGCTTTTTTATATTTTTAAATAGAAAAAATTATAAAAAACGCCGGGAGTATTCAGTTTTTACTGACTTACGCATTGCAAACGATGAATGAACCCTAATATGCATAAATATTTTTTTAACACTATTTTACGACTTTTCGCCCTGCAAATGGATTAAACTTTATCGTAAACTCACCTTAAGACCTTAATTAGCTTTCTTCTGTCAAAAAATACGTTCAAAATATGAAAACTCGTCACTTTTAAAATGCAATTAATTTTGACAGTTGTCAACTGTTGAAATCTTTTTAACATATTTACACCTCAAATTGCACAGATAATGACCCAGATTTTTGGAAAAATGTCTTCTGATACCTGAAAATAGTATTTGGCACATTAAAAAAGCTATTTTGAACCGAAATTACCATTTTTTCACTTTGATTCTCTTCGTAAATATGCGTGAACGGCCATGTTGGATTTTTGACAGTTAATTCAACGGGTAAAATTTCAATTGTTTCCTCTCAAAAATCGAAACATGACCTAAAGAAAACGTTAATTTTAAAAAATTTCGACCCCCCAGAGACATAAAAATGTCCGAAAACAACACACGAAAGATTAACGAACCTTATTCAGTTTAGTTTCACGCTCCACACGTCGCCGTAAGAAAGCCTTTAGAAAAAGAAACCACGCATGTACCGGAACATACATATATATATATATAGAAACATATAAACATATCCACACACGCAAAATATAATAAGAGACTAGGAGCTTAGTCGGCTTCGCCGACCTGCGCTCCTACGTGAAGCAGGGGGCCTCCGGCCCCCTGCCTGTACAGTGGTTAATGAAAAGACGCACCGCGGGCACGCCCGCGGAACTTGCTGTGATGGTGCACAGAATTATGATAGGTACATAACATTTTTATAGAGGAGAACAAAAATCACTTTTACTTCGATTATTATTATTTTTACTGTTATTATTATTATTATTATTGTTATTAAAATAGTTATAGTTAATGTTATTTCTATTATTACCTGCGCTCTTACGCGCTGTGTCGCCGGCCTGCGCTTAAAAATGAACAGGGGGCCTCCAGCCCCCTGCCCGTCTTTAAAGTGACGCGCCGCGGGCACGCCCGCGGCTCGTCCTGAGCATCACCGACATGCACTCATACGTAAACAGGGGGCCTCCGGCCCCCTGCCTGTCACGTAGTTAATAAAAAGACGCACCACGGGCACGCCCGTGGCACGTCTTTTGCTTCGCCGACTTGCGCTTCTTCGTAAACAGGGGGCCTGCGGCCCCCTGCCTGTACAGTGGTTAATGCAAAGACGCACCGCGGGCACGCCCGCGGATGTTCCTATAATGGTGCACAAAATCGCAATAGGTACTTGCTGTGATGGTGCATAGAATCATGATAGGTACATAACATATTTATAAAGGAGAACAAAAATCCCTTTTACTTCGATTATTATTATTTTTACTGTTATTAGTATTATTATTAAAGTAGTTAAAGTTAATGTTATTTCGATTATTACCTGCGCTCTTACGCGCTGTGTCGCTGGCCTGCGCTTAAAAAATGAACAGGGCACGAACAGGGACGCACCGCGGGCACGCCCGCGGCACCTCCTGAGCTTCACCGACCTCCACTCATACGTAAACAGGGGGCCTCCGGCCCCCTGCCTGTCACGTAGTTAATAAAGAGACGCACCACGGGCACGCCCGTGGCACGTCTTTTGCTTCGCCGACTTGCGCTTCTACGTAAACAGGGGGCCTCCGGCCCCCTGCCTGTCACGTGGTTAAAAGAGTAACGCACCGCGGGCACGCCCGCGGCGCGTACTGTGATGGTGTACAAAACTCGTCGCTTCGCGACTCGTTTAAATATAATAAAGCATTTTGCCGCACTTGTCATTTACAAAAATCGTTGCTTTGCGAGTCATATTTAATATGTCACGTGGTTAATGAATTGAAGCACCGTGGGCGCGCCCGCGGATGTTCCACGAAATGTCTGCAAAAATTATTTTTATTATAACCATTTTTACATTATTATCAATATCACAGTCCCAATCCAAATCCCAATCCCAATCCAAATCTCCACCCCAACCCCAATCCCAATCCCAATCCCAATCCCAATCCCAATCCCAATCCCAATCCCAATCCCAATCCCAATCCCATTCCCATTCCCATTCCCATTCCCATTCCCATTCCCATTCCCATTCCCATTCCCATTCCCATTCCCATTCCCATTCCCATTCCCATTCCCATTCCCATTCCCATTCCCATTCCCATTCCCATTCCCATTCCCATTCCCATTCCCATTCCCATTCCCATTCCCATTCCCATTCCCAATCCCAATCCCAATCCCAATCCCAATCCCAATCCCAATCCCAATCCCATTCCCAATCCCAATCCCAATCCCATTGCCAATTCTAATAATGTTGAATAAGCACTTTTCGAATATAATAATCTCTTTTATAAGGAAATACTAAATTAAAATTACATTTGTTTATTAAATACATAAGAATTAAACTCCCAAGAAATTAAGAACCTTGACGTAAAAATTAGATAAACAATTTCAGAAATTTATTAGAAAAAAAAAATTTAGGCCGTTTTAAATTCAAATTTTATTAAAATTATTTAGGATAGGCTACAACCTAACCAAAAAACAAAAAAAAATACATCCGCCCTCGGAGGGGTTTGAACCCTGGTCCCCCCAGTGGTAAGTCAGTAATTAAACCACCGTAGCTATTGAGGCGACGTGAAAATTTCGCTTTTTTAAGGACTATTTTGTGCTTCGTCACAGAATAATAATCACTTTATATAAAGTAATAATAAATTAATATTACATTTGTGTATTTAATACTTACTTGTGGAATGAACACACACGAAATTAAATTTTAATGACCCAAAATTCTTAAATTTCGTTTGCTTCTTTGAAGTGTCGTTAGTTGTTTAATTTAGTAAGAGAGGCGCTGTAATAGTATTGAGAGGCATTTTCAGTGTGCGAATGTAACCTTAATATTTAGTTAATTTACATTACTTTTTTTGAATTTCGATCTAAAATCAGTATTTTTACTGCAAAAAAACATTGGATTTCTTTAAAAAATAATTTATTATGCCACAAAATAATATTTCTCTCTTTAAAACAGCCATTTTGGGCCATAAATGTCATTTTAACCTTAAAAATTAATAGATAACTTTTGACAACTCCGAGAAACTATTTATTTCATGTAATTCTTTTAAAATTTTCTTTGTACTTACCAAAACGTGTCCTGAAATGAGTCTGGATATATTTTTTATCCAAATTCTATTCCTTAATATTTTAAAATTGATAAATTATGGATTTTACCACATGAAAATTTTCACATTTACGTCTGTCCAGCGCATACATGACAAACCTTGTAATTTTTAATTACTATAAATCTTTTTGAACACTATTTTGGAAATTCAGCTTGAAAATGTCTTTAAATATATCGTAAATTTATCTGAAACCAAAAAATAGCTTTAGTCTGTCGAAAATACGTTCAAAATATGGATTCTCGTCACGTTTTGAAATGCTAAAAATTTGACAGCCGTCATGTTCTGAAATCTTGTGATATTTTATGCCCCAAAAGTCTTAAAAATCGTTTGCAAAAAACATTCTGATGTTATAAAAGAAGTACTTACATGTTTTAAATATATTTTAGCTGGATTAAATTATATTTTTAGGTAGAAAAATGTAATTCTGGCGGCTGGGAGAATTCAGTTTTTGCTAGCCTACGCTTGGTGAACGCTGAAGTAACCCTAATATTTTTAATATGCATAAATATTTTTTTAACACTATTTTACGAAATTTTGCCCTCCAAATGTCTTAAACTTTATCGTAAACTCACCTTAAAACCTTAATTAACTTTCTTCTTTCAAGAAATACGTTCAAAATATGAAAATTCGTCACAATTTAATATGCTGAAATTTTGACAGTTGTCAACTGTTGAAATCTTTTTAACATATTTACACCTCAAATTGCACAGATAATGACCCAGATTTTTGGAAAAATGTCTTCTGATACCTGAAAATAGTATTTGGCACATTAAAAAAGCTATTTTGAACCGAAATTACCATTTTTTCACTTTGATTCTCTTCGTAAATATGCGTGAACGGCCATGTTGGATTTTTGACAGTTAATTCAACGGGTAAAATTTCAATTGTTTCCTCTCAAAAATCGAAACATGACCTAAAGAAAACGTTAATTTTAAAAAATTTCGACCCCCCAGAGACATAAAAATGTCCGAAAACAACACACGAAAGATTAACGAACCTTATTCAGTTTAGTTTCACGCTCCACACGTCGCCGTAAGAAAGCCTTTAGAAAAAGAAACCACGCATGTACCGGAACATACATATATATATATATAGAAACATATAAACATATCCACACACGCAAAATATAATAAGAGACTAGGAGCTTAGTCGGCTTCGCCGACCTGCGCTCCTACGTGAAGCAGGGGGCCTCCGGCCCCCTGCCTTTACAGTGGTTAATGAAAAGACGCACCGCGGGCACGCCCGCGGAACTTGCTGTTTTGGTGCACAGAATCACGATAGGTAATATTTTTGTAGAGGAGAACAAAATTCCCTTTTACTTCGATTATTATTATTTTTACTGTTATTAGTATTATTATTAAAATAGTTAAAGTTAATGTTATTTTGATTATCACCTGCGCTCTTACGTGCTGAGTCGCCGGCCTGCGAAAATGAACATAACACGAACAGGGACGCACCGCGGGCACGCCCGCGGCACGTCCTGAGCTTCACCGACCTGCACTCATATGTAAACAGGAGGCCTCCGGCCCCCTGCCTGTCACGTAGTTAATAAAGGGACGCACCACGGGCACGCCCGTGGCACGTCTTTTGCTTCGCCGACTTGCGCTTCTACGTAAACAGGGGGCCTCCGGCCCCCGGCCTGTCACGTGGTTAAAAGAGTGATGCACCGCGGGCACGCCCGCGGCACGTACTGTAATGGTGTACAAAACTCGTCGCTTCGCGACTCGTTTTAATATAATAAAGCATTTTGCCGCACTTGTCATTTACAAAAATCGTTGCTTTGCGAGTCATTTTTAATATTTCACGTATGTAATGAATTAACGCACCGCGGGCGCGCCCGCGGATATTCCACGAAACGTCAGCAAAAATTATTTTTATTATAACCATTTTTACATTATTATCAATATCACAGTCCCAATCCAAATCCCAATCCCAATCTCAATCCTAACCCCAAACACAATCCCAAACCCAATCCCAATCCCAATCCCAATCCCAATCCCAATCCCAATCCCAATCCCAATCCCAATCCCAATCCCAATCCCAATCCCAATCCCAATCCCAATCCCAATCCCAATCCCAATCCCAATCCCAATCCCAATCCCAATCCCAATCCCAATCCCAATCCCAATCCCAATCCCAATCCCAATCCCAATCCCAATCCCAATCCCAATCCCAATCCCAATCCCAATCCCAACCCCAATCCCAATCTTAATCCCAATCCCAATCCCAATCCCATTCCCAATCCCATTCCGATTCCGATTCCGATTCCGATTCCGATTCCGATTCCGATTCCCAATTCCAATCCCAATCCCAATCCAAATCAAATGCCAATCTTAATCCCAATCCCAACCCAAACCCCAAACTCAACCCGAATCAATATCCCAATCCCAATCCCAATCCCAATCCCAATCCCAATCCCAATCCCAATCCCAATCCCAATCCCAAACCCAATCCCAATCCCAATCCCAATCCCAATCCCATTCCCAATCCCAATCCCAATCCAAAAACAAATCCAAATCCCAATCCCAATCCCAATCCCAATCCCAATCCCAATCCCAATCCCAATCCCAATCCCAATCCCAATCCCAATCCCAATCCCAATCCCATTCCCAATCCCAATCCCAATCCCAATCCCAATCCCAATCCCAATCCCAATCCCAATCCCAATCCCAATCCCAATCCCAATCCCAATCCCAATCCCAATCCCAATCCCAATCCCAATCCCAATCCCAATCCCAATCCCAATCCCAATCCCAATCCCAACCCCAATCCCAATCTTAATCCCAATCCCAATCCCAATCCCATTCCCAATCCCATTCCGATTCCGATTCCGATTCCGATTCCGATTCCGATTCCGATTCCCAATTCCAATCCCAATCCCAATCCAAATCAAATGCCAATCTTAATCCCAATCCCAACCCAAACCCCAAACTCAACCCGAATCAATATCCCAATCCCAATCCCAATCCCAATCCCAATCCCAATCCCAATCCCAATCCCAATCCCAATCCCAATCCCAAACCCAATCCCAATCCCAATCCCAATCCCAATCCCATTCCCAATCCCAATCCCAATCCAAAAACAAATCCAAATCCCAATCCCAATCCCAATCCCAATCCCAATCCCAATCCCAATCCCAATCCCAATCCCAATCCCAATCCCAATCCCAATCCCAATCCCATTCCCAATCCCAATCCCAATCCCAATCCCAATCCCAATCCCAATCCCAATCCCAATCCCAATCCCAATCTCAAACCCAATCCCAATCCCAATCCCAATCCCAATCCCAATCCCAATCCCAATCCCAATCCCAATCCCAATCCCAATCCCAATCCCAATCCCATTTCCAATCCCAATCCCAATCCCACTGCTTATGCCAATGCCAATGCCAATGCCAATGCCAATGCCAATGCCAATGCCATTGCCATTGCCATTGCCATTGCCATTCCCATTCCCATTCCCATTCCCATTCCCATTCCCATTCCCATTCCCATTCCCAATCCCAATCCCAATCCCAATCCCAATCCCAATCCAATCCCAATCCCGATCCCAATCCAATCCCAATCCCAATCCCAATCCCAATCCCAATTCCTAAAAATCATTTTTATTAGTACCATTCCAACATGAACAGGGGGCCTCCGGCCCCCTTCCTATTACGTGGTTATTAAAGTCACGCACCGCGGGCACGCCCGCGGATTTATTGTTATTATTATTATCCCTTTTACTAAGATTATTACTATTTTTATTATTATTATCACTAATATTATTATTATCATTTTATTATTATTATTATAATTATTTTAATATTATAAGACATGTTAAATATTTGTGCATGGGATACACTTTTAATTATTCAAATTTAGAAAATTTATTTAAAAAAACTTTTTAGATACACTAATTGATGTGAAACTTGCAAATTTTCGTTGTATGTGTATCAGTAACATTTTACGTTATTAAATTTAGTGTTTTGTAAATATTTCCTCTGCAGGTGAATACATGAGAATTACCTCCTAAATTTGAATTTCGGTAGCTGTCTAATTCTGCGAGAGAGGCGCTGTAAACACGTAAATATTGAGAGGCGAATGTAGACATAATAAATAGTATGTTCATATTAATTTTTATGAAATTTGTAATTAAATTAGACTTTTAACTGCAAAAAAACATTGGAAAACCTTCATGATATGTTAAATAAACACTTTTCGAATGTAATAATCACATTTATACAGAAATAATAAAATTAAATTACATTTGTGTATTAAATACTTAAGAATTAAACTCCCAGGAAATTAAGGGCGTGTCCCGACATTTACGTATTGGTTTTTTGTGATATTTTACGACCCAAAAGTCTTAATAATTGTTTGCAAAAAACCTTCTTATGTTATAAAAGAAGTACTTACATGTTTTAAATATATATTAGTTGTATTAAATTATATTTTTAAGTTAAAAAAATGATTTCTAGCTGGCCGGGAGAATTCAGTTTTTACGAACCTACACTTGCTTAGCAATGAAGTAACCCTAATTATTTTAATATGCTCAAATCTTTTTTTAACACTATTTTATTGAAATTTTCTCTGCAAATGTCTTATACTTTATCGTTAACTCACCTTAAAACCTTAATTAATTTTCTTCTGTCAAGAAATACGTTCAAAATATGGAATCTCGTCACGTTTTGAAATGCTAAAAATTTGACAGCCGTCATGTTTCGAAATCTTGTGATATTTATGACCCAAAAGTCTTAAAAATCGTTTGCAATAAACATTCTAATGTTATAAAAGAAGTACTTACATGTTTTAAATATATTTTAGTTGTAGTAAATTATATTTTTAGGTAGAAAAATTTATTTCTGGTGGCTGGAAGAATTCAGTTTTTACGAACCTACGCTTGGTGAACGCTGAAGTAACCCTAATATTTTTAATATGCATAAATATTTTTTTAACACTATTTTACGATTTTTCGCTCTGCAAACGTCTTAAACTTTATCGTAAACTCACCTTAAAACCTTAATTAACTTTCTTCTGTCAAGAAATACGTTCAAAATATGAAAATTCGTCACAATTTAATATGCTGAAATTTTGACAGTTGTCACCTCTTGAAATCTTTTTAACATATTTACACCTCAAATTGCACAGATAATGACCCAGATTTTTTGAAAAATGTCTTCTGATACCTGAAAATAGTATTCGGCACATTAAAAAAGCTATTTTGAACCGAAATTACCATTTTTTCACTTTGATTCTCTTCGTAAATGTGCGTGAGCGGCCATGTTGGATTTTTGACAGTTAATTCTACGGGTAAAATTTCAATTGTTTCCTCTCAAAAATCGAAACACGACCGAAAGAAAACGTTAATTTTAAAAAATTTCGACCCTCCAGAGACATAAAAAAGTCCTTAAACAACACACGAAAGATTAACGAATCAGATTCAATTTAGTTTCACGTTCAACGTATTGCCCAAAGAAAGCCTTTAGAAAAAGAAGTTAGGAAGGTACCGGAACATACATACATATATATAAACATATCCACACTCACAAAATATAATAAGAGACTAGGAGCTTAGTCGGCTTCGCCGACCTGCGCTCCTACGTGAAGCAGGGGGCCTCCGGCCCCCTGCCTGTACAGTGGTTAATGAAAAGACGCACCGCGGGCACGCCCGCGGAACTTGCTGTGATGGTGCACAGAATCACGATAGGTAATATTTTTGTAGAGGAGGACAAAATTCCCTTTAACTTCGATTATTATTATTTTTACTGTTATTAGTATTATTATTAAATCAGTTAAAGTTATTTAGATTATTACCTGCGCTCTTACGCATTGTGTCGCCGGCCTGCGCTTAAAAAATGAACAGGGCACGAACAGGGACGCACCGCGGGCACGCCCGCTGCACGTCCTGAGCTTCACTGACCTGCACTCATACGTAAACAGGGGGCCTCCGGCCCCCTGCCTCTCACGTAGTTAATAAACTGACGTACCACGGGCACGCCCGTGGCACGTTTTTTGCTTCGCCGACTTGCGCTTCTACGTAAACAGGGGGCCTCCGGCCCCCTGCCTGCCACGTAGTTAAAAAAAGGACGGCCCGCGAGCACGCCCGCGGCACGTACTGTGATGGTGTAGAAAACTCGTCGCTTCGCGACTCGTTTCAATATAATAAAGAATTTTGCCGAACTTGTCAATTACAAAACTCGTCGCTTTGCGAGTCATTTTTAATATGTCACGTGGTTAATGAATTGACGCACCGCGGGCGCGCCCGCGGATGTTCCACGAAATGTCAGCAAAAATCATTTTTATTATAACCATTTTTACTTTATTATCAATATCAAAATCCCAATCCCGATCCCAATCCCAATCCCAATCCCAATCCCAATCCCAATCCCAATCCCAGTCCCAATCCCAATCCCAATCCCAATCCCAATCCCAATCCCAATCCCAATCCCATTCCCAATCCCATTCCCATTCCCATTCCCATTCCCAATCCCATTCCCATTCCCAATCCCAATCCCAATCCCATTCCCATTCCCATTCCAAATCCCATTCCCATTCCCATTCCCTTTCCCTTTCCCTTTCCCTTTTCCATTCCCATTCCCATTCCCATTCCAATTCCCATTCCCATTCCCATTCCCATTCCCATTCCCATTCCCAATTTCCATTCCCATTCCCATTCCCATTCCCATTCCCATTCCCATTCCCATTCCCATTCCCATTCCCATTCCCATTCCCATTCCCATTCCCATTCCCATTCCCATTCCCATTCCCATTCCCATTCCCATTCCCATTCCCATTCCCATTCCCATTCCCATTCCCATTCCCATTCCCATTCCCATTCCCATTCCCATTCCCATTCCCATTCCCATTCCCATTCCAATTCCCATTCCCATTCCCATTCCCATTCCCATTCCCATTCCCATTCCCATTCCCATTCCCACTCCCATTCCCATTCCCATTCCCATTCCCATTCCCATTCCCATTCCCAATCCCAATCCCAATCCTATTCCCATTCCCAATCCCAATCCAAATCTCCACCCCAACCCCAACCCCAACCCCAAACACAATCCCAATCCCAATCCCAATCCCAATCCCAATCCCAATCCCAATCCCAATCCCAATCCCAATCCCAATCCCAATCCCAATCCCAATCCCAATCCCAATCCCAATCCCAATCCCAATCCCAATCCCAATCCCAATCCCAATCCCAATCCCAATCCCAATCCCAATCCCAATCCCAATCCCAATCCCAATCCCAATCCCAATCCCAATCCCAATCCCAATCCCAATCCCAATCCCAATCCCAATCCCAATCCCAATCCCAATCCCAATCCCAATCCCAATCCCAATCCCAATCCCAATCCCAATCCCAATCCCAATCCCAATCCCATTCCCAATCCCAATCCAAATCTCCAACCCAACCCCAATCCCAATCCCAATCCCAATCCCAATCCCAATCCCAACCCAAATCCCAATCCCAATCCCAATCCCAAACCCAACCCCAACCCCAACAATTATTATCAATATCATAATCATTCTTATTAATATTTTTATTATTATTATTATTTTATTCTTATTATTATTTTAATATTATAAGGCATGTTAAATATTTGTGCATGGGATACACTATTAATTATTCAAATTTAGAAAATTAATTTAGAAAAACTTTTTAGTTACACTGATTGATGTGAAACTTGCAAATTTTCGTTGTATGTGTATCAGTAATATTTAACGTTATTTAATTTAGTGTTTTGTAAATATTTCCTCTGCACGTGAATACATGAGAATTACCTCCTAAATTTGAATTTCGGTAGTTGTCTAATTCTGCGAGAGAGGCGCTGTAAACACGTAAATATTGAGAGGCGAATGTAGACATAATAAATACTATGTTCATATTAATTTTTATGAAATTTGTAATTAAATTAGACTTTTTACTGCAAAAAAACATTGGAAAACCTTCATGATATGTTAAATAAACACTTTTCGAATGTAATAATCACATTTATACAGAAATAATAAAATAAAATTACATTTGTGTATTAAATACTTAAGAATTAAACTCCCAGGAAATTAAGGGCGTGTCCCGACATTTACGTATTGGTTTTTTGTGATATTTTACGACCCAAAAGTCCTTAATATTGTTTGCAAAAAACCTTCTTATGTTATAAAAGAAGTACTTACATGTTTTAAATATATATTAGTTGTATTAAATTATATTTTTAAGTTAAAAAAATGATTTCTAGCTGGAAGGGAGAATTCAGTTTTTACGAACCTACACTTGGTTAGCAATGAAGTAACCCTAATATTTTTAATATGCTCAAATCTTTTTTTAACACTATTTTATTGAAATTTTCTCTGCAAATGTCTTATACTTTATCGTTAACTCACCTTAAAACCTTAATTAATTTTCTTCTGTCAAGAAATACGTTCAAAATATGGATTCTCGTCACGTTTTGAAATGCTAAAAATTTGACAGCCGTCATGTTCTGAAATCTTGTGATATTTTATGACCCAAAAGTCTTAAAAATCGTTTGCAAAAAACATTCTGATGTTATAAAAGAAGTACTTACATGTTTTAAATATATTTTAGCTGTATTAAATTATATTTTTAGGTAGAAAGAATTCAGTTTTTGCTTACCTACGCTTGGTGAACGCTGAAGTAACCCTAATATTTTTAATATGCATAAATATTTTTTTAACACTATTTTACGACTTTTCGCTCTGCAAACGTCTTAAACTTTATCATAAACTCACCTTAAACCCTTAATTAGCTTTCTTCTGTCAAGAAATACGTTCAAAATATTAAAAATCGTCAAAATTTAGAATGCTAAAATTTTGACAGTTTTCAAGTCTTGAAAACTTTTTAACATATTTACACCTCAAAATACACAAAATATGACCCAGATTTTTTGAAAAATGTCTTCTGATACCTGAAAATAGTATTTGGCACGTTAAAAAAGCTATTTTGAACCGAAATTACCATTTTTTCACTTTGATTCTCTTCGTAAATATGCGTGAACGGCCATGTTGGAATTTTGACAGTTAATTCTACGGGTAAAATTTCAATTGTTTCCTCTCAAAAATCGAAACATGACCGAAAAAAAACGTTAATTTTAAAAAATTTCGACCCCCCAGAGACATAAAAAAGTCCTTAAACAACACACGAAAGATTAACGAACCTTATTCAGTTTAGTTTCACGCTCTACACGTCGCCGTAAGAAAGCCTTTAGAAAAAGAAATCACGCATGTAACGGAACATGCATACAAATATATATATAAACATATAAACATATCCACACTCACAAAATATAATAAGAGATTAAAAATATAATATTTATCACAAGAATGATTTAATACTACATTTATGTACGATTAGCCTATTTATAATTATTTCTCGCGGAATCCTAGGGTACCAGGTTGGGAAACGTTGATCTCGTGGAGGGCTTTTTAATATTTTTATCTGCGCGACACTTAGAAAAAAAGTAACACCCCAGAGGAAAAAAACTGTATAAAAAAGGTGAAACAAAACAAAACACTTAGTTCTAACAATTATTCTTAAATGTCTGTTATAAATTGCACTTTTAATTTTTAGTGTTTTTACAACTATAAGCATTTTAAGCAAATAAACCAAAAATTTCGCGACACCTTTACTAGCGATTCGTGAAACTCTAAGGTGTGTGACACACCGGTTGAAAATTACTGTTCACTTTAGTATTGCCACACTTTTACTAAATTTTTTGTAACATATTTTCTATAAAACTTTTGTGTTTTCCTTTGTGAAACAACAAATTATTGTAGCACTTACGTTATAGTAAAATAAAATTGAAAAGGGTCTTTTATTAAACAAAGCTTTTTCTTTTAAGTCGAATGGTTTGTCGAAAAGATTTCTTCAGTTTGTTGCCGACGTTATACACTGATCATACAAGCGTGTAAAGTTCAATATATGTGAGTTTATCCGCTGCCAGGCACAGACGTATCTAAGCCAAGCTTGATCCTTGACGCGTGGGTCGCGGCCGGGCAGGGCGAGGGCCGTCCAGGGCGAGGAGCTGCCAAGACATGTTATACACAGTCTATTATGGACAACAGGCCAGCGGCAAAGGATCATCCTGCTAAAGTACACACAAGATTGCTTCAAACTCTTGTCTGTGTATCAACTCCTCGCACTGCAGTCAAACGCTAAGTTCAATGTTCTGACCGCTCAATAAATGATCGAAAAATGTTCTTTTTGTGACAAGATGCTGCTTCTGTTAAATCGAATCTGCACGCCTTTTGAACTTTTTATCCTGCAATGTTATTATAGATTGAAAAATTCTTTAGTGAAAATCTGAAAAGCGTAATTCTCTAGAAAACGAATATTTGAACACTTTTATGCGCAGGTTGATATTTTTAGAGATACCACGAAAATATGATGAAAGGATTTAAATTTTTTATTTCCTTTTTAATATAGCTCATAAAATCCTATCATCCTTTCGTCCTTTCTAATTTTATCATTAATGAAGTCTTTGTATTATTTTTGAATAGGATTTCTATTAATTACAAATAATACTTTGCGCTCACTGTATAATTTTGAACCAATGTTACTACATAACTCTTTGATATAAAGGGTTGTATTCCTTTATATATGTATATAAAAAAAAAATATCGAATAATCCAGCACCATACTGACACAGTCATGTAGAAGTCTGGAAGCTACACATTCGTAATTAATATGATGAAAAGTTTAATCTTTCTGTGCAAAATTAAGCATAAAGCTTACGATGAAGCTTAACAGAAGTCTTGGTGCAATTAATATATTTTCTCTACTTGAGTGTTTTGATTCGGACCAACCATGTATACGGAGTATTTATACGTAGCCTTAAATACGTAGCACGGTGTGGTATTAACTAAGTGGAGGGTGGAGGTACTTCGTATGTTATCAATAAAGCACGGAATTATATGCAACAAAAAAGCACAAAATATGAGAATTGTAAATGCAGTAAAAATAGCGTAAATATGCAAGCAGTTACTCAAAATATGCATACATATGAAACTAAAAATATCAGTAAAAACGAAAAAAATATTTAAAAAAATCAATAAATAAATAATAATAATAATAATAATAATTACTAAATTTATTTATGAAATATATACATCATGAAATGTATACAATATATTATGTGACAACATTTATTTATATCAGCTTACAAATTTTAATTACAAACTTCAATAAATTAATTTCAATTCTAACAATAAATTATTGGTACAATACAAAATTAAATGTTTTTAAATTTAATTGAAATTTGTTGTCACTCGTAATCTAAATGAAATTATAAATTATAAATTATTATTGGCAAAATGAGTAAACAAAAAATTCAATGAAACTTACAATTTTACTCCATGGCCAACAGAAAACTTGGCCCTGGTCTAAAATAAGATCTGGATAATCCTTTATCCGTGTGTGAAGCATACTGTTAGTTTTAGGCTTTGATAAAAAGATACAGAAAGGAGGGTGTTATCTAGAATCACAATTTTATCGTCTAACTAAAACCTCCACTCTTAAGAGCTACATTATGACACATCAGTGAGTCCTATTGGCGGATGTAAAGACACGTGTTTTTATATTAAAAGAGAGCATCAGATATTTTAAATTAGTTGGTTTTAAGGTTTGTGCCCGTTCAAAGTTCCGTAAAATTTCCCCCACTACCAAGAGCTCTCTAAGTCCCTTCAAAGTCGTGTTTAGGTTCTTTTCTAGCCTTTATATTAAAAGGTTTTAGGCATATTTTTTTAAATTATTATTCTCTTTACACACAAAATTTCTTTACGGAACTTGCATATGCAGCAAAAATAGTGAAAGAAGTATTATCCGAATCTATGACTTAACAAAATTGACAACAGAAATTAATTTTGATACAAAAAATAAAAACAATAAATAAATCAAGCATTTAAAATATGCATTTATATGAAATTAATTAAATTATATGCACGAAATTGTGAGAATGTGCAAAATAAAAACCGTATCAATTAACGTCATTTAATTAGATTCGCAAAGATATGAAAGGATTTTTTTAGTTCATAATAGGCATTTGCATAAAATCCGTCCTTTGGTTATCACATTGTGTCTTCGTCACAACGCTAGGGCAATGGCGCTGATAGATGGGATATCAGTGGCTAACTCGTGAAGCATAGTTCGAAAAGAATCAGCGGTTTCTAATCAGTTTCAATCGAGCACCATTGTAGTTTTGTAGATTCAAAATATCTATTCAAAAAAAAAAAAAAAATGGCTAGTATAAGCTGTTCACTTTTGTAAGAACAAACTAAGAGAAATTTTTGTTTTCAATAGTTTGCACTTTTGAAACTGTATATCATGTTTTTATAACGCCTTTATGAAATATACAAAAAAATATAATATAATAATTAAAAAATTATAAAAAATGTCACTTTCTTAATAATTATCAGATCCAATAAATGTAAAGTCGGTTTTACAGCGTAAGGAATATTTTTAATTGACATTTTAAGTCCGGATTACACTATAAAAGTAACCAAAATAACTAGACCTGGTTTGTCCTTACAAAAGTGATCAGCTTATACATTATGTCACAGTTATAACATTTAAATAAAATTAAGTATGCCGTAGTTCTGCAAACTTATTATTCTCGATTTTACTTATGTGTTTTAACTCTGAACATATAAAATAATGTAATATACATGCGAAAATATTTCTTCATGCTTTCTAAATAAAAATATATTTATGATTTTTCATTAGCCATGGCTGTATTTACCTTTAGGCGCATGAGGTAATAGCTGGGGGCCCCTCTTGACAGGGGCCCCGTGTTGCACTCTCTTTAAAATGTTTGTTCAAAACACACACTCATTTGTTATAACTTAAAATGTTATTTCGCCGGTATAACGAATCCAATTAATAAGTCTATTGAATAATTTAATTTTCATATTTGGTTTCTATACGTTTGAGATGATTATGAGACAATATCCGCAAAAACTCAATTTCTGTCTGTCAGTCTGGCTGTTTGTCTGCCTGTCCGAGATTCACGTAGAAACGGCTGGATATATTTTCAAATAATTTGGTATGACGTTAGAGTAAAACCAGGATTCGCAGGCAATATGGCATCTCAAAATTTGTATTCCAAGGGGTGTTTCGGGGTTATATCTGGTTACGAAAAACCTTAAAATATCTCCCTTATTATTGACAAAAATTGTTTATAATAAGAAACCAAACCTTTTTTATTCAACGCTTTTTTTCAGAGAGATGAATATTTACGGTGTTACGGGGGATACCTTATCCAACCTTTTGAAATCTCTCACTTATTATTGACTTATATGATATGAAAACGTATATGACAAAAATTGTTTATAATGAGAAAACATTTTTTTGTTTGTTTGTTTCATATACTTTTTCGATTCGATAAATATTTGAGCAGTTACGGGGGGAGGGGGGGCTACAAACTAAAATCACATTATATACTTTACCTATTAAAAATATATATGAGAAAATTTGTTTAAAATGAGGAAATATTTCTTTTCTGTTCAGTGCAGTTTTTAATAAGAATATTATTTAAGGGGAGTGTTACTTTAAAAGGTGATATAACTCATTTATCATTTACAACAGCAAAAATTAACATAAGAAAAAATTTTTAAGAATGAAGACGATTCTTCTCAGTTCACTGCAGTTTTTAATGAGATATATTTGGGAAGCAATGGGGAGCACTAGAAACTTGAAACATCTCACTAATTGTTTACTTAACATCAAAATTGTATATATGAACATTTGTATAAGACATGTTTAAGACATGTTTTCATAATATCATTAATATTTGGAGGACTATGAGTGCTACCAATAAACGAAGTGCCTTACTTATTAACTACTTAACATAACAATTTATTAACTCAACAAAATAAATGCCTTTTGTGTCTAGCCATTTTTTTAAATTGCTCAAACATGACTGTCGCTACCGGATAATTTATTATAAAATAAGAGTTAATTAATTAAAAAAATTATAGGAGTATAAATTATTTAATACATAATAATATTTTGGGAATAAATATTTTAAATTTAAATTATTAGAGTATTAGTAGACAGGAACATACAAACAATTGAAAATTTGCCGCTCGGGTAAATGTTATATGTTCCAGCATATAAATCATCATTATGGACATAGTGGACTTGCTTTTCATTTTTATACTATGATAAGTAATATTTCTGACTCAAGTTTTGCGCAAATTCAAATATGTACAATAGAGCGTCGATGATCCGAACGTCGATTAACCGGCACGTCGCTTATCCGAACGCGACGAACCAACACAAAACGGACCAAGCACTTTTACTGCATTGGAAACAGAAATGTCTTGGTACGAACGACAAGAAGAGTGCATCCCAAGTCAACTACTTATATTAAAAAGGACGCGTGATTTAGCTTGGAAGAATACAGGACAAAAACTGGTTCAAAATAAATTAAGTGATTACTTTTCAAAATAGTTATGTTAGGCTAAGAGGTTAATTAAAAAAATGCGACAGAATAACTTATGCAAACAATAAAACATATGTGACGAGGCACAAGGTAAAATCGACTTTATCACATTTTTTTCAAATTTGATATATCACGTGATTATCATTTCTTACCTTGAAAGCTATTCAGAAAACAGAAAAAAATATGAACAAAATAAACGATATCCCTTTATAATATCTCATCGAATTGTGCAAGACAAAACAGAACCAACTTTATCCACAAGCGAGTCTGATGCAAAATCAACTTTTTTCATTTCAGCCAATCATATCACTTCATTATTTTCTCTATTTGCGCAGGTTACAAACAAAAGTAGATAAATACAAGTTGACAATAACAAGTCATAACACGTACATAACTGCCGTTTTTACGTTTAGTTTTATTATTACTGACCGCCAACATATATAAGGGAGGTATTGTGATCGTACCGATTTTGACATTTCGAGATTTCGATGGATTTTCACGCAGGGCCGGCGCTAGGATTTGCGAGGCCATATGCCAGGGAAGGCGCGAGGCCATGTGACGGAATGGCGGAAGGAACGAAATACATCAGTCAAAATGTAATTTTCCTTACCTGTGCTGTCCGCTATCATGCTATGTTTACATATTAGATACTCCTATAATGTTTCAAATGTATATATTTTAATGCGGGATACATTTAGTGAATGTTACACTATTTTTTTTCTGTGGCATCTATCAATAACAACTTTCGGCTGTGTGATTTTTTCTCGTATTCGGGGAATCACGGCGCTTCACAGCTGATGCAAAGCACCCCACCAATTTTCTTCTTTCTATTTTCAGCGCGCTCGAAAACTACATATACAATTTAGATGGGAGTTTATTGTAGGCGAGTACGCGCGGTTCAGAAAGTTCGCACCATGCGCGAGGCCTGTTGGGCCACGAGGCCATGTGCTGCATATGCTACACATGCCTAGTGCCAGCCCTGTTTCCACGATTGAGGTTTTGACTATTTTTAGCATGATGTCTGTCGGTCTGTCTGTCTCTCCGCCTGTCCGTCTGTACGTCTGTCCGTCTGTCCGTCTGTCTATCTGTGCACACGTGCAGAGCAAATTCGGCTAAAAGGTTTTTTGTGAAACTTCATGTTTAAGCTTTTGACATCAATGGCACGACTTAATCAACTTTTGGAAACAATCGGTTGACCAGTGTTGACTCGTTAGTTTACTCCTGTCGATTTTAAGATTTTTGCGAATATTTAATAATAGAAAAATATTTCGAAAAAAATTATTTAACAAAAGTTGCTATAAAAGCAATAATTAACAACTTTTATTTGAGATATTTTTTGATAAAATGAAAAAAATTTGAAAAATTTTTCGAAATTTTTTCTACTTATCTATTTTTTCATAGTTATATGTAACGTTTCCATGGTCATGATAAATAATATCTCTGTTAGAAAATATTAGGTCACGTTATTTCTACTTTGCTGCTAGAATGTATTTTATACAAGTACTTTGTGATGGCGGTCGGTCCTATGGTGGCCACAGCTGACTTTTTTATGTGATCTTAACTCTTAAAAAAACCTTAATAAAATTTTATTCCATGACCTTTGCATCAAATATTTTATTTTGCTTTTATTATATTATTCTTAAGAAATGAGATTGAAAGCGATTTGGTGCAAAACCAACTTTATCCACTCAAATCTCTGCAAAACCAATTTTTTCCAAACAAAAAAGTGAATTTCTCACAAACTATTAAATTTTCGATGTGGGTGACTTATTTAATCTTAACCGTATTACCATAAACATTACATTTGCCAAAAAAACTTATTGTAGTGAGAAAACTAAACTCGAAAAACTTTTTTTTTTTTTCAATACCCAAAGTTTTGATGACTGTGGTAAAGCTGGTTTTGTTTTGTACCTCCTCATGTATGTAC
The DNA here is from genome assembly GCA_963971575.1 of Liopterus haemorrhoidalis. Lineage (NCBI taxonomy): Eukaryota > Metazoa > Arthropoda > Insecta > Coleoptera > Dytiscidae > Liopterus > Liopterus haemorrhoidalis. The sequence goes on from OZ020616.1 coordinate 28,349,844, forward strand.
TTGTTTTTATTTATTTTTTTATCAGGTCGATTATCCGAAAAAATCGTATATCCGAACTACCCTTGGTCTCAGTTAGTTCGGATAATCGTCGCTCTAGTGTAGTTTTGAGTACCTTATTCAGGTATTCTCTGAATTCTATTGTTGAGTATATGAGTAGATAAACATGTAAGTTTGAAACTTTTGTAAAAATAAATTTACATAAAATTTATTATTGGAACAAGAAAGACTCCAAAATGTCGGCAGAAACTCCTTTGTATGTATATATGTATACCAAAAAGTGCTCGACTATGATAATAGAACGATATCAAATATATTCGTATTCTAAAAGCCATTAGCCAAAATTCTCAGTTCAATATCAGTACTCATGAAAACTGCACACTCGAATGAAAACCATGAATAACATAACAGAACCGGGGATACAAGCATTCGAACAACACTCCACTAGCTCAAGTACAGTGGCGGAACGTCAACACGAAAAGTAGGAACTTAATTTATATGATTACCCTTAAAACGGGACAAGCTAGCCACTAGGGTGAAATTGACCAGAAAGTTACATTACAAGTATTAAGGACCTTTGAAGTTTAAAGCATTTAGCAAGATATATCGAGTGTTGAATCCCAGTTACATTACATTGGATTCCCATGTTTAAAAATATTGATTGTAGAATTAGATTCAATGGTATACATTTCACTTTTTATCTCACTTTTTATTCTCATTTTTAATAGATTATTATTCTTTTTTTAGATTTTAGATTGGTTTTCTTATATTTGATCAAATATAAGTTTCATATTAAATTATGCAGTAGATATTTAGTATTTGTTATTTTCTTGTTTAATTTTCTTCATTATTATATTAGGTCGTCAAGAATGAAATTTGTAGTTAATAATATTGCCAACTTTAATAGCTTATTATTTGACATCGGCTTTGTATTTTACCGTTCTTTTTTTTTTTTTTTTTGTTTGTTGGAAAGTTGTTTATCTCGCCTGTTTAAAGAAATCATTGTATGCTCTAATAAAAAATATCAAAAACTTTTTTTTAAATTAATTTTTTTGAAAATGGAAATTCGCATTATTATGAAGTATGGGTTCTTACGTGGAACTACGGTATCGTAGACCGCGCGAAACCTTAATAGTGTATTTAGCTCTACTGTTACTACGCAGCAGACAATATCAAATTGGTCCGCCAAATTTCGTACAGGTAAATTAAAAACAAAAAAAAAAACTGACTCATCGATCACAGCAGAAATATACTGCAACCAACTGGACGAAATGATGCAAAAACCTAAAGAAAAACAGCCTATATTGGTCAACAGATCGACTCCTACCTTATTTCATAATAACGCTAGACCACACACTGCCCAAATGACTATGGCAAAACTACAGGCATTGGAGTTGGAACTTCTTCATCATCCTCTATACTCACCAGACCTAGACACTGACTACCACTTCTTTCGCAATTTGGACAACTTTTTAGTAGGAAAACAGTTTAATTCCGACAATGCTGTAAAACTGGCCTTCCAGGAATTCATTGACTCTCGTCTGCCAAGGTTTTAAACCACCGGTCTGAAAAACCTACCGCTTAAATGGCAAAAGTGTATAGACAATATGGGTGCATACTTTGATGAATAAAATAGTTCCTTATATTTGTAAGTTATCAACCAACTTTGCCTTTTTACCGACCGCCAACATGTACCATGAGTTCAAAAAGTAATTACATAAGGGTTGGCTATGGAAATATAAAATAATGTCTACTGCAATCTTTTTATAACAATATAAACTTATGACATAAAACAACAGTGATGACAGTTAATTAATTCTAAAGCTTGCATTAGACGTTATTTCATTTTTCCATAGCCAACCCTTATGTAATTACTTTTTGAACTCATGGTATAAGGGAGGTATTTGTGATCATACTGATTTTGACATTTCGAGATTTTGATGGATCTCCACGAATTGAGGTCCCTGCATAACGTTTTGACTATTTTTAGCATAATGTCTGTCGGTCTGTCTGTCTGTCCGTCTGTCCGTCTGTACGTCTGTCCGTCTGTCCGTCTTTCCGTCTGTCCGTCCGTCCGTTCGTCCGGTCGTCCGTCCGTCCGTCCGTCCGTCCGTCCGTCCGTCTGTCTGTCGGTCTGTGTACACGTGCAGACTAAATTTGGATAAAAGGATTTTTATGAAACTTCATATTTAAGATTTTGACATCAATGGCACGAGTTGATCCACTTTTTATAATATATCGAAAAAAAAAAAAAATTTAACAAAAGTTGCTGTACAAGCAATAACTAACAACTTTTATTTGAGACATTGTTTGATAAAACGTTTTTTTTTTTTTTGAAAAAGTATATGTTCTTCCAGACTTATATGCAACGTTTCCATGGTCATGATAAATAATATATCTGTTAGAAAATATAAAGCCAAGTTATTTCTACTCTGCTGCAAGAATGTATTTTATACAAGTACTTTGTGATGGCGGTCGGTCCTGTGGTGGCCACAGCTGATTTTTTTCTACAAATTTCATCCTTGACGACCTGATAGATATTTTTTATCTTTATTTCTTTTTCTTTTTCATGACATCATTGGTGATGCATTGTGATCTATATGGGCGATTTACCTATGGATTCTATTTTTGATTAAGTTTTATTAGTTTTCCACTTCTCCTTGGCCTGTATTGCAAGAAGGGTCGATTCAAAAGGCTCATGAAGTACGTTTTTAGGGTTTTGTAGTTATGACCAAAAAACCCTTATACCGTCATTTTGTCGTCTGTCTGTCTGTCTGTCTGTCTGTCTGTCTGTCTGTCTGTCTGTCTGTCTGTCTGTTCGGTAAAAATTGTAGCCAAACGGCTAAACCTAGAGAGTTGAAATTTGGCATGCTTATACAACTCTTTGACCCGCACATAGGAAAAATACTAAAACATCTAAAAAACATATCCCCCTAAAAATATAAACAAATATGTGCTCATCGAAAAAAAATATATTTTTTTAAAATTCTGAGTAGGGTATCAAATGAAAGCCCTTGGTACGTGGATTAACGATAAAATTTAAATTTTTGCAAAATAAATTATTTTGAAGCGATTTTTGCCAAAATTGTGCAAAAAAAATTTTGTCCCACACCCTGTAGCCCAGATGGTTTAAACTAAAAATCTGAAAAAATTCTAAGTAATGTACATTGGTGTGAACCGGAATAGTACAACAGGAATTTTTGATCAGATTATGTTTTTGGAACAAAAAGCATTTTTTGTGTTTTTAGTTATATAGACGCTAAACAGTAACGTGTTTCTTGGTGCAGTGGCTAAGATACTTGCATTCTGCCCGAGAAATTGAGTTCGAATCCTACGGGAGGAGACAATATTATTTTTTATTTTTTTTTTTGCATTTTTATATTGTTTAAATTATTTTTTCAAAATTCTAGTTATATTTTGGCAATTGTTGCATTTAATTTTTAAAAGCGTAAATTTGATAACCAGTGTACACGAATGAGTTTCGTGTACAGAATGTACACGAAATCAAAGGGGAGGAGCTACGACTAAAAACAACCAATGGAAGCCATAGGCGCAATTTTCAAAATCTTAATGAACCTTGATATATAAAAAAAATACTGCACATCTTTAGAAACTTAAATAATGGTAATAGGCATTCGAATTAAAATTCATAAAAAAATATTTTGACATAAAATTTGTTTTGGCATCCCAAATAATCATCATTCACTTACTAAATACCTGCAAAACCCTGAAATGTGTGAAAATTCACACTTCACATAAATTTTTTGTAACGTCGAGCCATCATTGTGATGGTTGTTCTCGCCTTCGTTTGCCGTTTGCTTTACCTTGAATAATGGTTTTTCAATATTGTTTGTTTCGCGGAGAATGTGCGTGGATGCAACTTGGGATAGGCGGAGTTGTGGCTGTATCATTTAGAACGGAATATTTATGTGTCGTGCAGTCCACGGTATTCGTAGCATTATTCGCCAGCAGTACATCTCAAAGGAGTTAATCCTTTGCTGATCACTTACTGATTGTCCAAGTTTCAGATGCATACAGAAAAATGGGAAACACTAGAGTGTTGATTAGATTAAACTTTACATCTTTGCGAATATTTCTATTCGCCTAGACTTTAGATTGCTTCATAGCTTTATTTAAACAGATGTATTTTGAGCGATGGATATAAGATTAATCAGTCAGTAATAAACCCATCATATTCGTCAGTAATCTGTAGGGGTCGTCAACCGTAGGTAGATATGAAACGATACTACTGATCAGTGGCGGCTTTTGATTTGGTTTGCAGAATTGCGCAACACCCAAAAAATTATATACAGTACAGTCGCGATAGTGTGAACAAATTATTTTTATTGTGTACTCTGTAGTGTGAACAGCGGCAAGATGCGGTAACATGAAAAATGCAAAATGTACATTAAATAATGCCTTTATGCATTATTCATTCTCGCCTACGGCTCGGGTGGTAAACTTCATCCTTGGGCAATAAAGTCTCCATTATATGTTTGTTAAATAAAATTCTATTGTTTTCTATTATTTTTTAACATATTTCGTTTGTTTCCATAAATTGTTGTGTATGTTTTTTTTTTATATTGCAGTAAAAGTTGATATGTTGTAAATATTAGGTTTTTGTCAGATGCACTTGTAGATTTGGATAATTTTTTTAAACAAAAATACATATGTTCTAATTTTGAGCCACCATTAGCAGTTTTATTTGTGTTGTAGTCTTAGAATAATCCGTTGTTGTCGGTCGTTGGTTTCTCGAGTCCATTGTTTTGTGCACTTTTTACGATGTCGTCTCTCCATATAATTTTAGGTCATCCGGGGTCACCTTTAGTTCTAAGCCTTCACTTAGTAGCGCTTTTCGTCCATCCGCTAACCTAGCTTCTGATAATATGGGGAGTCCAAGCCTACTTTAGTTTAGCAAAATGTTCAGCCAAAAGTCATCACAACTGGCAGTGCACAGAGAGGGAAAAAGAAGACAAGGTTAGCGATATCGATGATGTGAGATTTATATGGTATATATTTTTTTTAACTTTGGTTACAAACAAGAATAAAATATTGTCGCTTATTAATAGCAAAGAGGTAAACATTGATTTCAATGGTTTGTAATAATAAAATTAATTATTTTTATTAGGTCGAAATAAAACATACATATTTTGTTAAACAAAATATTTTTTGACCTAAGGATAAATATTGACAGGCAAAACTGACGTGTGATGGATATCATCATGAGTTGGAAATTGACAGAAATATCAGCATGAATAATGAGGGAGATGTATTAAAACATGAAATAATAAATTTTGGAAATAAATATGTATATCAATTAATAAATGCGTCATATTTCAATAGTAGGTGTTCTACTTTTTAAAAATATTGTTTCTTCCATTTAAAATTCCATCTAGATTCAGCAAATTCAGTATAAATTAAATAATCATTAATAATTTATTTTTTTGTTTATAAATTAAGTTAATCTGTATTTTGAGCAATATTATTTCCTGAATATAATTCGATAACTTGGAAAAAATACCCATTAAGATTTTTTGCATATCATTCCTTATAATTCTGAATATTTATAAAACGTTTTAGAAAGCTGACAGCGGCAGAGGAAAGGTAGTAATAATAATAATATTTATTAACTACGTTACATATTACATGTTTATAGCACTTCAAAATATAAAAAAATATACATGAAAATACATTATAAAAATAATAATAATACAAAATCAAATTAGCTTTTCAAATTAACAAAAAAATGTATTAAAACTTTTCCAAATTAACTTAATTTTAAAGACAAAAATCTAATCATTGATACAAATGGAGTAGTTCTTCTTCTTCTTCTTCTTCTTCTTCTTCTTCTTCTTCTTCTTCTTCTTGGGTACTGTCAGTCAGGTTGACTTTTGGCCTCACTCACATAAGTCCTACATTTTGCTCTGTTCATTAACAGGTCTTTCCATGTTCCCTGCATACCAGTACTTGTTAGATCTTCGATTAGCTGAACTCTCAATCTCTTGCGAGGTTTACCCACTGGTTGTCGAGAATTCAATCTTCCATTCCATATCTTCCTAACCATTCAGTCCTCCCTCATCCTCAACACATGTCCTATCCACAGTAATCGTCTACCTCTCAATTCTTGTGCGATGCTCAACCTTGAGTACAGTTCTCGGATATCTTTGTTCTTATGCATTCTCCATTCAGCATTAATTTGAATGGGACCAAAGATTCGGCGTATTATTTTAATTTCGAAAACTATGAGGTGTTGTCGATCTTTCTTTGTTAAGGTCCATGTTTCGGAGCCATATATAACTACTGGACATACCACATATGTTTGGTGTAGTTACTTAACATTTTTCAAAGTCTGTTTTCGAAAATACTTAATAAGGCTGTTAAGCGGTTCAGCACTAAATTTTGTTATCAGGTAGTTGAAAAATTGAAATATGTCACATATTATTTACCAATGCAGGTGTCAAACAAGGAGATGCCACCTCACCTTTGTTGTTTAACCTCGTGATGAAGGTGGTTTTACAAAAAGCGGAAGATACCAATAATATTGTGGTCAATGGGTACCACAAGATTTGAGGGTATGTAGATGATCTGGATATTATATCAAATAAGGTTGAAGACGTAATAGACCTAACTGACCTTATTTATGTTGAAACTCGTAACGTAGGACTCATAATCAGTAATGAAGAAAATAAATATCTTATTATTAGTTGACGTAGTCGTGAGAATATGATCAACTTAAAAATTAATGGCAACACTTTTGAGAGTTTACAGGTGAATCTGATACAGCAGGAAATTACGAACTGGATTAAAGATGTTAATGCATAGTATTTTGTGTTAAAAACGTAACTTCTATCTAGGAACACCAAGATCAGGTTATACGAAGCTATAGTACGTCCCATACTTATGTATGCCTCCGAGAAAAAAATAAATAAAAATAAATAAAGCGAGATCGGTAACACCTCGTAGATTTCGAAAATATAATATTACGCCGAATATTTAGCATGCGATATGGCCGCCTGAATAATTGTGGTGGATCCGAGGAGGATCTTAGAGAGTTTCTGTAGGGACGATATCCGTTTTAAGATAAGAACCACGTATTGTCTAGAATCCACTGTAGAGACCTTGTTTCAACCAAGATGGAGGAGAAATCTCGATATCGTCAGTAGAGGGGAGTAACAGTCCTACAACATTGTCATTGTGAATAAAACTATATTAATTATCGTTTGTGTCGAGTGTTCGTACGTACAGGAGTGTAGGAGGAACGATATGCTCTATAATACAGGTGGATATCAATTTATTAGGTTACCATAATTTGTTGTAAGTATGCCTTACTCTATTCTTGGTGTCTGCGAATGAGAACGTGTATCGTTGTTAGATTTTGATGCTTCCCTTATCTTGTGAGAAAATATGTTCTCTTGTTATTTGGTAGAAAGGCTAATACATGTTACCTCGTTAATTGTTTCAAGTAGGTACTTTAAGTTGATTCTGAGTTTACGATTTATTTTGATTTTGTTTCAATAAATAGTATTAACAGGCTGACTGCCAAGAGGTCGTATACGACCGCTGGCTAGTATTTCCCCGTATGCCCGAGCGGTTGTATACGACCGCTAGAATACTATGAATTATTTTCGTGAATATTATGCCAGCGGTCGTGCATAAAATTGGTTTAAGGACGTAGAACGACCGCTGTGGCATACAAAAGTTCTAAGCAAGTGCGAATTTTTAAATATTTTAAATCAAAAGCTGAAATTCAAATTGTTTTATTACTTAGGTTTAAGAATACATTAAATATAAATTCAACTTGGCACCTTGAACATTTTTAAGTAATTTTCTATGGCAGTCAACCTGTTAAGTATTTGGGAATCAGGGTTTGAGTCACGTACCATATATCGGCTGTAATGAATATCACATCTCACGAATAAGAGTGAAACGCTTACATTGCTGCCCTTTATCTATCAGGGTATAAGAGGAAAGATAAGTATTATTTTGCAATTGGTTTTTATACTAGTGGCTTGTAAACTTCTTGCGCTCGAGTCAATCAAAGACTTGCGGTAGGTGCGGGTAAAGGATCCTACCGTTAGGACTGTACATCTCAGGACCTGAACTGGCGCCCTTTTAAAAATATTCGCTACTACCCCTCCCTGACATCGTGCTGAGCCGAGGCTTGTGTGCTTTGGTTGAATTCACTTCAATTATCACAGAAGGCTACACTGGAGATGAGTGTTTCCCAACCGGTGGTTCGCGGACTACTGGTGGTCCTTAGCAAAATTTTAGTGGCCCGCGAAAGGCTTATAAATTATTATTTTTGAGATTTTTTGTTGCATTTTTTATGATCTTTGTCCATTTTCTGTGATTTTTGTTAATTTTTCAGTAATTTTTTATCACTAAAATATTTGTTATATAGATATAGAGCACATAAACAATTAATTTGTTTAATAGTACATGTATTTTTTGTGGTCCGTGGTAGAAAATTAAATATTTTACTGGTCCGTAGCACGTTTTCGGTTGAGAAACGCAGCTGTAGATTGTCAATTGGCTGAATATATAGGGAGTTACAAGGGGCACCTTAGATCCAGAAATATCTGTTGTTATCAGAAATATAAAGTTTATTAAACGACACTTAATAAATTATTGCTGCAAAATCAAAAAAATCAAATTATTTCAATGAGGGATTAAATACCAACATACGTTACCATCAATTTTAGTTATTTAGTTTTATGTAGGGTTTTACCAATGGACTTAGGCTGCGTACGAATTGTCACCAACTGGTATGTGTAATGTGTAACAGCCCAACACTCATTCGGCGGAACAGGTCAATTTGACGAAATATTTCGACATGACACGAAGCCTAACATTCCCACAGGCAATCAAACATACATTGCGTTTTATGTATTAGATTATAATATTTACTGACATATTTTACTATTTTCTTACGAAATACAGCACATCAACTAGTATGTAATAAATATTTACATAAACTTTTCTTTAATTTATATATTTTTCTCTTTAACACCTCACCCCTTGAGAATTTATATACACCTCTTAGAGGGCGCACGCATCAGTTGAATATTATATTTAAAGCAATGATGCAGTTAAAGTCAAGTCAATGCAAGACCCTAACTATAATTACATTTATATAAAATATTTCAACATATTACATAGACAAGCATTATAGTATTTTGAATAATGAATAAAAATGTGTTATTGGTATGACTTTATTGCACAAGCACAAAAATTTTGTGAAAATTGAACAATATTGTGAACTAACCGTCTATATATTATACTTCTATATTCTCATAAGGGTAGTATTGTGATGGGTAAAAAATCGATAGTAAGTGTTAAGTGGATAAACATGTTCTAAAATCCCTAGAATACGATTTTGCTTTTTTCGCGATGAGTTGTATGTATGTATGTGAAATCTCAAGCTATATATGCGGATAAAAAATGTATCCATGATAACAAAAAATCAAAGAGAAATGGAAAAGTTTACTTTTGAGATTTATATGGTACAGTTTTATATGGTTTTTCATATGTTAAAATGTGTTAGAATACCAATCTGTAGATCTTTTCGTAGAGAAATTTACAATGGTTTGTTACTATTAACCGCAAGCGCAGAAATCGTAGGATTGAGTTATAATTACTCTGCGCTTGCGGCTGATAGTAATAAACCGTTGGGAATTACCTAAAAATATCAGGTTTCTATTACCGAGGTCACTTCCTTGACTCAGACATTCTCTCCGGACATCTCTATACTCCTTTTCACCCAGCATTTTACTAATTTTTTCCATTTATTTCTCAGCACGTTTCTTACAACTTTTACATGGTCGTCTCTGTCGATATTGTCCGATATTATCTTTGGTCACCATGCTTGTCTGATTGGCTTTTATGATTAAAACAAGGAAGTCGTTATTAGGGTTTTGTAGGTATGACTTCCAAAAAACCCTAATAACGTCACTTATGTGTCTGTCTGTACGGTATAAATTGTGGCTAAACGACTTAACATAGAAAGTTGAAATGTGGCATCCTTATACAACTCTTTGACCCATATATAGAAAAATATTAAGAGTTCAAGAAAACACGTCCCGGGATAAATATAAACAAATATGTGTTTAATAAAAAAATAAATATTTTTAAAAAAAAATGGAGTGGCTTTAGATGAAACCTATTAATGTGTGGATCAACAAGAAAATTTTTAATTTTGAAAAATCTATTTTTTTAGGAATTTTACCAAAAATATCTCAAAAATATTTATCGTCCCCACCCCAGAGAGGTTGATCTAAAAAACTGAAAAAAATCTTTATAAGGTTTTATGGAATAGTTCAACAGGAATTTTTGATCAGATTAGTTTTGCAAAAAATAACAATTTTTGTGTCGTTGAAAAAAAAAATATATATATACATATATTGTTTAAATGTATTGTATAGTATCAAGAGAAAGATTTTAAGGGTGCGCACAACCGTACAGTTTCCTATACAAAACTAACAACCTGAAATAAAATTAGTAACAATCTATACATCAAAATTTTCTGCGAATTTTTATCTACCTAATAGGATATTTTTAATTGGCAACAGAACTGTCATGTAATTTAAATAAACAACTTGCGTTATAGACGCCATCTTGTAAACCATTCGACGCATATTTGTGTACCATGCGGCAAATTGTAGCTAAAGCTTCATTCTACAAATATGTTTCGAGATAATTTTTTCTATTGTGAAAATTACTTATAGTTATTGTACTTGGTAATCTACATTTGCCGCCACCTCGAATCTGCCGCGGTTCTCAATATAGGTGCGGCGGATAAAAATGTTCCATTTTATGTAAAGAATACTTGTACCAAGTGTAAAACTATAAACAATCATGTCGAAAACAATGTTAACGTATTATTTGAATATTTCTACACAAAACTATATAAATATAAAAATTATTTGAAACCCACAAATATATTTAAAAAATTCCAGAACATTGTTGTGTAATACCTATTTTTAAGTTATTTAGCAATAACATTTTTACAATAATTTTTAATACAATCAAAAATATCCTATTAGATAGATAAAAATTATTTGCAAAGTTTGATGTATAGATTGTCACTAATTTTATTTCAGACTGTTAGTTTTGTATAAGAAACTAATATTCTCTGGGGGTTGTACGTAGCGTTAAGACGTAGATTAAGGAACGAAAAGTAGATTTTTAAAATTAGTTTCTTTTAACACGGTTTTCGCCAAGATGTGCTACAAAAGTTCTTGTCCCGCACTCTTTTATACCAAAGGGGTTAAACTAAAAATCTGAAAAAATCATAGGTATTGTTCATTGATGCGGCAGAAACGTACGAGGGGAATTTTAGATCACATTGCGTTTTTGGAATATATTGCAGTTTTTGTGTTTTTGACAAAATTAATTATTTTTTTAATTAATGGATAATAATGGTGTGGAATTTTTGTATATGTGACTAAGGTAGTATATCTTCTTTTGAAATTAAGAATATAATATAGGCAGTGTTACAGTTATACGCCATAAACATAAACAAGGTGATTCAACTTATTATTTGAATCAGTTTAGTTATTTGTAAGGTATCAAACAAGAATAAATTAGTTTTATTAGTGAAATACTTACAAGATAACACATTGTTATTAGAGTGAATTACGTTTTGAAATTGAGAAAAATTAATCCATTTATCAATATATTTCTCATTAATTTAAGACTTAGATACGAAGCAAATGCAAAAAGCGCCGGGATTTTTAAATTAAAACTTTATTGTGATGAAATTTTCACAAATTAATTAAATTTAGCTTAAAAATTAAATGCAACTTTTCGTACTCAAAGAACGAATAAAAATGATTAACAAATATCTTTTTATAAAAAAAAAAGTATTCTTAGACCTACAGCGTTCTGTAAACTTCTTACACTTATTAAATACTTACAAAACCCTGAAATGTGTGATAATTTACACTTCACATCAATTTTTTCTCAATGCTTTCGATTAGAGTGGTTAAATGTTCGAGTTTCGACCATTTCAGGTATTTTTTTTTTCTTGCTGTAATAATTAATGTATAATGTAAATGAATAAATTGTATAATAATTGTATTATATCAAATGTGATTATAATGACTGATTATATAAACTATAAAACTTAAGTTCTTCTTCTTCTTAGGGCACTCTCATCCGGGTTGACTTTTGTATAAATAATATGCAATAAAGTAATATATTATCTTTTAGGATAATAATATGTACATATATATGTGTATACACATGTGTATAACCTGTAGGTATATTATTTCCCATTTTAAAAGAGGTGTAAAATTTGATATTTCTCCTAAAATTTAAACTATTTTTTTATTGATCAAAATTCATATAGCCTACTGAAAATACAGAATATTTCATTTGATCTATTTTTTGTATCTCCAAATAAATCATAGAAAAATCGTATTCCGCCTCTTTTGTTAAAAAGTGTATATTATATTTCAAAATTATATTTAAATTTCATAATTTTTTAAATATTATCATTTATTTTAAAAGTCAGACTAAGAAGCTTGTAACAAGTCAAATTTATTTGAAACATTTTACCCGGGCTTTCAAGTCCGGGCGTCAAGGGACAGGTAATTCTTGGTCTCTTGGGAGATTAGTCTTTAAAGTGTTTGACACCTCTGTTGTTTATGTTGTCAATACTTAGGTGGTAAGTGTAATAAAATGCAATATTTATGATATCCAACCAATATTTTTAAATTAAGTGTATCGACAATATTTTAAATTTAGTTTTAAATCGAAGTATCATTTATCGATTTAAAAAAAAGAAAGAAACAAAATAAAAGCAAATACAATTTTATATACAACACAATTTAAATACGAAAAATAGTTTCTTTATTTTATAATAATTAAAGCCTTCCTTTGACTGTCATGTTCACAGTAGAAATATAATTGAAGTGACAGGTTTTAAATATAACTTTTCAGTACTTCTTTAAAATAGAAGTTTTGAAAGAAAATTACACGTTAGACACAGTCTGTTCGAGGTATAAAAACAGTTTAATACCAGTTAAAAACAGAATTCCGTTAGAGCTTAACATAAGTTTATTCGATGAAATCCTAAGTTGACCTCCGATCTTCTATCTAAACCTCATTTTTTGTTGGTAGAATCAGGTCGAAGTCACCCTGTTAGCTCGATAAATAAGGCCGCTTATCCACATACATGTCTAATTACACAGCTATTGGAACTGTGGGATAGATTAGTATCTTCGATATCCATAAACCCTATCTAGAATAATATTTGTCGTAGGCGTTTGAAACTTGATAACTAAGATTAATGTTTGACCTGAGTCTCAGAGTAATTGGAATAACAATTCATACAAGGGAAGTAAGTAGATAATATAAATGTTTCTTATCTTCGGAGAGGAAGATGTATTGTTACCCTAAAAACAATCGATGGCCAGATTGTGTTGAAAATACCAAAACGCCCTTTTCGACCTTACTAAACTGAAATTGACCAATAACTTGTTTCCGCCAGTTCATATGTGTGGGTAATGGAATGTTTGGCTGTCCGTTTCTTCAAAATTTAATAGTGCGTGAACGTATATATTTTTTTCTAACTTCATATTTAAGCTGTTAGATATAAAACGATATAAAGAGAAATATATGGTTCTACCTTACACATTACTCAATGGAAACATGTCATAATAAAATTTTTACAAATATGTCATGGAAAATTTTTGGTCGTAAATAAAAAGCCAGAAACATTTATATATTGTTGATATAACTACGCGTTAAAGTTTTAAACATTTCATACAAGGGCCGTCCAGAAAATATTGAACGTTTGGTTATTAGCAAATAAAAGTCAATACATTGTAATAAAAACGGTGTTTATTGTTAATATATATCGTAGATTATTTTTCTACATAGTCACCATTTAGATTGAGACACTTATCACACCTTGTGACGAGTTTTTGTGAGGTCAACTGGTTTATCACTGTTGTTTTTACCTCATCAGTTTCCAGTCGTCTACCACCAAGAAAGATGGGGAATAAATGATAATCACTTGGCGCAAGGTCGGAAACTGTACTGTTGATGCGGGAAAATGTCAGTGAAATTCTATCAAAATTAAACTTGAGTCAAGGTAGCGATGTGCGACATAGCTTTGTCATGCAGCTACACCATTCCACGAGACAGTAGGCTTCAACGTCGATTTTGGTTTGCAAGCCGGAGATGTCTCAATGTATCACAATAAGCTTCAGCATTTATTATTGTACCTAGTTTCATAAATTAAACAAAAGATTTAGGAGAGGTCAGAAATTCGTCTTATAATCCTTTTTTACTTTATGGAGAAACTTCAAGAACTAGAAAATTCTAGACTTCCTCTAGAATTTTTTCTGGTTTTTTGAAAGAGATATTGCGAGAGACCAAGCTATAAAAAAGGCATTTTGGGGGAACGAGTGCCAGAAAAAAACATACTGAGACCGAACGACCAACAAAAAAGTATTTCGAAAGACGAAACGCCAAAAAAAAAAGGGATTATAAAACCAAGCGACAAGTTTTATAAAAAAAAGTCTGTAGTATTCTCTCTTTGCTTATATTAAACTAGCTGAGTACCCGTGCTTCGCTACGGTTTATTGACGGTTTGCCATCATCGTGCAATTATTATAAGTCATGGTTCTTTATAGATCACATTGCTAACTCTCTCCTCAGGTGTAGATTCATCCCGGTAGAAGCTCATTAGTGTAAAATTCGTAGTTTGTTTCTAAACATGTGCACGGGTAACTTTTATAAGCAAAAACCTATTCGGACAACATCCTGAAATAAGTTTTTCGGCATTTGTATGGGTAATCTTTGTAAGCAAAATCCAAGACGATATCTTATTGATCCTAAGAGGTATTGAGGAATCCTTGAAGTCATATTTCACCCCTTTTCACTTCTTAGGGGTGGAATTTCGAAAAATTCCGTCTTAGTGGGTGCTTACGTCATAGAGGGACTATACTTCACGAATTTTATTTACCTATGTCCAAGGGATGTTCAATCGAATACAAAATTCCCATTTACCCCTTAAGGGTGAAATTTTAAAAACTGTCCATACCATTTCGAGATATTTTGAAGACACCTATATGCCAAAAGGAATTTTATAACTCAACAAACACAGGGAATATGGTGGGTTGTATAATTAACCCTGTTCAGAAATTCAACACTTTAGGGGTGGATTAGAACAAAATCCCGAAATATGTTTTTCAACATTTATATGGGTAATCTTTGTAAGTAAAAACCAAGACAATATCTTATTGGTCCGTAGAGATATTAAGGAATCCTTGAAATTACATTTCACCCCTTAGGGGTTGAATTTCGAAAAATCCCGTCTTAGTGTATGCTTACCTCATGGAGGGAATATACTTTGCGAATATCATGTATCTATGTCCAAGGGATGTTCTATCAAATAAAAAATATCCTTTTACCTAAAAATTTTGAAAAACTATCAAAATCATTTCGACATATTTTAAAAAGACAATCTATATGCTAAATAGGAATTTAATAACTCAACAAACACAGGAAATACGTCGGGTTCTATAATTCTCCCTGATTGTAGATTCACCATATTAGGGGATGAATAGGACAAAATCCTGAAATAAGTTTTTCAACATTTATATGGATAATATTTATAAGCAAAAATGAAGGCGATATATTATTGGACCTGTGAGATATTGAGGAATCCGTCAAAACACATTTTACCCCATTCCACTCCTTAGGGGTTGAATTTCAAAAAATTATTTCTTAGGGGGTTCTTAAGTCATAAAAGGGATATACTCCCCGAATTTTATGTTTCTTTGTCTAGACGAAATTCTATCGAATAAAAAATACCAATTTACCCCTTTAGGGGTGGAATTTAAAAAAACGGTCAAAACACTTTCTAAATATTTTAAAAAGACACCTATATGCCAAAAAGGAATGTTATAACACAATAAACATAGAAGATGCGAAGGGTTCTATAATTCACCCTGATTGTAGATTCACCCCTTTAGAGGTCGTTTAGAACAAAATCCTGAAATAAGTTTTTTAATATTTACATGAGTAATCTTTGTAATACAAAACCAAGTCGATATCTTATTGGACCTAAGAGATATTAAGGAAACTGTGAAGCCACATTTTACCTCTTTTAACCCCCTTTTCACCCACTTAGAGGATGAGTTTCGAAAAATCCGTTCTTAGTGGGTGCTTACGTCATGGAGGGAATATACTCGCCGAATTTCATGATTGTAGGTTCAGTGGTTTGGGCTGGGCGTTGATTATGAGTAGGTAGCTTAGTTACGATTTTATATATATAGATGAGATAAAAATGGAAATTTTAATTAAATGTTATTTATTATATCTCTATTAAGAACCGTTAAAATAATTTCTTGTAAAAACTGCTGAACGATATTTATTTTAATTTTATTCATTTATTTTTCAATTGGTATTTCTGTTTTATTTAAGAAAACTGCAGAATACACCACAAACAAACAAAATTAAGTGACTAAAAACTGCAGTATTTGTATCACATTATTCGGTTCAAATTTCGTATTTCTTTTTTGTGAGATCATCTAGTTTGTCACTCTCGTTTTAACGTAATCACTTTGCAGTCGTCTACCACCAAGAAAGATGGGTAGTAAAGGATAATTACTTGGCGCAAGTTCGGAACTGTACTGTGGAGGCAGGAAAATGTCGTTGTGAAATTCTGCTAAATAGAACTTGAATCGCGGTAGCAATGTGCGGCCTAGTGTTGGCTTCAGCATTTATTGTTGCACCTCGTTTCATAAACTAAACAAAGAATTTAGGAAGGGTAAACAATTCGTGAAATAACCATTTTTTACTTTTAAAAGCTCCAAAGGAACAGAATTTTCTTTAGTCCCTTTCCTTAACTATAAAAGCATTTCGCGAAAAAAAAAGGTATTTCGAGACACCAAGCAATAAAAAAAGGCATTCCGAGAGAACTAATGATAAAAAAAAAAACGCATTCTGAGACCGAATGACCAACAAAAATTTATTTCGAGGGACCAGGTGACAAAAAACAAAAGGAGAGTTATATAAAAAAAAAAGACTTTAGTTTTATTGTTTTTGCTTGTTTAGAGATAAGAATGGAAATTTTATTAAATAATATTTATTATATTTCTTTTAACAAACTTTTAAAACTTAAAAAATCTTGGAACAGCTACTGAATAATATTTATTTTAAATTTTTTCATTTATTTTTCAATTGACATTTCTGTTTTCTCTAAGAAAACTGAAGAATACACCACAAACAAAAGAAATGAAGAAAAATATATCAAGTGACTACAAACAACTGCAGTATTTGTATCACATTGTTCTGTTAAAGTCTAGTGTTTCTTTTTAGCAGCCTACGTCTCGGTCAACTCGGTAACGGAGTTTTTATAAAAAGTACACAGATATTTGTATCTATGTGAAAAAATGCCTTATAGTATATCGACTAAAAGAAAAATATTTTATTTTCAATTTTATAAATATTATTGTGATAATATAAATTGTGTTTAACGTTATATATTATAAATTAAATGGCTGAATAAATAATATGTTAGTATATAAAAAAAATATGCCACAATACGGAATTTTATCAAAAACACCGGGGACCCGAGCGTTGTGCAAAGCCTGGGTGCAGCATGGGATAGCGCTTTGATATGATACAGCTGCCAATTGAGAATTGAGGACTCTCTAGAATTTTTCTTGTGCAAATTATAAAGCAGTATTTGTAATTCGATTTTCTTTACCCTGGCGACATTTAAGTTGGGTCTGATCGAGGACCAGCATGTTAGTGTAAAATTTGGTTTTAAACTTAGAAAGTCGACGACAAAAATACTTGAACTTTTAAAAAAGGCTTTTGGAGAAGAAGATTTTGCATTTTAAAGATAAAAATTCAATCAAAGATGATAAGATACTGGGTAGGCCGAAAAAATCACTTTCGAAAATTTACTGTGATTAACTAACAGGTGAAATAGTAAATAAATGTTTTTATATTCGGATTCTGAAGAGATTACTTGAGTTAATAATGAAGAGACGAGCTGATAGCTAGAAAAATAGATCATCGATGGTGTATTACGACAACGCTCCAACTAGCACATTCCTTGTTTCGAAAGTTTTTGGTCAAGTCAAGCCCTGTGTGGATTCTCCTGATCTGTCTATTCGGTAAAAATTGTAGTCAAACGACTAAACCTAGAGAGCTGAAATTTGGCATGCTTATACAACACTTTGACCTGCACATAGGAAAAATACTAAAACATCTAAAAAACATATCCCCCTAAAAATATAAACAAATATCAGCTCATCGAAAATATATATATATATATATATATATTTTAATTCTGATTAGGGTCTCAAATGAAAGCCCTTAGTACGTGGATTACCGATCAAAATTTTATTTTTGCAAAATAAACTATTTTCACGCGATTTTTGCCAAAATTTACAAAAAAATTTTTATCCCATACCCTGTAGCCCAGATGGTTTAAACTAAAAATCTGAAAAAAATCAGATTACATTTGCGTGAACAGGAATAGTACAACAGGAATTTTGATCGGATTATGTTTTCGGAAAATAACGCATTTTTTGTATTTTTTGCTTGACCATGTAAAATATTTAATAGCTTATGTAACAAAGTAAACCAGCAGGCTTTCATGGTGTAATGGTTAGCGCCCTCGCGTTCTAATTTGCAAACTAGGCTTCCGGTCTCGAGATAATTTTATTTTTTCGGTTTTATTTTTGCAGTTTTATTTTCTTTAAATTATTTTTTCAAAATTCTAGTTATATTAATAGTAATATTTGGGCAAGTGTTGCATTTGGGCAAGTGTTGAATTTTTAAAAGCGTAAATTTAATAACCAGTGGAAATTGTTGAAATTGAATACACGAAATCAGAATGGCAGAGTTATGACTTACAACAACCAATGGAAGCCATAGGCGCAATTTTCAAAATCTAAATGAACCTTGCTATATAAAAAAAATACTGCACATATTTAGAAACCTAAATAATGGTATTAGGCATTCGAATTAAAATTAACAAAAAAAAATATTTTAACATAAAATTTGTTTTGACATCCCAAATAATCATCATTCACATACTAAATACCTGCGAAATCCTGAAATTTGTGAAAATTCAGACTTCACATCAATTTTTTGACTCTAGTTAAATATAAGTGATAAAAGATACGAAAGCGAAAAATGCGTCAACTAATTATCAAATCGTGTAAGATTAAAAAATTGTAATTGATTATTTGTTTAAATTAAGATTGTTATTTTTACTATATGGACCTGTAGCACTTTGACCCGTCTGTATAATATGATTGAAGTTGTATGTAATATGGCACCAGAAATAAAATCTTATTTGCATGGGAAAATTATAACATAAACAAAGCCGGATATAATCATGGTGAGGCCCTTTGCAAGTGAGCATTGAGTATACTTCATCTTTGCGGAGCCCGTAGCGATTGTTCGGGTAACCCATGCATTACGCCGGTCCTAAAATATAAATTGTGATTTTTTTGATTTTCTTTGTAAAATTTTATTTTATTAAAATATATTTAAATAAAATAGTAGCCAGTCCACGCCTGCTTGTGTGACACTCAAAACTGATAAATTCGTTAAAAGGATGCCGTTTTTAAATAACTTAAAAGATAAAAAAAAAAAATCAGAAACTAAAAGCGATTTTAAAAAGTGTATGCAAAATGCGTGTCCCGAAGTGGAAAAGATACTGGCATTCATATGCAATCGAAAGGCAGTATTTAAAGCTGATAAATTAAATGTAAAGTAATTTCTTAATAATTAACTTTTTTGACGTTTATTATTTCGCATATTTTATTTTTATCAAACCTCGTACACATATTATTCTTTCAGCAATTAACATTAAGGTACCTATACACTATAGATTTTTTACATAGGGTTGATCTAGTTAGAGCCCTCTATTTTGAGTCTAGTAGTGTACACAGCAGCTACAGCACTCTAACGATCATCAGTTTAGGCTCTAGCAGTGGCGCACACAGGGGGTGGTCCGGGAGCCCGGGCTCCCCCTAAGAAGGAAGGAAATAAAAATAAAAACACACAAACATACTAGAAAATATTAAAAATAGAGATGATGACCTTTTTTTTAAGTCGTCACTTGTATTTTAGAAGTGGGGACTCCTTTTTTTTAAGGTCATCACTTATTTCCGAAGCTAGGACCTTTTTTTAAGTCATTACTTGGTTCTTTATTCAAAATTTAAATAATTTTGTTTATCGCCCCCCCCCACAAAAATTTCTGGGTGTGCCACTGGGCTCTAGTTAGACCAATCATGTGTAGTGTACACAATGTAAAGAAGCTCTAGCTAAAGCGCTATAGCGACCATCTATCTGGGCTCTAGTAAGAAAATCTAGATAGGAACATAAAATTTGACATTTTTAAAACATTTGGCAATACCACTCCCATTTGCCATAAGAGAAATACTGCATTCTAATGTTTGAATATACTATATACCTGGAGTTTATTTTGTCATAGAACATAGAGGTTTCATTTCTATAACAACCGTTGATTGAAAGCAATGTAAAGTGCATTTATTTTAAAATTGAACATACTGCATAGCTTACTCGATTATAGGGATATATAAACCAAAAACAGTTTTTATTTTTTTAGGAAATAAATAGGTATGAAAATTTTTAAATATATTATAAAATAAACATCAATAAATAACATAAAATAAAAATTATCTACAATAAATTTTCAAATATTCCTCCATTCACTGCCAAACAATGCCCCAGACGGTCGTAAAAATTTGCATAACATTAATTAAATTGCATCAGTCTTATTCTGTGGGATTAATTTTCTATTCTAACTTTTATAGTTTCTTCTATAGTTAGCGTCATCGAGGAAATGTATGATTTAAAAATGTTTTAATTTTTCTGGTATTATGTTATATTATTTTACCTGGAATATTTAGTACATTTAATGCAGGTATTGCTCTATTATCTAACAAATCCAGATATTATTGAGTAGTAAGGTTTTCGTCTAAAAAAAAAAGAACCAATGATATGCATTCCTACCAAATGTCCAAACGTTTGCCTTTTCTGGCCGTTGTCTTCTGGTAGTATAACATAAATGTAAATTTTACCGACTGCAATACCAGCAGTTTTGAGAATTAACTTCACCATGAATCTAAAATATAGCCTCATCGGGAAAAAGAATTTTATTTACATTATTTTCATTATTATTAATTCTCACTTTTTCGCAAATATGATTCCTTTTCTCACAATCATTCAGCAATAATTCCTGGTGATTTTTATATTTAAATGATTTACAATATTCCTTTTTAAGGAAATTATAAACGGTGCTTTTACTTAGAACCACACTTGGTCCTATTTCTCTAGTTAATATATTAATATTGTTTTGTACCAGCGTAAGGATTTCATGTCTCAACCTTTTCACAATTTTTAACACTGGTGAAGCATTAGGGGAAGTAAGATCAGGAAATGCTTCGGTAAATAAATCGGTAACTTGCTTTAAACTAAAATTTCTATTGTACCACTTCATTAATTATACTCGTTCCAGAGTGCTATATATTTCAAAACTTTTTATTTTTAAGCAGATGTAATTTAAAACTGATGCTAAGTATAGTTAATAAGTTCACAATTTAGGTTCTATTTAAAAATTAACGCATTTTAAATTGCTGTCAATCAACGGTTGTTATATTAGGTCATCAAGGATGAAATTTGTAGAAAAAAAGGCAAAGGTGGTTGATAAGTTGCAAATATAAGGAATTATTTTATTCATCAAAGTATGCACCCTTACTATCTACACACTTTTGCCATTTAAGCGGCAGGTTGTTCAGGCCGGTGGTATAAAACCCTGGTGTACGAGAGTCAATGAAGAAGTGGTAGTCAGTGGGGGCTAGGTCTGGTGAGTATGCAGGATGATGAAGAAGCTCCAACTCCAATTCCTGTAGTTTTGCCACAGTTTTGCATCATTTCGTCCAGTTTGTTGCATTATATTTCTGCTGTGATCGATAAGCCAGGTTTTTTGGTTTTTTTTTTTGTTTGGTTTTTAATTTACCTTACCGTACGAAATTTGGCGAACCATTTGATATTGTCTGCTGCGTAGTAACACTAGAGCCAAATACACTTTAATGTTTCGCGCGGTCTGCGATGCCGTAGTTCCACGTAAGAACTCATACTTCATAATAGTGCGAATATCCGAGCGTTCCATTTTCAACCAAATTATTTTTTTTTTAAGTTTTTGATATTTTTTAGAGCATACAATGATTTCTTTAAACAGGCGAGATGTGTAGCTTTCCAACAAAAAAAATAAATAAATAAAAAACAGATCGGGTAAATATTAAACCAATGTCAAATAATAAGCTGTTAAAGTTGGAAATATTATTAACAACAAATTTCATCCTTGAGGACCTGATAGAAATGAAACCTCTATGTTCTATGATAAAATAAACTTACGGTAGTTACCCATATGGAGCATTTTTCCACGAAAGTTCTGGATCATAAATCATATTAAAAATATGTTGACTATTTGAACGTTTGTACACAAAATTATCGTGATATAACAGTTATTTGAAATCCACAAAATTGTTGCTTGATATCTATTAAGATAGAACAATATATTTTTTGTAAAAAATATCCTATTAGATTAGCTGTATTGATTGTTACTAATTTTATTTCGAATTTTTAGTTTTATATGAGAAACTTGAAATCTGTGGTGTTTTTGCTTTAGAAATCAATATCAATTACCTACTTAACGTTATTATAAAAGTCTCTCTAAATTCCATATTTATACCTGGATTTACAAAATCATAATTCACTCTAATTATTTCTTATGTACTTTTCACAAAAATTTGCTTATTAAAATTAGAAATGTGAAGAGATTTCCTTCATTCGTTTCTGAAGTAAAGCTAAGGATATTCCAGATGTCCAGTTCAGTAAAGTAAGTAGTTTTGTAGGTACAGCGGTTTTTAATAAGCTGGATCATTGTGTGGCAGACCAATCATGTTAATTGGAGTGTGCTTGCAAGAGAAATGCTCTGGGAGAAGAGAGCACATACATACATATATACGACGATTCTCCAACTTGTATAACATGTCTCTTTGTCAGTGGCGGAACAGTGATATTTTGCTTAAGCTTATTTTTAATTAATGAAACAGTAATGCTAGGTTTAATTACAATATGCATGTCTCTCATTTTTGTTTTGTTGAAAAATAATGTTCTCCAATATTAAAATTAAAATACTAGTCATTTCTGTTTTTTAATCAGGATATTTTAGCATTTAGCTTTCGTCATTAAGCCAGGTTGCTTACTTCCAATTTGGATGATAAAAAATTAAATTTCAGTCGTTTTCTTTAGATTGTAGCAAAATGATTGACTATTACTTCAATAAATATTAGGTCAAGGATAAAATTTGTAGAAAAAAAGACAAAGTTGGTTGATATCTTACAAATATAAGGAATTATTTTATTCATCAAAGTATGCACCCATATTGTCTGTACACTTTTGCTATTTAAGCTGTAGGTTGTTCAGGCCGGTGGTATAAAACCCTGGCGGACGAGAGTCAATGAATTCCTGGAAGGCCAGTTTTACAGCATCGTCGGAATTAAGTTGTTCAAATAGCGGAAGAAGTGGTAGTCAGTGAGGGCTAGGTCTGGTGAGTATGGAGGATGATGAAGAAGTTCCAACTCCAATTCCTGTAGTTTTGCCACAGTCATTTGTGCAGTGTGTGGTCTAGCGTTATCATGCAATAAGATAGGAGTATACACCTAAATAGTGCATGTTGCGTGTAGCACACAGAATATGGGACCTTCAGTTTAACGTGAGTTCCGAACGATATTAGTCTTTTGGGAAATTCTCATGAGAAAATAAGGTAGCGATTATGAGCAAATTAGACCGTACTGATAATTTAATATTGTGAAATAATTATTCTACTGTATTCCATTTCCATTAACATATTAATTTTAATGACTCAAGACAAATATCAGTGTTATAACATATACATTTAAAAAAATATATCTAGATACAGATACAGAATTATAAAAAATATTTAGATACAGATATCTGCCAAACATTTTTATATCTAGATACAGCAGATACTTTTGAAAACCATGAAAAATAAAAATTCCATATAAAAAAAAAGTTTAAGAAATTCATTTTTATTGAAATACATATAATAGCTAACAATTAACAATGCATTATAATTAAACAAACAGTGTATGATAATCAGTATTATATAGGCTGTTCAAAAATGACCGTGACGTCACAAAAAGCCCACTAAATTCAAGGTAAAATACTATTCTACGGAATAATTTTGTATTAACGAATGTATGTAGTATGTTAGTCATATGTACTAACATATAAGACTAATGTTAGTCTTATAGATACGCAGCTATGTTTTGTTAAGGAAATTCCCCTTTTAATCAAATGTTAGCCCTAATTGTAGTGGAATTCTTGTAATATCACGATCATTTTTTATCACTAATGAAAAATTACTGATAAGAAATATGTGATTATTTTTTTTTTTTGAGATTCCATACAAATTTAATTTATAAATAAAATTTCGGTTGACATTCTGAGACTTACAAATTAAATTTATATGAAATATCAAAAAAATAAAGTTTTTCTACGTCTTCACACACACCTATTTACCTTACTGACTTCAATTAGGAAATGAAATAGTCGGCCCTTGAGTGAGGCGGACTAGAGCCAGGTCTCAAGTGATGAAATAATAATAATAATATTAGTGCATTTATTTAGCAGAAGCTAATTATACATTTCATCGATAGTACATATATAAATATACACAAATATACATTATACAAAATTTGTTACAAATACAAGTCTAGAATTATTATATGTTCAACACAAAAAACTATTCTATTTTATTTATTTTTTTTGTTTTGTAATTTAATCTACATGATCATGAAATTTCAGTTCATCATCTATTATGACTCCTAAATATTTTATGTTTCTTACCCTATCTATATTACATTTATATATACTAACATTAATTTTTTTTTCAACACATTTTATTTTTTCAGGTTTTGAAGATATTAACATAAACATAGTTTTCTTTTTATTTTAAAAAAATTTCTCTTAACCAAGCACTAACATAATTCAATTATTTATTAACTGTAGATATTAAAACATTAATATCTTTATGATAGAAATAAATTAATGTGTCGTCTGCAAACATATGGATATGACACGAGGATAAGTATGAAGGCAAATCACTTATATAAATTATAAATAAGAGGGACCCTAGAACACTTCCTTGTGGCACCCCATTTACACATAATTGATCATATGATGTCGCACTATTAAATTTAACAATCTGCCTCTTATTTTCCTTAAAAATGTTATCAAAGTGTACTTTAAATCACTTAATACTTTTGAAGGGTCTGAATTTGTCTTGCCCAAGGCCTCACAAAACCACGGATATAATTTTTCATATGTTTTTAGTAAATTGATTATCGAAATAGCCACAATATTTATTCAAAAACTTAGTTTTCATAAATTACGAACCATTTTCCTTCAGTGTTGCATATAATACCTTCAATTATTACGACCGTTCAAAAGCTACGAAAAACGAGTGAGAATATATATATATTTTTTACTCGAAGTCAATGTCACCAATACTTACAAAAATAAAATATTCTAAATGATAATTTATAATTAAACTATTATATCAGCTCGGTGTAAAAATAGAAGGTGTGATTTTTGCGCCCCAACTCTTTGTTGCTCCCTTACACCAATTTTGCGCCCGAGGTGAGTGCCTCGCTCGCCACACCCTAGATATGGCCCTACTCTTAATACTTAAATTATCGGAGATAAATTAGTTACTCAATAAAAAACAAGAAAAAAAAACATGTATACAAAATATGTTGTCACTTTCTAGATAACTTGGAAACCCTGAAATGCGATAATTCACACTTCACATAATTTTTTTCATTTCTTATATAAGCATAATGATTTTTCATAACTTCGTACTATAAATATAGATGTATTTTTTTACACTCAAATTAAATTTAGTAAATTTATTTTAATTTAAAAGTTTCCGGTTTCCCAGTATCTTTTAAAACTTTGCAGAAACGCATACAGCTTATTTTTAATTACATGTTGCTGTTAAACGAATCGTTTTATAAAATCTCATACTAGTTAAAAGATAAACAACGGCTGGAAAATTGTGAAAATGGAAACCACACTGCGCGCTAACGTTTGCTAAACACTGGCTAGATAATTATTTTCTTCCGTTTTCACTCTGATATTTGCGGCAAAGATCTAATCAATAGTCTAATACAAACAGCAATGTTTGTATTTAATATAAGTAGCGGTTTTACAGTATTTAATAATCTGGCGTTCGGCTTATCTTTGCTAACCAAAAACTCGGTTCTGGATTATTGGGATATCAACTAAGAATGTGATGATTAAATTGACGTTATAAAGGAACAATCTAGGCAAATTGCTAAAAGCAGAGCTCAATCTTATATGGATTATATTCATAAGTTGTTAAATTAAATACATAAACCAAGTTTGTAACCACGAAACTTTAATACAGAGGTACCACCAGGAAAAGCAATGTTCTATACATACTTTGTTGCTCAATAATATAATTATAATGCTGTAGGTATATTTTATTAGTTAGTTACGATTAACATATAGATGCAAGTCATGACTACTCTCCCATCGACACAAACGCAAAGTAGAAACTACAGATATGAAATTTTTAAGATTGAAGGCTGAATGAAGGCTTAAAATAAAGCCGAAATATCGGATATTTGGAATAAATGTTGTCTTAAACTTTATTTAACATCAGTACAAGAGTGCATATGCCAATATATTCTATATTTTATATATATGTATATATGTTAAGATCAAAACTAGTTCTTGGACTTCCTTTGTAATATGTTACGTTAGTAACCATAACATAATGACATATATGTGACAGATAATGACGTATATGTGGCAGGTCATGTGGCAAGAATGAGGGATGACAGATGGACACTAAAAACCACAAATTGGTTTCCATCTGATGGAAAAAGAAAGAAAGGAAGACCTAGAAAAAGACGGGTGGATAGTGTACTAGCGGAAGCAGGAAATTTCTGGCAAAAGAAAACAAAGATTAAACTAGAATGTAAAAAAGCAGGGGAGGCCTATGCTCAAAAATGGGCTCAACTTACCTGAAAAAAGAAATAAATAAATCAAAAATAAAATAAAATTAAAATGTATTAATTATATAAGTTATAATTAAAATTATATTGTAAATTAGGTAATTTAATAAAGGCTAATATTATTATACTAGGTTATTACCCGTCAACAATGACGGATTTATAATATAAAAATTTCAATTGTTTGTATGTGTATTTGGTTTTATTTTTTAACGTATCTTAATTTCGTCGCCAGTCTGCGAATCATGGGACAGGATATCACCAGTTAGCTAATCACGGGAGAGGGCGTCACCTGTTAGCCAATCAAGAAACAGGGTGTCTTCAGTTACCCAATCACGAGAACTTTAGAAAAATTGACGTCATAATGTTACCGACACTACATACAGACACTTGCTAATTATATAGTTAGATTATTTATTCATTAAATTTTTACGATGAGAAAACGATTCATTTTTACTTAGTACATTTATATTGTTAAAACTAAAAATAATTTGAGACGTTAATTTATGCCTACGAAACCCTAGACATTTCTATATGTAATTGTATTCGTAGATACTTAGAGAATAAATCTGCAAAATATTGTTCATATCAGTTAAAGGATATAATAAGCTTGTCTTGAGTTTCTCGTTTATGCCTAAGAAATCCAAAACATTTATATATAAAATTTTATCCGCAGTTTCTTAGAGGATAAATCTACAAAATATTGTTCATATCGGTCAAAGGAAACAGGAGTATCTACAGTATCTTGTTTATGCCTACGAAACCCTAGATATTTATTTATGTAATTATATTCGTAGATTCTTAGAGAATAAATGTGCAAAATATTGTTCATATCGGTCAAAGGAAACAGGAGTATCTAGAGTCTCTTGTTTATGCCTACGAAACTCTAAACATTTATGCATATAATTATATTCGTAGATTCTTAGAAAATAAATCTGAAAAATACTGTTCATATCGGTCAAAGGATATAGGAGTACCCTAGGATTTCTTGTTTATGCTCACGAAACCCTATACATTTCTATAGATTATTTTATCCGCAGAATTTTAAATAATAAATCTACAAAATATTTTTCATATCGATCAAAGAATATAGAAGTGTCTACAGTTTCTTATTTATGCCTACGAAACTCTAGATATTTCTATACGATGTTTTATCCGCAGATTTTTAGAGAATAAATTTGCAAAATGTTTTTCATATCGATCAAAGAATATAGGAGTGTCTAGAGTTTCTTATTTATATCTACGAAACCCTAGATATTTCTGTATGTTATTTTATCCACAGATTCTTAGAGAATAAATCTGCAAAATATTGTTCATATCGGTCAAAGGATATAGGAGTCTCTTGTTTATGCCTACGAAACCCTAGACATTTATGTATGTAATTATATTTGTAGATTCTTAGAGAATATATCTGCAAAATATTGTTCATATTGGTCAAAGGATATAGCAGTGTCTAGAGTTTCTTGTTTATGCCTACGAAACCCTCGACATTTATGTATGTAATTATATTTGTAGATTCTTAGAGAATATATCTGCAAAATATTGTTCATATTGGTCAAAGGATATAGCAGTGTCTAGAGTTTCTTGTTTATGCCTACGAAACCCTCGACATTTATGTATGTAATTATATTTGTAGATTCTTAGAGAATATATCTGCAAAATATTGTTCATATTGGTCAAAAGATATAGCAGTGTCTAGAGTTTCTTGTTTATGCCTACGAAACCCTAGACATTTCTGTAAATAATTATATTTGTAGATTCTAAGAAAACAAATCTGCAAAATATTATTCGTATTGGTCGAAGGATATAGCAGTGTATATAGTTTCTTGTTTATGCCTACGAAACCCTAGACATTTCTACATGTATTTTATTCGCAGTTTCTTAGAGAATAAATCTGCAAAATATTGTTGATATCAGTCAAATGATATAGGAGTATCTAGAGTTTCTTGTTTATGCCTACAAAATCCTACAAATTTCTGTATGTAATTATATTCGTAGATTCTTAGAGAATAAATCTGCAAAATACCTGTCAATCAAGTCAAACTGGGAACAGCCTGTTTCCCAGTTAGCCAATCACGAGAACCTTAGGAAAAATGACGTCACAGTGTTACAGAATCACTGGTAGCTAACACACGGTAGCTAATTATATATGTACGATTATTATTATTATATGTGACAGATTGTAAATAGACGTTGTAATAAATGCTCGTTTGTGCTTGATTCTGTGTGTTTTTATTGATATTATTACAAACGCTATAAAGCGCATATCATCAGAAGTGGGATCCTTACACCTACAACTAATTTTGACCAGTTGTTGTTCTTCCATACATAAAATATTTTGAAAATTATTATGATTTTTTTTAAAATTAATGTTTGGTCTTAGCTACGATGGCCATTAACCAGGATATCTGTATTTTTATTATGGATACATCAGTAATTTTTACAACAAATACAAACATCCATGCCATCACCGGGATTCGAACCCGAGCCCCCATGGTTAGCAGTCAAATGATTGAAAATAAGTGAAAATGACAGGAAGACTGACAGTTGCAAAAATAAATTGAAATGTCAAAATAGGTGGACAAGAGTTTTTGAAATGGAAAACACAAGTGCTATATTATAATTAAACTGTAAAAAATTAATTAACCCCAAAACGTTGCGTACCCATATTATGATGAGCCACAGTGATGCGTAAAAGTTGAAATGTTCTAGAATGAATTTGGATAAAGTACGTTAAAACTAGTACGCAAGGGCTGAAAAACACTACAAGATGCAAATAAATTTTCCGATAACATTGCAAAGCTTAAATAAATAATAAGCTAAAGAGGTATGCAAATTTGACACCAAATAATAAGAGAATAATGAGGTATGGTATTTCTAATTTGATCTTGGTAATTTAGACATTTTGGATAAAGACTTAACAAGGTAATTCAAAGAGTTTTATTATTATTGAGAGTATGCATAAAAGAAAAGATTTAGAAATTTCAGAGAACTAGCTTTTACAGAATTGCAAATTAAAAAAAAAAGAAAAATGTTTTAATCAAAATGAACGTAAAAATTTTAGTTCTCCCAAGTTAAATAATACAAAAGTACTATAGTAGTACAAAGTAAGTTAAGTTTTTTTTTTTTACTGATGTGGTAATTGTGGAAACACAGAATAAAATTGACAGCCGAAAGGTGTCAAAATTGTCTTGTAGGATGTCAAAGATGTCTTGCTCTTAGGTCTGTACTAATGGTACATATTGGACGAAAGTGCTAATATAAATGACAGATTTTACAATTGATACACATGCTATGTAATACTAAATGTGAACGATGTAATACTATGCGTATTCTGCTTGCGCAGATCTTTTGTTACAGCTATTGCAGGTTTAGAACATATTTTTCTAAGACCAATAAGTACTAATTAAAAAAAAACATATTTTAGTGCCAGGAGATGAAATCATTTAATATGTTCTTTATTTATTGGAGAACCCTTACAAGGACTAAACACTAGGATCCGTAGGGTTCTGCTTAATTTAACTTGATTTACCAAAGGTATTGAGAACAGACCAGGCTGCAGTTTACCTGAAATGGCAAAAGTGATCTAAAGAGAAATAAAAAATAATAATGTCAGAATGGACGAGCGTTTGTATATTGACAGATAAATAGTAAGAAGGTAACTAATTAAATTGAGAATGACTAAATTGTAAGAAACATTTTATTTGCTTTGACTAAAAGATATCGCACGTGTTAATTATAACGAGTTGTTTGATTCTGGATGGTCAAGGATCTCAAGGAGTTCGGTGGAACTCTAGATGGGCAAGGACCTCAAGGAGTCCGGCGTAACTCTGGATAGTTTAAGATTTGATATTTGACATCGAGTAATTGAGTTTAATGACTTAAGATATGATATTATTTCATATTTGAGATCGAATAATTGTGTTTTAAGACTTGAGATCTAAAATTTGAAATTCTAGTTTTGATATTTGAGATCTGATAACTAAGGTCTGAGTTTCGAGATTTAAGTTTGGAATTTGAGCGTTTATTGAAAAAAATAAACGACAGATCACTGAGATCGGAACGAAAAAAAAAACTGATAGATAGTTGAGTTGAGAATTGATAGCTTGTTGAGTACCACAAGACTCACTGTGCAATGCTGATGATGAGGCACTGTGAGTGCAGGATGATAAGGCACTGGTGTAGACAGTCACTGAGCTTGTTGGATACTGTTGACAACTTGTAATGAAAGAAACTGATAAATAATTATTGAGTATCTGAGCTTGTTGATCTAGTCACTGAGTTCGCGGTAGAGAAAAAGAATACTAACAAAGAGTCTCTTAGCATTCAGATCACGATAGTTACATTTTTTTCTAAAAGGTTCTATTTAAATAAATATTTTTACTAATTGGTGCTGGTTCATAGTTTATTTTTCGAAAGATCAATT
Organism: Liopterus haemorrhoidalis; assembly: GCA_963971575.1. NCBI lineage: Eukaryota > Metazoa > Arthropoda > Insecta > Coleoptera > Dytiscidae > Liopterus > Liopterus haemorrhoidalis. The sequence goes on from OZ020616.1 coordinate 28,381,401, forward strand.
TTGCGTCCAAATTGCTCTATTCACAGATTATGAATTAAGTGAAGACATCCAGGAGTTCGGTGGAACGAGCTTGGTAGAACTCCATATAATCAGAGAGTTTGGTGGAACTCTAGATATTATTAAAATTTGAAGATGCCGCGAGGACGTGGCAAGAGCAGGACGGCCGTGTTAGAATAGCCAGTTGTTTTATTTTTCAGTTAAATTTAGATGATGCCGCGAGGACGCGGCAAGTTCAGGACGGCCGTGTTAAAATCAAAACTAGTTCTTGGACCTCCTTTGTAATATGTTACGTTAGTAACCATAACATAATGACAGATATATGACAGATTGTAAATAGACGTTGTAATAAATGCTCGTTTGTGCTTGATTCTGTGTGTTTTAATTGATATTATTACAAACGCTATAAAGCGTGGGATCCTTGCACCTACAACTAATCTTGACCAGTTTCTGTTGTTCCTGAAGTTCCAACAAAAAGTTCCCTTATTGCTATATATATATATATACACATATAGCAACAATAGTGCTCCTCGACGAATTCTTCTCGTGAAAAGTGCTCAGCGGCTCAAAAAGTTTGGGAAACTCTTGGAAAAAAATAAGAATTATTCTTTAGGTTTAGGGGAAAAGACACCTATAACTGTAAAGGGGCCCATTATTATGTTACCAAATATCATTTAATACCACAGATATATTATAAACGGAAAACATTTTTTTTTAATTATTTATAAGGCGATAAATTAGTTCTCAATAAAATTAAAAAAAAAAAACATATACCCAAAATTAGTTTTTACTTTCTAGATAACTAGGAAGCTCGGAAATGAGTGATAATTCACACTTCACATAATTTTTTTCATTTTTAATATAAGCAATGAGATCTACAGATCGCAACAATCGCGATTGTCGCAAAAATGAACAGGATAAAAAGTGAAACAATACGGGAAGAGCCACAGATAGAACCAATAGGAAAAAATGCGTGTTTAGGACCAGACGGTAGAAGTGCAAATGTGAAAAATAAAGTAGCTACTACTTGTTCTATATGAATTGTCCTTTAGGTTTAGGGAAAATAACGTAATCAAAGACGGAGTAAAAATCACTTTAGTTTATTTGAGGTAGGAAATAGATTATTTTAACATATAGCTCGTTTGGTAATATTTGTTATATTGAAGCAGTGACTGAATACTCTTTCCAAATGAATTACTTCGTAATGAAGTCAGAAAAATACAATAATTACGGTGCTAAAATATGAAATGAAATTTTGAATTGCAAATTGAAAAAGTAAGACATTTTGATTGGATAATAACATATTAATCTGTTTTCAAAACTATGTCAAAAATATATTTTTAACGACTGCCAACATATATAAGGGAGATATTGTGATCATACCGATTTTGACATTTCGAGATTTCGATGGATCACAGATTGAGGTCCCTACAAAACGTTTTAACTATTTTTAGCATGATGTCTGTCGGTCTGTCTGTCAGTGGCGTACCTAGGGGCGGTGGGTGCGGTCCGCACCGGACGGCACATATTTTGGGGCGGCATTTTTTATATTTAGTTTATAAAAAACAACTTGTTCACTTCATAAGTTTACTATTCGATTTCCACGAATTATGAATTACTATATGATTTCGAATACTTTTCCTCGTCGTCAAGTCAATGTTGGGTAGAAAATATTATCTCTAAAAATTTTGCTCGGATACAGGCATCCATGATGTCCTCCAAATTGAAGTTTATAAAAAATTATCTTCGTTCCACAATGAGTGATTTAAGACTACAAAATCTTGTAATATTGTCCATAGAACAAGAAATTACAAATAATATAAATTTTGAGAACATTATACACGATTTTTAGATTATGAAAGTTAGAAGAGTAAATATTTTAAAGGCAGCATTGTTGGCCCATTTAGAGCTAAAAAGTCCGCAACCATTTTTGGATAAGATGCGTATATCGCTTGTTAATTGACGCAGTACCACCGTTTAGGAACCACTAATATTGTGTCTGTTACAACAATCACATATGTGACTGAGATAAATAGAAACCATGGAAACAATACCGTAATTTTATTTCTACAAAATGCTTTTTCAATTTTATGAAGAAAAAAGAATTTTGGCCTTTTTGTTTACAAAATCGGAACAAAATTTTAGATTATGACATACACGTACTTTGATATCCTATTATTGAACTACAATTAAAATATTTTTCTCTATGGCAACTACACAACTTCTGGACTAATATGAAAAATTAAAAAAAGTCAGTGGTTTTCAAAATTTGGGGCATCTTTTTGTTTAATTATTTTTGGACGAAATTCACATTTTAGAGAAAATTGGCAAAGGAAAAATCGATTGCACTCTACGTCACCATGCTGTCTTTTAAATTGAGTGTGTATTTACCTAACACCCTGTATAAATATGTTTACATACACATATGTGTACAATTTGTTTGTTTATCCAAAAGAAAGGAAATTATTTATTTATAAATATAAAATAAAAAATATTTAATGGTAATTTTTTTTTTTTTGTAAATGAGTTATATGTTTTGTCTCATAGATGGGGAACCTGCGGCCTCCGTAAGTTTCTTGTGGCCTTTAAAAAGTATATTGTATTTTTATAAAAGTTGCATTTATATGTAGGTATATCAACTTATGCGGCCTCCTTTATTACTGCCTAATTGAAATATGGCATCCAATGGTAAAAAAGTTCCCCACCTATAATTTGTTTCAATTACAATTATTTATTTATGTTTATTAATTTATAAAAACCACCATTTGATTGACTTAGAAAGGGCGGCAAATTGGAGAACGCCCCGGACGGCTGAAGTTCTAGGTACGCCACTGCTGTCTGTCTGTCTGCCTGTTTGTCTGTCGGTCGGTGTACACGTGCAGAGAAAATTTGGATAAAAGTATTTTTATGAAACTTCATATTTAAGGTTTTGACATCAATGGCACAAGTTGATCAACTTATGGTAAAAATCGGTTGACTAGAAATGGGAGTTTACTCGTGTAGATTTTAAGATTTTTGTGAATATTTCACAACAGAGAAATATTTAGAAAATTTTTTTTTGACAAAAATTGGTATAAAAGCAATAACTAACAACTTTTATTTGAGACATTTTTATTTATTTTTAAAAAAATTTTTTTTTTATGTATGCAGGTACGTTTCCATGGTTATCGTTTCGTAAATTATAAATACACATGAAATTGTCAACGTAATATAATTCGTTATTGTCTTTTACAATAATAACTAATCTGCTGATTTCTTACATTAAAAATTACTGTTAAAACCATACGGGTGAATTTCCCTCGAAATTAACACAAAACCCGATGTATTTACTAATTGAATGAGCACACTATGTGTTCAGCACACTTTTCTAGATTTAATCGCCATATTAATACTAGGCTATATCTTTACTGGCGACCTATTCAATGCTTTTATTTGCAATGTTTGCGATATAATGCACAACCGACTGGCGAGACTAACTTATCTGTCTCCAGCGAGCCAACGAATACTTTCAACTAACTAATTTTACCTTGTTGAATATTGAATATTGAATTTATCTAAGCGATATCAAGCCTAACGTTTTGATGTTTATTTTCAAGAAAACTGTAATATGTATATTATACCAGGGGTGGCCAGACTTTTTGCAGCAAGAGCCCTAGTTACATACCAGAAAATATTGGGAGCCGAACCTAAAGTTCTTATAACTTAAGTATAAATTATTTTTTTAAATTCATAATGTATTTATTTTGACAATTTTTACATATTTATGTATTTTTTATTTACTCCTTGCTAGTTGCAGATTTATGAATATGTAATGTTGAAATTAATTTTCGATCATCAGGTTGATAATTCTTATTAATTCTTCTGTTGGTTGATCAACTGTGAACAGAACTTCGATTTAATCAATTTCATCAATGGTTCAACATCATATGTCCATCCACAAATTGATAGTGAACGATATGCTGCATATTTTAAATTGTTGTACATAATTGTTGGTACACATTTCCAAAATTAATTTATGAATCATTTGGAGGCCTTGATCTTCTTGCATCTCAATTAATTCTAATTCTACTGATACCGTTTCTGAAAGTAAACATTTTAATCATGTAAACCATCCTTACACATTGATTTAAAACGTATTTAATAAAAATGCAATTAATGGTTTTAATGCTACTAAATCTGCAAATCGTTCTTCAAAATTATTCAACAAGTTTTTTAATTTTGTTTGATAGCTAATGATGACTGCAGGAGGAATATAAGATGCTCAAACGGCTTGTTTTGAGCGAGGAAAGTGATTGAATGTCTTTTCTATTATATCCTTTTGGAAAAATTCTACTTTTCTTTTGAAACAATACTCTGACTTAATTCTGAAATATTCTTGTTCGTACCTTGCAGTAATAAATTAATTTTTTTTAAATGCTCCATTGTATCACTGAAGAACATTAAGTCATAGATCCATTCTTTATCTTTTAATTGCGGATATGATTGCTATGTTTCATCCAGAAAGTCGATAATAGGATCCAACAATACTACAAACCTGTTCAATACATCGTACGTTAATAACCACCTCACTATGCACTACAACGATAAATCATTTATTTGTTCATTTAAATCGAGTTCCTCGATGAAATTTCGAAACTAACGGTGTTTTTACGTTGGATCGAATAAAGTTTACGATTTTAATGAGCTGACGAATGCCGAAAGACCGAACGAATCATCTTTTGTGGTTCCGGTGTATTGACAAGATTGAGCCACGATAAAACTCTTGAAGAGCCGCATGCGGCTCGCGAGCCACGATTTGGCCACGGCTGTATTATACGACTTCCCTTAGTTTACTGAGAATAATTGTGCACACATAGATCGCATAGGCAGCTTTTGTAATTCAACTTTGAAAATCACCTCCAAATAATTAAAAATACCAAACAATAACACAGCAAACATATGTGTTTTTTTTAACCACAGAACAGGACCTTAGTTCCAATTGCACAAACATGCCTTGACCGGGATTCGAACATAGGACTTTTGGCCCATGAAGCAGGATCTTTACTTCTACGCTACCAAGGCCGACAAACAAGGTTTACGCGGCTTACAGGATGTTAATATACATATTAAGTGACTAACATTCCTTATTTTTATTTATTTATTTATTTATATTTTTTATTGTAATATAAAGTTTTGTTACTTTATTTTTATAAATGTTAATATTAACACCTTTGAAAGAGAAAGAATATCTCCTAATATTTAACAAGAAATCCTAAACCGAGTTCAGGCTTCGTCTTACGACGCACTTACCTGTTCTCTAAAAACACCTCTTTAGAAACCAGATCAACAGCTCACAAATTTTAAAAACAAAGTACTTCACATTAGTTATTGACCATGATTCACAACCATAAAGCAGTACTGACTTCACGTTCGTATTGAAATTTTGTTGCATTTATATAATAGGAAAATCTCCAGATGTTGTTTGCGAATTCTACTGATGACATTTTTGAAGATGTCTCTGAATTTGTAACTTTACTTTCCGGATACACAAATTTGATGTCTTTCGTTTTCCGAACATTAATACGTAGACCTATTAATTTTACTTCTTGGGTTAGTCTTTCTAGATTTGCCTGGCTATCATTGAAAGAGTGAGCTAGTAAACAAACATGATCCGCATAATTTGTGTTCTAGTCTATCGTGTAATCGCGATCTGATACCTGGTTTTTCCTATATAGCTCTTGACATTATCGAGTCCAGAACTAAACTGAACTTTAGCACCCAGCGTTTTCGCCGGTCCTAGCCCCAAGCGATTACCATCTGTTCCGGTCGATACAATACGTATGAAAATACACATTTCCATAACTACGGAAAAGTCGAAAATCGGGTTGCTGGATAGATTTGCTCAAAACGCAGATCATTGGAAAAGTGGAAAAAAGTCATAGCTTTCGAGGGCAAATACTTTGATTACTGTATTCACGCATTTTGTAATTGAAATAAATACTCAAAAAAAAGGCACACAAGAAAACAGCGACTTCCAATGTAACCTCCTAATACTATTTAATTTTATAATTTAAGACTACTTTAACACGTAGATAATATTATAAAAATAGATTTTTTACTCGGACAGTACTCATTTTAAGATTTTAAGAGGTGGCGGTAGCTGAAAAATTTATGAACCACTGTTCTAGCACAATCAAATTCGGTATGATCACAATATCTCCCTTATATGTATATGAATGTGGCGGTCGGTAAAAACATAACTAAAACTGGGGCAAAAAAAAAACTTTCAAAATATAAATAAGAAAATACCAATTAAAAAAATATTGAAATACTATCTTTACAATATTTGAACATACTTGTCGTCTACTGGACTTTCGGAGACGGAGACTGGCAGCATTTTTAACGATCCGTACTTTAGTCAGCAATCTATCGAAATATAATCGGAACAAAACAAATAAGTAACACTGCACTACTATGACTTACCGACTTAATGTCTGAATTATAAGAGATCTAAAGAATATAACGCACATTCCTATTACGTGAAACGTCACAACATCCCTATCTATCATTTGGCAAATTTAGAGGAATTTATACTGCATTTATGTATGCCGCTCCTATAATATATCAGCCCTGTAATAGAACAGTCACTCAGCTGTATATTTGTATTTCATATAGGTTAAAACTTTTTCAATAACCAGTTGAACCATTGAGATTCGAGGGCCTTTATTTACATTTATTGGGGGCAATAAAATATTATTGTACTGCTTTTTGTTATCTTCAGTAGCGTATCATTTTTGAGTAAAACTTTTATTGAAAAAACAGAAACACTACTTTCACATCTGATCACATTTATATTATTTACTCTTTTGTGTAATCTGCACGCGGAGCACTAGTAGATACTCAGCGGTGCACCAAGTGCTCCGCGGAGCACAGTTTGGGTAACTCTGTGCTAGCCTTTCATTTTTATTTACTTTATAAAAGTCGAAACTGTAAATAATAATAAATTATATCCATGTGCAAAATGTTTGTAAAGCGATTTTACGAATTTGAAATAATTTTTGCATTAAAATATTTAACTCAAATATCTGCATGTCTTAATAAATTTTTAATAAACCATTAAACAATATTATATGATTAAAGCCTAGTATATTGATATATAATAATAGCATTAACTGTTGGGGAACTAGATCAATGAACAATACGTAAATTACGTTATAAGACCATACGTTACGCTCCGATTCGAAATGGAACGGTAATATTGTCTACAAAATGTCAGTTAAATGCAGAATAATCAATCACGAACTAATGTTCAATGCTAATGTACTTAGCGCTGCCAGATGTGTGCTCGCGACACTTGGCACTGAAGAAGTTTTAAAAAAAGTAGTAAAATGAATTTAAAAATGAATAGAGTAAATGTTATTGAACATAATTTTGTGAGAAAAATTTAAAACATTTATAGGAAAAAAAAATCAGCTGTGGCCACCACAGGACCGACTGCAGACCAACAGACAGACAGACCGACAGACAGACAGACCGACAGACCGACAGACCGACAGACCGACAGACCGACAGACCGACAGACCGACAGACCGACAGACCGACAGACCGACAGACCGACAGACCGACAGACCGACAGACCGACAGACCGACAGACATCATGCTAAAAATAGTCAAAACGTTATGTAGAGACCTTAATTCCTGGAGATCCATCGAAATCTCGAAATGTCAAAATCGGTATGATCACAATACCTCCCTTATACATGTTGGCGGTCGGTAAAAATCTATGCATACCTACACAAGGATAGAAAATGTGTCTGTTTTTTTTCCCAACTGATAACACTAAATAAAGCCTGCATTGATTTTATTATATTACCAGCAAACGCGTCGCAAAATATCTGCGAAAGTAATTTATTGCTTTTATTTGTCAATTAAATTAACACAGCTAATATCTAGTACCATTCCATCTCCAGCTTTTATACACCTACACTCTTCAAATATATATATATATTTAAACAAATATGTATTTGAAACTGGCGCGCACCCGTTGGCTCACGTTTTTAAAGAACACATTATTCTTGTCATTGAACATAAGCACCCCAAGAAAATATATTGTCTTCTGAACACACTTAAGAAATTTGTTTGGCTTGTGCCCAGGGCCGGCTCAAGGATACCTGGCGCCCCTATGCAAATATAGGTTAGGCACCATATTTTTTTAAATAATTTTTTTGATAACTATTATAAAATAAAACAAAATATTATAATCATATTTAATTACCATTTTTAATAATTTCAAAAACAGCTCTAATGATTTCGATTAAAATTTGCAAGTGGAAGAACTAATAGAAGAACTGGGTAATAATATGGCGAAAGGATGTATGAGAAAAATTCATTTTTGTAAATATGCGTGATATTCAAAATAAAGTGTGGTGGTAATTTTTAAACTAATAAAACTTTTAATGCAATGACAATGGTATGTTTGGTAAGCTATAAAATTTAAATAATTTGTCCACTTTTGGTTTTTTTTTTTGGAGTTTCTCATATAAGATATGTATGACCAAAATTATTGACCTTATTATTGACTTTGAAAAGTCTTAAGGTCAATGAATTTTATTTAAAGATCAAAACATAAAAATGGCATTTTTTTTAAATGTGATTTAACGGTTTAACTGGTTGTGACCATCTTTTAATTCTCCTCTTTTAACCCAGCAATGTGTATACGTGCAAACCCGAAGTATTAAGGGCATATCTCCTAGCATTACGAAGACAGAATGAAACTTTTTTTTTACTATATTTTTGTAGCTAAAACAAAGAGGTATTGTCGACTTTATTTTGATTTCTAATATCGTAGTAACTTTAATTTTCCATTTGTTTACTAATATCTCATTATAGAAACATTTTAGATTTTTATTTTTTCGCTAAATATCCTTGCATGGAGTCTCTTTTACTAGAAGCCTGAAGTGCCGCCCAATAAAAAAAGTAGTTTTTTTTTTCCAAAGTTCCTTTTTGGCACCCCCCTTTTACTAGAAGCCTGAAGTTCCACTGAGTAAGAAAAGTAATTTTTTTCTAAATTTCTTTTTTGTATAATATTATATATAAGTTCCACTAGCCGAGAATTGTTTTTTAAGTTTGCACTGACCGGTTAAATTGTTCTGCTGACTGGCATGTGACAAGCAGTGTACTAAATTATATAAAACTTCTTTGTAGAGGGAGGCTTGGTTTTGAAAAGGGAACTAAGTGCAAACTATAATTCATCATAGTACAGCAGCGTAAAATTTTGATTTTTTGCTGTATCAGATTTAATTGAGTTCGACCATTTAAGCTTCTTTATTAATGAGTTCAATTAATTATAATTCTTCAAGCTTATTTAAAACAATATTCAGGTTACCTGGACACTCTTATATACCTGAGATACCATCTGATCTGCAGGTCGCAGTTATTACTATTTCTAAGACGAAATTAATTTTCACCATACTTAAATCATAATTGATTTCTTATTTTACGGTCAACCCGTATATTGTTATTGATATCTATTGAACTGTCATCTATTTATTTTTTCATATATTGTGAGTTGTGAGGTAGGCCGACCAGATTTTTTTTACAGAAATAGAGGATGCTTCGTAGCCAGAGCCGTAGCAAAGGTTCTCACTCTATAAATACAAGTGATGAGCAAAAAAAAGGTCCTTACTCTACAAATACAAATGATGAGCAAAAAAAGAGTACATATATTGAGAGTTCTTTTATAAAAAGTAAGAGTAAAGAGTATACTACTCTAAAAAAGAATATAATACTCTAAAAAAGAGTACGTCTGGTCAGCCTATTGTGAGAGTAGTTGCTTTATATAAGAATGAAATGTCATGCTTGGCTGAGTTATTTGCATATAATATTAATATTGTTATTACATTGATTGTACTCACTCTGTACATTTCTCAAAACTCAAGGTCTCCCACAGAATGAGGTCATAATCCTCTAGCGGTTTCGAATATGAACTATCCGGGTTCGCTAGCTGGTTGCACTGATTCTTAGGATAGATTTAAGGATTATTTCTATTAAAGCCAACATTTTAACTAACACTTTAAATAACGATTATGATTTACTATTTACATGGTTTATACACTAGATTTACAATTATGATGATACAGCTAATCCAAATTCGAGACACATATTCACTCCAACACCTGAGAGGCCCTTTACGCATGAACACTCATCCTGACGGTTAACAATAATTAGTTTACTGAATACAAATCCATAACTACCGACTTCGAATACTAATTGTCTCTCATAAGTTTTTATGATTATGTTCTCCATCTCTTTATCTGGGAACTACACTAATTTATAGACAGACACTATAATTTACTTGTTCCTATTTCTTGAGTCGACCTGTCTTCATCGATATGTCTTCAATGGATAAAATCTGACTGCCTCCAAGAACTTAACATTACCTTACTAAAAATATGTCATTTTTTGAAATTTTGATGTGGCCCGCGTCCGAAAATTTGAAGACCCCTGTTCTAGTATATAGGGTACAAGTTACATTTATATTTACACTATATAAAGAAATAGTTTATTTTATCATTTAATATTTTTTAATATTTTACTCTAAAGCTGCGTTCAGAGCTCTTAAATTAGTTGACTGTTCACTGTGCGTTGTGGATAAGTTTAGTAGATTGTTTTAACGTTAACGAATAACGAATGGTGCGACATCTATATGTCTTTAAACCAACTACAACGGGGTCATGTGTCATGAGTTCATATACACACCAGTTTTGCCAGTGAAAGACCGAAGATCCTTTCGTAAAATGTTACTATTATCTATTATCATTTTATCTAATTCTGCTGCCCTAGATTTTAACTAAACCTAACCTAATTACCAAAATTGATCATATTTACATTTATAATTTTGGGCGAGATTTGTTGTAATCGGCGCGATGACATTTTATTAGGTTATGTAAACGTATACAATGTACACATTCTCTACGATGTAGACTGAGATAGCCAATGTTTATATGTCTGTCTCATTAAAACAACTTACTAACTACAAAATTTGAAAAACTATCGACAACGTATAACGCATTAAATTTAGAGCTCTGAACGGTTGCTCGCGTTGCCATATGACAAACTTGTTAGTGATAATCAACAGTCCACAAGTCATGTCTATAGCGGACTAATTTAAGAGCTCTGAACACAGCTTGTCTGTATAACTATATTGAATTTAGTTATGAAATTTTATTTCAGAAACAATATAAAAATTACTTCCTTTACAATATATTTGAGCTGACCTACTGACCTGTAGTCTGAATTTGTTATATTTGGTAAATTATTTGCAGTGAATGTGTAGATGAAATTCCTTGGAATTGTGTAATTGATCAATGATTCTGAAACATTCCACGGATGACCTCAATGAATCCTATACATCTATAGGACATATAGTTTTAATTGTTCACACGAAAATATAATTTAATTCTACGTGTAGAAAGTTAATATTATAAAATATCAAAACCTTGACGTTAGTTGAATGAATATTTGTGCATGGCTACTAAAAAGTAGAAAGATTTGACAGTACAGTAGCAAATGAAATGCTGTACATTCATAGAATTAATATAAATTAGGAGCAACAATGGACGCGTTTATGTTGCGTATGTTGACTTAAGCTGGGTCCAGCTTAGCGAGCCGATCTTGTAATATACCACGTAACGTAATGCTCACTTGAATAATACCTGTCGCGAACAGATTTCAAAATTTCTGCGTGTTCAAACAGTCCGAAAATGGATCATGCTACGAACATAAACAAAAAAAATATAAAATTGCAGTTAGAGGGTGAAGCGCCCGCTTAGGGCGTTCCACCTTGTATTTTTTATTTTATATTCCAAATTATATTTTTATTTCCGTTTGATTATCAATTTTATCTAATTTAAATAAATATTCATTTTACACAAAAATATGTTTAGAACCTCGCTATATTTTATTCCTAAAATACAAATATATTACCATACACTTTACCCGATACAATAATATTTTATATAAAATTAAATAATACTATAATAAGTAATTATTGTATTATTTTAAACCTAATTTTAATTTATTTAAAATAACCATTTGTTTTTCTTAAATTATAACTTGTTTAGAGCCGCTGGCAAGACACCTTCCAGCCAAATTAATCCATTTTATTCATTAATATTTTTCGATCAACGTGTTTTTGATTTTTATATTGGGTAAGAGAAAATTAGTTCAACTTAATCAGGATCCCCTGGTTTGTGCGAATTGTTAATTAATATATCAGGGTATATTAATTATTAAATTTATATTTTGTTAAAGTTATTTATTCTGGAGTTTTCCCTACAGATTTCCCTAGAGCACATGTGTTTTTTTAGTGGTTATATTGTTCTAGAAGTTTAAATTCAGTGTTTGTGAGAATTCTATCAGGATCCCTGATTCATGTTAATTGTTAATTAATATATGTATATATATTAATTAACAAATTTATAATTTTGTTAAACCATTAATTTTTTTCTGGAGATTTCCCTCCATAGTCAGGTTGGTATTCAAATCAGTTAAATTAATTCCGTGCAATAGTAAGGCCTAACAGAGTAAGTTTATTTATATAAAATTTACGATAAAAATTGTCATTTTTATAAATTTTGTGCTACGATTATTTTTGTCGGGCATCGTCGGAACAAGCAGCTACGAACAGCAAACCGTTCGTAACCGTTTTGTTGGACTTTTAGTAAATTTTTTTATTACATTAATTTAAAGTCATAATTCTTTTATTATAAACTTATTTAAAAAACGTTAGCCGTTTCTCAACATTTTTCCTGCTGAAAAATTATTTAAATTCATAATTTTAGTAGTTATTTAATATAATTTAGAGGTCAATTTTGTATGAATTTTTTTGATTGTTATATAATTTATTTTGGGATTAATTTAGAGTGAAATTTACCGTATTCACCGTCGCGCTTACCGTTATTAATTGTTGCAGTACGCAACAATTACAATTATTTAAAAAAAAAATTGTACGAATTATTTTAAGTTTTTTTTCCAACTATTTTTTTTGATAATATTTTTTTTTCTTTCTTTTTTATTATCATTCCTGGCAACGCAACTGAACCGTGAACCTGACCTTATTTTATAAAATTAAATTCTCATAACAATTATATTTTTGACATTTCAAAGTCAAAAATGTGTGTCGTCGTGTACTCCTACCCTACCTGGGCCAGGAGCGGGCGCCACAGAGGGAATTCTAAATACACAATGTAACTCATTTTATAAGTTTCGTAGAAAAATACTCCGGAATTGTGGGTTCAGATATGTTAGGTTAGGATAAACTATACATTGTTGTTTTATTAAATTCTTGTAAAAACTTCACATGTATAATATAGGTATATACAGCACACAGAAACTCTTGAAGAAGCTAAACTGCTAGCGAAACATGCCGAAAAAATTATTCACGAACTTTATTAGATCAGTGTTATTCAAGCTGTGTTCCGAGAACCCTGGGGTTCCGTAACTACCAATCCACCAATCCTGGATACGAACATTATGCCACAAATAGCGCAGAGATAATTATAGGCAGATTCAGGCAACAGCGTCTAGAGTCTGGATTTGCGTTTATTGTACACTATGGCACGCTCTATACGTGCCCGTTCGTACTGCTGTGTACCGTTTGTCACTAGATTGCGCCATGTACTTCTACAGAGGAGTATTTCTTCCCAGTCTGGGCTGAGCAGCTGACATGACTTGAGGTTATTACTTGCTCGACCTTAATATATAAGGGGCAAGTATTGTAATCGCGAAAATTTTCGATGTCGAGATTTTGACGGATGACCACGTTTCATGGTCCAGGGAATCCAAAAAACCTATTTTCGAAGTGCCGTCCGTATGTGTGTGTTGCTGTGTGTCTGTGTGTGTGTCTGTGTGTGTGTCTATGCGTGTGTCTGTGTGTATACACGATAACTCAAAAACGATTTAACTTAAAGAGTTCGTTCTGGTACTAAAAAATTCTCCTATTAAATGGGAAGAACCCTATTGTTTTTTATGAAAATCGGTTGACTAGAAATGGGAGTTTACTCGTATCGATTTTAAGATTTTTGCGAATATTTAGCAACAGAAAAATATTTCGAAAAAATTTATTGAACAAAAGTTACTATAAATGCAATAACTAATAACTTTTATTTGAGACGTTTTTTGATAAAACGAAAATATTTCGAAAAATTTTTGTAAAATTATTTAAAATTTTTTCAAGTCTCAATTTTTTCATACTTATATGTAACGTTTCCATGGTCATGATAATTAATTCGTAACTAGTAAAGCAAGCCTTGGACAAAAATTTGTATAGAACATAATTTGATGTATTTTTGAAGATTTATCTAAATATCTATTGTTTTTTTTTTTTTAAATTTACATTTTTTTTTAAATATTTTTTTTATGGGAGTGCAAGTCTAGCGGAGGTTTCCCTTCGCCACTGGTTTTTTAGCTTGTCTTTGTAGAGTTGCTTAGAAACTCCCATACCTCTGCAGCCTCCTTCCACCTCAGAGTGCAATAATCTTTTAGGTAACCTATATTTGGCATTCTTATGACGTGACCAACCCACCGCAACTGAATTTGGTGCAGTATGGCCTCAATACTGATGATATTAGCTTCGGCCAAGGCATCTTTCTAGTGTTTTAATATGTCGTCTACAGAGACACCATGATTTACTGCTGTAGAGAAGTACAGGGAGTACAGCTGCCTTGTACATCATTATCTTTGTTATAAGCTGTAAATCTCGTTAGCTCCATATAGATGTTCTTAGAGCACCAAAGGCCTGCTATGCAGCAAATAATCTGGTGACACTTCATCATCAAACGAACTGTTGCAGGATAATATGTTACATAGATACCTGAAAGACGTTACATTAATTACGTCTTCGCTATTTATGTTCAAAATGTGAGGGATGTTGCTATGACTGTTATGTGACAGGGTGACAGTTTTTTATAAATGAAAGCTTAAGCCAAAGTTTCTAGCAGCTGCTGCTAACAGATTTAGTGCAGCCTGTAACACAGCTGCTGTTGAGTGAAAGAGCACACAACTATCTGCATATAAAAGTACGTTTACTGCCCCATTTATACTCTTGCGATTCGAATTGAAACGGGAGATATTCAGCCTCCATCAAAGCGGAATCGTATAAAGTTAAACTATATATCTAGTTAAAATGGCTTATGATTGTAGAAGGCTGATTCAAAAATTATTTCATATTAACTCGCCAATCTACAACAAAAAATGAAATTTTCAACTTTTTTTATTGTATTATTTCAGACTTGATGCATGCGACCTTCTGTTATGATGTCCTCTATATATTTATGAAGTAACACAAAAACAAATGTTATAGAAGAATATTTAATGCGAATAAAGCTTCACTGTTTTGTTTGAAAAAGGTTAATTGTCTTATTTCTTCGTCACTTATGTTTATGAATAAAGTTTTGACATTTTTAAACTATTTATATCACTTCATAGAGATTGTAAATGATTTATATATCTAAATTGACCTATAGTATAAAAATGATTGGATACCACTGTTATTATTTCAGACAATAAATTATACAAAAATTTTAATCGATTCATCGCTTAAACATAAACTAAAGTTTTATCAAAACAATGTAACAAAATACGCAATAATTTAACAATATCGCATTAAAGTTTCATGCAGAATAAGCAATTCTGGAATCGAATACACATCCCTAATAATTGTGGCAGCATTCAGTGGACAACGGTCGAGTTTACAGTTTACCTACACAGCCACACATCTCATTGGCGAGTCCGTGACCGGGCAATAAGCGGAACAGATCTAATCAAGTCCAAACATACCCGCTACCGTTACCGGTGCGCTACAGACTGTTTACATATCGAATACTGACGATATTAACCCGTACGTTTGCCGTATTTGCTTCGGTTCATCTTTAACCAATCAGATCTATCTCCACTCCACCCCTTCACTTCTCTTCATAGCAGACATGAATCATCCACCGAGAGCAAACAAGTCACTTCACTCTCCCGTGCGCAAATAACTTCTTTTAATTACTGTTCTCTGCACTGCTCTCTGCTCTCCTGTTTATACTCTACTTCTTTTTATGTGTTTAATTTTATTTCTTAATTTATTTTTAATTTCGATTTGAGCGTGTTATTTTGTTGACGTATTAGAGTTTTCTTGTATTATTTTCAATTCTCTCTTCTATCCGAGTTTGTTTGCTGAGAGAAGGAAATGTAATGAAATGCTATTTTTGGAACTGGAAAAGAGAAAAGTAAGATAATCTTTTAATAAGTTTCATTAAGTTATTGGAAGAAACCAAAACTTTCAATTTTGTTACAACAAATCTCAAATATTTTCAGACTTCAGGCAAAAATGATTCGGAGATATATAAGTAAACGTACACTAAGAGGAAATTCAATTTGACCACATATTCCATTCACATTATCAAAAATTTTATTTGTTTTTATTATGCATCGTAGATATATTAATTTAACTCAATTATAAAATGAAAAATAATGTTACCAACATACAGGATGATTTTTAAAGAATTACATGGAATTTACTTAAAATTCTGTACGAACTGCTTGTTACTATCTAAATTACACGATGAAAATGAACCTCTGCTAGCTGTTGCAATCTGTGCATAAACATTAAACTAAAATATGTTAAACTTGTCTGAAATGTATGTTTCACAAAATCATTAAAAGTGTTAGATGTAGTAATTAATACCCAACGACAATTGTTAATTATTTTTGAAAACAAATTTAAGCATTTTAAAAATAGTCCAGCGCAGGCGTGTACCCAAGGGGGCTCACGGGCAGACATATACATAAACATCGGATTCAATCAAATGTACGGATGCTGTGTGGGTACCTAAATACGCCGTACGTCGCATTAGCATCCATACGTTGAAGTTTGTTGGAATATTATGTATACATAAGCATGTTACTACTCATAACCTATCAAATATTGCGTATTTCACGGCAAATCCTACGTTACGTGATCTGGCCTTGCATTTTTTAATAATATAGGAAATGTGTAACATTTTATCAGAAGGAGCTAAAATCTAGTGGGAAGTCATAACTTAAGTCCCTAGTCCCATAAAAAAGTAGCGCATAGTGGTTGTGGCTGGGCATAAAGTGTTAAAAACAGAACTTGTTTCCAATGATTAAAACAGTGTAGATAAAATAAAACTAAATATGACACATGCCCCCAAATCTTAAATTTAAAAATAGATTACATCTGTATAGTGTATAAATCAATTCAATTTATTTATATTTTGATAACATGATATTAATTTATCTGACGGTTTGACACGGCTCACAACATAATTTTTTGTGGCCCCAGAAGCGTTAATAACAAAAAAACTTGAGCTTATTTAGGACAAAAATATATTTAAAAATGTAAAATATACGCTCTACTCCAATTTTGCTTATAAGAAAAATTTATCCCGAAGGTGTCTTTCCATCACTACCTATCATTTTGTACGTAGAATAGACCGCAACCCAAATGAGTTTGACACCCCTGCTGTTGGATTTTGATGTTTGTATCAAAAACAAAAAGAGATGATAATTTTGTTATTTGTTGATAAAAAAAATGTGATTGTTAATCCAAGTATTAAAAACTTTCATTTGATATCCCTCCAGATTTTACAAAAAAAATTTCGTCGATAAATACATATTTGTTTATATTTTTCGCGGGATATATGTTTGAAGTCTCAGTATTTCTCGTGTTCAATTCTCTAAATCCAGTCGCTTGGTCATAATTTCTACCGAACAGGCTCATGTGATGGAATAAGGATTTCTTGATTACGCCTACGAAAACCTAAAAATAATAGTGGAATATGCAGTTTCTATTAATTTCGATACTAATCATAATAAAATTTAGCCTATACAGGGTGTTTGTTTGAAACGCCGCACCTCGAATAACTCCTTTTTTTTAAGAGATAGGAAAAATATTTCAGTAAAAATGTTAAATTAGACAAAAGGGCCCATTTAAGGACTATAATAAGGATTCTGTATCACTTCCGGTTTCAATGGAATTTGTTTCAACTTTTTATCTAGTACCTATAGGGAATCGGTACTTTATTTTATTTATTTATTTTTTTTTTTTCTTAAAAGTACTTTATATCAGCTTTACTAGGATGTCAAAATATCATACTTTAACTCTTTGTTGCCGGCAGTGAAAAATAATTTCAAATTAAAAATTATTTACAAGTTTTATAAATGGTACTGTTAAAAGAAAGCTATATATGCAATTATTATTTTATTATTTCATCCCTCCTCTTAGTTACACCCCCGGTACTTGCAAGTACCGTTAGGCTGTGAAGAGGTAATTTTAGAAGAGAAAAGAGAAAATTATATTGTCTTGATATTTTACGTATTTATTTAATTTTCATTTACATTATGATAATCACAAAAACAATTTTTCTTATCATTACAACATAAATGAATTTTGCATGTTGAACAAATATACGGTCGAATACGGTTGAATACGGTCTAGACTGCACTCCATTTATGCTGCAATTTTGTAACATATAAGAATAAAGCAGGGGATCCCCGAGACCATAACCCTGCTAGCTTTATTTTCTGACGTATCTTATAGTACACAATGGTACTTTGATATACCGTCTAGCAAAAACAATAATTCTTATTATACATAGAAAGTAACGGGCGAAAATCAACTGGGTACTTATAAGTACCGTCAGTCAACAAAGGGTTAATATTAACCATTTCAAAATAGCGACAATTTATTTAGAAAATAATAAATAACATAAATCTTACAAAGTTAAACATACCAAGCTTTGAAAATGATTTTGTTAGATATAAAAACCAAATAAAATCTGCAAATTTCCTTGCCTGTTAGTACGAGTTTGATATTAAAGGTGATAACATCAAATCGTTTGTAATTATGACTTACGTACGTTATTCATATGAAGAAATGACAGATATGATTCTGACATTCGGGGAATGCCAAATAAATTTTGTTAGGACCCAGCAACTCCACCAAGAAAGGTATCTCGAAGAAGACTTAGAACATATGGTAAGAACAGCCATCAGGGAAATTCAAGATTATACCGTTCTAAATGTGATGGAAGACTTTTTATTACGAATGAGAAAATCTGTGGATAACAACGGCGGTAATATTGAACACTTGTAAATTATCCTTAGTTTATTACTAACTTTAGTCATATTTTGTTTTATTGTTATTTCTAGTTACATAATGTTATATATTTTTATAATTTTGTTTCTAAAAGTTTTATGTTATTTATTATTTTGTAAATAAATGGTCGCCATTTTGAAACGGTTAAAATTAAAGTATGATATTTTGATATCTTTATAAAGCTGATTTAATGTACTTTCAAGAAAAAAAAAATTAAAGTACCGATTCCCTATGCTAGATAAAAAGTTGAAACAATTTCCGCTGAAACCGGAAGTGATGCAGAATCTCGTTTAACTTTTCTTCTGAAGAATTTTTTGTATCTCTTAAAATAAAGGAGTTATTCGAGGTGCGGCGTTTCAAACCAATATTGTGAAATGCATAAGTTATTTGCTGTACAATTATATTAATTTGTTAAATGTTCATTTTATTGGACCTTAAGAGGGGGCACATGTTCCCAGTGCCCATCCCCCCCTAAATAAGCCACTGGTTTGACATCAGTTTGAGGTTAACAATTCGTTTGAGAATACACAAGTATTAGGACACATTAAATATAACATTTCCTTCAATAATAATTATAAAACAGTTCCAGGGAAAGGGGCATAATAATTTTACTACGTAAAGAAATACAATTAGTTGTCGAACAGGGGAACCAGTGTTACCAATCAAACATTGGGGCACAAATTTTGCAACAATGGTTTGCGCTACCTTTTTTATCTAGTGACTTTAGTCATGACTAGTTAATCGTTCTCTCATTCTTCCAAATACTGTTCTTGATTTTTCGACCTAATTAATAAATAATAATAATAATAATTAATATTATTATTCTTTAATGTTATTAATTTTTTCAGAAACTATAAACAGACTGGGCAAAGCAACAGCTTATTTCCCAAAACCTATAAAAATTAACCTACTTTATCAATCCGGGCCATAATATTTGCTCGTAGAAATGTATTATATATGCATTAAAATGTAATTTATAGTTATGGCACCCGTTAACAGTTGAATATGTAAAAGAATAAAAATAACGAAACAAAGCGTAGGCACTACCATATTTAATTCTTTATCTTTTTTACGCACACCTCCGTGCTTCTGGCTTTTTACTATTCACATAATTAATTTAACGATAATAAAACACGCAACACTGGTTTCTAGTTATTCGAGAAATAAGCATTCCTTCTTTCCCACTTTCTACATTATTTTATACGTTACATTTTCAGAATAAAATCTGAAATTTACCAAGCCTTTACCAAATAAATTGAATTTATTATTTCTAAATAACAGTATATTTCACTTAAACTTATGAATATTTTCGTTTATGTACACAAAAAGAAAGTAAGTTAAACTTTCAATATAATGTTTACATGAGTGCTTTTTGTTCTTGTTTAGGATTCTATATAATTTCGTGAATCCTTATATATGGTTCCATTTCGACAAAAATATTTATTTAATAATAAAATAGAACTACAATATTTTTTATTAATTTTTTTAATCTAAATGATTTCTACGTTCTAGATTGGTTTCGTGTATAAAATAGATGTACCTAACTATGTGATTCAATAATAAATTCGATTTGAGTTAATATTATGCATATCTTTGTATATGCATATACATGTCATTTGCAGCGCATAATTTTCCTATCGCCTCACTCTTTCTAGCCTTTTCGCCAGTGGCGGCTGGTGCAGGGAGGGCAACAGGGCAATGCCTTCCGAATTATTTACTTTTGATAGAAGAAGAAAATCTTTAATAAAAAATAATAATACTAACATGTATTATTTTCATTTTACCCATTTTAAATTAATATTTAGTTATACTGAAATGTTTATAACTTAAATTTGCATCGTGCCGCGTTTCCCTTTCTAAAACAAATGTTTTTAGAATGGACATGCGCCAGGCAGGGCAAGAGAGCAAATTCCTCAAATCGAGTTTACGTGTCTAGGTGTGGGGTACAAGCAGGGGTGAAGGACGAGCAATAGTACGTAGCCTGTAGCAGCCATTGCAAGTGGGTCAAAACATATTTTATCCGTAGTTTTAATTATCAGTCGGAGTGCTTTATTTTGACATTTGTTTGTAGTTCTGTGTTATTAGGTTATGTATGCTCGATGTTTTAATGATTACATTATTAAAATAGAGTTTTATTAGTATATTTGATAATAATTTACTAGCTACATTTTCTTAAGTTTATGTGATTATGTAAGTGGCGAATTTTGGAAAAAAAAAAATAATAATAAATAAATAAATTTAAAAAATTAATGAGAATGAAAATAGCGTGATTTCAATTTTAGAACTGGTTTCCAAAAATAATTGAACCTATGATATAAAAATTAGACTTAAAACTTTAGGACCACCAGGACCGGAATACATTTTAACGAGTTCCGAAGAAAAAAATAATAATAAATAAAGTTATTTCAAGGAAATTTCATTCAAAAACCTTTTTGATAAGCTTTTGCCCTAATAATGTCACGAGCCACCACTGCTTTTCGCATCTGAATACTAAGTGTTAAAATAATTAACTGTGGCCTCCAAAGAACCAGCCGTCACTACAAAGTACTTAAACCAATTACTTTCTAACAGAAATCATTACCGAAAATTATAATTTTAATATTTCATTCCTATTTACTTCCTTTAAATTTTTTTTTTTGCATTTATTTATTTCTATAATCGAGTAAGCTATGCAGTATGTTCTATTTTAAAATAAACGCAATTTTGTAAGGGAGGTAATTTTGGTATTATTTCATAAATAAAATTTCATAAATAAATTCAGTATAATCATTCAATTAGAGTAAAATATTTAATCTGTTAAACGATAAAAAAATAATCTATTGCTTAGAAAGGGCATTTAAGATAACGGTAGATTGTTTATTATTGCAACTGGACACTTTGTCAATGTAACATGAAAAGTGAATCGTAAATTATTGTGTTAAAAATATACGTCAACCATAAGCACATAAATAATAATTAATTTTTGTCTGAGATATAAATATGATCATTGGGCTATTTTCTAATGGAATATTTATCTGAGTTATCACCAATAAATTATGAATTTTAAGATAGTACAAGACAGATAGTCAAGAGGTGTTAAATGACATTTAACAATTGGGCGATGTAAGCATTTTTAGGGCAGTCATGTTTTAAGGAGAGTTGAGCTTAAACCGTCATAACGTTACGATGTTAAAAAAAGTTCAGCTTAAACCGTCGTAGTGGTTAAGTCATGTTGGAGAGTTCATTTTAAACTGTCGTGAAGTTAAGTCGTGTTTTTAATTAGAGTGAGATTTTGTTAACCATGGGTTAGAGTCATTTAGGGCAGTGTTTCTCAACCTTTTCTGGCATGGGACCCCTCAAAATAACTTAAATATTGTCTGCGGCCCCCCTATATATATATATATATATATATATATATATATAACTAACTAAATTCTAAAACTGACACGGAGAATTTGCATTCAATCTATTCCTTTTTGCTTACTTTTAAAAATATAAAAAAATTCTCATGTAGGTAATGGGATTTAGGGATGCTCGTTGAGATAGTATACATGATTATCAGGTCTTTATTAACCTTTCTTTCTTAATATTCTTAATTATTTGTATTATGAGTTTCCCGCTCGTTCCTCTTTTTTCTTTTTCAAAATTTACATTAAAACTTTCTGCGCCTGCGCCGTTATTAATTTCCCTTAAATAGTCAAATGCTTATCCTATACGCTTGGGCGTAGCCTTAATGAAATAATTGTGGTTACTATCGACACAATATCTTCTTTTCCCAACTATCCAAATATATATACATGTTTCAACGAGAAGAAAGAAATTCTCCGTTTCTATATATATATATATATATATATATATATATATATATATATATATATATATATATATATATATATATATATACATATATATATAATTATTTTATTTATTGTACCAGTACAACAAATATTTTTAAGAGCAGGTTCTAACTTATAAATTTTTGTTACTATACCAATACAATTCAATATTCATTTAGTCAATAATCGGGATTTATGAAAATGATTTAAAAAATAGTTTTGTTTCTATTGTCCATAGAAGCACATTCTACATAACAATGACTTACATTATAAAATTAACAAAAATTTCTACAAATACCTTTTCAGTCGCTCCAATTTTAGTCTGCATGGAGTCCAAACATTAAAGTCCACACTATAACACACTATTTCAAGTATTTTCTGCACTTTTATCACTTAAAAATAACTAAAAACGTCAGAAAAAAATGAAGACACCACTTGCAAAAATCACGTATCACTACGTATCAAGATGGTTAATCTTGATAAAGCTCATTAAGGAATATAGTCATTAACAATTAATAAATAAGGAACAGAATTGCTTAAAATAATTCTTTATGAGAATAAACACATATATTAATATTTTATCAATAGTATACAGGTGGTTGAAATTGAACTACCGGGCCCAATACACTATTTTTTTATTATTGAAGATGAGGTATAACGTTAAATTTGGAAGTTATTTGGTACTACATGATCTAAAATAGTTTATATTTTGTTACTTTGTATCTTTATATAAATAGTTATACATTTTGATTGCGGATTTATTAAAATTTCAGAGCTATAGCGTTGGAGACACGGCCTATATAGTAAAATGGGAGGACAGAGCTGATAATAGGATGACTTTTGGGCTATCAATGATAATTCTGAGATCTCAGAAAGGGATGAAAATTACTATTGGAAGTATAATGGAGTTATCTCTCGAGAATTTTATACAGGTTAATTTTTTTATTTAGGGGTTCATTTGTAGGGCTAAGGTGTCCCCCCCCCCGGGCAGTATGACCTTAAGGCCCGGTCTTTCCACCTTCATTTAAATCACTAGGTAACTATCCGACAGATAATGTTATCTGGAACTTTATCTTCTGAATAAATGTCATTACCAAGCAGTGAATTCAATACATCAGTCTCATTATCCGTTAGATAACTATCCGATAGATACATTTGTATTGAAAGACGGAATGACATATATCAAGCACAGAAAGTATTATATAACCTTATCTGTCAGATAGTTACCTGGAGCAGTGTTTCCCAACCGCCAATACTGATGTTAGGGTCAAAACTAGTTCTTGGACCTCCTTTGTAATATGTTGCGTTAGTAACCATAACATAATGACATATATGTGACAGATTGTACATAGACGTAGTAATAAATGCTTATATGTGCTTGGATTTGTGTGTTTTAATTGATATTATCATGAACGCTATAAAGTGTTCTATCATATATATATATATATATATATATATATATATATATATATATATATATATAGAGAGAGAGAGAGAGAGAGAGAGGGGGGGAGGGGGAATATATCAAGGTGTATCAAGATAGAGGAGACACGATTTTTCTCGAAAAGACGATGTGTGAGCAAGTTGGGACAAAAATTTGGTGACCAGAGTTTACCCAAATAATTGGATGGTAGTATTTAAATTTTCGGAATAAACCGGAAGTACAGGATATCAAGGACAACTTCGATTTTTTATATAGCAACGTATGGCGTGTTATTGGTATAATTGGATAAAACTTTTGAGAAAAAACAACCTTTACCTAAACATGTTTTTAATATCTGTTACGTTTACCTATAATGGCTTGCAAGTATTTTTATTTACAAATGTTCCATTGTTCCAAGTTGCTTTCCATTTTGAACACTTTCGCATCCTTCCTCTTTAGCTAACAGTAGCTCGGAGCATAACAAAAAATATTGCAAGTTCAAGTCGTACCTACTTGAAAGTACTTGAAATACCTCCAACGCGAACCGTTTTAATTAGTTTAAATTAGTTGTCAAAATAAGTATAATTTATTTTATTTAAATTTAAAAGGTATATTTTAATAAATATAAATGTCATATATTTATGAATATATCTTGCAAAATTGAGCGTTTTTCTATTATAATTTTATGCTTCGATTTTATATGACATCGCGGCCCCTCGACGAAGTTTTCACGGCCCCCCAGTTGAGAAACGCTGATTTAGGGTATTCGGTTGGACTAGTAAAATGTAACAAGTAATTCCGTATGAACGTTAGTGTAGTGCCCAGCTAAAGACATGTGAGAGATAAATGGTTTTAGAGGATGTCAGTCAGGACTGTGGTGTCCAGTGGACAAATTAGTGATTAGTGCTAAAGAGTCCAGTGTATAGTGTTTGTGAATGTCTCATTTGGATTTAGCTGTATCGACGTAATTGTAAGTCTAGTGTAATTAATGTAAATATTTAAACCGTATCATAATTAAATTAGATTACCTAAAATGTTGAGTTTAATTGAAACAACCCTTAATCATTCCAAGAATCATAGCAAGCAGCTAGCGGACTAATAAGGGGGTCCAGACTTGTTCCGCTCGCAAGTCTTGGCACCCATAATGTGAGGGATGTACCGAGTAAGTACAAATGAAATAAATAAATCAACCAACCGTGACATTTCATATTTTCATATCAGAGCTCCCCACAATTTACATTACTGTCAATCAACGGTTGTTATAGAAATGAAACCTCTGTGTTCTGTGATAAAATAAACTCACGGTAAACCGACCGGCGTAGTGTAGTGATAACATATGTGCTCTGCGTTGCTAACGTCTCGGGTTAAAATCCCGTTCAGGCATGAAATTTTTCAAAAATAAGAACTATCCTGGCTAATTGCCAAAGCAGCAAAGGCCAATAAAAATTAAAAAATTAAATTAAAAAAAAAAAAAACTCACGGTACCTATGTTTAATTGTTTGTCGAAATTAATGAAACTAAGAAAATAAGTACCTCTACTACGCATTATATGTCCCATTTTAGTTATTTTAACAATTAAAGAGTATTTAATAATGAAAAAAGAATTAAATTGATAACTTTGTGAACTATTGACTTTACGGGAAAACATTATTCATAAAGTAATTCTGAAATATCGGTGAATTTGAATTCTCCTATCTAGTAATCAAGATAATGACTAATTTGAAGATGGAATTTGTGAATAAAGAAATGTTAATAAGCTATGGCTGTATTTGAACATAATTTAGTAATGTAATTAAGTACATTGGTGATCGGTGGTGCAGAAAAAATATTATTTTTAAATACAGGATTTATTAAAAAATGTTATGCTTGGATTGTTAACGAATTAAAATCAACAAATTATGTCTTTCATGTTGCAATTTTAATTAAGCAAATATTTTGAAAAAACCTAATTAAAGTACGTTCTTCTAAAAATATAAATGGGAAGAAAAAACAACAAAGAAAAATATGATGTATAATTTATTATAAATTTTATTAATATTCACCAAATACATTCATGCATTTCAAGCAGAATAATTCATCTAAAATTCGAGATTATTTCATAAAGAAAATCCAATAAGCTAACCAGTAATGCTTACTGAAATAGAAGTTGTTTTTTCAAGCGCAGTTCTCGTTTATTATGAAAGATTTTGGTCTTAATATCTACAATTATTGAAAGAGAAGATCGAGCCAAGGGACGGAAAGAAGAGCACAATTCATCCAGCATCAACACACTTTCCCCAGAAATAATATTTTGTCAGTCGGATCCCAACTGGCTCTTACGTTTAAGAACGTTTTTATTATTTAAAACTCCCGTTTAAAACTTTATGAAATTATTGCACTGGCTAAGGAACACTCAAGTGTTACTTTAAGCCATAAAATTTCAGACGAAAACAAGTAGGAAAGTAAAATATTTTCCTTCTAGAATTAATCCACGGCTCAAATAAAAAATAATTGGTTTCAGAGAAAAAAATATTTCGTTTTTCAAGTAGACGCAGAAGGTTGCATATTCAGAGAAAATATTCTATTGCATCAACGAGAAAATGCGAATATAGATTAATAATTACTTAGATAAATAAACAACGACTGTTGATTTTATATGAACCGATTTCAAGTTCCAATATTTCTCAGGGAATTTTCGAATACAAATTTATACAAGTTGTTGACCCGTAGTAAGGTAAGAAAAGCAGAAGTTAGTTAAACGTTATTTCAACATCAATACTGATTTAACCTGTTCGCTAAGGCGAAACTGACCGAAAACCAATATTGTTCTGTTATTCTAATAGTTTTTCGTCCACTGTAATTATATCTCGGTTTTGCACTATAGTGGCCGTTTGTACACAGAGATAACCTCGGTGGACGTGCATTATAGTGGCTATTACTAAACATAGATAGGTACACGGGACGATAGATACTTATAGCGCAAGTTTAAGTTACAGGGCGATTTTAAAAGTATCGCATTATGTAAACAGATATGGTGAATACACCAAACAGGTGTTATGATCTTTTTAAATTGCTTGAATTTATTTCCAAAAATATATAATAAATGTTATTCCTTATTAATTAGTATTATCCAGCATTTTCTAGCATTTTTACGAGTATTATCAGGACCGTGCGGTGGCATAGAGCAATGGAGCGATTGTACCCGGCGCCTGGACCACGAGGGCGCCTTTCAGATATTTCACAATTAATTGTTTATTTTTATAATATTTTCATAATAAAATTTTTATTATTCGTTGCATCTTTATAAATTAGGTTTTTATTTATCTTTGTTTATAAATATTACATTTCATTTGGTCGGCGTACAAATGAGCGGTGACTTTGTCGATACAAATGAGAAAAGGTATAAGGAATCGTAAATTTACAATGCATCTAACAGTGCTCTTGCCGCATCTACAAGATTCCGTCTGCGCCGCTCTAGCTAAAACGATAGCGAGAACCAAACAGATGAGGATTCTTATGCCAAGTGCAAGAAATGCGATAAAGACGTTTGATAATTTCCACAAATGTTGGATATTTATTAGGCTTTTTTAGGGTTTATTAAGATATATTTTAGGACATATTTTCTAGATATTTATTAGGCTTTTTTTAGGATCTGTTAGGATTTTTATTGCCGGATTACCGATCCATGCCCCGCTTTAATATCGGTACCTAAAATCGTCCCGGAGCCTATTTGTCTAGCATTCAGAAACAGCGAAGTGAATTCAAGTTATTTATAAAATAAATATAAGAATCTGTTTCAGAAAAAAAATTTAATTCGTGCGGGAGCCAACCTTTGATGAGATTTCCGTTCCCCACTCCGACGTAAAAATGCAACTCGATAGATAAGGAGAGGACTGTTAGGCGAGGCGGTATAAATACAATAAAACCGGCAAACTATTATCAAAGGTTTGCGGCATCTAATGAAACGTTTTTATTGCGCCTAACAATGTGTCTCCCTCTAGCCATAGACAATACATAATCACGTTTAGTGACTGCATTATGTTTCAGTGTTCTAACAATAATAATAATACTTTATTTAGTATACCAAAGGTTTCACTTCGTCATTATAATATACACATATGTACTATAAAGATGATAAAATATATAACTATATAATTAAAGTACAATAGGTTTACATATAAAAAAATATTTAGTAATAATAATAAAAATAATAATAATAATAATAATAAATAAAAAAAAAGTCTACAGTAAAGCTTGTAGTCCTGATAGTTGGTGTTTTGAAAGCCTCCTATCGAAGGGAAATCGAGTCCATTCCCGTCTGCAGATCTTCTGGCAACTCTTTGATCTGCAGGATGCAGAAAGCAGTGCTGCTCGGGTCACTCCGCATTGTGCGGGCACTGGATCTAGCGTAATTTCCGCGGCTGCATATCGCCAGGGTTTGGGATGCAGTCGTGTGTATTTAGCTCCACTAGTCTCTAGTATGACGCGGCTCAAAAGGTTGCTGAAGTTTGAGATTAGTGGACGCTTGTCAAGACCTGACAAACCCCATAATAATAATAATAATGAGCTACAATCCCGCTAGCCAGGCCCGCCACAGGTGGACACCCGAGGAGCAGGAAGACCTGCTTCATGTTCACGAGGCAGCGTCACCCCATCGCAGGGGCTACATGGTCAGAGTCCACTAACAATGGTGTGAAAATCATCTCGAGCTGGACTTCATGACGCAAAAAAATCTGCGCGACCAAGTAGCACGCTTGCGACGCAGGATGAGGCGATCGAGACGAAGAGAGTCGAGAAGGTTGTCCCAAATACCGGTACAGCCATCGACACCTGCAAACCCACCAACGGGAGGTGGGCAGAGAGCCATTGGGTCTTCCCCAGTTAATGCAGGAATAACATCCTCTTCACCGGAAAAAATCTTCGTGAGGATTTTCTAGCCCTTCCCTTGCCTCATTCTGAACGCACCCGACTTGGACATAATAAGTTCAAAGTTCGTGCTGATGACCTCACGCGACTTAACGAGCTTATTGACAAGCAAATTTCCCCTCAGAGTAGTCTCTGGGAAATCGATTGTGCTGTATACGCTGCAGCAGCTGTGCTGACGCCAAAGCGGGCTTTCGCCTCTAAGGCTTTTAACGGCAAACTGCGTATACAGCAATTAGAGAAGAAAATGACGCGTTCACGCCAGGAAGATTCTCATATTCAATGTGCTATTGATGCTTTACGAAGTATTAAGCCGCTAAGTACGAATACGAAGCGCATATTACATCAATTGCGCATAAAGCATCACAAACTGAATTTGTCCACTCTCTCTCTGCTAAAGCAGAAAGCGGTGGACAAATTGAGAGCACTAACCCTGGCAAGAAAGAAACTGGTCAACCGGGTTAGGACCATGGAGGAAAATACTATGTTCCTCACGAGCCCGTCACGCCTTTTCATGGCCAAACCTGAGGTTTCTGAACCGTTGTTATCAGTCGACAGGACAGAGATATTCTGGAGGGAGCTTTATGAACACGAGACGATCGTGCAAGACACTCCAGTTTTAGAGAGATTTGAGGAATTCTGTTCACAACATCTGACAGATCCTCAGGCATGCCTCCCTGTTACCACGGAAGAAGTTACTCGTGCTATCTCGAAAGCGCGCAATTTCACTGCACCAGGAGTTGATGGTATTATTGCTTTCTGGTGGAAGTCATTCACTAGCGTGCACGGCCATCTTACACGAAATTTTACTTTTTTTATCCGTGGAGAAATACCAATACCATCTTGGTTATCAGAGGGGCGTATAATATTAATCCCCAAAAAAGGTGATTTAACCAACCCGAAAAACTACAGACCTATTACTTGTCTCAATACGCTGTATAAGATCTTCACCAGCGTATTAAACGAGCGGGTACTGAGCTCATTGCCTCTGTTTGGTCAGACATCTACGAACAGAGGGGATCGAAGAGGGGCCAAGCAGGTTACAAAGAAAACCTTATTATCGACCGGTCAGTCTGTCATGACGCGGTGTATTTCAAACGCAACTTGTCAATGGCTTGGGTGGACTACGCAAAAGCTTATGACACTACGTCACACGCTCTCATTTTAACATTACTGTGCATGTTACGAGTCCACCCGGAGATAGAGAGATGCATTGGGCAACTTATGTCCCTCTGGAAGACACAATTTGTTGTCCCAAGCGGATCAACCGCAATGTCGACAGAGTGGATTCATTTCAAGCGTGGCGTTTTCCAGGGAGATTCCCTAAGCCCGCTACTATTTTGCATCTCACTTCTTCCTCTATCGATCGAGCTTAAGCGCGGCAGTGGCTACATGGCGGGTCCTCCGTCGAAGCATAAGCACAAAATTACCCATCTTTTTTACATGGATGATTTGAAGCTCTACGCCTCGAACGAGAGGAATCTGCAGACCGCCTTAGATACTGTTGCTGAGTACACGGCCGCGATAGTTATGCAATTCGGGTTGGAAAAATGCGCTGTTTTTCATATACACAGAGGAAAAGGTTTGAACAACGGTGAAGATGTTCAATTGGTTGATGGGAGCATTATAAAACATCTTAATGCCGAAGGGTCCACATTTCTAGGCATCACTGAAAGGGGTGCCCAGGATGTCACTCTTATTAAGCAGGCCCTTCGCAGCAAATACATGGCACCTCTTAGGCAGATATGGAGATCATGTCTGTCAGGCAAGAACAAGATCGCTGCCACAAACATGCTTGCTGTCCCATTAATTTCATACACCCGAAATCTTCTGTGCAGCGCATTTACCTCCCTCGTCAAAATGGGGGTCGGGGATTACTAAATCTGGAGTGTTTGCACGATCGACTCGTCCTGGTTACAACTAACAGTATCCTCAGAAGTCAGGACCCACTATTACAATTCGTTAGTGAGCACGAGTTTAGTGGCAAAGGGGCGTTTCTTTACCAGGCAGCGCGAAGAGCAGCAACGAGCTTTAACCTGACAGACTTGAGTCCCGCCAGGGAAAACGCTGGAGTACAACTCTCTCGGGAGGAGTACAACAGAGTTACCGGTTTGGTGAAACGAGGCGAGACAGACATGTTGACAAAAGAACACTTGAGTAAAAGTATGCACTCTGTGTTCTTCAAACATATTAAAAGTCTAGAGTTGTCCACTGAACTCACGTTCTCGTTTCTTAAGTCTGCTGGTTTGAGATCGGAAACAGAAGGTTTTGTGTTTGCGTGTCAGGATGGTGTTATAAATACTTTGGCGTACAGGGCCCGCATATCCAAATAGCGGAGCCCACACTCTGTAGGTTGTGCCATCACCATCCTGAAACGATTATGCACATTTTGTCTGCTTGTCCATCTCTTGCAGCGTCGAGCTTCGTGTCTCGACATAATGCTGCTCTCCGCGTGCTCTACTATCATCTTAGACATGCCTATGATATTTGACCAAAT